>CM016623.1:109570339-110770339 GCA_005393395.2 Gossypium australe
AATCCAAGTCCTTTTTATTCATCAAGTACTTCAAACTTTTGTGATCGGTAAAGATTCCACATTTCTCACCATACAAATAATGACGCCAAATCTTCATAGCAAAGACAATGGCGGCCAATTCCAAATCGTGCGTCGGATAATTTTTTTCATGTGGTTTTAGCTGTCTCGAGGCATAAGCTACTACTTTGCCCTCTTGCATCAGTACACAACCAAGACCATTCAATGACGCATCACTATAGATCACAAACTCCTTTCTCGACTCAGGTTGTTCCAAAACCGGTGCTTCAGTTAATCGTGCCTTCAACTTCTTGAAACTTTGTTGACATCTATCGATCCATTCAAACTTAACATTCTTTTGTAACAACTTAGTCACCGGGGAATAAATCATCGAAAATCCCTCGACAAAACGTTCGATAATACCCAGCTAAGCCCAAAAAGCTTTTAACCTCGGATATATTCTTTGGCGGTTTCCAATCAACAATCGCCGAAATTTTGCTCAGATAAACCCGAATACCCTCACCTAAAACTATGTGTCCCAGAAATCCGACTTCACGAAGCCAAATTTCACTTTTACTGAACTTAGCAAACAATTTCTTCTCTCGTAAAATCTGCAATACCGTTCTTAAGTGTTCGGCGTGCTCGGCCTCACCTCGGGAATAAATCAATATATCGTCTATGAACACAACCACAAACTTATCTAAATACAGCCGAAAAATTTAGTTCATCAAATCCATAAACATAACTGGTGCATTAGTTAAATCGAAAGGCATCACAAGAAATTCATAGTGTCCATACCTCGTTCTAAAAGCAGTTTTCGACACATCGGATTCTTTGAATCTCAACTGATAGTAACCGGATCATAAATCTATCTTGAAAAACACGGTTGCTCCCTTCAGTTGATCGAACAAATCATCAATTCTCGGCAATGGGTACTTGTTCTTTATAGTTACCTTGTTAAGTTGACGGTAATCAATACAAAGCCTCATTGTTCCGTCTTTCTTCTTTACATATAATACAGGAGCACCTCAAGGAGAAAAACTCGGTCTAACAAATCCCTTATCGGTTAACTATTGTAGCTAAGCCTTTAACCCTTTCAATTCAGCCAGAGCCATTCTATACGAAGCAATGGAGATCAATGCTATCCCAGGTACTAGATCGATAGCAAACTCAATTTCTCTAACCGGAGGCAACCCAGGTAATTCTCCCAGGAATACATCTGGGAACTCACAAACTACTGGTACAGACTCAAGCTTCGACTCAGTCATCTCAGTATTCAACACATATGCAAGGTATGCTTCACACCCTTTTCTCATACACTTCTAAGTAGACATGTACGAAATCACCACAAGCACCTTATTTGAGTCATCTGTTTCAACCCAAAGAATCTCACCATTTTCACATTTCAACTCAATAGTTTTCTGTCTATAATTTACCTTATCATCATGTAATGTTAACCAATCCATGCCCAAAATAACATCAAACTCTTCAAATGGAAATAACATCAAATTAGCCAGAAAACAGTGACCTTGGATCGTCAAAAGACAATTCCTACAAACATTATCTTCTAACACATACTTGCCTAAAGGATCTGACACCTTAATCACAATTTCAGTCAATTCAAAAGATGATTTCTTACTACTTACCAAATTCACACAAACATAAGAATGAATGGATTCGGAGTTAATTAAAGCAACGACATTAGTATCGTAAAGAGAGAATATACTCGTAATCACGTCGGGGGATGATGCATCCTCACGAGCTCGTATGGCATAAGCTCTAGCAGGTGCTCTCGTTTCTGACCTCGCAGGTGAATCCTTTATCATACTTTTACTACTAGCTCTACTTCCGGCATTTCACGGTGGTCTACCTCTACTAGTAGTGTTACTTGGTCTAACACTCTGAAGTTTCTCTCCTTCAACATTCTCAGGACAGTCTTTGATAAAATGTTCTCGAGAACCACACTTGTAACAAGCTCGGTTGTTTCCCCAACACTCTCCAATATGTTGTCTACCACACTTTTGACACTCGGGTTTATAATACTTCACATTACCCACACTTGCCATTAAGGTGGCTTGAACTCTAGAGTCCGAATATGTTTTACCACGATTTCGGTGTGAATACCTAGCTGAAACAGTCAT
Organism: Gossypium australe; assembly: GCA_005393395.2. Classification (NCBI taxonomy): domain Eukaryota; kingdom Viridiplantae; phylum Streptophyta; class Magnoliopsida; order Malvales; family Malvaceae; genus Gossypium; species Gossypium australe. The sequence continues at coordinate 109,572,478 of CM016623.1, forward strand.
CCGAGGACTTGTTTCCTTGGACCTATTTGATTGGGATTTGAACTACTTACTCATCAACTTCTTCTTTGCATCTCAGGATTCAATAATAGCTTTTCTCTTTTCTTTATTCAGCTCTTCGGCCTTGCAAGCTCTATCGACCAATACCACTAATTCTTTTAACTCTAAGATTCCAACTAACAATCTAATATCCTCGTTCAGCCCATCTTCGAATCTCTTGCACATAATAGCTTCGGTAGACACACACTCTTGAGCATATTTACCGAGTCTAACAAATTTACGTCCATACTCTGCCACAGACATTTTGCATTGCTTCAATTCAAGAAACTCTTTCCATTTCTGATCAATGAATCGCTGACTTATGTATTTCTTTCGAAACTCCTCTAAGAAGAAATCACACAACACAGGTTACACCACTACACTTCAGCTGCACACTCTAATTCTAATTGCAAATTAGGTAAATAGTACACCATGGGTAAAGTACGTACCAATATTCGCTGCATAGACTAAAGCTGGCTGTCTCGCCTAAGCATAACCAGCACCTCTGCCTAGTGCTCCACGACCCAAATCGTCTCCCCCTCTGGCTTGGCTATGGTCTCCTAATGGCCGCTGACCACCCCTCAGCTGCTGCCCATTACCTCTACCCGTAGTTTGCATCCGATCCGGCCTTCTAGGACACTCTCTAATACGGTGTTCCATTGATCTGCAACCCAAATAGGCTCCCATCCTTCTCCAGCATTCGCCCACATGGCGTCTTCCACAACCAGCCAAGGTGGCAACCCAAAAGTGCCAAAAGGGTGCCCAGCTCTGACTGGCCCATCTCCCCTGGCCTATTTCTTAGGCCTTTGAATGGATCTGGAAGGCTCTATGTCTCTCTTGTTGGTGTTCAACACACTTCACCTCCTCAACAACCTTTGTTTTGTCCACCAGTGCAGCAAAATTTCGCTCCCTCTGTGGAGCTATCAGAACCCGAAGGCTATCTTTGAGACCGTCCTCAAAACGAACACAGCGCAAAAATTCCACGAGCATACCGACTAAGTCGCAAAAATTCCTCCTCGTACTCAGCCACAAACTTGTCAGCTTGAACCAGATTCAGAAATTCTTTCCTACGAGCGTCGACATAACTAGCGCGCACATACTTTCCCTGAAATGTGGACTTGAAGAATTCCCAGGTCAATCGATCAGACAGGGTACCCTCTTTTACCTAAGCCACCACTGGTAGGCTTCATCCCTCAGCAAGGACACGGCACCCTTCAGCCTTTGTTCCGGCGTGCAGTCGAGGTCATCCATAATTCTTTCGGTGGCCTGCAACCAATACTCCACCACACTTGGGGCCACCCTAGAAACTCCCTGAAGATCTCTGCTCCATTTGACCAGAGTTATTCTATAACTGACCCACGACCCCCAATAACGGTATTAGGCCCAACAGACCCAACAACTCTTTCCAAAATACGAAGCATTGCCTTAGACAGTGCGTCATCCCAGCAGCTCGGTCGAACAACCCTGTCTTGGTTACCGGTGATGCTGGTGCCTCCCTAGCCTCGACATTAGGCGCGTGGCCCGATGATGAAGACTCAGCTCTAGCACTCCCACAGCCTCTGCCGCATCCTCTGGTACCCTTTCCACGAGTACCCCTAGTGCTCATTATCACTTTGTGAATTATCTGAATTAGAAATTTTATGCAAATTAGCTTACAGTTTCAGTAGTTAAGCAGATGTCTTATGAGAAACAAAAGTTTAGAGTTTGTTTTCGCAATCACAAGCTTAACTACAGTCTTAGTTCCCTACAGTTTTCTAGTTTACTCTAACTAGAGCAGTAAGTCTAATTTCTAGAGTAATCACAGTATTTCCTATTGCATAACAGTAAAGAGAAGATAACAGAAAAAACTTACGGATTCGGCACCGGAGACTCGGTGAACCACACTTCCAAGAAACATTCAGTAAAATAGTTCAAATACTCTAATTTTTTTATTTTTGAAACAGTTCTTTCAGAAATTCAATTTTAAAGCCCAATCCACAGTCGAGTTTTGAAACCAGGCTCTGATACCACTAAATGTAACGCCCCAAACTAGGCTTAGAAATTATGCCCGAATCTGGCGTGTCACATTGAAGTGTTTTTCGAAAACCATGTTTTCATTGAAAACCCTTCTTGTTTAAAAGCTCAAGTAAAATCCTAGTTACGTTAGTTTATTTTTAAAATGTGGTACATGGAAAAATTATTAATTTTATTCCCAAAATATCTTTTTAGTTACGAAAGCTAATTTTGAGAGTAATCAATTTACGAAAAAGATTAAGTCGCGAAACCATTTCGAAAATGTTGCGAAAATGTAGTGTTGTTTTAAAAATAGTTAACATTTTGGAAAACCGTGATTTACTTCTAACGGATATAACTCAAAGTAAATAAAAACCCCAAGTTAAAACCTAAAACCTTAAAGAGGCCTTATTACAAAAATTAAAACCCAAAACAGAATCTAAAGCATAAATGAAGTCCAAAGGCAGTCGTGTGGCCATCTCCGAGTCCCTCGCAGCACTGATCCTCCTAATGCTGGGGATTACCTACACAGTTAAAAACAGGGTGACTTTGCGAAAACTCAGTGTGTAGTCCCCTAATATAAAAACAGTCAGTCAGATAAACAGAATACAAAAGCAGACTGGGCTTGAGCCCTATTCAGTCACCGTACAGTTTCAGTGGGCCTAAGCCCATTGCCATATCATTTGGGTCTCGGCCCATAACAGAATCGTTTGGGCCTAGCCCATATCAGTATCGAATCTCATAAATAGAAATACAATAGTGTAAGAATGCACCCCACCCCAATCCAGCTAGCACACCACCCGTACCAACCAACACACCATGTGGGGATAAATCGACCCACCCAGCCAGCGCACCAATGTTAGCACCGATTGCGGCACTAACCGATATCGCAGCAGAGCTGCCAGAATATAAGCGACTTAAAGCCGTCGGCAGTTGTCTCGGGCGACTCGTGCGACCCTAACAGATCAATCACTTTCTCCAATTACAATATTCCAATCCCATGCAGTATGTCATGTATGCAAAGCATATATATATAAATCACATGGCATACTCTATCAAGACAGACAAATCATAGCTCAAGTCAGTCAAAACATAACATAAAATAATCATTTACCCACGAGGGCAAAATAGTCATTTTACTCTATAAGGGTATTTCGGTAATTTTTCCCTTTAGGGGTATTTCGATAATTCTAACCTACAGGGGTATTTCGGTAATATTGCAAACGGGGGTATTTCGGTAATTTTGCAAATCGTGGGTATTTGAATAATTTCACAAACCGGGGTCTCAGCAACCCAACAAAAGGTCCACCGTCGCTTCGAGCGACTTAAGTAACCTAAACAGTCACAATGGTGTAATGGGCCTAAGGCTCATTACTCGACCCAAGTGGGCCCACACACTCGTGTTGCCCAATTAGCCCAGAAATAGCCTCGACTATACGGACAGCATAATTCAACCAATAGAAACCATAAAATATGCATTTTATCCATGTGGGGCCCAAGAGCCCATTGAGCCCACGTGCGATCGCACTGTAATATCCTAGATTTAGGGGTTATGCGTTCGGGCATAATTCTTGAGATAGGGGGCTTTGTGTGTGTGTTTGGATGTGTTCTATAGCTTTCGGGAATCTGAAAATGTAGGAGAAGGCTTTAGGAAATTATTGAATTTTAAGTTTAGTAGGGGGAGCTAGGCTAAGGAGGCCTTAAGGGAATTTGTGGGGGAATTTGGACATAAGGTTGGGCTTGGTAAAGTGGCTGCGAGGCGCCACTTAGGGCCTTGATGGATGACGCCTCAAGCAAGGGAGAAGGGCTCAGGTTCGAGTCTTGTTGGCAGTAGGAAGTGTGGCTTTTATTTTGCATTTTGACGTCAAAAAGGAGGAAGGTGTTGGACGGCATTGGGACTTCAAATGGATGAGGATGAGGCTTAGATTTCTTTTTAAATTTCGGCTAAGAGTAGTAGATTAATGTGGGTTTATTTTATTTATCTTAAGTGGGTAAATAAGAGATAAAATAGGAGCTTATCAAGGGATATGATAAGGGAAGGAGCAATGGCCGAATATAGGACTCTAGGGGTGGCTTTCTCGGTTTTGGAAGCTTGATAAGGAGGGTGTGCCGAAAATTAGAGCTTTCTTTTCTCTCTAAGTGCCGTTCTTGTGCATAAGCCATCTAGTTTCGGTTTCCCTTCTCTTTGTTTTGTGACCGAAACTTCAAAGACCATTAAGGTCACTAGCGTTTTCTTCTTCTCCTTCTCTATCTGTTTCTTGGCCGAATCTTCTTCCCTTTCCCAAACTCCTTCTTTTCTTTTGATAGCTGAGTATGTCATCACCATTTGTAAGGCTTGGCCGAACCCTATAGCCTCTTTCTCTCTTATCTTTGCTTGAAACTTTAAGGAAACCCCATAGCCGAATCTTGTAGCCTTCTTTGTGTACCCTTTTCTCTTGGTTTGAAGCCTTAAAGAAACACCAAAGCCGAAACCTTTCTCTTTGGGATCTTGAAGCCGATTCTCTGAGGGTGATACCATCGATCTCTTGCTCTTAGTTTCGTTTTAAGTGTGAAGTGGTAAGTATTTTCTTCCTTAAGTAATCGGTTTTGGATTCTTTCTTTTAAGAATGCCGAAATCAAGGGTAAGCCTTGATTTCTAGGAATGGCCAAATATGTTTAAGGCCATATTAATGTGTTTCTTTTGTGCCAACGTTAGGGAGCATTAAGGGAGTCTCTCGGGATTGGATTCATCAAGGTAAGTGGTTGCTAACATTCGGCCATAGGCCATATTTTGGTTATTAAGTGTTGACCGATTTTGTCTATAATGGTTTAGGGGCAAATCGACAGAAGTAAATAGGAGCCTCCGGGATTCAAGTTTGTTTCGGTAAGGGATATTTAGTAAGATTCGATATTTAGATTATGACTTTGTTGATTAACCGGTTGATTCTGATTAAGTGTTCTACGATGGAGGCGAACACCAGTCAAGAAGGACAAGGGGTAGTCCCTATTCCTAAGTTTAAGAGGAGAGCAGTCTCTGCAGTGCGGGATTGGCCACCAGGGTGTGGGCCAGCGTCAGAACAAGAAAGTAGGCAGATAGCCGTAGTGTCGCTTAGTGATAGCATCAGGATTGAGAGCGTGGTACTTCAAGTTATCAGGTGTGTGATTAACCCACCGTTTTCCTGGTATATGCTTATATTTGTATGTGTTATGTATGTGTTAATAAGTGCAGTGGTCATTATGAAATGGATATGCCGATAATCAGGTCAGTATCAAATCTGATGGAAATGTGGTTATTAATGTGTATATGTATGGTATGCTGAATAAACATGTACATGCATTATTTATCATGACACTATTGTCTGTTGCATGTGCATGGGATGGGAAATGAATATGAAAGAAGGATAGGGTGTACTTCGAGTAAGTGGTTTAGTGATGGCTACGAGCCTCACGTGGAATGATGAGTGGCTCTGTGCCTCATCGTGGTTGATATAGGCTATGTGCCATATCGTGGTTTGATGAGTAGCTATGTGCCTCATCGTGGTTTTGATGTTAGCTACGAGCTACATCGTGGATTGGCGCTGACTGAGGTCGCATTGTGGATTATTTGCGATTTAGTTCACGTGGACGGCATTAATTGCCAAATTGGTGTGTAGAGGTTGGAGGGTGATTTAGTAATCCCCTGGTGTGTGGTGGCCGGATACGGGGGTGTGTAGAGGATGGACCCTAGGCTGGGCTGGGTGCACTTTGCATAAACTCATTATCTGACATGTGGATTAATACGGAAATGGGCCAAGCCCAATATGTGATGTGGATTAATGTAGAAATGGGCCAAGCTCAATATGTGATGTGAATTAATGTGGAAATGGGCCAAGCCCAATAAGTGAAATCATGTGAATTATTTGTCTTGTTATCTGACATGAGGATTAATGTGTTAATGGGCCAAGCCCAATATATGGAATTATGTGGATTAATGCCTTATTATTTGATATGTGGAATCATGTGGCTTAATACGTTGTTATAAGATATGTGGTTTAATGTGGTTGTGGGCTGAGCCCATGTGGGTGGAAATCAGTGGACTAATTACACACTGAGTCTGTTTGACTCACCCAAATTTTACCAACATCGCAGGTGATTCGTATTGCTTGGACCGGGTTGGAGCGGATACGAGGTGACCCATGCAGAAGATATTTTATTTGTTTTACGCATTTATTATTTTAAGTATTTTTGAGTAACTATTCGATGTAATAAGGGCCACTTAAAGTATTTGAAGTTGTTACTATGTTTTAATTGGATTGTCGATTAAATTACTATTTGGACATGATTTTATTTTTAGCAACTTATATCTTAAAAACATATATTAAAGTTTTAAATCCGAATATTCTGTAACATCAAAGTTTTACTTAGAATTTTAATTATGAAATGTTTTACCAACGACAACAAACTTTTATGTTTTTATATTTAAGTCAAAATCTTTCAAACGTTTTCCGCAGTGGCATTCTAAATTCGGTCATTGTGTATGGGGCGGGTTTGGGGTGTTACAGTTTGGTATCACAGCCCGGTTCAAAACTCAGCTTTGAGGGTTTGGGCCCAAAAACATTTTTTTTAAAAAAATGGGCTTTTCAAAGATATAGGCTTTCATAAAATTTTCAGGTTTATTCTGGCATGGCACCTGTATCTCCGACCCGAAGTCCACCAGGTAAGTACCCCTAACTACTGAAGTGGTTTGTATATGTGAACTGTATGGGCAATATGGATCGTAGATTAGTAAATTAGGGCTATTGAACCCTAGGACTAGTCTACTCCAACACAAGATACATAAGACTTATGAATAACCGAACAAACCTGTGAAGTAAGTCGCCGAGTTAGGGTGTGGCAACCATTAGGCGCATGTCTAGGAGTGGATTCGGTAAGAGCTTGGTATTTAAGCAGTCCTAGTGACTCACCTCCTCTTTACTCGAATCCTACCTGGTGCGTAGTGACAGTTCACCCTAACCAAGAGGACTTATTCACGGGCTAAACCGATGATTAAAACCCGAAAGGGACTAGCCATACTGTTTTATAAAAACCCTAGTTTTAAAAATCACCAAATTACCCTTTTGATTTGTAAACACTAAATTGGATTTTGGAAAACATTTCCGAAATATTCCTGATTTACAAAATTACCCGAATACCCCTGTGTGGTAAATTACTAAAGTACCCTTAGTATTAAAGTTACCAAAATACCCTCGACTTTTGTTAAAATATTCTTACTTTACAAAAATACCAAAACCCCTATTTTTGCGAAATACCAAGATACCCTGATTTGGGAAAATTTACTAAAATGCCCATGACTTCCAAAATTATCAGAATAACCCCGATTTCAGAAATTTCTGCAATACCTTTGATTTAGAAAAATTTTCAAAATACCCTCGAGTTTGAAAATTTTAGAATGCTTTTGATTTGTAAAGATTATTTTCGAATTGACCCCGATTAATTACCAAAATCCCCCTGTAGGACAAATGACGAAATTACCCCTGGGTTGGGAATGGACAAAGACGTCCATAATAGTGTGATGAATGTTGTTGATAAATGAATGTGACTCTCTGAATTAGAATAGAGGACTTGAAACTAAGACTTTGATTGATCGAAAGAACCACTATTAAACTTCTTTTCATAAAATTGTTCGCGGATAAACAGTGGAACCAAAAGTACTAATGCATAAAACTTCTTAATCAGATTAATTCGCGACGTTAGATATGAGCTCTAGTGGGCGTGGTCGAGGTAGAATGACAGTATCGGAACCGGTTGGGTCTGGCCATGGGTTAGATAACGATGTGCCACCGCCAGTAGTGGGCGCGGAGGATCAGGATCAGACAGGAGGAGATGGCGCAGTGTCGCAAGCTATGCTGCGAGTGCTAGAGCGAGTGGCAGGAGCTAGTGTGGGAAATGGAGCTCGAAAATCAGTGCCTGAGAGGCTTAGGTCAAACGGAGCCGAGGATTTTAGAGGAGTGTCTGGGGTGGCTCCGAACGTGGCAGAGTACTGGCTAGAGGCAGTCGAAAGGATCATGGACGATTTGGATTGCACGGTGGAGGAAAAGCTGAAAGGTGCTGTCTCGTTGCTCCGAGATGAAGCTTATCGGTGGTGGCTCACTGTCAGACAAGGTACCCCAGCGGATCGAGTGGATTGGGGATATTTCAAGGCTAAGTTTGAAGGGAAGTATGTTGGAGCTAGTTACTTAGACTCGCAGAGGAAGGCGTTTCTAAACTTGGTACAAGGAAGTAAGTCGGTAGCAGAGTACGAAGCAGAATTTGTGCGGTTAAGTCAGTATGCTAAGGGGATCGTGGCTACTGATTACGAGAGGTGTGTCCGATTCGAAGATGGATTGCGAGATGAGCTGCGGGTGCTGATTGCTCCGCAGAGAGAAAGGGATTTTGCTATTTTAGTGGAGAAAGCTCAGATCGCTGAAGAAGTTAAGAGGACTGAGAAACAGAACCGAGAAAATATTAGGAACCGGAATAAGAGGAATTTTGGATCGTCAGAATCATCTGGAGATTTTCAGAAAAGGCCAAGGATTGAGAATTCTGTACGTGCACCTGTACCAGTTGCTGAGAATCGGAGTCGTCTATGTGCTCAGTGTGGGAGAGCTCATGCAGGAGAGTGCTGGGGAAATAGTAAGGAATGTTTCCGGTGTGGGTCTAAGGCTCATTTGGTTAAGAAGTGTCCTCAAGTGATGGATAGGGCTCGGACAGTAGGCCCAGGTTTTGTGCAGCCTGGCAGAAATGGTCAGCAGGTGACAAGGAGTCATGGTCCGAACCATGGAAGGAATGGTTCCGGCCAAGGTCGTGGAACACCAAGCAAAGGTGCTGAGGGTTCAGATGCGAGGCAACCAAGGTTGGCTTAGGCAGTCAGGCGTCGCGAGGAGGAAGATGTGCCAGATGTGATATCGGGTACGTTCCTTATTTCTGGAATGTCCATTATTGCCTTGTTTGTTATAGAGTTAGTTCGTTCTTATATTTTTAGTGAAGTGTATGGAACATTGACTGTGAACTTTGAGATTGTGCATAGGAAGTGTGTTCGTTTTATTAAGATCAGAGTGCGCAGCAGTAGCATAGTGTGGTGAGTTAGGATGTACGATTGTTCGTTAGTAAGTAATTTCGAGGACAAAATTATTTTTAAGGAGGGTAGAACTGTAATATCCTAGATTTAGGGGTTATGCGTTCGGGCATAATTCTTGAGATAGGGGGCTTTGTGTGTGTGTTTGGATGTGTTTTATAGCTTTCGGGAATCTGAAAATGTAGGAGAAGGCTTCAGGAAATTATTGAATTTTAAGTTTAGTAGGGGGAGCTAGGCTAAGGAGACCTTAAGGGAATTTGTGGGGGAATTTAGACATAAGGTTGGGCTTGGTAAAGTGGCTGCGAGGCGCCACTTAGGGCCTTGATGGATGACGCCTCAAGCAAGGGAGAAGGGCTCAGGTTCGAGTCTTGTTGGCAGCAGGAAGTGTGGCTTTTATTTTGCATTTTGGCGTCAAGAAGGGGGAAGGTGTTGGACGGCATTGGGACTTCAAATGGATGAGGATGAGGCTTAGATTTCTTTTTAAATTTCGACTAAGAGTAGTAGATAAATGTGGGTTTATTTTATTTATCTTAAGTCGGTAAATAAGAGATAAAATAGGAGCTTATCAAGGGATATGATAAGGGAAGGAGCAATGGCCGAATATAGGACTCTAGGGGTGGCTTTCTCAGTTTTGGAAGCTTGATAAGGAGGGTGTGCCGAAAATTAGAGCTTTCTTTTCTCTCTAAGTGCCGTTCTTGTGCATAAGCCATCTAGTTTCGGTTTCCCTTCTCTTTGTTTTGTGACCGAAACTTCAAAGACCATAAAGGTCACTAGCGTTTTCTTCTTCTCCTTCTCTATCTGTTTCTTGGCCGAATCTTCTTCCCTTTCCCAAACTCCTTCTTTTCTTTTGATAGCCGAGTATGTCATCACCATTTGTAAGGCTTGGCCGAACCCTATAGCCTCTTTCTCTCTTGTCTTTGCTTGAAACTTTAAGGAAACCCCATAGCCGAATCTTGTAGCCTTCTTTGTGTACCCTTTTCTCTTGGTTTGAAGCCTTAAAGAAACACCAAAGTCGAAACCTTTCTCTTTGGGATCTTGAAGCCGATTCTCTGAGGGTGATACCATCGATCTCTTGCTCTTAGTTTCGTTTTAAGTGTGAAGTGGTAAGTATTTTCTTCCTTAAGTAATCGGTTTTGGATTCTTTCTTTTAAGAATGCCGAAATCAAGGGTAGGCCTTGATTTCTAGGAATGGCCGAATATGTTTAAGGCTATATTAATGTGTTTCTTTTGTGCCAACGTTAGGGAGCATTAAGGGAGTCTCTCGGGATTGGATTCATCAAGGTAAGTGGTTGCTAATATTCTTCCATAGGCAATATTTTGGTTATTAAGTGTTGACCGATTCTGTCTATAATGGTTTAGGGGCAAATCGACAGAAGTAAATAGGAGCCTCCGGGATTCAAGTTTGTTTCGGTAAGGGATATTTAGTAAGATTCGATATTTAGATTATGACTTTGTTGATTAACTGGTTGATTCTGATTAAGTGTTCTACGATGGAGGCGAATACCAGTCAAGGAGGACAAGGGGTAGTCCCTATTCCTAAGTTGAAGAGGAGAGCAGTCTCTGCAGTGCGGGATTGGCCACCGGGGTGTGGGCCAGCGTCAGAACAAGAAAGTAGGCAGATAGCCGTAGTGTCGCTTAGTGATAGCATCGGGATTGAGAGCGTGGTACTTCAAGTTATCAGGTGTGTGATTAACCCACTGTTTCCGGGTATATGCTTATATTTGTATGTGTTATGTATGTGTTAATAAGTGCAGTGGTCAGTATGAAATGGATATGCTGATAATCAGGTCAGTATCAAATCTGATGGAAATGTGGTTATTAATGTGTATATGTATGGTATGCTGAATAAACATGTGCATGCATTATTTATCATGACACTATTGTATGTTGCATGTGCATGGGATGGGAAATGAATATGAAAGAAGGACAGGGTGTACTTCGAGTACGTCGTTTAGTGATGGCTACGAGCCTCACGTGGAATGATGATTGGCTCTGTGCCTCATCGTGGTTGATATAGGCTATGTGCCATATCGTGGTTTGATGAGTAGCTATATGCCTCATCGTGGTTTTGATGTTAGCTACGAGCTACATCGTGGATTGGCGCTGACTGAGGTCGCGTTGTGGATTATTTGCGATTTAGTTCACGTGGACGGCATTAATTACAAAATTGGTGTGTAGAGGTTGGAGGGTGGTTTAGTAATCCCCTGGTGTGTGGTGGCTGGATACGGGGGTGTGTAGAGGATGGACCCTAGGCTAGGCTGGGTGCACTTTGCATAAACTCATTATCTGACATGTGGATTAATGCGGAAATGGGCCAAGCCCAATATGTGATGTGGATTAATGTGGAAATGGGCCAAGCTCAATATGTGATGTGGATTAATGTGGAAATGGGCCAAGCCCAATAAGTGAAATCTTGTGAATTATTTGTCTTGTTATCTGACTTGAGGATTAATGTGTTAATGGGCCAAGCCCAATATATGGAATTATGTAGATTAATGCCTTATTATTTGATATGTGGAATCATGTGGCTTAATACGTTGTTATATGATATGTGGTTTAATGTGGTTGTGGGCTGAGCCCATGTGGGTGGAAATCAGTGGACTAATTACACACCGAGTCTGTTTGACTCACCCAAAATTTACCAACATCGCAGGTGATTCGTATTGCTTGGACCAGGTTGGAGCGGATACGAGGTGGCCCATGCAGAAGATATTTTATTTGTTTTACGCATTTATTATTTGAAGTATTTTTGAGTAACTATTCGATGTAATAAGGGCCACTTAAAGTATTTGAAGTTGTTACTATGTTTTAATTGGATTGCCGATTAAATTACTATTTGGACATGGTTTTATTTTTAGCAACTTATATCTTAAAAACATATATTAAAGTTTTAAATCCGAATATTCTGTAACATCAAAGTTTTACTTAGAATTTTAATTATGAAATGTTTTACCAACGACAACAAACTTTTATGTTTTTATATTTAAGTCAAAATCTTTCAAACGTTTTCCGCAGTGGCATTCTAAATTCGGTCGTTGTGTATGGGCCAGGTTTGGGGTGTTACACACACGCTCGTGTGGCATCAAATGTCGTATTTCGGCTTTTTGACTTTTTAGCTTTTTGGCTTTTGCTGATCTACAGTCCAATTAGTGTGGAATTCACACTTTCGGCTTTTCAGCTAATCATCAACAGAGCACAAAGTTACACACTTGCTTGTGAACACTCGCGCACTGCCTTCGAGCGCCAACCTAAAATCATTCACAACACATGGTTACATGCATATCAACAAAACATATGTAACACCCCCAGACCCGGCCAAGAAATTATGGCCAAATCCGGTGATGTCACATCAAAGGGGATAATTCATGACGACTTTTCTTATTTAAAACTTAAGTTTAAAGCTTAGAAACCCAAAATCTAAGCAACTTGTTAAGTAATGATAAAAGCCCATGTTATAGGTATTTCAAAAACCAAGTTTAAACTTTAGAAATTTATTTAAGTTTAACAATTAAGCAGTTGAAAACATAAGGGACCCAAATGTAAAGTTAGCTGGAGATACAAGGCCTTATTACAAACGAAATAATTAACAATAAGTCATTCGAAAACAAATAAACAAAAAACTTCTAAGTAACCTGTAGTGTGGCCATCTCCGAGTCCCCTCTCAAGTCGAGCCGTCTACTGAGGGTCACCTGAAACATTTAATAAAAGGGTGTGAGTTTCGAAACTCAGTGTGTACACCCTTGGTAATCCAATCAACATGCAATTATCACATTGGGCCTAAGCCCTATCAAAAACGGTGGTCTTGGGTCTTAGCCCACAATGACCTCATATCACATCAGTATCACATGAATGCAATGTTCCCATCCCAAATCCAGCCCTGCACTCCATTTCCCTTCCAACCATACACTCTTGTGGGGATATAAATATCAACCCACCCATCCCTATACTCCAAAGATAGCACCAACAGCAGCACTACTTAAACGTTGCAACAAGGCTGCTAAGCATATAATGGGCTTAAAGCCACCTGTGGATCCACGGTCGTCAAGCGACTATGCGATCATCACATATCTTCCTCCGTATCATCAAACCCACCCAAGTGCAACATATATCTCATGAATGCAACATACACATTTTCACACATTTAGCACCTAGGGGTATTTTAGTCATTTCACTACCCAGGGGTATTTTTGTAAATCTACCCTACAGGGGTATTTTGGTAATTTTACAAATCAAGGGTATTTTGGTAATTTTGCAAATCAGGGGTATTTTGGTAGTTTTGCAATCCGGGTGTATTTTGATAATTTTATAAATCAGGGGTATTTTAGTAATTTTGCAAATCACGGGTTTTAGTTATGAACTTTGGGCCATTAACAAGTCCTTGCGGCTAAAGTGAACAGACACTATGCACCAAGTAGGATCCCAGAGAAGAGGAGGTGGGTCGCTACGACCGCTTAAGTACCAAGCTCTCCCTAGATCCAATCCTAGACATGCATATGTCCATTCCCACACTTTAACCTAACGACTCGTTCACAGACATGCTTGATTATTACATTAAGTTTTATGATATTTAAGAATTTATCAGAACTAGGCCTAGAGTCCATAAACCCTAGCATGCATTTCTAAAATCCCATAAGGCCCACTAAGCCTATTCATGTCCATATAACCCTTTAAACCCCATCATGATTGTATAGCCCATTAGGCCCAATCTTATTCAAATCACACAACATTATCTGTAACATCCTGGATTTATGGGCTTGTGCATTTTGTGTAGTGTATGCTTAAAATATTAAATTGGGAGTTTGAGATACAAATGGGGCTCAAATTGGGTTGAGGCCTTGTTTTGAATATTTTATTTAGACACTCTAGGGGCTTAAATTAAAGTTTAGTAGTTTAAGTGACATATTGGGCTTGTGGCCCAGCAACTAGGGGCACAGTAAAGGGGAGCTATAGTGGCGTCACTTGTGCATGAGGAATCCCAAATTTTGGCAGCTTGAAGCCCAGGTTTTAGAGTTAAAATTTGGCACTTGAAGAGGAGCTAGGGGGGACGGCACAAGGCTATTATTTAGGGATTTATTTTATGTGGATAATAAGCAGATAAAGGCTATTATTTAGGGACTTATTTTATGTGGATAATAAGCAGATAAAGGCTATTATTTAGGGATTTATTTTATGTGGATAATAAGCAGATAAAGGCTATTTTTGAGGAGATAATAGATCAAGATAAGGGAAAGGGATGAGGTTAATCTCTTGATTGCAGAGTTGGCCGAAAATCAATCTCTGCTAAGGGGAGGAATCGGTTTTCTATATAAAGGGGGGATGTCGAAATCTGCTGCTAAAGCTCTCATCTTTTCTCTTTTCTCTGCCCAAATTTCTACTCCATTCTTTCTCTCTTCTCCTTTCTTTTTCTAACAGAAACCAAAACTCCTGAAGTCTCAATTGCTGAAACCCTGCTAATTTTTTCACTTTTCTTTTGGCCGAATCTCTCTACCCATTCCTTGCTTTTATTTTTTCCAATTCTTTAAAGCCGAAATCACTAAGATCTCACCTCCTGAAGTTGTCGAATCTTCTTTAATGGAGTCTACTTGTGCCGAAATTTGAAGGAAACAATAGGTAAGTGTTGATTTCGGGATTTCAATGTTCTTTCGGCTTTTCAAAGTCCTTAGTCGAATGGCTATTAGAAACTAATCTCTTATTTCACTCTTATTTTCGGCATTCTGGGATCTGAAGAGGAGTCAATCGTGTAGATCTCTATGTCATAAGTTCAGTAATACTTGAATCAAGGTACTTCCGGGATTTCAAGGTAAGAAAGTCTATTGATTTTAGTATGTAAAAACGGAAACAACACTAACCATGGCCGATTATAGGAGAAAGCCTATTTTTCATATCTTTCCGACTTTTTGAGCAAGTTGTAGATCGGTTAAGTAAGAGTATCGACACTAATCAGGTGTGTAACACTTCCACACCATTAGATTGATCGCTAGTATATAGATATATATGTAATAAATCTGTTATACCATGTTAAATGCCGAAATCCTGGCATATCGTTTGGAAACCCGAAAAAGGGTAAAGGCAAAATATCATGTTAGTGATTTCTGCCATTTAACAGTGATTGATTCTATTAAATGATATGTGATATATGTCGATTTTTTTATATATACTTGGGGTTGGGTGATTGATGAAAGGGGAAGTGATCTGGTGGCTTATGCCATTTCAGCCTGGTGACTCTGTCACAACTCTAACGATGAGCAGCATGACTGCCATCAATGGTGTGTAGCGGTGTGGGTTGATTGTAGAAATCCCCAATGGTGTGACTGGCAGGTAAGGGGGTGTGTAGCGGATGGAAACTTAGGATTTGGGTTGGGCTTTGCATGTTATCTTTTATATTAAGTTTTATATTTTGATCTATGGGGCTAAGGCCCAAATTTAATGGTGCATGAGGGTTGCACACTGAGTCTCGCGACTCACCCTATTATTTTAACCATTTCAGGTGACACTTAGTACATTGGACCGGGCTGGAGGAGAGAGCAAGGTGGCCATGCGACAGAGCATTGAGAATCCGGCATAAAGACTTAGTTTAATATTTTATTTTCTTTTAATTAATGGGTTTAAATTTCCTTGTAATAAGGCCATGGGCCACTAGATTACCATTTATGTTTTGGGATTTTGTTGGGCTTTTATCTTAAATTTTATTTTTTCAATTAAGTTAAGACTTGTATGAAATTTCAGTTTTCATTTAAAATCCACCAAGATAATTTATGACTTAATATTTTATTCTTTAATGAATTCTTAAGCTTTCGGAATAAAGGTGTAAACCTAGTAATTGTTTTCCAAAATGCGACATGTTTTGTAAAATCTTTTTAGTGACATACCAGATTCGGTTGTAGTGTTTGGGCCGAGTTTGGGGTGTTACAAATTGGTATCATAGCCCGGTTCAAAACTCGGCTCTGGGGGTTTTGGGCTTAAAACGTTTTCTGAAAATGGGCTTTTGAAATATGCATATTTTTAAGTGATATCAGGTCTGTTAGCTCAGCATGGCACCTGCGTCTCCGGCCCAAGTCCGCCAGGTAAGTATTCTAAACCATTGTGTGATCTATATGTGGGCTTGATGGGCTTTATGGGACGTAGATTAGTTAGATTAGAACTTGATGAACTTAAGGCCTAGCTGAAACAACTCCTAAAATCTCATAAGACTTAATTTCACTAAACAAACCCGTAAACGAGTCGCAAGACTAGGGTGTGGCAACAGGCATGCGCATGTCTAGGATTGGATCCGGAAGAGCCTGGTACTTAAGTAGTCCTAGTGATTCACCTCCTCTTCGCTGGAATCCCACCTGGTGCGTAGTGACTGTTCACCTTAGTTATGAGGACTTGTTGATGGGCTAAACCTTGTAATTAAAACCCGAAAGGGACCAGCCACCTTATTTGAAAAAAAAAACCCAAGTTTTGTAAAATTTTCAAAATACCTTTGATTTATGAAAAATTTCCAATCAACCATGTTTTGAACACTTTACCCGAACAATCACATCTTTACAAGAGTAACCCGGACTATGAAACTAGATTTACCAAAAGTACCCCTATCTTAAAAAAAACACAACAACAACAAAATATCCAAGGTTTGTAAAAAAATTACTAAATTACCCT
The DNA here is from genome assembly GCA_005393395.2 of Gossypium australe. NCBI lineage: Eukaryota > Viridiplantae > Streptophyta > Magnoliopsida > Malvales > Malvaceae > Gossypium > Gossypium australe. The sequence continues at coordinate 109,589,219 of CM016623.1, forward strand.
TGTTTTGCAAAATGACCAAAATACCCCTGGTTTGTAAAAGTTACCAAATTACCCCCGGATTTCAAAATTATCGAAATACCCTGGATCTCAAAACTACCGAAATACCCCTGGACTTCAAAATTACCAAAATACCCCTGGACTTCAAAATTACAAAAATACCCTTAGACTTCAAAATTACCGAAATACCCCTGGGATTATAAAATTACTAAAATACCCTTATTTCACAAAATCACCAAGGACCCTATTTTGAAAAATTACGAAAATACCCCTATAGGAAAAATTACGAAAATACCCCTGGATAGTGAAACAACAAAAACACCCTTGTAACATCCAAGGTTTAGGGGCTATGCAGTTTGAGTATAATTTAGATGTTGGAAGGTTTTTGGGTGTGCTTGGATGTGTTTAGAGGATTTAAGAATTCTTGGATGAAAGGAGAAGGCTTTGGAAAATTTTAGATTTTTAGTGTAAAAAGGGGAAATAGGGCAAGAAGGCCTTAAAATGAATTGGTGGAATTTAGGACACAAGAAACAGTTGGGTGGAGTGGCATGGAGGCGCTGCTTGGAGCTTTGGAAGGGGACGCCTAAGGGAGCAAGGGTTCGAGCTGCTAAGGCAGCAATTTTGTTTTATTTTTACGTCAGCCAAAGGACTGGGCTAAGTAGGCCTTAAAAATCAATGGCCAGGTTGGTGGACATGAAAGTCCAGTTGGCAAAGTGGCTCTCATGCGCCACTTAGGCGTTGGAGGAGAGAAAGGGCGCAGGTTCGAGGGCTGGAGCGGCATTTTTGGCGTTTTTATTTTGTTATGTGGTGATGGGCTGAAGTAGGAAGGATTTAAAAATAAATGTTGGGGCTTTTTGACATGAAAGGCAGGTTGGCCGAATGGCCTGGGCGCTACTTGGCTGCTGGATTCCCCCAGGTCCTATGTTCGAATCTTGGAGGCTGCAGGTGGGATTGTTTCTTCTTTTTGCTGCTGATTGGCGTGGAGGTGGACGGCACATGGGTGTTGCAAATTGAAGTTTTATTTTTATCCTTGTTGTGCAGCAGTTGGTAAGTGTTGGACGGCTAGGTGGGGATAGTGTTTTATTTTATCTAGAATTTGTTTTTTTAGTGTAGGATAATCATTTTTTTTTAAATAGGTGGGATAAATGTTGATACATTCAAACTGTTTTTGAATGAATGGAGATGAGTAAATAAAGGGATTTGCTTAATTCAAATTAATTTGAATTAAGTGGCCAGGAGCTCTTGAAGGTGGCAGCCGAATGTGGAGTCTTCAAGGGGGGCATGTGCCGATATTTAATGGGCAGCCTTCTACATGAATTTCTTTTGACCCTTTTGTCGAATTCTTCTACTTCCCCTTCCTGTTCATTTATTTTCTTTCTGTCCAACCCCAAGTCTATACTTTCTCCTAGTATAGTCAAATATTTCACCACTATTTGGTAGCCATTGTCGAACTACTCAAGCATCAACCTCTCTCGCTTTTGCATTTCTTCTCTTTTTGCTTGAGCCGAATCCCGTAACCCTCTGTTGCTCTTTAGTTCGTAAGCCTTTAAGTGATCTTTCTTCTGTGGCCGAATCTTCTAGTAAGCAGGGGGGAGGAAGGCGTTCTCGATATCTTTTGGTACAAGATCATCCAACTATTTCGTAAAGTGGGTAGGGACTTCTTTTAAACCGATTTCTTCTATCTCTTTTAGTATTTGGCCAAGAGGCCATACTCATGGACTTTATTAGTAGCCGATTTTAACAGTTGTTTAGCAGGGAATTTCGACAGCTTCTTAGACCAGTGGGAAGTCGGGTTTAGATCAACAAGGTAGGTGGTTGTGATATTCGGCTATAAGCCATATTTAGCATATGTGGTAGCCGATTCTGACTTTGACCATTTAGGAGTTTTGGCAGTGATTAAGGAGTTTTCGGGATTTCAAGACTCTTTCGGTAAGTGGGTTAAGTTGAAGATATTTAGTTTAAGATCTTGTACTTATCGATTAACTGTTTGATTCTGATTAAGTATTGACGATGGATGCGAGTGCCAATCAAGGGGGCAAGGGAAAGCCCCTGTCCCGAAGTTTAAGAAAAGAGCTGTCTCGGCGGTTCGGGATTGGCCACCGGGGTGTGGCCGTGCAGCAGAAAACTATAGGCAGATAGCGGTAGTCTCGCTAAACGATAGCGTCGGGATCGAGGGTTTAGAGCTTCAGGTTATAAGGTGTGTAGTTAGCCATTGTTTCCAGGATTTGTATGATCTCTGTTGTGCTATATGTTTACTAATGAATGCAGTACCATATGTGAAAGGGATACCCTTAAGGGGTATGATGATGACCAGGTTAGTAGCAAATTGGTTAATATGTGATAATTGATTTTTTTTTTATATGTGAGTATGCCTATGATTGTGAATGACATGCACATGCATCATCTTGTCATTATATCATGTTACATGTGCATGGGTGGGTTATGAAAGAAGGTACGGGTGTACTTCGAGTACATGGTTGATGTCAGCTTTGTGCTACATCGTGGATTGGCGCTGACTGAGGTCGCGTTGTGGATCTTTGCGATTTAGTTCGCGTGGTTACCTTGACTGATATCGGCTTATGCCATATCGTGGCTTGATGGGTTGCTATGTGCCCCATCGTGGTTTGATGTTAGCTACGTGCTACATCGTGGATGGCATTGGTTGCCTTTAGGAGGGAAAAGGAGAGGGTGATTCGATAATCCCCTGGTGTGTGGTAGGCTGGATAAGGGGGTGTGTAGCGGATGGACCTTAGGATTGGGTTGGGTATCATGATTGCATGATTTTGTTATGAAATGATATGGAAGTGGGCCAAGCCCAGTGATCAGTGGACTGATGAGAAAAGGGCCTAGCCCAGTGCTTGAATATGATTTGATTGTGGGCCAAGCCCAGTGATCGGTGGACTGATGAGAAAAGGGCCTAGCCTAGTGCTTGAATATGATTTGATTGTGGGCCAAGCCCAGATCGTGGTAATGTCTATATGATTATGTTTACATGTTGCATTTGATAATGGGGTTGATTTGTGGCTAACATGTGGGTGGATATCAGTGGTTTAATTACACACTGAGTCCGTGTGACTCACCCAATTATTTATCCAACATCGCAGGTGACTTGTTGATCGGACCGGGTCGGAGAGGATGCAAGGTGGCCCATGCAGAAGGAGATTAATTTAAGTATTTTTTTTAGCAATTTTTAATACTAAGTGTTTTGTTTAATATTGGTTGTAATAAGGGCCACTTTTGATTAAAGTACTCCATTTATAGTTGATAAAGGTTATGTCGTACTTAGTAATATTTTTACAAATGATTTATATTATAATAAATTGTAATAAAGTTTTAATTCAAACCAAGCTTATATTTGTTAATAATTTTTAATGGACTTACTTCCCGAAAGTTACTAAATTTTCGAGTTTTACTCTAAAGACAAAGATTTTTTTTTACCGTCATTCCGCAGTGACATAACTAGATCCGGTCGAGACGTGTGGGCCGGGTTTGGGGGTGTTACAACCCTTATGTGATGAATGTAAGTACTTGGATGCTATTTGTATGTTGATGATTGAATGTATGTGTTTCCTAGAATTAGAGGATACGAACTTGAGACTGAACTGTGAATTCGAAAGAACTACTTTTAAAACTACTATTCATAAGATTGTTCGTGGTTAATCAGTGGAACGAATTAATGATTCATAAAACTCTTAACCAGATAAACGTCGATCGGAAGAATGAGTACGAGGGGTCGAGGACGTCCACCGCGTGGACGCGGTAGGGGTAAGATGGCTTTGTCTGAGCCAGTAGGGTCTGGCCACGGGTCAGGAAACGAAATACCGGATCCTCCAGCTGTGGAGGGAGAATTACAGGATCAGGCAACCGGAGATGATGCTGTATCTCAGGCGATGTTGAGGGTTTTAGAGAGAGTTGCTGGAGTAGGCATGGCATAGGAGCCCAGAAATCTGTACCGGAACGGCTTAGGGCCAATGGGGCAGAAGTGTTTAGGGGAGTTTCTGGCGTAGCCCCTAACACAGCTGAGTATTGGATGGAAGCGATAGAGCGCATAATGGATGACATAGATTTAACGGTGGATGAGAAGTTGAAAGGGGTCGTGTCTCTTCTTCGAGACGAGGCTTATCAGTGATGGCTCACGATGAAGGAGGATTCTGCCGCAGATCGGATTGACTGGGACTTCTTCAAGGAGTCATTCCAGGGAAAGTATGTTGGGGCCAGCTATGTGGATGCACAGAGGAAGGCATTTCTGAATCTGGTGCAGGGAAGTAAATTTGTGGCTGAATATGAGGCAGAGTTTCTGCGCTTGAGCCGCTACGCTCGAGGAATGGTAGCAACCGAATATGAACGTTGTGTTCGGTTCGAGGATGGATTGCGAAATGAGTTAAGGGTTTGATAGCACAGCAGAGAGAGAGAGATTTTGCTGTTCTGGTGGAGAAGGTTAAGATAGCCGATGAGGTAAAATGGACTGAAAGGCAGGAAAGGGATAAGGAGCGAGAAAGGACTAAGAGAAATTTTGGGCTGGCAGGAGCACCTGGGAATTCACAGAAAAGGCCTAGGTCTGATGGGCCAGCTTGTGCTCCGGCACCCGCTGCGGGGAATCAGAATCGATTATGTAATTGGTGTGGAAAAGCACATTCTGGGGAGTGTAGAAGAAGAACGGATGGATGTTTCACGGAGCATATGATTAAGGACTGTCCGCAGGTGGATCAAGCACAGCTCGCTGGACGTGGTTCTGATCAGGTTATGAGAGGTGTCAGCTAGTACCAAGGAGCCGTGGTCAAGTCAGTGGTGGCAATGGCACAGGACATGGTCGTGGGGGTGCAGGTTATGCTGAGGCGAGGCAGCCAGCTTTGGTCTATGCAGCACGTCGCCAAGAGGACGAGGACGCTCTAGATGCGAATACCGGTGCGTACTCTACCATAATATACTAAGTGTTTCTTTTGGCTTTAGAATTAGAGTGCCCAGCGAAAGCATAGTGATGAGACTTAGGTAGTAGATTAATAGTTAGTTGGAAATTTCGAGGACGAAATTTTCTTTAAGGGGGGTAGAACTGTAACATCCTAAATTTATGGGCTTGTGCATTTTGTGTAGTGTATGCTTAAAATATCAAATTGGGAGTTTGAGATACAAATGGGGCTCAAATTGGGTTGAGGCCTTGTTTTAAATATTTTATTTAGACACTCTAGGGGCTTAAATTAAAGTTTAGTAGTTTAAGTGACATATTGGGCTTGTGGCCCAGCAACTAGAGGCACAGTAAAGGGGAGCTATAGTGGCGTCACTTGTGCCTGAGGAAGGCCCAAATTTTGGCAGCTTGAAGCCCAGGTTTTAGGGCTAAAATTCGGCACTTGAAGAGGAGCTAGGGGGGACGGCACAAGGCTATTATTTAGGGATTTATTTTATGTGGATAATAAGCAGATAAAGGCTATTATTTAGGGACTTATTTTATATGGATAATAAGCAGATAAAGGCTATTATTTAGGGATTTATTTTATGTGGATAATAAGCAGATAAAGGCTATTTTTGAGGAGATAATAGATCAAGATAAGGGAAAGGGATGAGGTTAATCTCTTGATTGCAGAGTTGGTTGAAAATCAATCTCTGCTAAGGGGAGGAATCGGTTTTCTATATAAATGGGGGGATGCCGAAATTTACTGCTAAAGCTCTCATCTTTTCTCTTTTCTCTACCGAAATTTCTACTCCATTCTTTCTCTCTTCTCCTTTCTTTTTCTAACAGAAACCAAAACTCCTGAAGTCTCAATTGTCGAAACCCTGCTATTTTTTCCACTTTTCTTTTGGCCGAATCTCTCTACCCATTCCTTGCTTTTATTTTTTTCCAGTTCTTTAAAGCTGAAATCACTAAGATCTCACCTCCTGAAGTTGCCGAATCTTCTTTAATGGAGTCTACTTGTGCCAAAATTTGAAGGAAACAATAGGTAAGTGTTGATTTCGGGATTTCAATGTTCTTTCAGCTTTTCAAAGTCCTTAGCCGAATGGCTATTAGAAACTAATCTCTTATTTCACTCTTATTTTCGGCATTCTGGGATCTAAAGAAGAGTCAATCGTGTAGATCTCTAAGTCATAAGTTCAGTAATACTCGAATCAAGGTACTTCCAAGATTTCAAGGTAAGAAACTCTATTGATTTTAGTATGTACAAATGGAAAGAACACTAACCATGGCCGATTATAGGAGAAAGCCTATTTTTCATATCTTTCCGGCTTTTTGAGCAAGTTGTAGTTCGGTTAAGTAAGAGTATCGACACTAATCAGGTGTGTAACACTTCCACACCATTAGATTGATTGCTAGTATATATATATATATGTAATAAATCTGTTATACCATGTTAAATGCCGAAATCCGGGCATATCGTTTGGAAACCCGAAAAAGGGTAAAGGCAAAATATCAGGTTAGTGATTTCTGTCACTTAACAGTGATTGATTCTGTTAAATGATATGTGATATATGTCGATTGTTTTATATATACTTGGGGTTGGGTGATTGATGAAAGGGGAAGTGATCTGTTCTGGTGGCTTATGCCATTTCAGCCTGGTGACTCTGTCACAACTCTGTTTCTGGTGGCTATTGCCATTTCAGCCTGGTGACTCTGTCACAACTCTAATGATGAGCAGCATGACTGCCATCAATGGTGTGTAGCGGTGTGGGTTGATTGTAGAAATCCCCAATGGTGTGACTGGCAGGTAAGGGGGTGTGTAGCGGATGGAAACTTAGGATTTGGGTTGGGCTTTGCATGTTATCTTTTATATTAAGTTTTATATTTTGATCTGTGGGGCTAAGGCCCAAATTTAATGGTGCATGAGGGTTGCACACTGAGTCTCGCGACTCACCCTATTATTTTAACCATTTTAGGTGACACTAAGCCCAAATTCGGGGCGTTACAATTCTACCCCTTTAAAGAAATTTCGTCCTCGAAATTTCCAACTAATTATTAATCGCACCGCTCAAGTCACACCACTATGCTTTCGCTGCGCGTTTTGATTTTAATAACACTAATACACTTTAACTCTAATTGAACTCTTAGATTCCAAACCACTAATATATGCTAAGTAAGCTTGACAACCCTTCCTCACTAACTTCTCTGCCCTTAAAGCCGAAATCATGTTCGACAAGTAATTACGTCGTTCCCCGATCACTACCACTTTGTCACCTTCCACAGTTCTTAACACCATCTGCTTCGCAACACAATCTAAAGTTGCTTGGTGCCTCGTCAACCAAACCATGCCTAAGATGAGGTCGAACTCACCAAATAGTAATTCCATCAAGTTCGCTAAGAAAGTAACTCCTTGAACTACCAATGGTACATTCCTAAACAACTTACTAACTTTCACCGACTGCCCTAAAGGACTTAACACAGTCATTTCATTTGCAATGGTTTCAAACTCATCCACTACAGTTTTAGGCTTATTGCATGCAATGTACGAATATGTTGACCCCACATCAATTAGCCCAATATAAGGTAGCTCACGAATAAGTAACGTACCCGTTATCACATCTGGTACCTCTCCTTCCTCTCTTCGACAAGTAGTATAGACCAAAGCTGGCTGCCTCGCCTCAGTATGACATGCACCTCCGCCCAGTGCTCCACGTCCACGTCCATTGCCATTATCGCCTCTGGCTTGTCCACAACCCTTGGTGGTTGTTGACCACCCCTCTACGGCTGAAAATTACCTCTGCCATCGGCTCGCACCTGATCTCTCCTTCTCAGGCACTCTCTAATCCTATGTTCCATAGATCCGCAAGCTAGACAAGCTCCTATCCTCTTCCAACACTCGCCTGTATGACCTTTCCCACAATCAGCACAACGTGGCACCCCTGGATTAGCAACAGGGGCCCCTGCTCTAACTGGCTTATCAACTCTGGTCTTAGCTCTAGGCCTTTGCCCCACACCAAAAGACTCAGCCTCCCTTTTATTCTTGCCTTTCTCTTTCTCCCGATTCAGGCACTCAGTGTGCTTCACCTCCTCTACTACCTTTGCTTTCTCCACAAAGACCGCAAAGTCCCACTCCCTCTGTGGAGCTATAAGTACCCTAAAATTGTCTCTTAACCCATCCTCGAACCGTATGCATCTCTCATACTCTATTGCGACTATTCCTTTGGCATATTGACTAAGGCGTAGAAACTCAGCCTCATACTCTACTACCGACTTATCTCCCTGAGTCAGACTCAAAAACTCCTTCCTTCGGGCATCCATATAGCCCGCTCCAATGTACTTCCCCTGGAATGTCGATTTGAAGAACTCCTAGGTGATCTGCTCCGGTTGGTTGCCCTCCTTTACTGTCAACCACCACTGATAAGCTTCCTCCCTAAATAAGGATATCGCCCCTTTCAACTTTTGTTTCGCCGTGCAATCCAGGTTGTCCATTATTCTTTCCGTAGCTTCCAACTAGTACTTTGCCACATTCGGGGCCACCCCAGCTACTTCTTTAAAAATCTCTTCCCTATTAGCTCGAAGTCGCTCCGCGATCGACCCACAACTTCCCGTACCATTATTGGGCCCAGCGACCCTTTCTAAAATCCTTAACATGGCCTGCGATACTGCATCTTCTGTAGCGACAGCCCGTTCATATTGTTCCGTTTTAGCTACTGGTAAGGCCAGAGCCTCCTCTACTCCAACATTGGGCATATGGCCCGACGCCGACGACCCAACCCTAACACTTCCACGGCCTTTGCCGCGACCTCTTGCACCTCTTCTAGGACTCATCGTTGCGTGCATATTTCTGGTTTAGAATTTTTATGAAATTAGTTCATAGTTCCACTGTTTAAAGCACATGTCTTATGTAAGTAACAATTTTAAAAGTTGCTTCGCAGTCGTAAATCCACTACAGGCTTAAGTTTCCTACGGGCTTTAGTCTCTAAGAACCTATTATTTAAGTGGCCCAATATCTAAATATAGTTCAGTAATTTAAATAAGTGTAATCACAGAAAACATACTTGGCTCGACGTCGAGGGCTCGGTGAACTACACTTCAAGAATCCTACAAAAACTTTTTAATCTACTTGTTTTATAAACCCAAAATCTAAGGCCCATTTCACAGCCCGAGCTTTGTAATCGAGCTCTGATACCATTAAATGTAACACCCCCAGACCCGACTTAGACGTTATGGCCGAATCCGGTGATGTCACATCAAAGGGGATAATTCAAGACGACTTTGGTTATTTAAAACTTAAGTTTAAAGCTAAGAAACCCAAAATCTAAGCAACTTGTTAAGTAATGATAAAAGCCCATGTTATAGGTATTTCGAAAACCATGTTTAAACTTTAGAAATTTATTTAAGTTTAACAATTAAGCAGTTGAAAACACAAGGAACTCAAATGTAAAGTCAACTGGAGATACAAGGCCTTATACAAACGAAATAATTAACAATAAGTCATTCGAAAACAAATAAACAAAAAACTTCTAAGTAACTTGTAGTGTGGCCATCTCTGAGTCCTCTCCCAAGTCGAGCCGTCTACTGAAGGTCACCTGAACCATTTAATAAAAGGGTGTGAGTTTCGAAACTTAGTGTGTACGACCCTTGGTAATCCAATCAACATGCAATTATCACATTGGGCCTAAGCCCTATCAAAAACGGTGGTATTGGGTCTTAGCCCATAATGACCTCATATCACATCAGTATCACATGAATGCAATGTTCCCATCCCAAATCCAACCCTGCACTCCATTTCCCTTCCAACCCTACACTTCTGTGGGGATATAAATATCAACCCACCCATCCCTACACTCCAAAGGTAGCACCAACAGCGGTACTACTCAAACGTTGCAGTAAGACTGCTAAGCATATAATGGGCTTAAAGCCACCGGTGGATCCACGGTCGTCAAGCGACTATGCGATCCTCACATATCTTCCTCCGTATCATCAAACCCACCCAAGTGCAACATATATCTCATGAATGCAACATACACATTTTCACACATTTAGCACCTAGGGGTATTTTAGTCATTTCACTACCCATGGGTATTTTTGTAAATCTACCCTACAGGGGTATTTTGGTAATTTTACAGATCAAGGGTATTTTGGTAATTTTGCAAACCAGGGGTATTTTGGTAGTTTTGCAACCCGGGGATATTTGATAATTTTGCAAATCAAGGGTATTTTAGTAATTTTACAAATCACGAGTTTTAGTTATGAACTTTGGCCCATTAACAAGTCCTTACAGCTAAAGTGAATAGACACTATGCACCAGGTAGGATCCCAGAGAAGAGGAGGTGGGTCACTAGGTGTAACACCCCAACCCGGCCCATAAGTTTCGACCGGATCTGGTATGCTACGGGTTGTACATTGAAAACTTTTGCTTCATTGGTTTCGGAAATCGTAAGTTAATTAGATAATATTTGAATAAATAGGTGACCTTTTGAAAAAAAACTTGTATTATTATTATTTTGAATAATTAAACCTTTTGACAAAATTTCATAAGTTGCAAATATTAAAAATTAAGCAGTGAAATATAAACTATGGGGCCTTACTACATAAATATTCCAAAAATTAAAACTTAAAGAAAAACCGAAATAATATATAAAAATAAAAACTTGATGGCCCCTCGAGTCTGTCTCGGCTCCTATGTCCACGATCTACTGCTCATCTGAAAAGTTAGGGAAAAATAATAGGGTGAGTCACCAAGACTCAGTGTGTAAATCCCGAAAACACATAAAAGGCTTGAGCCCACAAACACATTATGAGCCCTGGCCCATACATAATGGCAACAATCATAATCACATGACAGATAATAAACGATGCAAAGCCCAACCCATCTTAGAATTCCATCCTCCACACACCAACCCGTACCAACCATCACACCTTGGGGATTTCTACAATCAACCCTCCATCCGCTACACACCAAAAGACAGCCGTACTGCCTATTCCTATCAATCAGGAATTTTAACGTGGGTTTTCTACCACCGATCACCAAGTGACCTAACATTTCATTTCGTGGGTTTTCTACCACCGATCACCATGTGATTTAACATTTCATTAGGTGAGTTTTCTACCACCGATCACCATGTGATCTAACATTTCATTAGGTGGGTTTTCTACCACCGATCACCATGTGATCTAACATTTCATTAGGTGGGTTTTCTACCACCGATTACCATGTGATCTAACATTTCATTAGGTGGGTTTTCTACCACCTATCACCATGTGATCTAACATTTCATTAGGTGGGTTTTCTACCACCGATTACCATGTGACCAATCATGCTCTTCCCCTTTTCATATCAAACCCATCCCATGCATACATTCATGCAAAATCAAACAATCTACAACCTAAGAGATTACAGTCTTTCGCATACATCGATACACATAGAGAAGTTCTATGATTACGTACCTGGCATTCCTTGCCTAACCCTTTTTGGGTTTCATTCGACTGTCTACACAGCCACTTTCCGGCTTTTTAGCCCATAACATAAACATACATATATTCATACAGATTATTAGTGTGTTAGAGATCTACACACGACTGTTCATACAGCCTCATTTATCGGCTTTTCAACCCCTAACAGGTATAATACAAATAAAACTTATGTGATAAGGATCTACACACGACTGTTCATACAGCCTTATTCTCCAGTTTTTCAGCCCCTAAAAAGTATAATACAAAATAAAACTTATGTGGTAAGGATTTACACACCTGATTACCATTATAACGAGACCCTCTAAGTCGATGCTATCCGTAGCCAACACCACCGCTATCTGCCTTGAAATCCCGAAAAGAGATATGAGATTCAGGGACTAGGTTTCCGGCTTTTAGATCTAAGAGATCTATTTACTAGAGAAGATCCGGCTATTCCCAGAGGATTTCGACTTTTTTTTTTTTTGCAAAAATCAGGAAGAGAAGATGATTCAAAGAAATCTATAGAGATTCAGCTTTTAGAAGAAAGAAGAGAAGAGAATAATGGAGTTTTTGGCTTTTAGAAGAAAGAAGAGAATGATGGAGTTTTCGGCCTTTAGAAGAAAGAAGAGAATAATGGAGTTTTTGGCTTTTAGAAGAAAGAAGCGAATAATGGAGTTTTCGGCTTTTAGAAGAAAGAACAGAGTAATGGAGTTTTCGGCTTTTAGAAGAAAGAAGAGAGTAATGGAGTTTTCGGCTTTTAGAAGAAAGAAGAGAATAATGGAGTTTTCGACTTTAAGAAGAAAGAAGAGAATAATAGAGTTTTCGGCTTTTAGAAGAAAGAAGAGAGTAATGGAGTTTTCGGCTTTTAGAAGAAAGAAGAGAATAATGGAGTTTTCTGCTTTTAGAAGAAAGAAGAGAATAATGGAGTTTTCGGCTTTTAGGAGAAAGAAGAGAAAAGAATAATGGGGTTTTCGGCTTTTAGAAGAAAGAAGAGAAAAGAATAATGGAGTTTTCGGCTTTTAGAAGAAAGAAGAGAAAGAAAAGGTGGAAACCCTAATTGTCGCAAAATAAAGAAGAGAACCCTCCCTATTTATAGAAATTTCGACTAACTCCTAGCCTTGTAGATAGCTCCTATCTTTTCTCCTTTTATCTTCCATATTATCAACTATAATATCTACATTATCTTATTCATATAAATCCTTCTATTTTTGAGCCTTGTTGCCATCCACTCCACCTAACCCAAATGCCGAAAATTAGCTAACTTAAATAAAAGAATTGGGCTCCATGAAACTTAAATTTGGGCCCCTTATTCCCTTGTGTGGCGTCACCTCCTTGCTCCCTAAGTGGCGCCACTGACCACTGGGCTACAAGCCCATTTTGATGTTTTAAACACAGATACTACCTTTTAAACCCTATAATGCCCAAACAGATAATTTTAACGAAGGCCTCTGCCTAGGCCTGAGCCCAATTTGGACCCCTAACACTTAAATTAACTCATTACACATGTTCACCCATTAAACGCATAGGCCCAAAAATTCAGGATGTTACACTAGGATTGCTTAAGTACCAAGCTCTCCCTAGATCCAATCCTAGACATGCATATGTCCATTGCCACACTTTAACCTAACGACTCATTCAAAGACATGCTTGATTATTACATTAAGTTTTATGATATTTAAGAATTTATCAGAATTAGGCCTAGAGTCCATAAACCCTAGCAGGCAGTTCTAAAATCCCATAAGGCCCACTAAGCCTATTCATGTCCATATAACCCTTTAAACCCCATCATGTTTGTATAGCCCATTAGGCCAATCTTATTTAAATTACACAACATTATCAATCCATCATTCAATTTTCACATATCAATTCCCGCCGATTTGGGCCCACGAGCTCGGCAGGCCCATTTACCCCTATTTGGCCCGATCGGCCAAATAGTGGCTCGATCCCAAAAGATTGCTCTCTTGGCCCCAGTAATTGTATCAGTGTCCTCACACGAACACTAGCACGTTTGTGTGGTTGCCGGTGCCAACCTTTCAATTTTTCGACTTTTTGTGGCATTTCGACTTTTCAGGATTTCGACTTTTGCCGATTTGTCATGTGTGGAGTGTATGTACACACCTGGTTACTACGACGTGCTACATTATCCTCAGCCTTAGCCTACAATCAATACCAATCCCAAATCAATACACAATTAACCACAGTATTTACCTAAAAACTGAAACCTTACTGTGTGCCACCGGTTTTAGTAGCCCTTCCTTAGCTATTATTCATGTAGATCTGGACCCACACAAATATTATCAAAGATCGAGTGACTCATATTCCACACAAGTCACCTCTATAAGCCATACTTTCATTCGGCCACCACCACTAAAACGAGTACACTTACCTCCTTGCTAACGATCCTTATCACGCTTGTGATCTTTGAACCCTACCCTTGTTAATACAAGGTTAACGACAAGGAGAAATTAGATAGCCCTTCGGCTTTTAACAAAACAGACTAAGGAGGTTGACTGAGTACTTACCCTTTGATCCTGCAGCCTAGATAGAGACTGAACAAGATCTGACTTTTAATCACTTGATCAACAGATTTGTGATGGAGGAAAGACAACAAAGAATCGGCACAAACAGGGATTTCGGCAAATAGGGATGATGGTATTCGGCAATGGAAAAAAGATAAGGGGAAGAAAAGAAAGAAAGATAGAAACTCAAAGAACCCTTCTAAGGAATTCGGCACCCCCTTTTATAGCCAAAGATGAACTACCTTCCCCCCACAGTCCCATTCGGCACCAACACATCCACACCTCAATCCCTATCTTTTCTCTCATATCTTTACCTTAAATTTCTCTCCTAAACTCTCCCTTTCAAGGTCCACTCTAGCGCCACTATCTTCCTTCCATGTGAAAAATAAAACCCCTTAATTCGCCACTCTTAAGCATCGAACCTTGGACCTCCTCACCTTCTAGTAACGCCACCTAGTAGCTCCCCAAGTGACGCCACCTTGCCACTAGACCACAAGCCCAACTGTGTCTTATTTTCCCCTTAATCTGTTTAAGAGTCCTAATACCTGAGACTAGTGTCCACAAAGGCAAAAATTAATTTTTCCCTATGGTCTTCCCTATCCCCGAGACTTCAAATAACCCTCAAAGCCCACATGCCAATTGTCATTTTGTCGCTCACTTAAAATTTTTTCTGAGACCCAAAGCTCAATAGGCCTAATTCTACTAAGCCCAAATTCGGGGCGTTACAACATAACCAACCTTAATCAACCAAACCTCATCACTCAAACCACAGTCGCCTACCTTGCTTGAACCAATGGATACTTGTAACTAAACTGCTGATTAAAAGCGATTACCCACTTCTTGATTAGTATCTACACACGAAACGCACCACCCATTAACAAAACTCGCATACCTAAAGGCTTGAAACAAAACCCATTGTCCAACCAAGTCTCAAAACTAGAGATAGGGAGAAATGGCATTCGATTTTAAGCAGAACCAAAGAGTGAGGCCTCTTAAAATAAAAAAAAAAAGAAATTAAAGAAACAAAGCAAGAGTCGATCATACTTACAATTACCAGAGAACCGTTGTCAAGCCAAAATGAGATGAATAGGTGAGGAGAAAGAGAATCGATCAAAAACCTATGGCCAGAACTGAAGTAAATAATAGAGATGAAAAGAAGAGCAACGATCGATCAATACAAAACCTAAGCTATAAGATGTGATATTCGGCCAACAGATTCAAGGTACTTACGTGTAAGAAAGAAAAGAGTATCCGACTTAGGAGAAGAAAAGGAGAATAATTGATTTAGCAAAGAAAAGAAAGGGAAAAGAAAGGTATAATCGATTTAGAAATATGAGAGGGGAAAGATAGAGATTCGGCCAACCCAGTGGAAAGAAAAGAAAGAAATGAGAAGCCGAAAGAAAGGAAAGATTCGGTAATTAAGAAAGGAGAAATCGACCACTCATAAAATACCCAAAATACAATATTCAGCCACCAGAAAAGAAAACGAGAGAAAAACAGTGCTAAAGGCTACCCCAAAAACACAATTCGGCACATCAAAAGAACTTGAAGAGCACAAAACAAAATGCTGAAAACTAAACAAAGCAAAACGTAAGCACAAAAAACCTTCTAGCCGAATTTGCACATACCAACACTCCCATTCTGCTACAACTTCTCCCCCTTTTCAAATTCCTTAAAAATCTCCATAAATCCCTCCTTGATTTGCTGCACAATCTTCTCCTAACAACTCAAGACCAATTCAAACTTTCTCCCCAGCAGTCTTTCACTCAAATTCCACCACCTCGCAGTAAAGGAGTAAAATAAATACTCCTTTGTGCATAGGGTGACTCAAACCCAAGATCCCTTGCCATCATAATGACGCCACAACCACTAGACCACAAGGCCATCTTGTGTCACATTTTATCCCAAATATTTATAAATCCTTCCTGCCGATATCCAAGTTCATTCAAGAACAACCAAAAATTCTGCACAAGCTATGACTTGAACCTTAGACCACAAACATACTCCTAACGCCTCCTTGCCACTAGACCACAAGCTTCCTTGTGTCATATTTTAACCATGAATATTAATAAGGCCTTCCAGCTAACGCCAAGTTCACCTAAGGGAAAAACTCAATCTTTTGCTAAAGCCTAGATTGGAACTCAGGCCCTCCCAAACGCCTCCAATCACCCCTAAAGTACATAGCCTACATGCCCAACATGAAATTGTAAAATTTTTCTCGCACAACTAAAATCCAATTGCTCCTATGCCCAAGGCCTATCTTCTAGGCCCAAAATTCAGGGCATTACAAATTACATATGTATTTGTTGGTTTTATCGACTAGTGTTGGGCACACCGAAATATTGAAATGTTGGTATATCCAACTAGTGTTGGGCCCATATTTGATATCATCGGTTTATCCGACTAGTGTTGGGCACAGAATATTACCGATTTACCCCACCAGTGCTAGGCACACCATTGTCAATTTATCCGACTAGTACTAGGCGCAAAACTTTATTACAATTTATCTGTTTGGCCCCGGGTGCGAATAATAGGTTGATCTATAATGATGGTGTATAACTGGTCCACTGAAGAAGGTTGGTAAATGAGGGATATCATGAAATATGTATGGAATGTTCATGATGAACTTTATGGTAAACTATGTGGTAATAAACACTACATATGGATTCTGAAATCATGGTTGTTTCGTGTATGTGTAGTTCTTGGTGTTTAATGAAATTTATTCAGTTATTGATCATTACTTTGTGTGCAGGTTAGGTATCTATCTTTGATTGTCGACTCAACACCTAGTGATAATCCGGAGCTCAATGTTAGTGATGTTCTATTTTATGTTTGGCATGTACCCAGGATGTCAACGTTATAAGAAATGGTCTTTTGATGTATAGTTGTTCTTAATGTAGTTACTATGTAAACTTTTGAATTATGTTTTGGCCTAATGAAAATGCTTGTATGTATATGGTATGTTTTATGAGTTTGGCACTTTTGGATTGAAGCATGGTACGATGTGGTAATTGAGGTTGATGATTATTGATGTTTGAATGTATGCTACGTTTATTTTGATAAAGGGTTTTGCATATTATTACATGTATGGAATGTGGTATCAATGAGGGCACATTGGCTAGTCATTTAGGTTACTATATTATAGTATGTTTGAACTTGTTTTGAGATACATTTAGTGATATTTTAAGGTTGTTAAGGGTCTGGATTGATGGTCAAGTTAAGTGTAAAGTTTACCTTGTTTTTGAAGCAAATTGGTGTAAACACAGCTTGGGGCATGGGCTGCCACACGGCCTATCCACACCGTCGTATGTATTATTGTCTTCAAGTGTAGGTTTCACACTGTCTGGCATACAGCCTGCGACACGACTGTGTATCCTAAAACAGTTTGTCACACGGTTTGAGACATGACTAGTGACACGATCGTGTGACCCAACATCGAATGCACACACGAGCAAGCACACAGCCTACGACAAGGCTGCGTGACCTTAATTTGAATGTCCACATGGTCTAGGCTATGTTACATAGCCTAGCCACACAACTGTGTGACCACTATTTCCAAAATTTTCAACTTTTTCCTAATTTTTCTGATTTGATTCAAATTGATCCCAGAATGTTTCAAAACTATTTATAGGGCCCCATAGACTTGATTTAAGGCTTGTATGCGTATTTTGAATATAAATTGAATGTGATTTGATAAATTGTTATTATACTTGACTACTTATTTGTAAGCTTTGTAAATGTTTAATATTTTATTGTAATATTCCGTGGTTAAGGGTGTTACATTTAGTGGTATCAGAGCTATAGGTTTAGTTGGTTCTTGAACTAAATCGAGCTCATAATTGAGTCTAAAGGTACATGCCAAAGTTGAGTTGAATTTGAGTCAGGATTTAGATGCTGATTTTAATTATGTTGTTTTATAGTTAAGAGATGATGGATGAATCTAAAAATGTAGTAAATCAAGAAATTCATATTGATGATGATACTACTGAGGTATTAGATGAAACTGATTCAATAACATCAAGTATTTAATCGGATAGTGTTCAACAACCAAGTGCTAATAGATGCACTAATGAAGGGAAAAATAGTATAAACATACTATGTATTATTGCTAAAGCTCTTCAGAGAGTAGCGATAGTTACTCCTTCGATGATGCCCGCACTCGCGGTTAAACGAGCTCCCATTAAAGAATTGTGGAGGTATGGTGCTACAGAATTTGTTGGGTTAAAAGGAGTTGATCCGTCAACAGCTGAAATGTGGTTGGAATGAACAACTCGAATTTATCAACAACTAGAATGCACTTCCTGAGAAAGTGTTACTTGTGTTATTTCATTGTTACAAGGTGAAGCTTATACATAGTGGAAAATTATTACGAGACATGTTTCCGTATAAGCTATCGATTGGGAGTTCTTTCAGAAAGAGTTTCAGAAGAAGTATGTCAGCAAACGATACGTGGATTGGAAAAAAAGAATTTCTTAAATTAAAGCAGGGAAATAAATCAATAGCTGAATACGAGAGAGAGTTTGTGTATCTCAACAAGTATGCTCGTGGAATTGTACCAAACAAGGAAGAAATGTCTATCTATTTTGAAGATGGATTAAATGATGAAATTAAAATGATGATTAGAGGGACAGAAATATGACAGTTTGTAGTTCTATCTGATCGAGCTCAAAAGATGGAGGAAATTTATAATAAGAAAAAGCAAAGAGAAAGAAAGGCTCGAGTATTTAATAAAAGAAGTTTTTCTAAGTCATTTTTGGAAACCCTGTCAGAGAAAAAAAATCTCATTGTACCACTTAAGCATCTGGGTTTTCTGATAAAAGTAAATTGATTCAACACGGTTCCAAAATTCAAGTTAAGCTTGCTAACAGTGTGGAAAGTGTTCGAAATGCTCCAAAGTTGGTTTGCAAACGTTACGAAAAACTTCACACTAGTGAACGTAGAACCAAACTGGGTGCTTGTTACATATGTGACTCAACCCATTTTGTGCTGAATTGCCCAAGAATGGTAGGAGGTATGACGAACAAAGTGATAGACAAATTTCAACACCTCAAAAGAGCAATTGTCCTGGACAGAGCAACAATATCGGCTAATTGTACTGAGTATAAAGATACAGTTGCCTGATCTAAAGTTAGAGTGCCTACAGGAAAATACGCCATTCGAGCCAAAGAAGAAACTACCATGCCTGATGTTATTACTGGTATTTACTATCTCTTTTATGTTATTATATACGCACTGATTGACCTTGGGTCAACTTATTCGTATATTTGCATAGCATGAGTAACGAATAAGAATTTACATATTGAATCAATTGAGTTTGATGTTAAATTTACAAATCCATTGGGTCAGAGCATGTTAGTTAAATTAATATGGCGTAAATGTCCACTAAAAATTCAAGGATATGAATTTACTATTGATTTGATGTTGTTACCCTTTCTTGAATTCGATATTATTCTGGAATAGACTAATTAACATTACATGATGTTGTGGTAAATGGTAGAATGAAGCAAATTGACTTGAGATGATAGATGGGTAGTTTTATTACAATTACGTCAGACATATTAAATAGTATTACTAGAATCATTTCAATTATTTCAGCACAGAAATTGATTCGGAAAGGTTGCGAGGCATTTTTGGCTTATATACTTGATACACGAGATTCTGAGCAGAAATTGGGCCAAGTACCAATCGTAAAAGAGTTTACAGATGAGTTTCCTAAAGAGTTACCAAGATTGTCGCCAGAATGTGAAGTTGAATTTGTTATTAAATTGACACTGAAATTGAGCCGATATCGGTTTTGTCGTATTGCAAGGCACTAGCTGAGTTAAAAAACTTAAAACACAATTGCAATAAATATTGGACAAAGGTTTTATTCGACCGAGTGTGGCTCCTTGAGGCACTCCTATATTCTTGATGAAAAGAAATGTGAATTGTTGAGATTGTGTACTGATTTCTGGCAGTTGAACAAGGTCACGGTAAAAAATAAATACTCTTTGCCTCATATCGACGATCTATTTGATCAGTTGAAAGGTGGAATTGTGTTTTCAAATAAAGACCTCAGATTTGGTTATTATCAATTTCGAGTAAAAGATTGTAATGTACCGAAAAGCTACTTTCCAAACTTGTTACGGCCATTATGAGTTTTGGTGATGCCTTTTGGATTAATTAATGCCCTGTTGTTTTTATTGATATGATAAATCGAGTTTTTCAACCTCATTTGGATAGATTTATATGCTGATGTATTCTAGAATGGAATTCAAGTATGTGCAACATTTAAGAATTGTGTTACAGATTTGCGTGAGAAACAGTTGTACGTGAAATTCTATAAATGTGAGTTTTGGCTTCATGTGGTTAGATTTCTTGACCACATAATTTTGCAAATGAGATCCATGTCAACCTAAGTAAAGTTTCTGCATCTGTTAATTGGAAAGCTTGAAAGAGTTCCTGATGTATGTAGTTTTCTAGGCTTAGCTGGCTATTACTGCCGTTTTGTTAAGAATTTCTCTATAATTGCTTCATCGATGATCAAATTGTTACAGAAAAATGTACAGTTTGTTTGCTCAAATATATGTCAACTGAGTTTTGATCAACTGAAATCCATGTTGACAGAAGCTCCTGTATTGATTCAACCTAAATCAGGGAAAGAATATTTTGTTTATAATGATGCGTCACTCAGTGGACTGGGTTGTGTGTTGATGCAAGCCGAGAAAGTAATAACATATGCTTATTGCCAGTTAAAGCCACACGAGTGAACTACCCGACTCACGACCTAGAATTAGTCACGATCGTTATTTTCTTTGAGAGGAATGAATACTCAATTGACTTTGAGTGTCGATTGCTCTGTGTTAATAGAATTAAAGACTAGACCGTTGTTTCTACAGTGAATTCAGGAGTAGAAAAATGTTAACTTGAAGTTAGTAGCTAAATGAGATCAGATTCAGAGTGATTCCTCTGCAGATTTCAGTGTTAATACTGATGGTAAATTGTAATTTCACAATAGATTGTGAATTTTGAATAACCTTAATATGGAATTGAAACGAGGCATTCTGTTTGAAACTCACAGTAGTAGTGTTGAAGCAGGTCATTCTACTAATATCATTGAAGGTAGTATTCAGAGTATGGTTCAATATTCTGATGCTAATAATTGGAATAGTTTTGTTATGTATCCAACTTCTAGCTTTCAAGAGGGGATAAATAGTGATAAGAGTGTAGACAGTGGAAGACAAAGTTTAGCATTGCATAGCATTTCTCATCAACCGTCTGTAACACACGGCCATGCGCACGGGCGTGTGGTTTGGCTATGTGTCCCCTGCATCTTAAAAATAGAGAAACAAAATGCTCAGAATTGGTCACACGGGAAGAGACACGGGCGTGTGTCTCAGTCGTGTGAAACACACAGCCCAACACACGAGCTTGTGTCTTGGCCGTGTGAATGTTGTACCTACTTTTTGAAAATTTAATTGTCCATATGATCTAGCACACGAGCGTGTGGCTGGTTGTGTGACCCAAGTCAGAGAGTTACACGGGTAAGGACACGGGGTGGGACACGACCGTGTGCCCCTATTTCAAATGCCCACACGGCCTGAGACAAGGGCGTGTCACGGCATACCCACACGGGAGTGTGTCCCTGCATTTAGGAAAATTTTTGAAATTTTGCGAAAAAATCTCTGAGTTTTCAATTTAGTCCTGACTTGTTTCTAATGTATAGATTGGGCCTCAAGGGTCCAATTAAGGGACAATATGATTGAATTGTGATTTGTTTCAAATTAATAATAAATGACATGAATTAAATGTATTTGTCCTGTAAACTCTGGTAATACTCTATAACCCTGTTCCGACGACAGATATGGGTTAGGGTGTTACATTATAGATCAAGAACAAGTTGACAACCGTGGAATAATGAAGATTTTGGAATAGTCCTTGGACTTTTCATTATTACAATTTAGCCTTAGTAAGTTTGAGGTCCTTAAACTCGAACTTTACTTATTTACTTTAATTATTCCTTTGATGTCTAATTATATTTACGTATAATTGATTAGTAGTTAAATGAAGAGTTAGGGAGTTATAGATGTGAATATGGAATAGATCAAAGGATTAATCATAGTCATTGATGCAATGGTTGAATTATGAAATGAATAATTGTGGAATTATGTAATCACATATGTATTTGTCAGTTTTAATGACTAATGCTGGGCACATCGAAACATTGAAATGTTGGTATATCCAACTAGTTCTGGGCACACATTTGAGTTTGTCGATTTATCCGACTAGCGTTGGGCACAAAACATTGTCTGTTTACCTGACTAGTGCTAGGCACACCTATTGTCGGTTATCTGACTAGTGTTGGGCACAAAACATTGTCGGTTTACCCGGCCAGTGCTGGGTACACCTATTGTCGGTTTATCTAACTAGCGTTGGGCGCAAAACATTGTTACGGTTTATCCGTCAGGCACCGAGTGCCAATAACATGTTGATCCATAATGATGCTATAGAACCGATCCATTGAAGGAGGTTGGTATATGAGAGATATCATGAAATATGTATGGAATGTTCATGATGGACTTTATGGTAAACTATGTGGTAATAAACATTACATGTTATAGATTCTAAAATTATGGTTGTTAAGTTTATGTGTATTCTTGGTGTTTAATGAAATTTATTCAGTGATTGATCATTACTTTGTGTGTAGGTTAGGTGTCTATCTTTGATTTTTGACTCAACACCTAGCGATAATCTCAAGCTCAATGTTGGTGATGTTCTCTTTTATGTTTGGCATGTACCTAAGATGTCAACATTATAAGAAATGGTTTTTTGATGTATAGTTGTTGTTAATGTAGTTACTATGTAAACTTTCGAATTATGTTTTGGCCTAATGCAAATGCTTGTATATATATGTTTTGGGTGATTTTAGATTTGTTTTATGAGTTTGGCACTTTTGGATCTGTATGTTATAAGTTATATAGTTTGGATTGAAGTATGGTATTATATGGTTATATAGGTTGATGATTATTGATGTTCGAATGTATGCTATTTGTATTTTGGTGAAGGATTTTGCATATTGTTACATGTACAGAATGTGGTGTCAATGAGGGCACATTGGTTACTTATTTAGGTTGCTATATTTTAGTATGTTTTGAATTGTTTTGAGGTACATTTGGTGATATTTTAAGGTTGGTTAGGGGTTCGGATTGATGGTCAAGTTAAGTGTAATTTTTACTTTGTTTTTAAAGCAAACTGGGTACACATAGCATGGGGCACGGGCTGCCACACAGCCGTGTGTGACGCATGGCCTATCCACACGGTCGTGTGTATTATTGTCTTCAAGTGCAGGTTTCACATGGTCTGGCACACGGCCAGCGACATGGCCGTGTGTCCTAAAACAATTTGTCACACAGTAGAGACACGGCCAACAACACTGTCGTGTGACACAACATCCAATGCACACACGGGCAGGCACATGCCTCGTGGTATGATCGTGTGACCTTAATTCGAATGTCCACACAGTCTAGGTTGTGTAACACGACCGTGTGACCCCTGTTTCCTCAATTTTCAACTTTTTCCTATTTTTTCTGATTTGATTGAAATTGATCCCAGAATGTTTCAAAACTATTTCTAAGGTCCCGTAGACTTGATTTAGCCGTATGTGTATTTTGAGTATAAATTGAATATGATTTGATAAATTGTTATTATACTTGAATATTTGTTTGTAAGCTATGTAAATGTTTAATATTTTATTGTAATACTCTGTGACCCTAATCCGGCGATGGAGATGGGTTAAGGGGTGTTACATGGGGTTTCCTTCTCTACTAGGCTCTCTTTATCAACACATGAATATATAGATCAACATTATTACAACATGTTTAAGTAACCTTTCCAAGATTAAATGAAACACCCCAAACCCGGCCCACGAGCCTTGACCAGATCAGACATGTTCCTTAGGAAAAACCTTAGCTAAATCTTTGTTTGCATATTGGAAAACTGTAATGATTTTGTGTTTACTGAAGCATGTCGGCTTTTAAAACGTATTTTGGCGTATTGAAATAGTGAGAGATGATTCGAGTTTGTATTTTTAGGAAAACGTTTGGTTTATATTTTGTAAAATAAGTGGGGTTGCTGATTTTGAGAAATGGTTATTAAACTGTGAACCGTAGTTACTTAGGTGATAAAACATTTAGAGTTTTGCGAAAAACATTTGATTAATTCATATACCGATTACTAAATGAAAGTTAAAACTTAAAACATAAAGAAATAAAAATGTCTAAGTAGTGGCCTTATTACAACTGGAAAAATATCAAATAAATCCCGAAAATAAAATAATAGAAAACGTAAATTCAACCGTTCGAAATCCCGAAAACATTCAGCATGGCCACCACATAGTCTCCACAGACCCGGTCCATTCACTGAGTGTCACCTGAAAAGATATCCCACAACGAGGTGAGTCAACAGACTCAATGTGTAACAACCAACACAACTCCCAATGATTTAGGCATACAAATCATATATATAAAACACACATAAATAATGATGCAATCCCGGACCCAAACCTAATAACCATCCTCTACACATCACCCGTACCTGCCATCACACCGTGGGGATTACTAAATCGACCCTCCATCCCCTACACACCATCGAAGGCAGTCGCTGCAGACGACTTGCACATCACCCTTATAAATTTTTGTGGTATAGCCACCAGATAATAATATGTGACAGAGTCACCAGATAACATTTTGTGACATAAGTCACCACATTTAGATTATGTGACAAGAGTCACCAGATATTGTGGTAAAGACCACCAGATCACTTCCTCTTTCAATATCACCCATATGCCCATATGTCACACAAAACATGCAAAAATCATGCCATATATCTTATTCCATGTTCATAACAAATTCACTTATGGTCATCTTCAATATTCATACACCATTAACATAGTAATAGTAGGTTTACGTACCTGGATACTCTGTACCATTGAATGGTACTTTTGACCACATCTTTCATACTTTCAATTAACACATTCATAATATTAATACCATAGATCTATTAGGAATTAGTGAAGGGTTACACACACGTGTTTACTGAAATCCCAAAAGTCTCGATCTAATGCTCTAGATCCCTAGTTCCTACATTCGGCCAACACTAAGTACTTTAGCAAAAAGCCATTCGGCTAAATAATCAAATCCTGAAGGATTATCGCAACCCAAAATCATTACCTTGCTGCCGATTTGATTACTAATCAAATCCTGAAACTTCGTGGTGTTTCCCCCTTGCAATCGGCCACACACTAGATCACTTAACCAGTTAGTTTTCGGCTTTTGAACAGATAAGAAACAGATCTGAATCACTAAATATGGCCTTGGCCGAATGTTCATGTTCACTTACCTTGTGAATCTTAAATCCCAAAATTGCTACTTGGTTGTGGTATCAGTCAAAAATTCCTATAGGCATATGTTAGATCCAATTCTAACATTTAATCACAATAAAATGGCCTTAGGCCGAACCACACTTTACTTACCTTTGAATAACCAAGTCCCGAATGATCTCCTCTAGAAGTCGGCTACTCCAAAAATCCCGAAAGATCCTCTAAGGTTTCGGCTAAAAACAATAATGGGATTAGTACCCTGATTTTCGACAGTTAGGGGAAGAAAAGAACAAGAGTTTGGCTAGAGAGATCCTTACCAATAAGATGACTAAGACGCAATTGATCACTACCTTCAAGAAATCGGCAAGAGAGCTTGCAGGAGAAATCGACTCAAAGAGTGACAATGAAGTGAACTTTCGGATTTGAACAATCGGCTAGAGGTTACCTTGAGTGTTCGGCTTTTGATGAGCACTAGAGAGTTTCGGCTTCAACAAGGGAAAGAAAAGAAAAAATATGAGGCTTAGGAAGAATCGGCAATGATGGGATTTGAGAGAGGGATATTCGGCTTTGGTCAATTGAAGAGAAAAGGAAGAAGAAAACAAAGAAAGCAAATTGAATTCCTAAGGATTTTCGGCACAAAAGAGAAAGATGAGAAGAGAAGAAATTTCGGCACCCCTATCTAGCTATCATCAAACCGAAAATGTTATCTTCCTATGCCCCATATTCGGCCAACTCCTCTTCCCTTATCAGCTTCCTCATTTTTCTCCTATTTCCTCTCTTTTTACCCATTCAAAAATAATTTAATTAAAACCACAATTATCCCCTTAGCTTAGCCGAATTTTTAAAAGAAATTAACCATATCTAAAGCTCATCCCCTTGGTGTTTTAATGCCGTCCAACTCCCCTCTCAGCTTGACGCAAAAACACTCCAAAAGTACTCCCCTGGTTGCTCGAACCTAGGCCCTCCTTGCATTGATTATGACGTCACCTCCTAAGGCTTTAAGTGGCGCCTCCTTGCCACTTTAACAAGCCCATTTGTGTGTCCAATTTCCCCTACATATTTTCTTAAGGCCTCAATCCCCTAGCTCCCCCTTTAAGACTTAAAATTAAATAATTTCTAAGGCATTCACCTACATTCTAAAGTTCTAAAAATTCATAAAACACATTCAAAACACACATAGGCATGCTACTTCATACAATTAAGCAAAAATGCACAAGCCTGAAATCCTGGATATTACAGTTCTACCCCCTTAAAATAATTTCGACCTCGAAATTACCTGACTGAAACAAGTGAGGGTATTGCTGTCGCATCACTTCTTCCGGCTCCCAAGAATCCATGATTACATCATAACACTTTGACTAGAGGAACTGATTTCCTTCGTAGCACTTTCACTTCTCGTTCTAAAATCTGAATCGGCTCTTCCTCGTAGGACAGATCTGGCCTTAGTTCCACCTCCTCAACTGGTACTACATGAGATGGATCTGATCGATAACGACGTAGCATAGACACATGGAATATATCGTGCATCTGCTGCAATTCCGAAGGCAACTCTAACTGGTATGCCACTGGTCCAACTCACTTCACTACTCGATAAGGTCCTATAAATCTGGGACTTAACTTCCCTTTGCGACCAAATCTCATCACCTTCTTCCAAGGCGAAACTTTCAGAAACACCTGATCTCCCATAGCAAACTCTACTTCCCTCCGCTTAAGATCTGCATACGACTTCTGCCTGTCAGATGCCTCCTTTAACCGTGCCCAAATTACCTCCACCTTCTCCTCGGATTCTGCCACAATTTCTGGACCCAAAACTCGACGTTCCCCCAATTCTGTCCAACACGTAGGAGTGCGACACTTCCGTCCATACAACGCTACATACGGTGCCATCCGAATACTGGCTTGATAGCTGTTATTATAAGCAAATTCCACTAGAGGCAAATATTCTTCCCAACTTCGTCTGAAGTCTATCACACAGCCCCTCAACATATCCTCTAACATTTGGATAACCCGCTCAGATTGACAGTCCGACTGTGGATGAAATGCCGTACTGAAGTCTAATCTGGTGCCTAAAGCCTGATGTAGAGCTTTCCAAAACCGAGACGTAAACCTCGGATCCCTATCCAAGATAATCGACACCGGCACTCCATGCAACCTCACAATCTCTGCCACATACAACTTCGCTAACCTTTGCAAAGGATAGTCAACCCGCACTGGTATGAAATGCGCGGACTTTGTCAATCGATCCACTATCACCCATACTGAGTCCTTCTTAGTAGGCGTAAGGGGAAGCCCACTAACGAAGTCCATGGTGATTCTCTCCCCCTTCCACTGCGGAATCTTTATCGGCTGAAGTAATCCTGACGGAACTTGGTGTTCAGCCTTGACTTGCTGACACGTTAATCACTTCCCTACGAACTCTGTAACTTCCCGCTTAAGACCAGGCCACCAAAACTGTTCCCTTAGATCTCTATACAACTTACTACCTCCAGGATGCATAGCATAAGGGCTACTATGCGATTCCTGAAGAATTTTCCACCTTAACTCCTTATCCTTAGGCATACAGACTTTACCCTTGAAACACAATACTCCATTACTACTAACACCATAATCCTCCAACTCCCCATTCTGCACTTGCCGCAACTTAGCACTTAAATCATCGTCTACCAACTGCCTTTCTCTCACCTCATTCAACCATGTCGGCTTGACTTGCAACTCCGCTAACAAACTTCCATCGTCATACAAGCTAAGATGTGCAAACATCACCCTCAAATCCGACACAACCTTTCGACTTAGGGCATCCGCCACTACATTCGCCTTGCCCGGGTGATACTCTATCGAACAATCGTAGTCTTTCAATAACTCCACCCACCTTCGCTGTCTCAGGTTCAACTCTTTCTGAGTTAACAGATACTTAAGGCTCTTGTGGTCTGTGTAGATCACTGACTTTTTTCCATAAAGATAATGCCTTCATACCTTAAGAGCAAAAACCACTGCCGCCAATTCCAAGTCATGCGTCGGATAATTAACCTCATGTGGCCTCAATTGTCGAGACGCATAGGCGACTACCTTCCCGTCTTGCATCCAAACACATCCTAATCCTATGTGAGAAGCGTCACAATACACCGTGAAATCCTTCCCTGCCTCAGGCTGAATCAAAACTGGTGCTTCAGTCAAAACCGTCTTAAGCTTCTCAAAGCTCTCCTGTTGCTTATCTGTCCATACGAAAGGTACTTCCTTTCTCAACAACTTCGTCAGAGGTGCGGCTATTGATGAAAACCCTTCTACGAACCTTCTGTAGTAGCCTGCTAATCCCAAGAAACTACGAATCTCAGCCATAGACTTAGGTGGTTTCCAGTCTAACACTGCCTCAATCTTCCGAGGATCCACCCTTATTCCTTCTGCAGACACCACATGCCCTAAAAACGCCACCTCTTTCAGCCAAAATTCACACTTGCTGAATTTGGCATAGAGCTTCTTCTCCCTTAACACTTGCAACACTATCCGAAGATGCTCGTCATGTTCCTCCTCAGACTTGGAATACACCAGGATGTCGTCTATGAACACCAGGATGTCATCATATCCATGAACGCGGCTGGGGCGTTCGTCAATCCGAACGGCATTACTAAGAACTCATAATGCCCGTATCTTGTTCGGAAAGCTGTCTTATGGATATCAGCTTCCTTCACCTTAAGCTGATGATATCCAGACCGTAAATCTATCTTTGAGAACACCGCTGCCCCTTAAGCTGATCGAACAAGTCATCTATCCTTGGCAAAGGATACTTGTTCTTGATGGTCAGCTTATTCAACTGACGATAATCTATGCACATGCGCATAGTTCCGTCCTTCTTCTTCACAAACAAGACCGGTGCTCCCCATGGAGACACACTGGGTCAGATGAACCCGCGATCAAGCAACTCTTAGATCTGAGACTTGAGCTCCACCAACTCCTTTGGTGCCATTCTGTACGGAGCAATTGACACAGGAGCTGTTCCAGGTAGCAAGTCGATTCCGAACTCCACTTCCCTATCCGGGGGTATTCTAGGTAACTCCTCCGGAAAAACATCCACAAAGTCCCTTACCGTTCTAACTCCACTAACTCCCTCTTCCTTCGCATCCAACACACTAACGAAGGCCAAGAATGCCTTGCACCCTTTCCGAACCATCTTATCAGCCTTTAACGCGGAGGCTACGTTAGACAAATAGTTTCTCCTTTCTCCTATCATAATTATCGCCTCATCCTCCGACGTCCTTAACTCCATTCACTTAGCTGCGCAATCCAATATAGCTCGATGTTCCACTAGCCAGTCCATGCCAAGAATGAGGTCGAATTCTCCGAAAGGTAGTTCCATTAAGTTGGCAAGAAATACCACTCCTTGAATCTCTAGAGATACTTTCCGAAATATCTTATTCACCACTACAGTTTGACCTAACAGGCTTACTACAGTCATCTCCCTATCAGAGAGTTTAGAGGCTATGCCTAGTGTTTCAACTACTCTACATGCAACATAAGAATGGGTCAAGCCAACATCAATTAAAGCAAAGTAAGGCTTGTCAGCTATAAGGAACATACCGGTTATGACGTCCGGTGCATCTCTATCCTCCCTTCGGCGAACTGTATACACTAGACCCAGCTGTCTTGCCTCTGTATTACCAACACCTCTGCTCGGTGTTCCCCGTCCTCTTCCAGCACCATTACCTCTTCCATTCGAACCACGACCCCGCGGTGGCTGCTGTCCACCTCTTCCAGCCTGATTAAAACTCTGAGCTGCTGGTCAATTCCCATCTGGTTTCATAGGACAGTCTTTAATCATGTGATCCTTGGATCCACACTTAAAACAGCCCCCTGTCTTCTTCCAACACTCCCCTAGATGCATCTTTCCACACTGAGCACAAGTACGGTACTGCCCTCCTGCAGCAACCTGCTGACCTCGTGGCCCATCAACTCTAGGCCTCTTTTGAACGTTTCCAAATGACCCTGACGATCCAAAACCTCTCTTTCGCTTATTCCGATCCGTATTCTGCCTTACAGAGTCCTTAATCCCTTCAGCCACCTTAGCCTTTTCTACCAACACGGCAAACTCCCGCTCCTGCTGTGGAGCTATCAACAACCTTAGGTCATCCCTCAGTCCATCCTCAAACCGGACACATCGTTCATGCTCTGTAGCCACGATCCCTCGAGCATACCGGCTCAACCTTAAGAATTCAGCCTCGTACTCCGCTACGGACTTGTTCCCTTGAACCAGCCCCAGAAATGCCTTCCTCTGCGCATCAATATAGCTAGTCCCCACATACTTCTTTTGATACGCCGCCTTAAAATACTCCCAAGTGAGTTCCTCAGCTATAGCACCATCCCGAACTGTGAGCCACCATTGATATGACTCATCGCGAAGTAGCGACACCATTCCTTTTTAGCTTCTCCTCAGCAGTCAGATCTAGCTCGTCCATGATTCAC
This sequence comes from Gossypium australe, assembly GCA_005393395.2. Classification (NCBI taxonomy): domain Eukaryota; kingdom Viridiplantae; phylum Streptophyta; class Magnoliopsida; order Malvales; family Malvaceae; genus Gossypium; species Gossypium australe. The sequence goes on from CM016623.1 coordinate 109,619,889, forward strand.
TCTGTTGCCTCCAACCAATACTCTGCCGTACTGGGTGCCACACCAGATACACCACGGAACACCTCAGCTCCATTGGCTCGAAGTCACTCGGGTACAGATTTCTGAGCTCCCATACCTCCGCCTGCTCCGACCACCATCTCAAGAACCCGCAGCACCGCCTGCGATACTGCATCATCCCCTGTCTGATCCTACTGCTCAAAACCAACAGCTGGTGGTGGGGGTGGTGGTGGCACTTCATTCTCGGACCCTTGACCAGACCTAACGGGTTCCGATACGGTCATTCTACCACTACCACGTCCTCACACATTACGACCACGTCCCCTAGAGCTCATGTCTACGCTTGCGATTTAATCTGATTTAAGAAATTTTATGCATTAGTCCTTGTTCCACTGATTATCCGCGAAGAAGTTTTATGAAAAGAAGTTTAGTAGTAGTTCTTTCGATCATTTCAGATTTTTCGTTTCAAGTTTTCTACCCTAATCCAGAGAAATACATTCATTCAGTAGTACCTACCACACACATTCACTATTCAAACATTTTTGTCTGTTCTTATCCCAGGGGTATTTTCGTAATTTGTCCTACAGGGGTATTTTGGTAATTTTCCAAATCAAGGTATCTTGGTATTTTGTAAAATGGGGTTTTTGGTATTTTTATAAAGTAAGAATATTTTAACAAAAGTCGAGGGTAATATGGTAATTTTATAATCCAAGGGTATTTTAGTAATTTGTACAAACTAGGGGTATTTGGGTAATTTTGTAAATCGGGAATATTTTGGAAAAATTTTCAAAAATAATTTTTCTACAAATAAAAGGGGTAATTTGGTGAATTTAAAACTAAGGTTTTTATAGAACAGTATGGCTAGTCCCTTTCGGGTTTTAATTATTGAATTTAGCCCCTGAATAAGTCCTCTTGGTTAGGGTGAACCGTCACTGCGCACCAGGTAGGATTCGAGTGGAGAGGAGGTGAGTCACTAGGACTGCTTAAATACCAAGCTCCCACCAAAACCAATCCTAGACATGCGCACAATGGTTGCCACACCCTAGCTCAGCGACTCAGTCACAGGTTTGTTTAATTAGGCTTTAAGTCTTATGTAATTCTGTGTTGAAGTAAACTAATCCTAAGGTTCAATAGTTCTAAGTGTACTAATCTATGTTCCCTTTATTCCCACATACAAATCATATAATAAATCACACAACAGTTAGGGGTACTTACCTGGTGGACTTCGGGTCGGAGACTTAGGTGCCATGCCAGAAGACCTGCACAATTTCAAAAATTTTCACAAAAACTTATTTGGGCTCAATTTTGAAAATGTTGTGGGCTTTAGACCCAAGGTCGAGAGTTTAAAACTGGGCTCTGATACCAAACTAAAACACCCCAAACCCGGCCCACGAGCCTTGACCGGATCTGACATGTTCCTTAGGAAAAACCTTAGCTAAATCTTTGTTTGTATTTTGGAAAACTGTAATGATTTTGTGTTTGCTGAAGCATGTCGACTTTTAAAACGTATTTTGGCGTATTGAAATAGTGAGAGATGATTCGAGTTTGTATTTTTAGGAAAACGTTTGGTTTATATTTTGTAAAATAAGTGGGGTTGCCGATTTTGAGAAATGGTTATTAAACTGTGAACCGTAGTTACTTAGGTGATAAAACATTTAGAGTTTTGCGAAAAACATTTGATTAATTCATATACCGATTACTAAATGAAAGTTAAAACTTAAAACATAAAGAAATAAAAATGTCTAAGTAGTGGCCTTATTACAACTGGAAAAATATCAAATAAATCCCGAAAATAAAATAATAGAAAACGTAAATTCAACCGTTCGAAATCCCGAAAATGTCCAGCATGGCCACCACATAGTCTCTACTGACCCGGTCCATTCACTGAGTGTCACCTGAAAAGATATCCCACAACAGGGTGAGTCAACAGACTCAATGTGTAACAACCAACACAACTCCCAACGATTTAGGCATACAAATCATATATATAAAACACACATAAATAATGATGCAATCCCGAACCCAAACCTAATAACCATCCTCTACACATCACCCGTACCTGCCATCACACATGGAGATTACAAAATCGACCCTCCATCCCCTACACACCATCGAAGGCAGTCGCTGCAGATGACTTGCACATCGCCCTTATAAATTTTTGTGGCATAGCCACCAGATAATAATATGTGACAGAGTCACCAGATAACATTTTGTGACATAAGTCACCACATTCAGATTATGTGACAAGAGTCACCAGATATTGTGGTAAAGACCACCAAATCACTTCCCCTTTCAATATCACCCATATGCCCATATGTCACACAAAACATGCAAAATCATGCCATATATCTTATTCCATGTTCATAACGAATTCACTTATGGTCATCTTCAATATTCATACACCATTAACATAGTAATAGTAGGTTTACGTACCTGGATACTCTATACCATTGAATGGTACTTTTGACCACATCTTTCATACTTTCAATTAACACATTCATAATATTAATACCATAGATCTATTAGGAATTAGTGAAGGGTTACACACCTGGTTACTAACGTGTTTACTGAAATCCCGAAAGTCTCGATCTAATGCTCTAGATCCCTAGTTCCTACATTCGGCCAACACTAAGTACTTTAGCAAAAAGCCATTCGGCTAAATAATCAAATCCTGAAGGATTATCGCAACCCAAAATCATTACCTTGCTGCCGATTTGATTACTAATCAAATCCCGAAACTTCGTGGTGTTTCCCCCTTGCAATCGGCCACACACTAGATCACTTAACCAGTTAGTTTTCGGCTTTTGAACAGATAAGAAACAGATCTGAATCACTAAATATGGCCTTGGCCGAATGTTCATGTTCACTTACCTTGTGAATCTTAAATCCCGAAATTGCTACTTGGTTGTGGTATCTATCGAAATTCCTATAGGCATATGTTAGATCCAATTCTAACATTTAATCACAATAAAATGGCCTTCGGTCGAACCACACTTTACTTACCTTTGAATAACCAAGTCCCGAATGATCTCCTCTAGAAGTCGGCTACTCCAAAAATCCCGAAAGATCCTCCAAGATTTCGGCTAAAAAAAATAATGGGATTAGTACCCTAATTTTCGACAGTTAGGGGAAGAAAAGAACAAGAGTTCGGCTAGAGAGATCCTTACCAATAAGATGACTAAGTCGCAATTGATCACTACCTTCAAGAAATCGGCAAGAGAGCTTGTAGGAGAAATCGATTCAAAGAGTGACAATGAAGTGAACTTTCGGCTTTGAACAATCGGCTAGAGGTTACCTTGAGTGTTCGGCTTTTGATGAGCACTAGAGAGTTTCGGCTTCAACAAGGGAAAGAAAAGAAAGAATATGAGGCTTAGGAAGAATCGACAATGATAGGATTTGAGAGAGGGATATTCGGCTTTGGTCAATTGAAGAGAAAAGGAAGAAGAAAACAAAGAAAGCAAATTGAGTTCCTAAGGATTTTCGGCACAAAAGAGAAAAATGAGAAGAGAAGAAATTTCGGCACACCTATCTAGCTATAATCAAACCGAAAATGTTATCCTCCTATGCCCCATATTCGACCAACTCCTCTTCCCTTATCAGCTTCCTCATTTTTCTCCTATTTCCTCACTTTTTACCCATTCAAAAATAATTTAATTAAAACCACAATTATCCCCTTAGCTTAGCCGAATTTTTAAAAGAAATTAACCATATCTAAAGCTCATCCCCTTGGTGTTTTAATGCCGTCCAACTCCCCTCTCAGCTTGACGCAAAAACACTCTAAAAGTGCTCCCCTAGTTGCTCGAACCTAGGCCCTCCTTGCATTGATTATGACGTCACCTCCTAAGGCTTTAAGTGGCGCCTCTTTGCCACTTTAACAGGCCCATTTGTGTGTCCAATTTCCCCTACATATTTTCTTAAGGCCTCAATTCCCTAGCTCCCCCTTTAAGACTTAAAATTAAATAATTTCCAAGGCATTCACCTACATTCTAAAGTTCTAAAAATTCATAAAACACATTCAAAACACACATAGGCATGCTACTTCATACAATTAAGCAAAAATGCACAAGCCCGAAATCCTGGATATTACATTAAAATTGTAACATCCCCAGTATCCTCTGATTTGGGAATAATGTTAAATCAAGAGCAAATGTGTTAAGGTTTTGATAATGTAATAAAATACAAATTATCAGTGTTAGTTGAGGGTTAAAATAGATACTGAAGTTAATTGGAAAAACTTGTATGTTGTGAGAAGTAAATTCGATGAAAAGTACTAGAGCAAAAGTAAGAAAATTAAAAGGTGGAATGATTGTATTGAATTGATGGAAAAAGGAGGAAGGACTAGAGGTGAAATTTTACTAAAAGAAAGTATGGCTCATGAATGATATTGTAGAGAAAGTGAGAGACTAAATGGTGAATATTCAATTTAGATAATTATGACATAAATAATGATTAAGGACTAAATTGTGTAAAATTGTGATTGGTTAGAATATTTTAGAATTACTCTATTTTATACTATTTTATTGAATGGTTAAGTTGATAAAAGATGAAAAGAAAAAAAACGATCATCATCATATTCCTTGTGTCGTCCCCTCTAGAAAGAAACAAACAAACTTTTCAAATTTCTACATTTTAGTTCTTTTCCACCATTTCCAAACCTTTTAAACTTAATTTCTCCAATTTCTATCTTGAATTTTTAGTGAAATCAATAAATAAACCTAGTAACTATCTTAGTTTCATGAGAAGTGTATCCATACTTGTCTTGCAGGAGAAAGAAAATAAGAATTAGTGTTTGACTAAGGTAAGTATGATAAGTTCTCTATGGGTTTTATATTAGTTTTGTTTAAAGAGCATAGATATGTATTTGATTATAATTTTGATAAGTAAATCTTATATGTTTTGATATGGAAATGAAGAAAAAGAGAACAAAAGTGAACAACATTGGTGACAAAGGTGAAGAGATAGCCAAGGAGTAGAAGAAGAAGAAATGGGAATGTTTCCAAGCTTTGGTTGTAAGTACAACTACAGATTTACTTAGCCTAAATAATTTTGATTAGAATGTTTAATTAGATATATCATAATTTACATTATTTTAATTATTAACTATTTTTTACAGTTAAATAAGAAATTGATTAAGAATGATGGTATTAGTTATTTAATTACACTTACTAAGTGAATTATTATAGTGAAATAAAAAATAATGAGGAAATGACTAAATTGCAAAATGTGTAAATGTGGTATGTGAACGTGATAGTATTTGATAGTGGATGTAGAGTATTATGAGATAAGAATGTTATATTTCATGTGTTAGGGAAATATTCTTATAGTGTGTATTGAATTTTTATAACAATGACTAAATTGAAAAAAATTCAAAAGTTCGTAAGTTTTGTTCTGAAATGTAAAAGTGAAGTTGTTTCCATTATATTTGCCCATGTTGACAAGATATGAACTAGTAGGATAAAGATGGCATTCCATTAAGAAACATTTAGCGCGCTCTCTATTTTATTAATGCACTTCGGTGCCACTCTATTATGCTAAAGCACTTCAGTTTCGTTCTATTATGATATTGCACTTTGGTGTTGCTATATTCAGTTATTACACTTCAATGCACCTCTGTATCATTTTTATATATTGTGCATGCTCTGTTAAGTCTACATTGGGCATCTATTAAATAATAAAGGACAAAACAGAACTAAGATCAAAGTGACATGATTATAAGCTAAGTGAAAAGAAGTGATGAAGAATTGAATAAGTTCTAATGTTATTAAGTTTCTTATTTAATATAACATTAATGAATTTTATTTACAATTATTTAATGTAAAGGTAAGTTTAATTCTCATTGTACTTATTAAGCTTAATGTGTTATTTTTCAACGTGTATGTAACACCCCAATCCCGACCTAGACATTATGATCGGATCTTGAAGAATTATATTAACTTGTTTAAAAACTTTTAACTTAACCAACTTAGTTGTGCGTTTCAAAAGCATAAAATTTGGCAGAACTCTCACAAATGTTTAGGAAAAACTTAAGTCTGGAAACACTTATTTCAAACCCAGAATTTGAAAGTATCAATTTTGGGCAAATAATTTCCAATTAACGCTCACTTTTGCTAAAAACTATTTATTTACAGAAAACATTTAGGTGATTACTTAATTGTGCAGCTGAAAACTTTCAAAGTTTCAGTTTTGAAATCTAAATCTTAATTTGTTAAACTGTGTGATTTTTTTTAGTTTTTATGTTTAAAATATCAAATACTAACGAATAAAACAAAAACCAAATCAAAGCCCCAAAATGAATTACAATCCTAATGTAACAGCCCGATTTAAGGCCTAAACAGAACAGTGGTTTCAAAAACCACAAATCCGAAGTAGAAAAATTTATTACTATTAAGTTTTAAAGTTTATAGTGTGATAGAATAATTGTGTGAAATTTTCGTTAAGAAATTTTATCGATTGGGTGTCCAATTTGATAATTAGGACTAAATTGCAATATGTGAAAAATGTGAGTTTTAGAAGCTAAGGTACTTATTTGAAATGGGTTTTTAAAGTGGAGGTCCTTAAATGGCATGGATAAAATACTAAAGGTTTTAATGAAGGGCATTTTGGTCATTTGGTAATTAAAAAAATAAAAAGGGAAAATAGGCCAAAAACATGTTCATCTTCTTCATGTGTTGGCCGAAATAGTAAGTGCATCCAAGCCCTGTTTTTAATGTTCTTTACATTTTTGAGATCCACGTAACTCGGTTTAGCTATTTCTACCATTATTTTAAGCTAGGGTTTGTGTTTAAAAATTTACCCATGGATGACAAGCATGTGTTTTGATGTCTAATTGAAACACCCCAAACCCGGCCCACGAGCCTCGACCAGATCTGGTATGTTCCTCGATGTAAACCAATTCAAAATTCTTTTGTTACTTTGTAAAATTGTGTCTTTTGAAAGAAAGATTGTTTTGGGTTGGGCTCAAGTTGAGAACAAGTTTTATCTTATGTTGAAATCCTTTTATGTTAGGTGATAAAACATTTAGAGTTTATTTTAAATAAATTTACTTAATCTTATAACCATTAAAAATTCGTAACAAAATAAATAAAAGAAAAATAAAGTAGTTCAACTATGGCCTTATTACATCAAATAATTCCCAAAAATAAATTAAAGTGCTTAAATAGAATAAAAGTCCAAATAATAAAATTTTCCTTGCTGTGCATGGCCACCTTTGTGCTCCTGCCGACCCGGTCCATTACTGATCATCACCTGGAAGAAAATATTCCCCAACGGGGTGAGTCAAACAGACTCAATGTGTAACCAACACTATAACTTAACAATTCAGGCATACAATGTCATATCACATACTTATTCATATAACAGATATAAAGTAATGATGCAAACCCGAACCCAAGCCTAGATGCCATCCGCTACACATCACCCGTACCAACCTGCATACCGTGGGGACTACTAAGTCAACCCTCCATCCGCTACACACCATCGAAGGCAGTCGCTGCAGTCGACGTGCTCATCGCCCCGTGGTCTTAGGTCACCACATTCAGATATCGTGGTCTTAGGTCACCACATTCAGATATCGTGGTCTTAGGTCACCACATTCACTTCATATAACCCGTATGCCCCATATCATACATATCATGCTCATCATGCCTTAGTTTACATTCTTATCACTTTTCACATGTTACATATATAACATAATTTCATATTCCTAGTAGGAGTAGGAAATGTACCTGAGTACTTTTGTACCATTACATGGTACCTTGGCCATATTCTTACACATTCTTATAGTCACATACATATTAATTATTGCCATAAATATATCAAGAAATAGTGTGAGGTACACACCTGATTCGCTTAGGGTTTCCAATCCAAATCCCGAAAAGCTTGATCTAATGCCTTAGATCTTAGATCTCTACATTTAATCAATCAGTTAATACTTAGTAAAGAGCCATTCGGCCATAAATCCAAGTCCTAGTAGGATTAGTACGCTAAAATCCTTACCTTGCCGATTTGTTTACTAATCAAATCCCGGAATGTTGTAGATTCCCTTCCTTGTAATCGGCTGGTATTGAATCCCTTCATAGATTAGTTTTCGGCTTTTAAATCATGTAAGAAAATGGATCTAGTGCTAAAATAAGCCTTGGCCGATTGCATATAGACACTTACCTTGTGGATTTTAAATCCCGAAACTCACCGAATAACTAGGGAACACGCGGCCTATAGTGTACCGTCGGGAAAAGAACTTCTCCTTCCCTGTAGTCGACACTTAGTAAATCCCGAAAGTATTCCTTGCCTTCGATGTCTGTCGAAACCTCTATAACTTCATGTTAGATCAATTTCTAACATTTATTCACAACAAATAACCCTTAGCCGAATGTTAAATATGACTTACCCTAGATTCTTAAATCCCGAAATAGTTGACTTGTCTTATGAAGTTGTCGACAATGGCAGAAATCCCAAAGAACCTTCTTTCTAAGTTTCGACTAACACAATAATGGGGTTAGATTTCCTAGTTTCGACTTTTGGAATATTGAGAGGAGAAGAATGAAGAAGAAAAGAATAGTTGCTTAAGAGAATTCGGCAATGGTGAAATAAGGAGAAGGGAAATTCGGCAAGGCTTAGGGGATCTTACTCTCGTTTTTTTTTTTGGAGAATTGAAGAGAAAAGAAAAGGGGTTGCAGAGAAAATTCGGTAGAGGTTATCAAGGAAGAGAAAATAATGCTGAATGGCCTCTCTTTTCCTTTTATAGCCGAATTTACTAGCTTAGAATCCCTTACTTGGCCACCACTCTTCTATTTTGATAGCTTTATCACTTTAATTATCACCTAAATCTTAATCCAATAATTATCTCTTATCTCTTAATAAAAAATATTAATAAAAATCCATCATTTATCCATCTATTTCCCGAATTTTAACAACAATAAAACACCTCCCTATAGAGCCTTAATGTCGTCCACTTCTCTTGTTCCTGGCACTAAAATAAAATTCTTTTATTTGCTCCCCAAGTGACTCGAACCCAGGCCCAATTGCACCTGCTTGTGGCGTAAACTCCAGAGGCCCTAAGTGGCAACTCCAAGCCACTTAGACAAGCCCAATTGTATGTCATATTTCACCCATAAATTTTCTTAAGGCCACCCTGCTTTACTTCCCTCTCTTAACCTCAGAACTTAACTTTTCCTAAAACGTTTCCTTACATTTCCTTACATTTCCTTACATTTCCAAGTTTCCAAAAATGTTCGTTTGCCTCCTTTAAACTTAACATTTCTTACATTTCCAAGTTTCCAGAAATGTTCACTTTCCTCTTTTGAACTTAACATTTCTTACATTACCAAGTTTCCAGAAATGTTCACTTTCCTCTTTTGAAACTTAACATTTCTAAATCATTTCCTTACATTTCCAGGACATTTCCCTACATTTCCAGGACAATCCTTACATCTTAGGGTTCCTAAAACTCCTCAGAACACATCCAACACACCCACTGAGCCTACTATCTCATGAATTACGCACGAACGCATAACCCCTAATCTAGGATGTTACAGTTCTACCCTCTTTAAAAATAATTTCGTCCTCGAAATTATTTACTAACGATTAATCGTACATCTTAACTCGCCGCACTATGCTTATGCTGCGCACTCTAATCTTATAAAAATATCATACTTCCTATGCACAATCTTTAAGTCCATATGGAAGGCTTCGAACACTTTCACTACAAGAAAACTATACAACAATCAAAGCAATTAAGGGTATTCCAGAAATAAGGAACGTACCCGCTGTCACATCTGGCACATCTTCCTCCTCGCGACGGCCAACTGCATAAACCAACCTTGGCTGCCTTGCATCTGCACCTTCAGCACCTCCACTTGGTGCTCCACGACCTCGGCCGGAACCATTTCCTCTATGGTTCGGACCACGACCCCTCGTCGCTTGTTGACCATCTCTACCAGCCTGATTAACATTCTGGGCTACCGGTTTATTCACCTCCGGCCTTATCGGACAGTCTTTAATCATATGGTCCTTTGACCCACACTTCAAGCATCCTCCTGTCTTTTTCCAACACTCCCCTAAGTGTTTCTTCCCACACTGATCACAAGTACGATATTGCCCTCCAGTACCAGCTTGCTGACCTCGCGGCCCATCAACTCTAGGCCTCTTATTCTCAGATGATCCAGACGATTCAAAACCTCTTTTTGGCTTGTTCCGATCAGTGTTCTGCCTTGCAGAATCCTTAATCCCTTCAGCTACCTTAGCTTTCTCTACTAAGGCAAAAAACTCCCGTTCCTGATGTGGTGCTATTAACAACCTCAAATCATCCCTTAATCCGTCCTCAAATCGGACACATCGCTCATGCTCCGTAGCTACTACTCCTCGAGCATATCGGCTCAACCTCAGAAATTCAGCTTCATACTCTGCCACAGACTTGTTCCCTTGAATCAGCCCCAGAAAAGCCTTCCTTTGCTCATCAGTATACCGTGTGCCAACATATTTCTTCTGATATGCTGCCTTAACATATTCCCAGGCCAGATCCTCAGCTGTGGCTCCATCCCGAACTGTGAACCACCACTGATACGCTTCATCGCGTAGCAGTGCCACCATTCCTTTCAACTTCTCCTCAGGGGTCAGATCAAGCTCATCCATAATCCGTTCGGTTGCTTCCAACCAATATTCAGCTGTACTGGGTGCTACACCAGATACTCCACGAAACATCTCAGCCCCATTGGCTCGGAGTCGCTCGGGTACAGATTTCTGAGCTCCCATACTTCCACCCGCGCCAGCCACCATTTCCAAAACTCGCAGCACAGCCTGCGACACAGCATCATCCCCCGTCTGAGCTTACTGCTCAACACCAACAGCTGGGGGTGGTGGTGGCGGTGGTACCTCATTGTCTGATCCTTGACCCGATCTAACGGGTTCCGACACGGTCCTTCTGCCTCTACCGCACCCTCATATACTACGACCACGTCCCCTAGAGCTCATTTCTACGATCGTGCTTTAATCTAATTAAGAAATTTTATGAATTAGCCTTTATTCCACTGATTACCCGCGAAGAAGTTTTATGGAAAGAGTTTAGGAGTGGTTCTTTTGTATTCATACATACACAGAGTCTTTACATTCATACATTCATCAATCAATTATGAACTTTCGTTCATTCAGAGAAACGTTGTAGTTTTCATTGTTGTTGTTTTTCCACTACCCAGGGTATTTTCGTAATTTGCCCTACAGGGGTATTTTCGTAATTTGTCAAAATAAGGTTCCTTGGTGATTTTGTCAATAAGGGTATTTTGGTAATTTTTTTTGAAATCCCGAGGATATTTTAGAAATTTTTAAATTACAGGCGTATTTCGGTAAATTTTGAAACTCGGGGGTATTTTGGTAATAAATCAGAGTAAATTTGTAAAGCTTAATAAATCAAGGGTATTTCCAAAATTTACAAAACTTGAGGGTTCTTTTTGAGAATTTTTTTTCCAAATCGGTGATGTTGCAAAATTTTTGAAATTCAGGGTCATTTTGGTAATTTTGTAAGTTAGGGGCAATTTCGTAATTTTCCAAAATCAAAGTATTTTGATATTTTGCAAATTAGGGTTTTTGGACTTGTTATAAAGTAATGAATTTTTTTTTTTGAATAAGAACTGTGGGTATTTTGGAAATTTCATAAACCAAGGGAATTTTTGTAATTTTACCACTAGTGGTATTTTAGTAATTTTGTAAATCAAGAAATATTTCAGAAAAATTTTATGGGATAGCTTGTATAAATCAAAAGGGTAATTTAGTCATTTTAAAACTAGGGTTTCCATAAAAATGTGGCTAATCCTTTTCGGGTTTTAGTTATTGGGTTTAGCTTGTGACTGAGTCCTCTTAGTTAGGGTGAACCGAAGCTACGCACCAGGTAGGATTCCTGCGAAGAGGAGGTGAGTCACTAGGACTGCTTAAATACCAGGCTCTTCCGGATCCAATCCTAGACATGCGCACAATGGTTGCCACACCCTAACTCGGCGACTTAGCCATAGGTTTGTTTAATTAAGCATTAAGTCTTATGTAATAGTTGGGGTAAACTAGTCCTAGGGTTCAAATACTTATCATGCTAGTCTACGTTCCATTCCATTTCTACCCTTCTACAGTTCACAATAGATATCACACAAAGGTTAGGGGTACTTACCTGGTGGACTTCGGGTCGGAGATTTAGGTGCCATGCCAGAAAACCTGCTTACTTCCAAAAATATTTTCATAAAACTCATTTGGGCTCGATTTGAAAACGTTTTGGGCCTTAGACCATAGGCCGAGAGTTTAAAACTGGGCTCTGATACCAAATTGAAACACCCCAAACCTGGCCCACGAGCCTCGATCAGATTTGGTATGTTCCTCGATGTAAACCAATTCAAAATTCTTTTGTTACTTTGTAAAATTGTGTCTTTTGAAAGAAAGATTGTTTTGGGTTGGGCTCAAGTTGAGAACAAGTTTTATCTTATGTCGAAATCCTTTTATGTTAGGTGATAAAACATTTAGAGTTTATTTTAAATAAATTTACTTAATCTTATAACCATTAAAAATTCGTAACAAAATAAATAAAAGAAAAATAAAGTAGTTCAACTATGGCCTTATTACATCAAATAATTCCCAAAAATAAATTAAAGTGCTTAAATAGAATAAAAGTCCAAATAATAAAATTTTCCTTGCTGTGCATGGCCACCTTTGTGCTCCTGCCGACCCGGTCCATTACTGATCATCACCTTGAAGAAAATATTCCCCAACGGGGTGAGTCAAACAGACTCAATGTGTAACCAACACTATAACTTAACAATTCAGGCATACAATGTCATATCACATACTTATTCATATAACAGATATAAAGTAATGATGCAAACCCGAACCCAAGCCTAGATGCCATCCGCTACACATCACCCGTACCAACCTGCACACCGTGGGGACTACTAAGTCAACCCTCCATCCGCTACACACCATCGAAGGCAGTCGCTGCAGTCGACGTGCTCATCGCCCTTATAAAATTCGTGGTCTTAGGTCACCACATTCAGATATCGTGGTCTTAGGTCACCATATTCAAATATCGTGGTCTTAGGTCACCACATTTAGATATCGTGGTCTTAGGTCACCACATTCACTTCCCCTTTCATATAACCCGTATGCCCCATATCATACATATCATGCACATCATGCCTTAGTTTACATTCTTATCACTTTTCACATGTTACATATATAACATAATTTCATATTCCTAGTAGGAGTAGGAAACGTACCTGAGTACTTTTGTACCATTACATGGTACCTTGGCCATATTCTTACACATTCTTATAGTCACATACATATTAATTATTGCCATAAATATATCAAGAAATAGTGTGAGGTACACACCTGATTCGCTTAGGGTTTCCAATCCAAATCCCGAAAAGCTTGATCTAATGCCTTAGATCTTAGATCTCTACATTTAATCAATCAGTTAATACTTAGTAAAGAGCCATTCGGCCATAAATCCAAATCCTAGTAGGATTAGTACACTAAAATCCTTACCTTGCCGATTTGTTTACTAATCAAATCCCGGAATGTTGTAAATTCCCTTCCTTGTAATCGGCTGGTATTGAATCCCTTCATAGATTAGTTTTTGGCTTTTAAATCATGTAAGAAAATAGATCTAGTGCTAAAATAAGCCTTGGCCGATTGCATATAGACACTTACCTTGTGGATTTTAAATCCCGAAACTCACCGAATAACTAGGAAACACGCGGCCTATGGTGTACCGTCGGGAAAAGAACTTCTCCTTCCCTGTAGTCGACACTTAGTAAATCCCGAAAGTATTCCTTGCCTTAGATGTCTGTCGAAATCCCTATAACTTCATATTAGATCAATTTCTAACATTTATTCACAACAAATAACCCTTAGCCGAATGTTAAATATGACTTACCTTAGATTCTTAAATCCCGAAATAGTTGACTTGTCTTATGAAGTTGTCGACAATGGTAGAAATCCCGAAGAGCCTTCTTTCCAAGTTTCGACTAACACAATAATGGGGTTAGATTTCCTAGTTTCGACTTTTGGAATATTGAGAGGACAAGAATGAAGAAGAAAGGAATAGTTGCTTAAGAGAATTCGGCAATGGTGAAATAAGGAGAAGGGAAATTCGACAAAGCTTAGGAGATCTTACTCTCGTTTTTTTTTTTTTGGAGAATTGAAGAGAAAAGAAAAGGGGTTGCAGAGAAAATTCAGCTGAGGTTATCAAGGAAGAGAAAATAATGCTGAATGGCCTCTCTTTTCCTTTTATAGCCGAATTTACTAGCTTAGAATCCCTTACTTGGCCACCACTCTTCTATTTTGATAGCTTTATCACTTTAATTATCACCTAAATCTTAATCCAATAATTATCTCTTATCTCTTAATAAAAATATCAATAAAAATCCATCATTTATCCATCTATTTGCCGAATTTTAACAACAATAAAACACCTCCCTATAGAGCCTTAATGCCGTCCACTTCTCTTGTTCCTGGCACTAAAATAAAATTCTTTTATTTGCTCCCCAAGTGACTCGAACCCAGGCCCAATTGCACCTGCTTGTGGCATCAACTCCAGAGGCCCTAAGTGGCAGCTCCAAGCCACTTAGACAAGCCCAATTGTATGTCATATTTCACCCATAAATTTTCTTAAGGCCACCCTGCTTTACTTCCCTCTCTTAACCTTAGAACTTAACTTTTCCTAAAACGTTTCCTTACATTTCCTTACATTTCCAAGTTTCCAAAAATGTTCGTTTGCCTCCTTTAAACTTAACATTTCTTACATTTCCAAGTTTCCAGAAATGTTCACTTTCCTCTTTTGAACTTAACATTTCTTACATTTCCAAGTTTCCAGAAATGTTCACTTTCCTCTTTTGAAACTTAACATTTCTAAATCATTTCCTTACATTTCCAGGACATTTCCCTACATTTCCAGGACAAGACATTTCCTTACATCTTAGGGTTCCTAAAACTCCTCAGAACACATCCAACACACCCACTGAGCCCACTATCTCATGAATTATGCACGAACGCATAACCCCTAATCTAGGATGTTACACTAATGGTAGAATATGAATGCTCGATGTGTAATAAATGACTTTAACTAAGTGATTTTCGATGAAATCGCATAAAAGGACTAGTTTGTAAAAGGTTGAAAAATGTATGAAAATGTGTGAATGAATGCAAATTGTGGACTGCTATAGTTATGAAAATGGTTTGGCTAGGCCTAAAATACAAGGAAATTGATTAAAAATCATTTTACGAGCCTAGGGACAAAAGTGTAAATATGATAAAGTTTAGGGGCAAAAATGTAATTTTACCATATATGATTTTTGGACTGAATTGAATAGTATAATAACTTAATAAGTCAAATGTGATATTTTAGATAAAGAAAAATGAGTTTTGGACTTAGAACATGGGAAAGACGAATATTGGACGACTCGGTCCCTTTCGCCATTTTAAGTCGAGGTAAGTTCGTATGGTAAACATTAATGTTTATTTGTTAGACTGACATGAAATTACTCGTATTATTTGTTGATTATTAGAAACTAATGTTCGAACAAGTAAATGCAGGGTTGAACTATTCTGTTTAGTGTTAAATGATAATTTGACGGAAAAGACCATGGACGAGCCATGGCATAGTGTGACAATGTGAAAACTATGTGAAATTGTGACTAAGTGAATCTGGGTGCTGGTCTAGTACGTCCTACCAATGGCTGGGTATTCCGGTATATTGCGGATACCTGACAGCTTGTGTGAACAGACCCGAGAATGTAAATGTGAATAGCTCGAGAATGAGCCTATGTGTGTTATGTGATTATGTGATGTCCGGGTGCTAGTCTTGTACGTCTACCAGTGGCTAGGTAGTCCTGCATATGTTGCAGATACCTGACAGCTTGTGTGAGTAGCACTGTGTAGCTACGTCTGACCGACAGCTTGTGTGAGCAGACCCGTGAATGTTAAGTGATTCGGGTGCTGGTATTATAAGTTCTACCATTGGCTGGGTAATCCGGCATGTGTTGTGGATACCTGACAGCTTGTGTGAGCAGCACTGAGTAGTTATGTAACGCCCCGAATTTGGGCCTAGTAGATATGGGCCTATTGGGTTGTAACGCCCCAAAAATCCTGAAATTTTAAATTTCTGTGCACTGAGGTTGGTATGTATGAGTAGCACTTAGAATAATAATATTAAGGTATTATCGGGATTATTTGAAGCCTTAGACATAGGGGAAACCATAGGGAAAAATTTATTTGCGTGCTTAGTGGACCCTAGTCTCAGGCATGAGGCCTCTTAAGTAGATTAAGAGAAAATAGGACACAAATGGGCTTGTGGTCCAGTGGAAAGTGGCGTCATTTAGGAGCTATGAGGTGGCGTGTTTGTCAGTTAAGGAGATCCAAGGTTCGAGGCCTAAGAGGGAAGAATTAAGGAGTTTTATTTTTTGTGCCTGGACAAAAGAAGTTGGCGTTGGAGGGGACTCTGGAAGGGAGTGTTCAGAAGAGAAATTTAAGGTGAAGATAAGGGAAAAAAAAAGAGATTGGGAGGTGGATATAGTGGTGCCGATCTGGACTCAGAAGGAAGGAAAGTTTCGGCTAGGGGCTATATATATGGGTGCCGAATTAAGTTCCTAGAGTAATGCCAAAATTTTGATTTCCCTCTGGCCGAATTTCTTCACTTGTGAGATGCCCAAACACCCTTTTTCTCTCTAAGTGTTCAGAAGCTGAATCTTTCATATCTCCATTCTCAAATTCCCTTTTTGGTTCATCACTTGGTTCTAGCCGAATCACCTCTTTTCTTATTCTCCCTAGTGTTGCCAAATTGCCTCTGTCACCTTACTAGTCTCAAAAGCCGGACTTAAGCCGCAGGATCAAAGGAGAATTTTGGTAAGTGCTTAGTTGATCTTTTAGCGAGTTTTGTTAAAAGCCAAAGGGCTATCTAACCCAATCCTTGTCGTTAACTTTGTATTAACAAGGGAAAGGATCAACAATCGCAAGCGTGGTAGGTAAGGATTGCTAACAAGGCGGTAAGTGTTCTCGACCCAATCATGGTTTTGTAAATGGCCAAATTTAGTGTGGCTCATAGGGGTGACTTATGTACAATATGGGTCACTTGGTTTTGACGATATAGGTGTTTGGGGTGTAGATCAAGAGGATAATTGCAAATAGTAGAAAAGGAAGGGCTACTAGAACGTAAGGCACACGGTAAGGGTATGGTGAGGTTTCGATTTTTCATAAGTATGTGTTAAAGCCTTGGTTAATCGTTAGTAATGTTGATTGTAGGTTTATGACTAAGGGTTTTGTAGCGTGCGTGGATACCAGGTGTGTACAAACACTACACACACTATATCGGCAATGCCGAAAAGCTGAAAAGCCGAATGTGGCTAAATGGGCCCGATGGGCCATAAGGCTAGGTTTGATGAGTTTGTTTGGTTTGGCGTATGAAATGAGCCTGTCAAGCATAATACATGATATGGAATTGTTTTGGGCCTAATAGAACATAAGGATGTGATTTGGGCCTAGTGGGCCGTAAGGATGTAATTTGGGTTTGATGGGCTTTATGGGGACGTAGGCAAGTATGCTAGGGTTTATAGACTTTAGGCTTAGTTTAAACAACTCTAAAATTTCATAAGACTTAATCTAATTAAACATGTCCGTGAACAAGTCGCTGGGTTAGGGTGTGGCAACGGACATACGCATGTCTAGGATTGGATCTAGGGAGAGCTTGGTACTTAAGTGGCCCTAGCGGCCCATCTCCTCTTCTCTGGAATCCTACCTGGTGCGTAGTGTCTGTTCACTTTAGCCGCAAGGACTTGTTGATGGGCCAAAGTTCGTAACTAAAACCTGAGAGGGACCAAATACCCTTATATTTGTAAAATTACTAAAATACCCTTATATTTGAAAAATTACTAAAATACCCCTATTTAAAATAGCCCCGAATTGTGAAATTACCAGAATACCCTTGGTTTGCAGAATTACCAAAACATCCCTGATTTGAAAATAACCAAAATGCCCTTTTTTTTTTGCAAAATTACCAAGATACTCCTATTTTGCCAAATTACCAAAATACCCCTGTAGGGTAGAATTACAAAAATATCCTTGGGTAGTGAAATGACGAAAATACCCCTCTATGACAAATATGAGTTTATGGATGTTACTTGTGTGTGTGTGATGCATTCATATGATATTCTGCTTAGGATGCATATGGGTGAGAATTATGGTTCGGAGGAAGATTTGAGGATCGCATAGTCGTATGGCCATAGATCCACCGGTGGCTTTAAGCCCATTATATGATTAGCAGCTTTGCTGTAACGTTAGGTAGTACCGCAACCGGGCTACCTTTGGTGTGAGAGGATGGGTGGGTCGATTTAGAAATCCCCACAGGTGTGTATAAGGTTGGAAGGGAAATGATGTGTGTAGCGGATGGATTATTAGGATGGGTTTTGCATTATCTTGTTTGTATATGATACGATATGATATGATATGAGGTCATTGTGGGCTAAGGCCCAAGACCATCGATTTTGATAGGGCTTAGGCCCAATGTGAATATTTGTATGTGATCTGATTGCCAAGGGTTGTACACACTAAGTTTCGATACTCACACCCTTTTATTTAATGTTTCAGGTGATCCTGAATAGACGGCTCGACGTGGGAGAGGACTCGGAGATGGCCACACTACAAGCTAATCAAATTCTTTATTTTGTTCAAATGAATTTATTTTAAATACTTTGTTTTTTTTTCATTGGATTGTAATAAGGCCATGTAACTCCTAATTGACTTTAGATTTTGGGTTTTATTATTATTGTTTCAACTATCCGCTTAATAAATTTCATAAAATTTCTAAAGTTAACATGGTTTTCGAAATAACTTAACCTATGAATGTTTTCTAAAATATAGGCTTTTCAATGTAACTTAACAAAATACAAGGGTTTTGGGCTTTTGGGCCTTAAATTGTTAAATGGTAAAATCATTTTGAAGTGTGCCTTTAATGTGACATTCCAAACTCGGGCCTAACTTCTAGGCCGGGTTTGGGGTGTTACAAGTTACGTATGACCGACAGCTTGTGTGAGCAGACCAGAGAATGTAAATGCGAATCGCTTGAGAACAATCATATATGTGAAATGTGATAAGAGGTAGCTTCGACCACATATATGTGGCACATATGTGCAAGCGTTCCCAGTATCCGTTAATATTCCGATGTGTTCAACGGGAAAATGACTAAAGTGTAAATGAATGTGAATATGTGACGATCAAGTGCACATATATGTATGTATACACTCATGAGCAATGTGCTTGGTATGTGATCGAATTTTGGTAAGAATGTAAACGACTAAGTTATACCTATGAGAATGACCTTGTGATTATAAGTCCATGCTTATGATGTATGAATATGTGGTAAATGTGATTGATGATCATGTGTGAGGCTTTTAGGCCAAATTAAATTGAGAAATGATATGTTCAAGTCTTTGTTATTGATGTATAGGTTAAATTGGCCAATGAATGGCTTGTAAATATTTGGTAATGACTAGTTATTGGAATGGCTAACCAGGGAAATGCTTTGGTGTTGTATGTGTGTAAATGAAAATTAATATAAAGGAAACATGAAAGAGTAAAGTTAGCAATAAAACAATTTGGACAGCAGTAGTTGTGTGACTTTGAAAAATCACCAAAAAATGGTGAAAATTGAATTATAGGTTGAATGAGATATGAATTAGTCTATTTCTACATAAAAGAAACAGAATAAGCAAAATAATTTTATATTGTGAGATATTTGGATTTTAGTGAGATAGGGTCAGAATGATTTTGGAATCCCCTATTCTGACTTGGGAAATTCATTAAAAATTGTACAAAAATAATAATGAGATAAAATTTATATGTTTGAATTTATTAATGAGTCTATTTTCAAGAGAAACAAATAGGAACATTATTCGAGTTCTTTACAACAAGATAATTAATTTTTAGTGAAGAGGGGTCGGAATCATAGGACAGCGAAACAAGGCAGATTTTAAAGAATAAACTTTACTAATTGGTACCAAAAATTCTAGAAATTTTATGGTAAGAAGATATGTAAGTCTAGTTTCAGGGAAAATTAGTAGATCTTAATTTGGAGTTCTGTAACTCTGGATAAAAATAATATAGTGATTATAACTCGAGTAAACAGCTCAAGATGAAAATAAATGAATTGTGAAATTTTATGCAATAATGATGGTATTATCTTGAGAGGTTATAATGAGGATTGTTAAAAGTATGGTAATCAATTTTTTATTATTTACATACGTACTTACTAAGCTTTATAGCTTACTCCATTGTTTTTCGTGTTTATAATGTACTCAGGTTGGCTCGGGTTGGAAGTCGCCGGAGAACCTATCACACTATCAAGCTTACAATTTAGGTATCGATGATTTTATACTTAAGGTTATGGCATGTATAGGGAACTTGGTCATGTGTATATGTTACTATAAGTTGTCCTAGAATAATGACCCATGATATTTGGAGTTCATTGTTGTATAAGGCCATTTAATGTGGCCAATAAATTGGTTATGCTATAAACTCATGATGATGCATTCCATGGTTGAGTAAATTGTATGCTATGACTTGTTACGTGTGTGTGGTGGATGTCTTGGTAGCTTTAATATGTCATGAAATGTGCCATTCAAGTTATACTCAAGTATGGGCATGATTGGGTAGAAATTGGCTTGGAAAATAGCCAACTTCTTGGCTACACAGGCGGAGACACGACCCTGTGTCTCAGCCGTGTGGAGGACATGGCCTACCCACACGGGCGTGTAACTCTCCAAAACAAGGAAATTTTCTAAATGTTCCAATAGTTTTAAAAGTTCTTGGTTTAGTCCTGAATCGCTCCCAAAGCATGTTTTGGGCCTCATAGGCCCGTTTTAGGGGCTTGATGATATAAGATAAAAGTTTTAAAATTTAAACGAAAATTTATCCCTTGAATTTGTTCAGTTGCAATTGTTATTGTCCGGTAACGCCTCGTACCCTGTTCCGGCGTTGAACACGGGTAGGGAGTGTTACATTTAGTGGTATCAGAGCTAGGTTTAGTCAGTTCTCGAACTAACCTAGCATGAGTAAGAGTCTAGCTATACATGCCATATGTGGACTGTGATAGTGTGATATCTCCGGGTTCTAACGAAATTGTTTTGTTGAGACAGAGGTGCTTTCCAACCGAGCTATTTTCAAAAATGCTGACATTGACACTAAGATGTTTGAAAATGTTTGTGATAAGTTGAAATGTGGTAAAGTACGAATAAGAGTTCATAATATGCATGTGATGATGTATAAAATGAAATAACTATAATTTGAGAATTTTGGGTACAATGTTATTGTCCTGGTTGAATGTCGTATTTCGATGAATTATGGTGGTTTTATGCAATAGATAAAATGTTATAAATGTTGAGAAGTTATGAAAAAGGAATTAAATGTGTAAACCGAGTAGAATGCTGGAAACGGGTACTTTCGTTTAGATACATGTGATGAATTGACGATAAAGACCATGGGTTGACCAGCATGTGAAAAATGTGACTATGTGATTTCCGTATAAGACCATAGCTGGGCTATGACTTCAGTGTGTGATATGTGTATATGTGAGAGACCATATTGGAACTATGATATTGTGCAAAACGAAGTACTCAATTTTGTAAGACGTTCTCTAATTTGACCAAGTGTAGTAAATGAAAGTGTACGAGGATTTCAAGGATAAATTTGTAG
Source organism: Gossypium australe (assembly GCA_005393395.2). Taxonomy (NCBI): domain Eukaryota; kingdom Viridiplantae; phylum Streptophyta; class Magnoliopsida; order Malvales; family Malvaceae; genus Gossypium; species Gossypium australe. The sequence continues at coordinate 109,641,597 of CM016623.1, forward strand.
TGAACATGAAATTGAGCTTGAATGAATGGTTTTATTAAATAAATATTGTGTATGGCAGGATGTGATAGTAAATTACATGTTGTAAATGGATACTTAAAGTTTGATAATTGATGTATGAAACTAATATCGGAAATTGAAACTGTAACACCCCTAACCCGTAATCGTGGCCGGACTAGAGTTAAGAGGCATTACTAATCATTTCCGAACATTTCATATCATTTTACAACACAAATTCAATCATCATTGAAACATATCACAACATAAACATATAGTCCCTTAACGAGGCCTACAAGCCCTTAAACATGTGTTAGAAAGGGGTCGGGACTAAACCAAACACATACGAAAATTTTTAGAATTTTAAAGATTTTTCAAAACTGCAGAGGTCCCATGCCCGTGTGGGTAGCCACATAGCGTCGGACACGCCCGTGCGTCCAAGCTGTGGCAAAACAGGGCATACATACTGACTTGTTCACACGACCTGAGACACGCCTGTGTGCCTCACCCGTGGTCGACACTGACTTGCACTACACGGCTAGTCACACGCCCGTGTGTCCAGCTGGTGGTCGAGTCTGACTGAATTCAAATTACAATTTTAAGAGACACTGTCGAGCCATACGCCCGTGTGCTCAACCGTGAGGGCAATTATAGGCCATTTCCAAGACCAAACTTCCCACACTTAGAATCACCTACAAGCCTCAAATCACATGCATTTATACTTCAATTGGCAACCAAAACCTATCAATAAATGCACCAATTAATCATCAACTACACCATCTATATCCATACTCAATTTTCACTCAAATAAGTCCATTCAAAATACCAAATTTTCACATACCAAAGCATAGAAGTTCAGTATCATACAATCCATACCATAAGTTCACATTCAAACAACAATAATCATAAACTATTTAAGAACGAAACATACCATTTCCCAATCTCACTATTTCATACCACGTTCATCATTTTCATAGCCTATATATAAGAGCCAACATCATTCAACTTCCAAGCCATATCACATGGCAAGGTCCAAACATTTCAAAACATGCCATATTAACTAGCCTATACATGCCATATTCAAATATACACATCTTTCAAAAGTACCAAAATAGATAGCCGATAGTGTGATTGAGTCGCTGACGATCTCCGGATCTGAGCTAGCTTTAAACACTGTAAAACAGAGAAAACTTCACACAGTAAGCTCTAAAGCTTAGTAAGTTCGTAATATAATACGTATTACTCAATAATGCAAATTCAATACATAAATAAACCATCACTTAGATTGATTTACGACTAAACACAATATAATCCTCAACTTATGCTCAAACATCCATCCATTCAATCTTAAAATTTATCATCAACCACATAGGTTTGGAACATACCTTTGTCAACTCTTTGTTAACAAATGTTCTTGCTATTCGATGCTCGATACCATATTTCATTCACTGTTCATTATATTTTCAACTCGATCGCACAATTAGTGCCCAAATCATAGCCAAAGCTTAAATAATATCGCACACTTAATGCCTCGATATACAATCGAACTTAATTCGCTATCGCACACACAGTGCCAATCAAAAAGCCGAAGCTTCCATTATTTCGCACACAAAGTGCTAATCATCTCAATCTCATTTGTAACTCCCCAAACCCGGCCCATGCGTTTCGACCGGATTTGGCATGTCACGGCTTGTACTTTGAAAACCTTTGCTTTGTTGGTTTTTGAAATTTTGAGTTAATTAGACAATATTTAAGTAAATAAGCGGCATTTTAAAAATAAAACCTTGTATTAAGTATTATTAAGTATAAATAAACCTTATCATAAAATTCATTAGTTTCTTAACATTGAAAACTCCTAAGTTGAATAAAAAATAGGGGCCTTATTACAAAAATATTCCCATAATGAAATAAAAATAAACTTAAAGAAACTCCAAATTAACTTGTCAAGAAAAACTTGATGGCCCCTCGAGTCTGTCTCGGCTTCCATGTCCACGATCTACTGTTCATCTGGAAGAGTAGAGAAAAGGAAAGCGTGAGTCACAAAGACTCTGTGTATAAATCTCAAAACACACATCAACCTGAGCCCACAAACACATTATGGGCCCTGGCCCATACAGGAAGGCGTCAATCATAATCACATAATAACAATAAAGAATGAATAACCCAACCCATCCTAGGTTTCCATCCTCTACACACCATCCCGTACCAACCATCACACCGTGGGGATTTCTACAATCAACCCTCCATCCGCTACACACTAAAACGACAGCCGTACTGCCTATTCCTATTAAGTAGGAACCATTAAATGTGGCATAGCCACCGATCATGTAATATATCGGGTTGGGGGGCTATTTTGTTGTTGCATGATATTACATGTGTTGGTGTGCTATGTTGCTATTTCTTTGTTGTAGGGGCTTAGTTGTAGGCTAGGAGTATGCCTGAGTGAATGGGGAAAATTTGGTTTTTAAGCCTTAGGTGTAGGGAGCTGATGGAGCTGAGGGATATGTATTTTATTTGGTAAATTGTAGCACAAAGGAAGAGCTAGCATAGTGGCAAAGCATGCGCTACTTGGGGAGCTTGGTGTGGCGTCAACTACATGGGGTGGAGGTCTTGTGTTCAAGCCGCAAAGACCTCACTTTTTGGCTTAATTTTGGACGGCATGGAGGAAGAGGTAGAAGGCAATTCAAATTCTTCCTTGGAATTGGTCAAACCGTTCAAATGGAAGGTGGAGAGCAAATTGGGGAGGTGGACTTGGTCAAGCCGATTTGAAATGTAGGTGGGGAGTGTTTTGGGGGATCTTGGCCGAATTCTAGGGAGTTTTGGAGTGGGGGAGTGACGGCTTGGTGGGAGAAGTGGCTATGCCGAAAATGCTTTTGGCATTTTCTTTTGTTTTTCTTTCATTTTCGGTCTTGGTATGTCTAGCTAAAATTCTCCCCTTTTGGTTATGTTGCTAGCCGAATGTCAAGTGAATTTCTTCTTTGTTACCAATATTCAAGTAAGTCTTCTATTTCTCCCTTGAAACCGAAAGTGTAAGCAACATATACTATAGCCGAAACTTGCCTTTGTTTCTTTTAATTCCATTATAGCTGAATGCTCTCTCCCTTTTGTTCTTTTGATCATTTGGTTGCCGAAACTAGCAATCTATCCCTCTAGTATTCTCTTCCATCTCCTTGAATTTTGATAGCCGAAAGTCACCCCAAAAATCTTCTTCTCTATTCCTTTTTCTTTCCAAACCGAAGGTGCTTCCCTACTCCTTCTCTTTTCATTTCGGTTCTTGGCCGATTATCAATTCATTTCTTCTCATCTCATCTACCCTTGTTCTTTTCTTGTTGCACAAAGCCGAATACAGGAGTGTCAAGCACCTAAAGCCGAATTTCCCTTCTTTCTTTTGAAGCTTTGGCCGAATATCAACCCCTCCCTACTCCATCTTTTCTTGTGTTCTCTTTTGTGAGTAAGACCGAATCTCCATTCCCTCCTAGTGTGGTGTTGGCCGAATCTTTGTTGGTGTTGGGGGCCTTTGGATCGTGGTGGTGATTAGGTGAGGCAGTCAATTGAAGCCTTGACTGCAAGTGACCGATTGGTAAGTAAGGGGGTAAGTGTTTGGTATTGCTATTGGTTCAATCTCTTGTTTTCGATTAAGTCAAGGGTGATAAAGGATTAACTGTTCTTCTTTTAAGGTGTAGCCGATTGCTATAGGGGGAACTATTGTGGTTCGGGTTTGATTAGAAACCAAACCAATAGCAAGGTGAGGGATCAACATTAACCCCCTTTGGTTAATTGATGTTGGCCGAATGTTATAAATGTCTAACTCCTATTTGGCCGATTGTAGGAGCAAGTATACAAGGAGCTTTAGATCGTTTCTTTTAGTATTAGAGGTTGCGCTTTAGCAGGTGTGTAACTAACACACTCTTTATCTAATTGTATATATGTTAACAACCTGTTTAGTTAACAAATAGTGACAGTTTGATGGATTGATATGATACCCTAATGGGTATGATCGCGGATTCGGGTAAGTCAGTGTTATTATGAGTTTTTGTTAGTCGATATGATGCCATGACATGTGATGTATGTGATATGAGTGATGTTGTCAAACATAATAGCATGAGTACATGACTTACATGTGTTGCATCGATTCCATATGTATGGGTGATATGAGAGGAGGGGGATTATGATATCCGTGTCTTTGGGACACCAGAGGTTTGGCACCTCCAGTGGTTTGGTACCACAGTGTTATATTGTGACTTTGGGTCACCAGAGGTTTGGCACCTCAGCGTCTTGTCCCAGTGGCTTAGTACCACGGTGGGTTGGCCCCACAGTTGATTATACGGGATTGACGCCAGTGATTTGGTATCACACGATGGGTTGGCCCCATCATCGGATTTGTGACTGCGGTCACCAGTGATTTGGTATCACATTGTGTCTTTGGGACACCAGAGGTTTGGCACCTCATTGCGACTCGTCCCTGTGGTTTGACACCACCGTGGGTTGGCCCCACTTGAGAGATACGGGATTGTCGCTAGTGATTTGGTATCACGCGATGGGTTGGCCCCATCATTGGATTATTCGTGACTTTGGGTCACCAGTGGTTTGGCACCACAATTATGGATATCATGACTTTGGGTCACCAGTGGTTTGGCACCACCAGTGGTTTGGTACCACACGGGGTAGAAAGGTGATACGGATGGTTAGGATCGGGTTGCATTAATTATGTTGCTATGATATGATGTGTGTTAGCATGTTGTTTTATCGGGAGCGGGATTTACGCACTGAGTCCTGTGACTCACCCTCTCCTTTGACATTTCAGGTGACACTTAGACGCGGACATGGAGCCGGGATGGACTCGGGGTGCTCATGCCATGCTTAATAAAGATTTCCTCAGACTTTATAATTTGGGTACTTTAGTTTATTTACTATTATTTGGGTTTTACTTTGGTTTGTAAAAGGCCTTTAAATTATGTTTTTCCTATGTTTATGCTTAAAGTAGAATTTTAATATGCCTTAACAAATAATTTGAACTAAAATATGCTTAAAACTTGGAAAGACAATGATTTCAAAATTATAGCGAAATGTGTTTTAAATTATACCATCGGGTATCTCACTATGACTTTGTATTAAGGAAACTCAAATGATTTTAGAACCCAAAACTTGATTCACATTAAGTCAAAATGCTTTAAGTAGCAATAAGAGACAACTTGATACTCTAAATGAAATAGATTAGTTTAACTTATTAAAAAAAAGTTTCCAAAATGTCACATGAAGTTTTCAACAATCCTGTCCGAGATTTCTACAAGTTCAAAATCTTCAAAGAGTTTTCATCAAACTTTTAAGCAAGAAACCTAACTTCTTAAACCATTTTCCTCGTAACATGCCAGATTCGGTCGTGGTGTGTTGACCGGGTTTGGGGTGTTACAATTGTGGCATCAGAGCTAAGTTCAAAGGCTCGGCTGTGGGCCCGAGGCCCAACATGTTTTAAAAGTCTGTTTTGGTAGTTTGTTCTTAAAAGTATGGTTTGAAAGGCATGGCACCGAGTCTCCGGCACCAGTTCGCCCAGGTAAGTACCTCTTATTATTGCTTGTGATTTGTTGGATGTGATGTGATTTGATGGTTAGCAATAGTGCGTTACTTTAGAGACTGAAACTGATAGGACTCTGTGAACTCGCGAGAACAAATCCTCTCTAATATTCATAAGACTTGCTTTAAAACAGTGGAATAAATAGTGATGCATAAAACTCTTAAACCAGATACGTAGAAAGTCTAGTCATGAGTGCTCGAGGTGGACGTGGTCGTGGACGAGGTCGTGGTAGGATGACAGTTTCTGAGCCCGTAGGATCTGGTCAGGGGTCAGAAAATGAGATACCGGTTCCGCCACCAGCTGGAGGTGGTGAGTTCCAGGATCAGACCGGGGATGACGCAGTGTCACAGGCGATGCTGCGAGTGTTGGAAAGGGTAGCTGGAGTAGGTGGTGGTGCAGGAATTAGGAAATCTGTTCCTGAGCGACTCCGGGCAAACGGGGCCGAATTCTTTCGAGGTGTTTCTGGTGTTGCTCCCAGCACTGCTGAATATTGGCTGGAGGCAACTGAGCGGATCATGGATGATCTGGACCTGACTGCTGAAGAGAAGCTGAAGGGCATAGTATCGCTTCTTCGGGATGAGTCATACCAGTGGTGGCTCACGGTTCGGGACAGTGTGGCAGCAGAGGATCTGACATGGGATTATTTTAGGGCTGCATATCAAAAGAAGTACATTGGAGCTAGTTATATTGACTCCCAGCGGAAGGCATTTCTGAGGCTAGTTCAGGGGAGTAAGTCTGTTTCTGAGTACGAGGCCGAGTTCTTGAAGCTGAGTAGGTATGCCAGGGGCATTGTGGCCACTGAGCATGAGAGGTGTGTTCGTTTCGAGGATGGTCTGCGAGACGAGTTGAGACTGCTGATTGCTCCACAGCAGGAGCGCGAGTTTGCTGTCTTAGTTGAGAAGGCTAAGGTAGCCGAGGGTGTTAAGGAGTCAGTGAGGCAGGGCATGGACAGAAATAGGCATAAGAGGAGCTTTGGGTCTTCTGGATCATCGGGTAATCCGCAGAAAAGGGCTAGACCGAGTGGGCCGAATCAGTCTGGGAGGTTTGTTGCTGCTAGGCAGGGACCGCCGCAATATAATCAGTGTGGGAAATCTCATTGGGGAGGCTGCTGGACCGGCGGAAAAGGTTGTTTTGAGTGTGGTTCTCTGGATCACCGCGTGAGGGACTGTCCACGTAAGTTGGCCAGGATTCAGTCAGAGAGTCAGGGCCGTAATCAGTTCAGGGGTAATGGACCGCCACCGCAGAGGGGCCGTGGTAATGGCAGAGGTGGTAATGGTTTTGGTCGGGGCCGTGGAGCACTGGGCAGAGGTGCGGGTAGTTCTGAGGCTAGGCAGCCTGGATTAGTGTATGCTGCGAGGCGCCGAGAGGAGGGCGACGCACCGGACGTCATAACCGGTACGTTCTTAATCTTTGGTTCTCCATTTACTGCTTTGATTAATGTGGGTTCGACGCACTCTTATGTTGCCAGTAGTATAGTAGAGACCATGGACCTAGACTCTGAGATATGTTCTAGGCAGATGAGTGTGATTAGCCCTTTAGGTCACTCTGTAGTAGTGGATAAACTGTTTATAGATGTACCCCTAGAACTCTAAGGGGTAGTGTTTGCTGCTGATCTGATGGAACTGCCGTTTGGGGAGTTCGATCTGATTCTTGGGATGGACTGGTTGGTCAAGTACCAGGCGAGGTTGGATTGCGCGGCTAAGCGCATGGTTCTTAAGTCGATTGAGGGTGATGAAGTGGTTATGATAGGTAATAGGAGAGATTACTTATCTAATGTGGTATCTGCTCTGAAAGCGGAGAAGATGGTCAGGAAGGGCTGTGAGGCGTTTGTGGTTCATGTGTATGCCTTGGAGGCTAAAGAGTTGGCTGTAGAGAAGGTTCGTACCATTAAGGAATTTGCTGATGTGTTTCCTGAGGAGCTTCCGGGTTTGCCGCCAGATCGTGAGGTAGAGTTCGGGATAGATCTGTTACCTGGAACTGCGCCAGTGTCTATTGCTCCGTATAGGATGGCGCCAAAGGAATTGGTGGAGCTTAAGGCTCAGATCCAGGAGTTGTTGGATCCGGGTTTTATTAGGCCAAGTGTTTCGCCGTGGGGTGCGCCGGTACTCTTTGTCAAGAAGAAGGACAGTACGATGCGGATGTGCATAGACTACCGCCAGTTGAATAAGCTGACGATTAAAAACAAGTATCCGTTGCCATGGATAGATGATTTGTTTGATCACTGAAGGGTGCAGCGGTATTCTCTAAGATCGACTTGAGGTCTGGGTATCACCAGTTGAAGGTCAAGGAGGCTGATATCCATAAGACAGCGTTTCGGACTCGGTATGGGCACTACGAATTTCTGGTAATGCCGTTCGGGTTGACTAACGCACCGGCAGCATTTATGGATATGATGAATAGGGTGTTTCAGCAGTATCTGGATCAGTTCGTCGTGGTTTTCATAGACGACATCTTAGTGTACTCAAGGACAGAGGTAGAGCATGATGCGCATTTGCGAGTGGTGCTGCAGATTTTGAGGGAGAAGCAGCTTTATGCTAAGTTCAGTAAGTGCGAGTTCTGGCTAAGAGAAGTGACTTTCTTGGGTCATGTAGTGTCAGCTGAGGGGATTCGGGTAGATCCTCGAAAGATTGAGGCAGTTTTGGATTGGAAGCCACCGAAGACAGTGGCTGAGATTCGGAGTTTTCTGGGTTTGGCCGGATACTACCGAAGGTTTGTTGAGGGTTTCTCGTTGATAGCAGCGCCAATGACCAAGTTGTTAAGGAAAGAGGTTCCGTTTGTATGGACTGAGAAACAGCAGGAAAGCTTCGATAAGTTAAAGAAGATTTTGACTGAGGCTCCAGTTCTAATTCAACCTGAGGCTGGTAAGGAATTCACAGTATACTGCGATGCATCACATACGGGATTGGGTTGTGTGTTGATGCAAGAAGGTAAGGTTGTGGCTTATGCTTCTCGGCAGCTGAGGCCACATGAGGTCAACTATCCGACGCACGATTTGGAACTAGCGGCTGTAGTCTTCGCCTTAAAGATTTGGAGACACTACTTGTACGGAGAGAGATCGATAGTCTACACAGACCACAAGAGTCTGAAGTATCTCCTGACTCAGAAGGATTTGAATTTGAGACAGCGTAGATGGGTTGAGTTGCTAAAAGACTACGACTGTTCGATTGAGTATCATCCGGGCAAGGCTAACGTGGTGGCAGACGCGTTGAGCCGTAAGGTTGTTTCGGACTTAAGAGCGTTGTTTGCCCATTTGAGTTTGTATGACGACGGGAGTATTCTGGCAGAGTTGCAGGTTAAGCCTACTTGGGTTGAGCAGATCAGAGAGAAACAGTTAGAGGATGAGGTTCTGAGTGCGCGAAGGCTGCAAGTGCTGGGTGGTGGTTTGGAGGATTACAGCTTGTCTAGTGATGAGGTTCTGTGTTTTCAAGGTAAGGCTTGTATGCCTAAAGATGTTGAGCTGAGGCAGAAGATTCTTCAGGATGCACATAGGAGTCCTTATGCTATGCATCCTGGAGGTAGCAAGATGTATAGGGATCTTAGAGAGCAGTTTTGGTGGCCTGGTTTGAAAAGAGAAGTGACTGAGTTTGTGGGTAAGTGTCTGACTTGTCAGCAGGTCAAGGCTGAACATCAGTTGCCGTCGGGTTTGCTTCAGCCTGTGAAGATTTCTCAGTGGAAGTGGGAAAGGATAACCATGGATTTCGTCAGTGGGTTACCACTTACGCCAAGCAAGAAGGATTCAGTTTGGGTAATTGTGGATCGACTGACTAAATCAGCTCACTTTATTCCGGTGAGGGTTGACTATTCACTTCAGAAGCTAGCGAAGCTGTATGTGTCAGAGATAGTGAGGTTGCACGGTGGGCCGGTTTTGATAATCTCAGATAGGGATCCCAGGTTTACGTCAAGGTTCTGGAAAGCGTTGCATCAAGCTCTGGGTACTGGTTTGGACTTCAGCACGGCTTTTCACCCGCAGTCTGACGGTCAATCAGAAAGGGTTATTCAGATCTTAGAAGACATGTTGAGAGGTTGTGTTCTGGATTTCAGGGGTAGTTGGGAGGACTTTCTGCCTTTAGCCGAGTTTGCCTACAACAACAGTTACCAAGCGAGCATCAAGATGGCACCGTATGAGACGTTATATGGTAGAAAGTGTCGCTCACCTACGTGTTGGACGGAGTTAGGTGAACGTCAGTTGTTGGGACCCGAGTTAGTTGCTGAGACTGAAGACAAGGTTAAGTTAATTCAGGCTCGATTGAAGGAAGCTTCGGACCGGCAGAAGTCTTATGCCGATCTTAAGCGAAGAGACATAGAGTTTGCTGTTGGGGATAAGGTTTTTCTGAAGGTCTCGCCGTGGAAGAAGGTGTTGAGGTTCGGAAGGAAAGGCAAGCTAAGTCCGAGATTCATTGGGCCGTATAAGGTACTGAGACGAGTGGGACCAGTAGCGTATCAGCTGGAGTTGCCAGCAGAGCTTAGTCAGATTCACGACGTTTTTCACGTTTCGATGCTTCGGAGGTATCGTTCGGATCCATCGCATGTCGTAGCAGTGGAAGAGATCGAGGTAAATCCAGATTTGACCATGGAAGAAGAACCTGTGCAGATTCTAGATCGGGATGTGAAGGTTCTGCGTAGGAAGTCTGTGCCTTTGGTTAAGGTACTTTGGCGGAATCATGGCATGGAGGAAGCCACGTGGGAACCCGAGGAGATGATGAGACAGCATTACCCGCAACTCTTTTGATCAGGTAATTTCGAGGTCGAAATTATTTTAAGGGGGTAGAACTGTAATATCTCGGGTTGGGGGGCTATTTTGTTGTTGCATGATATTGCATGTGTTGGTGTGCTATGTTGCTATTTCTTTGTTGTAGGGGCTTAGTTGTAGGCTAGGAGTATGCCTGAGTGAATGGGGAAAATTTGGTTTTTAAGCCTTAGGTGTAGGGAGCTGATGGAGCTGAGGGATATGTATTTTATTTGGTAAATTGTAGCACAAAGGAAGAGCTAGCATAGTGGCAAAGCATGCGCTACTTGGGGAGCTTGGTGTGGCGTCAACTACATGGGGTGGAGGTCTTGTGTTCAAGCCGCAAAGACCTCACTTTTTGCCTTAATTTTGGACGGCATGAAGGAAGAGGTAGAAGGCAATTCAAATTCTTCCTTGGAATTGGTCAAACCGTTCAAATGGAAGGTGGAGAGCAAATTGGGGAGGTGGACTTGGTCAAGCCGATTTGAAATGTAGGTGGGGGTGTTTTGGGGGATCTTGGCCGAATTCTAGGGAGTTTTGGAGTGGGGGAGTGACGGCTTGGTGGGAGAAATGGCTATGCCGAAAATGCTTTTGGCATTTTCTTTTGTTTTTCTTTCATTTTCGGTCTTGGTATGTCTAGCTAAAATTCTCCCCTTTTGGTTATGTTGCTAGCCGAATGTCAAGTGAATTTCTTCTTTGTTACCAATATTCAAGTAAGTCTTCTATTTCTCCCTTGAAACCGAAAGTGTAAGCAACATATACTATAGCCGAAACTTGCCTTTGTTTCTTTTAATTCCATTATAGCCGAATGCTCTCTCCCTTTTGTTCTTTTGATCATTTGGTTGCCGAAACTAGCAATCTATCCCTCTAGTATTCTCTTCCATCTCCTTGAATTTTGATAGCCGAAAGTCACCCCAAAAATCTTCTTCTCTATTCCTTTTTCTTTCCAAACCGAAGGTGCTTCCCTACTCCTTCTCTTTTCATTTCGGTTCTTGGCCGATTATCAATTCATTTCTTCTCATCTCATCTACCCTTGTTCTTTTCTTGTTGCACAAAGCCGAATACAGGAGTGTCAAGCACCTAAAGCCGAATTTCCCTTCTTTCTTTTGAAGCTTTGGCCGAATATCAACCCCTCCCTACTCCATCTTTTCTTGTGTTCTCTTTTGTGAGTAAGATCGAATCTCCATTCCCTCCTAGTGTGGTGTTGGCCGAATCTTTGTTGGTGTTGGGGGCCTTTGGATCGTGGTGGTGATTAGGTGAGGCAGTCAATTGAAGCCTTGACTGCAAGTGATCGATTGGTAAGTAAGGGGGTAAGTGTTTGGTATTGCTATTGGTTCAATCTCTTGTTTTCGATTAAGTCAAGGGTGATAAAGGATTAACTGTTCTTCTTTTAAGGTGTAGCCGATTGCTATAGGGGGAACCATTGTGGTTCGGGTTTGATTAGAAACCAAACCAATAGCAAGGTGAGGGATCAACATTAACCCCCTTTGGTTAATTGATGTTGGCCGAATGTTATAAATGTCTAACTCCTATTTGGCCGATTGTAGGAGCAAGTATACAAGGAGCTTTAGATCGTTTCTTTTAGTATTAGAGGTTGCGCTTTAGCAGGTGTGTAACTAACACACTCTTTATCTAATTGTATATATGTTAACAACCTGTTTAGTTAACAAATAGTGACAGTTTGATGGATTGATATGATACCCTAATGGGTATGATCGCGGATTCGGGTAAGTCAGTGTTATTATGAGTTTTTGTTAGTCGATATGATGCCATGACATGTGATGTATGTGATATGAGTGATGTTGTCAAACATAATAGCATGAGTACATGACTTACATGTGTTGCATCGATTCCATATGTATGGGTGATATGAGAGGAGGGGGATTATGATATCCGTGTCTTTGGGACACCGTGTCTTTGGGACACCAGAGGTTTGGCACCTCCAGTGGTTTGGTACCACAGTGTTATATTGTGACTTTGGGTCACCAGAGGTTTGGCACCTCAGCGTCTTGTCCCAGTGGCTTAGTACCACGGTGGGTTGGCCCCACAGTTGATTATACGGGATTGACGCCAGTGATTTGGTATCACACGATGGGTTGGCCTCATCATCGGATTTGTGACTGCGGTCACCAGTGATTTGGTATCACATTGTGTCTCTGGGACACCAGAGGTTTGGCACCTCATTGCGACTCGTCCCTGTGGTTTGACACCACCGTGGGTTGGCCCCACTTGAGAGATACGGGATTGTCGCTAGTGATTTGGTATCACGCGATGGGTTGGCCCCATCATTGGATTATTCGTGACTTTGGGTCACCAGTGGTTTGGCACCACAATTATGGATATCGTGACTTTGGGTCACCAGTGGTTTGGCACCACCAGTGGTTTGGTACCACACGGGGTAGAAAGGTGATACGGATGGTTAGGATCGGGTTGCATTAATTATGTTGCTATGATATGATGTGTGTTAGCATGTTGTTTTATCGGGAGCGGGATTTACGCACTGAGTCCTGTGACTCACCCTCTCCTTTGACATTTCAGGTGACACTTAGACGCGGACATGGAGCCGGGATGGACTCGGGGTGCTCATGCCATGCTTAATAAAGATTTCCTCAGACTTTATAATTTGGGTACTTTAGTTTATTTACTATTATTTGGGTTTTACTTTGGTTTGTAAAAGGCCTTTAAATTATGTTTTTCCTATGTTTATGCTTAAAGTAGAATTTTAATATGCCTTAACAAATAATTTGAACTAAAATATCTTAAAACTTGGAAAGACAATGATTTCAAAATTATAGCGAAATGTGTTTTAAATTATACCATCGGGTATCTCACTATGACTTTGTATTAAGGAAACTCAAATGATTTTAGAACCCAAAACTTGATTCACATTAAGTCAAAATGCTTTAAGTAGCAATAAGAGACAACTTGATACTCTAAATGAAATAGATTAGTTTAACTTATTAAAAAAAAGTTTCCAAAATGTCACATGAAGTTTTCAACAATCCTGTCCGAGATTTCTACAAGTTCAAAATCTTCAAAGAGTTTTCATCAAACTTTTAAGCAAGAAACCTAACTTCTTAAACCATTTTCCTCGTAACATGCCAGATTCGGTCGTGGTGTGTTGACCGGGTTTGGGGTGTTACAGATCACTATATGACCTTACATTTAAATTATGTGGGATTTCTACCACCGACCACCAAGTGACCTATCATAGACTTCTCCTTCAATATCATCATTCCGACCCCATGCATACATACATAAAGAAAACATCATGCAGACTTATATATTTTTCGATACACATAGGGAGTTCTATGTTTACGTACCTGGTATCCTTGCCTAACCCTTTTAGGGTTCCATTCGACTATCTATACAGCCTCATTCCGGCTTTTAGCCCATAACATACATAAATAGAAATACATACAGGTTTATTAGTAGTGTGTTAGAGATCTACACACCTGATTACCGGTAAAACGAGGCTTTCTATATCGACGCTATCCTTAGTCGACACAAATGCTATCTGCCTAAGGTGTTGTTCAAAAGCCGGTCCACAACCAATTGGCCAATCTCGAACAGCAGATACTGCTCGTTTCTTAAACTTAGGGATTCTTTCTTTTGCTTGATCCATATTTAATTCCATCAAATCCTTATTAGAGCTACTATAACAATATTTAATCGTTAATCCTCCTTATAGAGTTAAAATCATATATATATTGAACGAATTTAATAAAAATCTAAGGATAATCTTTTTATCTTAAAATCCCGAAATTGGAGACTTATGATTTTCGGCTTTTAGATCTAGTCGACTAAGCTTCCTTCAAATCCCGAATTGCCGCCCATCATAAAACCATTAACTATTAGCTTTTGGCTTTTGCCTTTCTAAATTAGATTATGAGAACTAATCAAAAATCGACTCTTACCTTAGCTTAGGAGATTCGACTAGCACTAGGGAGAGGATTCGGCAATGCCAATGGAAGATTTAAATGCCGGAAGTATAGAACAATTCCTCAAATAGGATGAATAAAAGAAAAAGTGATGGATGCTTCGGCTTTTTAGAGAAATCGGCACAAGGGAAAAGAAAGTGGGAAGAAGTTTCGGCTTTTGAAGTAATTGAAGAATGAAATTTGGAGAGGGAGAGGCTAGGGAATTTCGGCACTAAGGGAGAGGATTTTAGGGTTTTTAATGTCAGAAATAAGGAGCTAGCCCCCCTATTTGTAGATTTTTGACACCTACTGCTAAATACCGAAAATGCCCTTAAAATTTAAGCTAGAAGAGAGGAGAATTTCGGCACCCCCATGCCATGCAGTAGCCGAATTTTACACTCCTCTAGGTGGTGGATTTTCGGCCAACACTTCCTTTGAAGATAAGCTCCTAACTTTTCTCCTTTTTATCTATGATATTATCACTTAAAAAAATCCACATAATTTTTACTATTTTATAGCCTTGTAGCCGTCCACCTCTTACTAACCCTAATGCCAAATTTAACTCACTTAAATTAAAAGATCTGGGCCTCATTAAACTTAAATTTTGGGCCCCTAAATCCCTTGTGTGTGGCGTCACTTCTAACTCCCTTATAGTGCCACTTATTGCTGAGCCATAAGCCCATGTTTGGCATTTTAAACATAATTACCACCTTTTTAATTCCTTAATGCCCAAGCTAATAACTTCATCAAGGCTTTAGCCTAATCCTGAGCCCAATTTGGACCCCTATCACTTAAATTAACCTATTAAAGTTATCCCTACACTAAATGCATAGGCCCATAAAATTTAGGATGTTACAGTTCTACCCCCTTAAAGCAATTTCGTCCTCAAAATTACCTGATCAGAAAAGATGAGGGTATTGCTGCCTTATTGCTTCCTCGGGTTCCCACGTAGCCTCCTCAGAACCATGATTCCGCCACAGCACTTTAACCAATGGAACCGTTTTTCTTCTCAACACCTTGACATCACGATCCAAAATTTCTACTGGTTCCTCTTCGAAGGATAGATCAGGTCTTACCTCGATTTCCTCCACAGGCACAATGTAATATCCCGAAATATGGCTTATGCATTATTGTTAAATTGAATGTGAAAGCATGCTTTCGTATGTTGTGAATGTGTATTATAAGTGTGTTTTATAAATTTTGTGAACCTTAGAAAATAGGAAAATAGCTTAGAAATTATTAGATTTTAATTCTAAAAGAGGGAGTTAAGCTGATAGGGCCTTAAGAAAATAAATAGGGGAGTTTTGACATGGAAATGAGCTTGGTAAAGTGGCTACAAGGCGCCACTTAAAGCCCACACAAGTGACGCCACAAGCAGGTGCAAATGGGCCAAGGTTCGAGTCGCATGGGAAGCGAAAATAAAAGTTTATTTTGCTGCATGGATGGACAGAGGTGGACGGCACATAGGCTATATTTTAGGAGTTTAAAATCCTTTTATTTTTAAGAGATAAAAGGTGATAAAATAATTAAGATAAAGGATAATTGATGGATTAATTTTATTAATCTAAAAAGGTGATAAGAGATAAAAGAAGAGAGAAAATAGGAGATTGGATAAGGGGAAGGGGAGTTGGCCGATTGAGGGGCTCCTTAGGTGGTATTTTCGGCCAAGGAAAGAAGGTAAAGCCATTCTTCATTCTTTTCTTCCCAACTGAGTCTCTGCCGAAAATTCCCTAGCAAACTTTCTTCTTTCTCTTTTATTTTTGTTAATGCCGAAAACTCAAGAAACCATTACCGAATTCTTCATCTTTTCTTCTCCTCTTCCACTTTACTTCTTGACCGAATCTACCTTTCTCTTCCTACCTCTCTTCTGGTTCTTTGATAGTCTTAAAAACCGATACTTATACCTTGGTGATAGCCGAATATTTTCATCTCCATTAGAAGCCACAGCCGAATCTCAAGGTGGTCTTATTCTTCTCTCTTTGTCGCAAGTTTCAAAAGCCGAAAGCAAGTTCTCTTTAGCCATAGCCGAATCTCCCTGTGGATCTAAGCAAAGGAGCAGTCGACTAAAGCATTAAGGGTAAGGTTAAGTGTTATTCAAGTTCTTTTCTTTCCTATTTCCCGAAGAGCAAGACTAATCCTACTAATGTATGTTGGCCGAGATAATAAAGGAGGTTTCGGGATTTATCTGCTACTGTCGACTACAAGGAGGAAGGGGACTTTCGGGACTTTTAAGATCTAAGGTACGGCATGTATGACATTCGGCCAAAGGCCTTTGGTTGTGATTAAATGTTAGGAATTGATCTAACATAAGTTTATGGGTATTTCGACAGATACCACAATCCAAGGTCACTTTTCGGGATTTAAAATCGCAAGGTAAGTGTACATGAGTATTCGTCCAAGCTCTATTTTAGTACTTAGATCTATTTCTTACATGTTCAAAAGCCGAAAACTAACCTATGAGGGGATTTGGTGCTAGCCGATTGCAAGGATAAAACACCACAAAGTTTCAGGAATTGGGTGATGGTCAAATCGGCAACAAGGTAAGGGTTTAAGTATAATAATCCTATTGGGATTTGGTTTTATGGCCAAATGGTTTTTATTAAACTTCTAGTGTTGGCCGAATATAGGAACCAAGATCTAGAGCAGTAGATCGAGACTTTTCGGGATTTGGAGTGAACTTGTTAAGTATATCAGGTGTGTACCCCACACTAAATCTTAATAGTTTTATGTCTTTAAATTATTTCATGTGTTAATAAGAATATGGAAAATATGGCTAAAGTACCTTGCATTGGTACTAAGTGCTCAGGTACGCTTTCCTACTCCTACTCTGAGTTTGTTATGATCTGCTATGGCACCTATGTGCACCTATAAGAATGTGAATATATAGAACAAGGCATGTTAATGAATGACTTGTATGACATGGGCATATGGGTGATTGTGAAAGGGGAAGTGAATGTGGTGACTATTGTCACGATATCTGAATGTGGTGTCACATGACACAAAATATTATCTGGTGGCTATGCCACAAATTTTATAAGGGCGATGAGCACGTCGACTGCAGCGACTGCCTTCGATGGTGTGTAGCGGATGGAGGGTTGACTTAATAGTCCCCACGGTGTGCAGGTTGGTACAGGTGATGTGTAGCAGTTGGTAACTAGGCTTGGGTACGGGAATGCATCATTAATTGTAAATTATGATATGTATGTGTATGATTTGTTATGCCTGAATCTGTTTGGACTTAGTGTTTGTGTACACATTGAGTCTGTTTGACTCACCCCGTGGTGGGAACATTTTTCCAGGTGACGATCAGTAATGGACCGGGCCAGCAGGGGCTTAGTGGTGGCCATGCTCAGCAAGGAAATTATTCTATTTGGACATTTTATTTTATTTAAGCACTTTAAATTTATTTGGGTTGTTTTTTATGTAACAAGGCCATAGTATGAACTATTTTATGCATGCATGTTATTTATTTCAGTACGATACAAATCATATCAAATCTAAAGTCAAGTAATTTTTCTTAAAATAAACCTTCAAATATTACGACATCTAAATTCAAATTTTTTCAATTCAAAGGTAAAATCTTTAAAACAAAAATCGGTATGTCTTTTAATATTAAAAGCAAAGTTTTAATAAAACCCTGACTTCAAAAGAATAAATTGGTTTGCAACTTGAGCCCAACCCAATTCGAGTTTTCTTCCAAAATCACTTAAAGTTTCCAAAGAACAAACGAATTTGAACCGGTTTTCTTAAGGAACATACCAAATCTGGTCGAGGCTCGTGGGCTGGGTTTGGGGTGTTTCAGCTTGGTATCAGAGCCCAGTTTTAAACTCTTGGCCTTGGGTTTAAGGCCCAAAACCTTTTCAAAAACTAAGCCCAAAAGAATTTTGTGAAATAAGCAGGTTTTCTGGCATGGCACCTAAGTCTCCGACCCGAAGTCCACCAAGTAAGTACCCCTATCTCTTGTGTGAATTATACTATGACCTGTAGAAGGGTAGGAAATGGAACGTAGATTAGAATGATAAGTATTTGAACCCTGGGACTAGTTTACCCCAACAGTTACATAAGATTTTAAATGCCTAATTAAACAAACCTGTGACTAAGTCGCCGAGTTAGGGTGTGGTAACAATTGTGCGCATGTCTAGGATTGGTATTCGGTGGGAGCTTGGTATTTAAGCAGTCCTAGTGACTCACCTCCTCTCCACTCGAATCCTACCTGGTGCGTAGCTTCGGTTCACCCTAACCAAGAGGACTTATTCACGGGCTAAACCCAATAACTAAAACCCGAAAGGGAACTAGCCGTATTTTCATAAAAACCCTAGTTTTAAAACTCTTAAATTACCCTTTTAGTTTGTAAAACTGTTTTACAAAATTTTTCTGAAATATTCCCGATTTATAAAATTGCCTAAAATACCCCTAGTGGTAGAATTACAAAAATGCCCTTGGTTTCTAAAATTTCCTATACTATCCCCAATTTCAATAAAATTTTCTTACTTTACAAAAGTATCCAAAAAAACCCTGTCTCGCGAAAATCCAAGATACCCTGATTTGGAAATTTACTAAATTACCCCTGCTTTACAAAATTACCAAAATGACCCCCGATTTCTAAAATTTCTGCAACAACACCGGTTTGGAAAATAAGTTCTCAAAAAGAACCCTAAGTTTCGAAATACCATTGAGTTATAGAGATTTTTTCAAATTGACCCCGATTTAATTACCAAAATACCCCTATAGGACAAATGACGAAAATACCCCTGGGATAGGAAAAGACAAAAATGTTCCAAAGAGTGAATGTGTGTGGGAGGTATTATGGAATGGATGTGTTTTCTTTGAAGTAGGATAGAAAACTTGAACTTTGATTGATCGAAAGAATTACTTCTAAACTCTTTACATAAAACTCCTTCGCGAATAATCAGTGGAATAAAGGCTAATTCATAAAATTTCTTAATCAGAATAAAGCACAAACGTAGACATGAGCTCTGGGGGAGGTGGTCGTAATGTGCGAGGACGCGATAGAGGCAGAATGGCCGTGTCGGAACCCGTTAGATCGGGTCAAGGGTCTGACAATGAGGTACCACCACTAGCTGTTGGTGTTGAGCAGCAAGCTCAGACGGGGGATGATGCTGTGTCGCAGGCTGTGCTGCGAGTTCTTGAGATGGTGGCTGGAGCAAGTGGAAATATGGGAGCTCAGAAATCTGTACCCGAGTGACTTCGAGCCAATAGGGCTGAAGTGTTTCGTGGAGTATCTGGTGTGGCACCTAGTACGGCTGAGTATTGGCTGGAGGCAACGGAACGGATTATGGATGAGTTGGATCTGACCCTGAGGAGAAAGTGAAAGGGATGGTGGCGCTGCCATGCGATGAAGCCTATCAATGGTGGCTCACAGTTCGGGATGGTGCCACAGCTGAGGATCTTACTTGGGAATATGTTAAGGCAGCGTATCAGAAAAAGTATGTTGGAACCAGATATACTGATGCGCAGAGGAAGGCTTTTCTGGGGCTGGTTCAAGGGAATAAGTCCGTGGCAGAGTACGAAGCTGAATTTCTAAGGTTGAGCCGGTATGCTCGAGGAGTAGTGGCTAGAGAGCATGAGCGGTGTGTCCGGTTTGAGGACGGACTAAGGGATGACGTGAGGTTGTTAGTCGCTCCACATCAAGAGCGGGAGTTTTCTGCGTTAGTAGAGAAAGCTAATATAGCGGAAGGAATTAAGGACTCTGTAAGGCAGCACTCTGATCGGAATAAGCAGAAAAGAGGATTTGGGCCGTCAGGGTCAGCTGGGAATGTTCAGAAGAGGCCTAGAGTTGATGGGCCGCGAGGTCAGCAAGCTGGTACTGGAGGGTAATATCGTACTTGTGATCAGTGTGGAAAGAAACACTTAGGGGAATATTGGAAGAAGACAGGAGGATGCTTCAAGTGTGGGTCAAAGGACCATATGATTAAGGATTGTCCTATGAGGCCGGATGGGAATAGACCAGTAGCTCAGAATGTTAATCAGGCTGGTAGAGGTGGACAGCAGCCTCAGCTAGGTCGTGGTCCGAATGGCCAAGGCAATGGTGCTGGAAGAGGACGTGAAACACCTGGCAGAGGTGCTGGTAATACAGAGGCAAGACAGCCGGGCTTAGTTTATGCAGTTCGCCGTAGGAAAGATAGAGATGCGCCGGACGTCATAACCGGTACGTTCCTTGTTTGTGGCAAGCTTTATTTTGCTTTGATTGATGTGGGCTCGACCCATTCGTATGTTGCATGTAGAGTAGTTGAAACTCTAGACATAGCCTCTGAACTTTCTGATAGGGAGATGACTGTAGTAAGCCCACTAGGTCAAACTGTAGTGGTGAATAAGATGTTTCGAAAAGTACCTTTAGAGGTTCAAGGAGTAGTATTCTCTGCCGACTTAATGAAACTACCTTTCGGGGAATTCGATCTCATACTTGGAATAGACTGGCTAGTAGAGCATCGAGCCATACTGGATTGTGCGGCTAAGTGAATGGAGTTGAGGACTCCAGAGGATAAGGAAGTTGTTGTGATCGGAGAAAGAAGAAACTACTTGTCTAACGTAGTTTCTGCTTTAAAGGCTGATAAGATGGTTCGGAAAGGGTGCAAGGCATTTCTGGCCTTTGTTAGTGCGTTGGATAAGGAGGAAGAAGGTGTTAGTGGAGTTCGAACTGTAAGGGACTTTGAAGATGTGTTTTCAAAGGAATTACCTAGAATACCCCCAGATAGGGAGGTGGAGTTTAGAATTGATCTGCTGCCAGGAACAGCTCCTGTGTCAATCGCTCCATACAGAATGGAACCAAAGGAGTTGGTTGAGCTCAAGGCTCAAATCCAAGAATTGCTTGATCGTGGGTTTATCCGACCCAGTGTATCTCCATGGGGAGCACCGGTCTTGTTCGTAAAGAAGAAGGACGGAACTATGCGTATGTGCATAGATTATCGTCAGTTGAATAAGCTGACTATCAAGAACAAGTATCCCTTGCCAAGGATAGACAACTTGTTCGATCAGCTTAAGGGAGCAGCGGTTTTCTCGAAGATAGATCTAAGGTCTGGATATCATCAGCTTAAGGTGAAGGAAGGGGATATTCATAAGACGGCTTTCCGAACAAGGTATGGGCACTTTGAGTTTGTTGTAATGCTGTTTGGGTTGACGAATGCCCCAGCTGCGTTCATGGATATGATGAACCGGGTTTTTCAACCTTATTTGGATAGGTTCATCGTTGTGTTCATCGACGACATCCTTGTGTATTCCAAGTCGGAGGGAGAGCATGATGAGCATCTACGGATTGTGTTGCAAGTGTTGAGGGAGAAGAAGCTCTATGCCAAATTCAGCAAGTGTGAATTTTGGCTTAAGGAAGTTGCATTTTTAGGACATGTGGTGTCTGCAGAAGGAATAAGGGTGGATCCTAGGAAGATTGAGGCGGTGCTAGATTGGAAACCACCTAAGTCTGTGGCTGAGGTTCGTAGTTTCTTGGGTTTGGCAGGCTACTACAAAAGGTTTGTGGAAGGGTTTTCATTGATAGCCGCACATTTGACAAAGTTGTTGGGGAAAGAAGTACCTTTCGTTTGGACGGATAAGCAACAGGAAAGCTTTGAAAAGCTGAAGAGGGTCTTGACGGAAGCTCCGGTCTTGATTCAGCCTGAGGCAGGAAAGGATTTCATGGTGTATTGTGACGCTTCTCATACAGGATTGGGATGCGTATTGATGCAAGACGGGAAGGTAGTTGCTTACGCGTCTCGGCAATTAAGGCCGCACGAGGTTAACTACCCAACTCAAGATTTGGAATTGGCGGCAGTAGTCTTTGCTCTTAAGGTGTGGAGGCACTATCTTTATGGAGAGAAGTCAGTGATCTACACGGACCACAAGAGTCTTAAGTATTTGTTGACTCAGAAGGAGTTAAACTTGAGACAATAAAGGTGGGTGGAATTGCTGAAGGACTATGACTGTTCGATAGAGTATCATCCGGGCAAGGGGAGTGTAGTGGCAGATGCCCTAAGTCGGAAGGTTGTGTCCGATCTGAGGGCGAGTTTGCACAATTGAGCTTATATGATGATGGAAGTCTGCTGGTAGAGCTGCAAGTTAAGCCAACGTGGTTGAACGAGGTGAAAGAGGGACAGTTGGTTGATGATGATTTAAGTACTAAGCTACGGTAAGTGCAGAATAGAGAGTTAGAAGGTTATGGTATTAGCAACAAGGGGGTATTGTGTTTTAAGGGTAAGGTCTGTATGCCTAAGAATCAGGAGTTAAGATAGAGAATTCTTCAGGAATCGCATAGTAGCCCTTATGCTATGCATCCTGGAGGAAGTAAGTTGTATAGGGATTTAAGGGAACAGTTTTGGTGGCCTGGACTTAAGAGAGAAGTTACCGAATTTGTTGGCAAGTGTTTAACGTGTCAGCAAGTTAAGGCTGAACACCAAGTTCCGTTAGGATTACTTCAACCGATAATGATTCCGCAGTGGAAGTGGGAGCGAATTACCATGGACTTCGTTAGTGGGTTTCCCCTTACGCCTACTAAGAAGGACTCGGTATGGGTAATAGTGGATCATTTGACAAAGTCCGCGCATTTCATCCCAGTACGAGTTGATTATCCTTTGCAAAAGTTGGCAAAGTTGTATGTGGCAGAAATTGTAAGGTTGCATGGAGTTCCGGTATCAATTATTTCTGATAGAGACCCAAGGTTTACGTCTTGGTTTTGGAAAGTGCTACATCAGGCTTTAGGCACCAAATTGGATTTCACTATGGCATTTTATCCACAATCTGACGGGCAATCTGAACGAGTAATCCAAGTGTTGGAGGATATGTTGAGGGGCTGTGTGATAGACTTCAGAGGAAGTTGGGAAGAATACTTGCCTTTAGCTGAGTTTGCCTATAACAGCAGCTATCAAGCTAGCATTCGGATGGCACCGTATGAAGTGTTGTATGGACGGAAGTGTCGAACTCCTACGTGTTGGACGGAATTAGGAGAACGTCGAGTTTTGGGTCCAGAGTTAGTGGCAGAATCCAAAGAGAAAGTTGAGATAATTCGGGCACGGTTGAAGGAAGCATCTGATAGGCAGAAGTCGTACGCGGACCTCAAGCATAAGGAAATAGAATTTGATGTGGGAGATCAAGTGTTCCTTAAAGTTTCGCCTTGGAAGAAGGTAATGAGGTTTGGTCAGAAAGGGAAGTTAAGTCCAAGGTTTATAGGACCTTATAAGGTTTTGAAGCGAATTGGACCAGTGGCATATCAGTTGGAGTTGCCACCGGAGTTGAAGCAGATGCACGACGTATTCCATGTGTCCATGCTACGTCGTTATTGATCGGATCCATCTCATGTGGTTCCAGTTGAAGAGGTGGAGCTAAGGTCAGATTTGTCCTACGAGGAAGAGCCGATTCAGATCTTGGAACAAGATGTGAAAGTGTTGCGAAAGAAGTCAGTTCCTTTAGTCAAAGTATTATGGAGAAATCATGGATCGGAAGAAGCTTCGTGGGAGCCAGAAGAAGCAATGCGACAGCAATACCCTCACTTATTTCAGCCAGGTAATTTCGAGGACGAAATTATTTTAAGGGGGGTAGAACTGTAATATCCCGAAATATGGCTTATGCATTATTGTTAAATTGAATGTGAAAGCATGCTTTCGTATGTTGTGAATGTGTATTATAAGTGTGTTTTATAAATTCTGTGAACCTTAGAAAATAGGAAAATAGCTTAGAAATTATTAGATTTTAATTCTAAAAGAGGGAGTTAAGCTGATAGGGCCTTAAGAAAATAAATAGGGGAGTTTTGACATGGAAATGAGCTTGGTAAAGTTGCTACAAGGCGCCACTTAAAGCCCACACAAGTGACGCCACAAGCAGGTGCAAATGGGCCAAGGTTTGAGTCGTATGGGAAGCGAAAATAAAAGTTTTATTTTGCTGCATGGATGGACAGAGGTGGACGGCACCTAGGCTATATTTTAGGAGTTTAAAATCCTTTTATTTTTAAGAGATAAAAGGTGATAAAATAATTAAGATAAAGGATAATTGATGGATTAATTTTATTAATCTAAAAAGGTGATAAGAGATAAAAGAAGAGAGAAAATAGGAGATTGGATAAGGGCAAGGGGAGTTGGCCGATTGAGGGGCTCCTTAGGTGGTATTTTCGGCCAAGGAAAGAAGGTAACGCCATTCTTCATTCTTTTCTTCCCAACTGAGTCTCTGCCGAAAATTCCCTAGTAAACTTTCTTCTTTCTCTTTTATTTTTGTTAAAGCCGAAAACTCAAGAAACCATTGCCGAATTCTTCATCTTTTCTTCTCCTCTTCCACTTTACTTCTTGACCGAATCTACCTTTCTCTTCCTACCTCTCTTCTAGTTCTTTGATAGTCTTAAAAACCGATACTTATACCTTGGTGATAGCCGAATATTTTCATCTCCATTAGAAGCCACAGCCGAATCTCAAGGTGGTCTTATTCTTCTCTCTTTGTCGCAAGTTTCAAAAGCTGAAAGCAAGTTCTCTTTAGCCATAGCCGAATCTCCCTATGGATCTAAGCAAAGGAGCAGTCGACTAAAGCATTAAGGGTAAGGTTAAGTGTTATTCAAGTTCTTTTCTTTCCTATTTGCCGAAGAGCAAGACTAATCCTACTAATGTATGTTGGTCGAGATAATAAAGGAGGTTTCGGGATTTATCTGCTATTGTCGACTACAAGGAGGAAGGGGACTTTCGGGACTTTTAAGATCTAAGGTAAGGCATGTATGACATTTGGCCAAAGGCCTTTGGTTGTGATTAAATGTTAGGAATTGATCTAACATAAGTTTATGGGTATTTCGACAGATACCACAATCCAAGGTCACTTTTCGGGATTTAAAATCGCAAGGTAAGTGTACATGAGTATTCGGCCAAGCTCTATTTTAGTACTTAGATCTATTTCTTACATGTTCAAAAGCCGAAAACTAACCTATGAGGGGATTTGGTGCTAGCCGATTGCAAGGATAAAAGACCACAAAGTTTCGGGAATTGGGTGATGGTCAAATCGGCAACAAGGTAAGGGTTTAAGTATAATAATCCTATTGGGATTTGGTTTTATGGCCAAATGGTTTTTATTAAACTTCTAGTGTTGGCCGAATATAGGAACCAAGATCTAGAGCAGTAGATTGAGACTTTTCGGGGTTTGGAGTGAACTTGTTAAGTATATCAAGTGTGTACCCCACACTAAATCTTAATAGTTTTATGGCTTTAAATTATTTCATGTGTTAATAAGAATGTGGAAAATATGGCTAAAGTACCTTGCATTGGTACTAAGTGCTCAGGTACGCTTTCCTACTCCTACTCTGAGTATGTTATGATCTGCTATGGCACCTATGTGCACCTATAAGAATGTGAATATATAGAACAAGGCATGTTAATGAATGACTTGTATGACATGGGCATATGGGTGATTGTGAAAGGGGAAGTGAATGTGGTGACTATTGTCACGATATCTGAATGTGGTGACTTCGGTCATATTATCTGAATGTGGTGTCACATGACACAAAATATTATCTGGTGGCTATGCCACGAATTTTATAAGGGCGATGAGCACGTCGACTGCA
Organism: Gossypium australe; assembly: GCA_005393395.2. Lineage (NCBI taxonomy): Eukaryota > Viridiplantae > Streptophyta > Magnoliopsida > Malvales > Malvaceae > Gossypium > Gossypium australe. The sequence continues at coordinate 109,667,345 of CM016623.1, forward strand.
GTGACTGCCTTCGATGGTGTGTAGCGGATGGAGGGTTGACTTAGTAGTCCCCACGGTGTGCAGGTTGGTACGGGTGATGTGTAGCGGTTGGTAACTAGGCTTGGGTACGGGAATGCATTATTAATTGTAAATTATGATATGTATGTGTATGATTTGTTATGCCTGAATCTGTTTGGACTTAGTGTTTGTGTACACATTGAGTCTGTTTGACTCACCCCGTGGTGGGAACATTTTTCCAGGTGACGATCAATAATGGACCGGGCCGGCAGGAGCTTAGTGGTGGCCATGCTCAGCAAGGAAATTATTCTATTTGGACATTTTATTTCATTTAAGCACTTTAAATTTATTTGGGTTGTTTTTGATGTAACAAGGCCATAGTATGAACTATTTTATGCATGCATGTTATTTATTTCAGTACGATACAAATCTTATCAAATCTAAAGTCAAGTAATTTTTCTTAAAATAAACCTTCAAATATTACGACATCTAAATTCAAATTTTTTCAATTCAAAGGTAAAATCTTTAAAACAAAAATCGGTATGTCTTTTAATATTAAAAGCAAAGTTTTAATAAAACCCTGACTTCAAAAGAATAAATTGGTTTTCAACTTGAGCCCAACCCAATTCGAGTTTTCTTCCAAAATCACTTAAAGTTTCCAAAGAACAAACGAATTTGAACCGGTTTTCTTAAGGAACATACCAAATCTGGTCGAGGCTCGTGGGCCGGGTTTGGGGTGTTTCACACAATATGGGACGGATCCGAACGGTATCGTCTTAACATAGAGACGTGAAATACATCGTGAATTTGACTTAGTTCCGGAGGTAACTCTAGTTGATAGGCTACTGGTCCTACTCTCTTCAACACCCGATATGGTCCGATAAATCTAGGACTTAATTTACCTTTTCGACCAAACCTTAGTACCTTCTTCCACGGTGACACCTTTAAAAATACTTTATCACCCACTGCGAACTCTATGTCCTTACACTTTAAATCAGCATAAGACTTCTATATGTCCGATGCCTCCTTCAGTCGAACCCGAATCAATTCAACCTTCTCTTCGGTCTCGGTCACCAACTCCGGACCCAAAATCCGGCGTTCTCCTAGTTCTGTCCAGCATGTAGGAGTACGACACTTCCACCCGTACAAAGCTTCGTAGGGCACCATCTGAATACTTGACTGGTAGCTGTTGTTGTAAGAAAATTCTGCTAACGGTAAAAACTCTTCCTAACTACCTTTGAAATCTATGACACATCCTCTCAACATGTCCTCCAAGATCTGGATCACTCGCTCAGATTGTCCATCGGTCTGAGGATGAAACGTTGTACTGAAGTCTAACTTCGTACCCAACGCTTGATGCAACGCCTTCCAAAATCGTGAGGTGAACCTAGGGTCCCTATCTGATATGATCGAGACCGGTACTCCATGAAACCTTACCACCTTTGCTATGTATAACTTAGCTAACTTCTGCAAGGAGTAGTCAACACGTATTGGGATGAAGTGTGCAGACTTCGTCAAGCGATCAACAACTACCCAAATCGCATCTTTCCTAGTGGGTGTGAGGGGAAGCCCACTAACAAAATCCATGGTGATTCTTTCCCACTTCCATTGTGGAACCTTCACTGGCTGTAATAATCCTGATGGTAACTGATGTTCTGCCTTGACCTGCTGACAGGTCAAACACTTACCCACCAATTCAGTTACCTCTTGCTTCAAACCCGGCCACCAAAACTGATCTCTCAAATCCTGAAACATCTTACTTTCTCCAGGGTTCATAGCGTCTGCACTACTATGCGCCTCATTCAAAATTCTCTGCCTTAACTCTGGATCTTTCGGAATGCAGACCTTCCCTCGAAAGCATAACAATCCTTCCTCATTCACACTGAATTCTGTTGGCCCATCCTTTGAGATTAACTGCAATTTCCCTTTTAGTAACTCATCGGTTTGTTGCCTCTCCTTCACTTGACTAATCCAAGTAGGTTTCACTTGAAGTTCAGCTAATAAGCTTCCATCCTCATACAAACTAAGGTGAGCAAACATTGCCCTTAGGTCAGAGACTACTTTACGACTTAGAGCATTCGCTACTACATTAGCCTTACCCGGGTGATATTCGATCGAACAATCGTAATCCTTTAGTAACTCGATCCACCTCCTCTGCCTTAGGTTCAACTCCTTCTGAGTCAGGAGATACTTCAAGCTCTTATGATCTGTGTAGATGGCAGATTTCTCCCCGTACAGATAATGCCTCCAAATTTTTAAGGCAAACACCACTGCTGCCAATTCCAAATCATGGGCGGGGTAATTCAATTCATGTGGTCTTAACTGCCGAGATGCATATGCAACCACCTTTCCATCTTGCATCAACACACACCCTAATCTCACGTGTGACGCATCACAGTAAATTACGAACTCCTTCCCCGCCTCCGGCTAAATCAACATCGGAGCCTCCGTCAGAAATCTCTTTAGCTTTTCAAAACTCTCCTGTTGCCTATCAGACCAAACAAACGGAACTCCTTTCCGTAACAACTTAGTCAACGGTGCCGCTACCGAAGAAAATCCTTCAACAAACCTTCGGTAGTATCCAGCTAACTAATCTCAACCACAGACCTAGGTGGCTTCCAATCCAACACCGCTTCAATCTTTCGAGGGTCAACCCTAATCCCTTCTACCGACACAACGTGCCCTAGAAACGTTACTTCCCTTAGCCAAAATTCACATTTGGCATACAACTGCTTCTTCCTTAGAATCTGCAAGACTATTCGCAGATGAGCATCATGCTCCTCCTCTGACTTTGAATAAACTAAGATATCATCGATAAACACCACGACACACCGGTCTAAGTAAGGTTGGAACACTCGGTTCATCATGTCCATGAACGTTGCTGGCGCGTTGGTCAATCCAAACGGCATCACCATAAACTCATAGTGACCGTAGCGAGTCCTAAAAGCTGTCTTATGTATATCTGCCTCCTTGACCCTGAGCTGATGGTACCCTGACCTCAAATCTATCTTAGAAAAGATTGAGGCTCCCTTCAACTGATCGAACAAGTCATCGATCCTTGGCAACGGGTACTTGTTCTTGATTGTTAGCTTATTCAACTGGCGATAATCAATGTACATACGTATTGATCCATCGTTCTTCTTAACAAATAACACCGGCGCTCCCCACGGTGACACACTCGATCGAATAAACCCTTTATCCAGCAACTCCTGAATCTGTACTTTTAACTCCACCAACTCTTTCGGCGCCATCCTATACGGAGCAATAGATACCGGCGCTGTTCTTGGAAGAAGATCGATTCCAAACTCCACTTCACGATCTGGAGGTAATCCTAGAATCTATTCAGGGAAAACATTAGGAAATTCCTTTACCGTCCTGACGTCCCCAACAGTCAGATCTTTGGCTTCTAGAGCCCGAACGAGTAACAGAACTGCCTCACATCCTTTCCTTACCATCCTTTCCGCTCTTAGGGCAGTCACTACATTTGACAAGCAGTTCCCCCTTTCTTCTATCACCAACACTTCTTTACCCTCGGGGGTTTTTAACACCATACGCTTGGCCGCACAATCTAGATTAGCTTGATACTTTACAAGCCAATCCATGCCTAAAATTAAATCGAACTCCCCGAATGGTAATTCCATTAGATCCGCTTGGAAGACTATCCCTTGAACTTCTAGAGGTACTTCCCCATAGAGTTTTTCCACTACTACAGATTGTCCTAACGGGCTAACTACAGTCATTGCCCTAGGGGTAATTTCAGATTCTAGTCTTAAAGTTCCTGATACACTACTAGCTACGTACGAATGCGTCGACCCAATGTCAATCAATACAGTGTAAGGCAAACCAAAAATTAAGAACGTACCAGTTATGACATCCGGTGCATCAGCCTCCTCTCGACGTCTGACAGCATAGACCAACCCTGGCTGTCTCACCTCAGTGTTTCCTGCCCCTTCGTCTGGTGCTCCACGACCCCGACCAACACCATTACCACCTCTGCCTGTACCACGACCTCTTTGTGGCTGCTGACCTCCTCTACCAGGCTGAGCATTCCCTCGACCCATGGTCCCTTCACCGCCCCGTTGCTGCGGACAGTTTTTAACTTGGTGGTCCGTAGATCCACACCTAAAACACTTCCCACTGCCTGCCCAACATTCCCCAGCATGAAATTTGCCGCATCGAGCACACTTTAGGGTCTGGTTAGCAGCAGTAGGTTTCTCTTCCCATTTTGGTCCATCAGACCTGGACCTTTTCTGAGTACGCCCGGTTGACAATCCAAAATTCCTCTTATTTCCACCTCTATCTTTATCCAGATTCAGTTTCTCAGTCTGCTTCACCTCTTCGGCTATCTTAGTCTTTTCCACGAGCACAGCAAATTCCCTCTCCCGTTGCGGGGCTATCAAAACACACAAGTCATCCCTCAGGCCATCTTCAAACCTGACACAACATTCATGCTTCATGGCTACCATCCCACGAGCATATCGGCTAAGACGTAAGAATTCAGCTTCATACGCAGCCACTGACCTACTCCCTTGCACCAGACTCAAAAATGCTCTACGCTGCGCATCCACATAACTTGATCCAATGTACTTATTCTGAAATGCCATTTTAAAGAAATCCCAGTTGATACGGTCAGCCACAGCACCATCCTTTACCGTAAGCCACCATTGATAGGCTTCATCCCTCAAGAGGGATACAACTCCCTTCAACTTTTCTTCCTCCGTGAAATCCAAATCATCCATTATGCGTTCCACCGCCTCCAACCAATACTCAGCTGAACTTGGGGCTACATTAGAAATTCCCCTAAACACTTCTGCCCCATTGGCTCTAAGCCGTTCTGGCATAGATTTCCGGGCTCCTGTGCCCATACCAGCCCCAGCAACCCTCTCTAAAACCCTTAGCATTGCCTGAGATACCGCGTCATCTCCGACAGTCTGATCCTGAAATTCCTCTTTCGCGGCTGGCATCTCATTTCCAGAACCATGACCAGATCCTACTGGTTCCGACACCGTCATCCTACCCCTACCACGACCACGTGGCGGACGTCCTCGACCCCTTATACTCATTCTACCGATTCGCATTTATCTGATTAGAAATTTTATGAACTATTAGTTTTCTTCCACTGTTTTAACCACGAACAGTCTTATGAATAATAGCTTTAAGGGTAATTCTTTCGAATTCGCATTCACCATACAGCCTCAAGTTCATATCCTCTAAGAAACACATACATTCAATCATGAACTCACGTTCATTACAGAAAAGTGGTGTTTTTGTTGTGTTCACTACCCAGGGGTATTTTCGTAATTTTATCCTACAGGGGTATTTTTGTATTTTTCAAAACAAGGTTCCTTAGTGATTTTGTAAAATAAGGGTATTTTGGTAATTTTGTATTCCCGGGGATATGTTGGTAATTTTGGAATCTGGGGCATTTCAGAAATTTTGAGATTCGGGGGTATTTCGATAATTTTGAAATTCGGGGTATTTCGGTAATTTTGAAATCTGGGGGTATTTCGATAATTTTGAAATTCGGGGCATTTCAGTAATTTTGAAATCTGGGGGTATTTCGGTAATTTTAAAATTCGAGGCATTTCTGTAATTTTGAAATCTAGGGGTATTTCGGTAATTCTGAAATTCGGGGGCGTTTTGGTAATTTTACCAAACAAGGGTAATTTGGTAATTCTACAAACTAGGGTTATTTTGGTCATTTTGCAAAACAAGGGTAATTTGGTAATTTTCTTCATAGCTGTGAACATTTTCAAATCAGGTGTATATATATATATTTTTTTTTTTGAAGTGTACAAAACTTAGGGGTTTTTGTTTGCAAAATAGGGTGGCTGGTCCCTTTCGGGTTTTAATTATGAGTTCAGCCCATGAACAAGTCCTTATAGCTAGAGTGAACAGTCACTATGCACCAGGTAAGATTCTAGCGAAGAGGAGGTGAGTCACTAGGACTGCTTAAATACCAAGCTCTCCCTGAATCTACTCCTAGACATGCGTATGCTTATTACCACACCCTGTCATGGCTAAAGTGAATAGTCACTATGCACCAGGTAAGATTCCAGCGAAGAGGAGGTGAGTCACTTGGACTGCTTAAATACCAAGCTCTTCCGGATCTACTCCTAGACATGCATATGCCTGTTACCACACCTTAGTCTTGCGACTCATTTACAGCTTTTGTTTAGTAAAAATTAAGTCTTATGGAATTGAAGAGTTGTTTGTCTAAGCCTAGAGTCCATCAAGTTCTAATCTAGATAGTCTACGTCCCATAAAGCCCATTAAGCCCACATTTATATCACAATTAGGAGTTCAAAATACTTACCTGGGTGGATTGGGTGCCGGTAAACTCGGAGACCATGTCTTCAAACCAAAATCTTTTTCTTAAATTCAATTTTTTTCTTAAAACACTTCTAGACCATTTCACAGCCCGAGTTTTGACTGAGCTCTGATACCAAAATGTAACACCCCAAACCCGGCCCATGTGTTTCGACCGGATCTGGCATGTCACGGCTTGTACTTTGAAAACCTTTGCTTTGTTGGTTTTTGAAATTTTGAGTTAATTAGACAATATTTAAGTAAATAAGCGGCATTTAAAAAATAAAACCTTGTATTAAGTATTATTAAGTATAAATAAACCTTATCATAAAATTCATAAGTTGCTTAACATTGAAAACTCCTAAGTTGAATAAAAACTATGGGCCTTATTACAAAAATATTCCCATAATGAAATAAAAATAAACTTAAAGAAACTCCAAATTAACTTTTCAAGAAAAAACTTGATGGCCCCTCGAGTTTGTCTCGGCTCCCATGTCCATGATCTACTGTTCATCTGGAAGAGTAGAGAAAAGGAAAGTGTGAGTCACAAAGACTCAGTGTATAAATCTCAAAACACACGTCGACCTGAGCCCACAAACAGATTATGGGCCCTGGCCCATACAGGAAGGCGTCAATCATAATCACATAATAACAATAAAGAATGAATAACCCAACCCATCCTAGGTTTCCATCCTCTACACACCATCCCGTACCAACCATCACACCGTGGGGATTTCTACAATCAACCCTCCATCCGCTACACACCAAAACAACAGCCGTACTGCCTATTCCTATTAAGTAGGAATCATTAAACGTGGCATAGCCACCGATCACTATGTGACCTTACATTTAAATTATGTGGGATTTCTACCATCGATCACCAAGTGACCTATCATACACTTCCCCTTTAATATCATCATTCCCACCCCATGCATACATACATAAAGAAAACATCATGCAGACTTATATATTTTTCGATACACATGGGGAGTTCAATGTTTACGTACCTGGTATCCTTGCCTAACCCTTTTAGGGTTCCATTCGACTGTCTATACAGCCTCATTCCGGCTTTTAGCCCATAACATACATAAATAGAAATACATACAGGTTTATTAGTAATGTGTTAGAGATCTACACACCTGATTACCAATAAAACGAGGCTTTCTATATCGACGCTATCCTTAGTCGACACAACTGCTATCTGTCTAAGGTGTTGTTCAGAAGCCGGTCCACAACCAATTGGCCAATCTCGAACAGCAGATACTGCTCGTTTCTTAAACTTAGGGATTCTTTCTTTTGCCTGATCCATATTTAATTCCATCAAATCCTTATCAGAGCTACTATAACAATATTTAATCGTTAATCCTCCTTATAGAGTTAAAATCATATATATATTGAACAAATTTAATAAAAATCTAGGGATAATCTTCTTACCTTAAAATCCTGAAATTGGAGACGTATGATTTTTAGCTTTTAGATCTAGTCGACTAAGCTTCCTTCAAATCCCGAATTGCCGCCCATCATAAAACCATTAACTATTAGCTTTCGGCTTTTGCCTTTCTAAAATAGATTATGAGAACCAATCAAAAATCGACTCTTACCTTAGCTTAAGAGATTCGGCTAGCACTAGGGAGAGGATTCGGCAATGCCAATGGAAGATTTAAATGCCGGAAGTATAGAACAATTCCTCAAATAGGATGAATAAAAGAAAAAGCGATGGATGCTTCGGCTTTTTAGAGAAATCGGCACAAGGGAAAAGAAAGTGGGGAGAAGTTTCGGCTTTTGAAGTAATTGAAGAAAGAAATTTAGAGAGGGAGAGGCTAGGGAATTTCGGCACTAAGGGAGAGGATTTTAGGGTTTTCAATGTCAGAAACAAGGAGCTAGCCCCCCTATTTATAGATTTTTGACACCTACTGCTAAATACCGAAAACACTCTTAAAATTTAAGATAGAAGAGAGGAGAATTTCGGCACCCCCTATGCCATGCAGTAGCCGAATTTTACACTCCTCTAGGTGGTGGATTTTCGGCCAACACTTCCTTTGAAGATAAGCTCCTAACTTTTCTCCTTTTTATCTATGATATTATCACTTTAAAAAATCCACATAATTTTTACTATTTTATAGCCTTGTAGCCGTCCACCTCTTACTAACCCTAACGCCAAATTTAACTCACTTAAATTAAAAGATCTGGGCCTCATTAAACTTAAATTTTGGGCCCTTAAATCCCTTGTGTGTGGCGTCACTTCTAATTCCCTTATAGTGCCACTTATTGTTGGGCCACAAGCCCATGTTTGGCATTTTAAACATAATTACCACCTTTTTAATTCCTTAATGCCCAAGCTAATAATTTAATCAAGGCCTTAGCCTAATCCTGAGCCCAATTTGGACCGCTATAACTTAAATTAACCTATTAAAGTTATCCCTACACTAGATGCATAGGCCCATAAAATTTAGGATGTTACATCATTTCTTTTTACGCACACTTAGTGGATTTCACACATTACATTTCTAATTCAACAATCACATAACTATTCATTTCATAGCAATTAAACATAACTTAAGAACACGTATTATATCCGAACTTACCTCAGACATAGAAATACTAAGACTAGTCGATCAATCGAGTACTTTGTCTTTGCCTCGATCTCGATCCGAACTCTCCTTTCTTGGTCTATACATATTCAAATTTAGCTCATTCAATCACCAATTCACTCAATTTAGTCCAAACACACATATTTAGGGCATTTTACAAAATAGCCCTCACATTTTCACATTTCGACATTTTAGTCCCTATTTCATAAAATCATCAAAAAGACATAATTTCATTTCACCCATGCCTAGCCGAATTATCCTTATATCCATACAAGCCTACACATTTCATTTATTTCACATTTTAGTCCCTCAAAATATTATTTTCTCAATTTAGTCCAAATTACTCAAATTCACCAAAAATTCAAATGCAAAATATGTTAACCCAACATTAAGCTTTCATTTTCCACCAACTAACAACACAGCTCCCATATTCATCAGTGTCACTTCTCAAAATCTTCATCAAATTCTAAAATTAAAGCATGGGCTTGATAATACACTAAGCAACGATCACGAAAACGTAGAAATTATCAAAAACCGAGCTCGAAACACTTACCAATTGAAGCTTGAGCTTGCCGAACCTAAAAATGCTTCAATGGCTATTTCTTTTCTCTAGTTTCAGTGGAAGAGATGAGAATATGCTCATCTAATTTGTTTTGTTTTAATTATATTAACATAATTAACACATTACCATTTTGCCCTTAATGAATAACATTTAAAATCCACTAATATAAACCCATTTTTGTCCATCCCATCTATCAATGGTCTAATATCAACTTAAGGACAACTAATTTAATAAGCCATGCCAAATAAGCACTTTAACAATCAGCACACAACTTTTACATTTTATGCGATTAAGTCCTTTTTATAAATTGAGCACACAAACAATTAAATTTTCACACATGCTCAATCGCATACTGTAAACACAGAAAATAATATTAAAATATTTTTTTTGACCTCAGATTTCTGGTCCTGAAACCACTATTCCGACTAGGGTCTAAACCAGGCTGTTACAACTGTCCCCCCTTAGGGATTTTCGTCCCTGTAAATCTTACCAGTGAATAGGTTTGGATATTTCTCTCTCATAACATCTTCAGGCTCCCACGTAGCCTCTTCAACTCCGTGTTTGTGCTACAACACCTTCACTAAAGAAATTTTCTTGTTTCTCAACTCTTTGGTCTCACAAGCCAGAATTCGAATCGGTTCTTCACTATACGACAAATTTGACTGAATTTCAACCTTAGTAGGAGTAATCACATGAGATGGATCAGATCTGTATCGTCGAAGCATCGATACGTGAAATACATTATAAATTTTCTCTAATTTAGGTGGCAACAACAATCTATAAGCAACTGGTCCAATTCATTCAATAATCTCATACGGCCTGATAAACCTCGGACTCAGCTTGCCTTTTCGTCTAAATCGAAGTATTTTCTTCCATGGAGACACTTTCAAAAATACTTTGTCACCAATCTCAAATTTAATATCTTTCCGTTTCAAGTCTGCATAAGACTTCTGACAATGCTTTCAAACTATCGAATCACTTTCACTTTCTGCTCAGTCTCTTTTATCAAATCAATTCCGTGAATCTTATTCTCGCTCAACTCATCCAATATAATGGACTTTGGCATTTTTGATCGTAAAGAGCCTCATATGGTGCCATTTTGATACTAGATTGAAAATTGTTATTGTACGCAAACTCAATCAACAGCAAATGCTTTTCCCACATACTTTCAAACTCAAGAATGCAGCATCTCAACATATCCTCAAGAATTTGAATGGTCCACTCGGATTGTCCATCTGTTTGCGGATGAAATGCAGTACTAAAATGCAACTTTGTGCCTAAAGCCTCTTGCAATTTCTTCCAAAATCATGAGGTAAATCTCGGATCTCTGTCAGATACAATAGATAGTGCCACCTCGTGGAATCTCACAATCTCAACAATATACAATTCAGCCAATTCATCAACTGAATAATCTGTTCTCACCGGAACGAAATGAGCTGATTTCGTCAATCTGTCAACTATCACCCAGATTACATTTTTCATTCCGGGAGATAAAGGCAATCCCAACACAAAGTCCATCGTGATTTTCTCCCATTTCCACTCAGGAATCATAATCGGTTGTAATAAACCGGATGGAACCTAATGTTCAGCTTTAACTTGCTGACAAACCAAACATCTCGAAACAAACTCTGAGATATCCCATTTCATACCATGCCACCAACAAAACTGTTTTAGATCGTTATACATTTTTGTACTCACCGGATGAACAGTCAAACGACTATTGTGAGCTTCATTCAAAATCATCTGAATCAACTCTGAATTCCTCGAAACATAAATCTGATCTCTGAATCTCAAACAATCATCGTTATCAACTCGAAATTCTGAATCAGAATTCAAATTACATTGAGCTCGTTTTATCATCATCTCATCATCACTTTTCTGGGCATCACAAATCTGTCGTATAAACATCAGCCTTACTTTCAACTCAGCCAAAATCGAACTATCATCACATATATCTATCTGAGTGCTCATTGCTCGCAAAGCACATAAAGACTTTCGGCTCAAAGCATCAGCAACAACATTAGCTTTACCCAGATGATAATTAATTACTAATTCATAGTCTTTTAGTAACTCTAACCATCTCCGCTGTCTTAAATTCAATTCTTTTCGAGTCATCAGATATTTCAAGCTCTTTTGACCCGTATAAACATGTCATTTCTCACCAAATAAATAATGACGCCAAATCTTCAATGCAAATACAATTGCAGCTAATTCAAGATCATGCGTCAGATAGTTCTTTTCATGCGACTTTAACTGCCTCAAAGCATAAGCAATGGCTTTGCCTTCTTGCATCAACACACAGCCCAAACCATTCAACGATGCATCACTGTATACTATAAATTCTTTACCCGATTCAGGTTGAACTAACACTGGCGCTTCTGTCAACAATGCTTTCAACTGCTCAAAACTCTGTTGGCACTTTTCTGACCACTCAAATTTAACATCTTTTTGTAGCAACTTCGTTAACAGAGTCGTAACCTTTGAGAAGCCTTTCACAAACCGTCTATAATATCCCGCTAGTCCCAGAAAACTACGGACTTCAGACACATTTCTCAGAGGTTTCCAATCCAAAATTGCTGAAATCTTACTCGGATCAACTCGTATTCCCGCAGCTGATACAATATGTCCCAAAAAACCAACCTCACGCAACCAAAACTCACATTTACTAAAGTTTGCATATAATTGCTTCTCACGCAGAATTTGTAGCACAATTCTCAAATGCTTGGCATGTTGCATCTCATCACATGAATAAATCAGAATGTCATCAATAAATACCACGAAAAATCGATCTAAATACGGTCTAAATATCCGATTCATCAAATCCATAAACACTGTAGGAGCATTCTTTAGTCCAAAAGGCATAACTAAGAATTCATAGTGTCCATACCTCATTCTGAAAGCAGTTTTCGGCACATCCGATTATTTGACTCTGAACTGATAATAACTCAATCTCAAATCTATCTTAGAAAACATTGTAGCTCCTTTCAGCTGATCAAACAAATCATCAATACGTGACAAAGGATATTTATTCTTTATCGTCACTTTGTTCAGCTGTCGGTAATCAATACACATCCTCATAGTACCACCTTTCTTTTTCACAAACAATACAGGAGCACCCCAGGGAAAAAAACTCGATTGTACGAATCCTCTATCCGTCAACTCTTGTAACTGAGACTTTAATTCTTTTAATTCTGTTGGTGCCATTCTATACGGAGCTATTGAGATAGGAGTCGTTCCCAGTACTAATTCAATACCAAATTCAACTTCTCGGATCGGAGGTAATCACAGTAGTTCTTCAGGAAACACATCTGGGAAATCATAAACTACAGGTACATATTCAACTTTCTTTTCATTCACTTTTGTATCTATCACATACGCAAGATAGGCTTTGCAACCCTTTTTTCACATAATTCAAAGCTTTCATCGAAGATACAATAGCCGGTAATCCGTTCAAATCACTGGATTCAATTCGAACTATCTCACCATACTGACTTCTCAAATCAATACTCTTTCGTTCACAATTCACAATAGCATTATGAAAATTGAGCCAATCCATACCCAAAATTATATCAAATTCACCGAATGGTAGTAACATCAAATTAGCCGAAAAAAATATCTCGAAACATCAATGGATAGTTCTTGCATACTTTATCAACCAAGAAACACTTGCCTAAGGGGTTCGATTCTCTAATCGCGAATTTAGTAGACTCAACAGGTAGAGTCTTACTTGATACTAGATTCACACACACATAGGAATGAGTAGATCCTGGATCTATCAATGCAATCATATCAGTATCAAATAGAGTAAAAGTACCAGTAATGACGTCTGGAGGTGACACTTCTTCTCATGTGCGAATAGCATAGGCTTGGGCAAGTGCTCTCGCCTCGGATCTCACAGCTGTATCGGTAGTCCCTCTTTGACTTCCACTCACATTTCTAGTGTTTCTGGGTGGTCTAACCCTAGCAATCATATTACTCGGTCTCGCACTCTGAACATTGTTTTTCTCAGTTAACTCTGGGCAATCTCGAATGAAATGATTTCATGATCCACACTTATAACAAGTTATATTATTGTACTTGCCCCAGTATTCTCTGACGTGTCTTCTTTCACACTGTCTACACTCAGGCTTGTTGCTTTTGACACTTCCAACACTTGATTTAGTCGAAATTTGAACTCTTGAACCAACACTTTATCTCACACGAACTCTACCTGAATGTCCAAATGAAGCATTTGAACGATTGCTTGCATCTCAAAATCTCTTCTTCGAAGGTTGAGACGACTTACTCATCGATCTTTTTCTTTCATCTCTAGCTTCAAAATCAGCTTTCTTCTTTTCTTTGCTAAGCTCCTCGGCTTTGCAGGCTCTTTCAACTAATACAACAAATTCATTCAAGTCAAGTATTCCAACCAGCAATTTAATGTCTTCATTCAACCCGTCAATGAAACGTTTACACATAGTAGCTTTGGTCAAAACATATTCCCGTGCATACTAACTTAATCTCACAAACTCCCGTTCATACTCCGTAACTGACATATGGCCCTGTTTCAGCTCTAGAAACTCTTTACGTTTCTGATCTATGAATCGTTGACTGATATACTTCTTTCAGAATTCAACTTGAAAGAAATCCCAAGTGACTCTCTCTTAGAACCATGAATATCAATGTCTTCCACCAATTATATGCCGAATCTCTCAACAAGGAAACAACACATTCAATGCATTCATCAGGAGTCAACGACATCTCATCAAACACTCAAATGGTATTCTCGAGCCAGAACTCAGCTCATTCAGCATCATTATCAACTATGGTCCTAAACTCTTCACCCCCATACTTTTGGATTTTATCTACAAGAGGTTTATTCAATCAGATCGGATCTACAACTTGTGGCATACAGGTACTTGCGAGGGTGAAGGTTGTGGAGCAGCCGGATTCGTTCGAACGAACTCCAAAAACCACTCACTCATCATTTGGAAGAAGGTTTGCTTAGCCTCTCCCTCGAGGCTACTAACATTTAGCCTAGATGTGGCCGGTGCTGTCCTTTGAGCTGCAGCAGGCGCATTGCTCTCTACATCATCAGCAACTGCTTGATCGGGGATCCATTTATTATATAAAAACACCTTTTTTAACTGTCAGGATTTACCACACTATCGCAATTATCTATATGGCATGTATAGCTAGACTCACACACGCTACGTTAGTCCTAAAATCGACTAGACCATAGCTCTGATACCAAATAAAATGTAACACCCTTAACCCGTAACCGTCACCGTACTAGGGTTAAGAGGCATTACTAATCATTTCTGAACATTTCATATCATTTTACAACACAAAGTCAATCATCATTGAAACATATTACAACATAAACATATAGTCCCTTAACGAGGTCTACAAGACCTTAAACATGTCTTAGAAAGGGGTCGAGACTAAACCGAACACATACGAAAATTTTCAAAATTTTAAAGGTTTTTCAAAACTGCAGAGGTCACATGCCCGTGTGGGTAGGCACACGGCATCGGACACGCCCGTGCATCCTAGCCGTGGCAAAACAGGGCATACACACTGACTTGTTCACACAGCTTGAGACACGCCCGTGTGCCTCACCCGTGGTTGACATTGACTTGCACCACACGGCCAGTCACACGCCCGTGTGTCCAGCCCGTGGTCGAGTCTGACTTACAATTTTAAGAGACACGGTCGAGCCACACGCCTGTGTGCTCAACCGTGAGGGCAATTATAGGCCATTTCCAAGACCAAACTTGCCTTCCACACTTAGAATCACTACAAGCCTCAAATCACATGCATTTATACTTCAATTGGCAACAAAACCTATCAATAAATACACCAATTAATCATCAACTACACCATCTATATCCATACTCAATTTTCACTCAAATAAGTCCATTCAAAATACCAAATTTTCACATACCAAAGCATAGAAGTTAAGTATCATACAATCCATACCATAAGTTCACATTCAAACCACAATACTTATAAACTATTTAAGCACGAAACATACCATTTCCCAATCTCACTATTTCATACCACATTCATCATTTTCATAGCTTATATATAAGAACCAACATCATTCAACTTCCAAGCCATATCACATGGCAAGGTCCAAACATTTCAAAACATGCCATATTAACTAGCCTATACATGCCATATTCAAATATACACATCTTTCAAAAGTACCAAAATAGATAGCCGATAGTGTGATTGAGTCGCTGACGACCCCCGAATCCGAGCTAGCTTTAAACACTATAAAATAGAGAAAACTTCACACAATAAGATCTAAAGCTTAGTAAGTTCGTAATATAATACATATTACTCAATAATGCAAATTCAATACATAAATAAACCATCAGTTAGATTGATTTACCACTAAACACAATATCATCCTCAACTTATACTCAAACATCCATCCATTCAATCTTAAAAATTATCATCAACCACATAGGTTCGGAATATACCTTAGTCAACACTTTGTTAACAAACGTTCTTGCTATTCAATGCTTGATACCATATTTTATTCACTGTTCGTTATATTTTCAACTCGATCGCACACTTAGTGCCCAAATCATAATCGAAGCTTAAATAATATCGCACACTTAGTGCCTCAATATACAACCAAACTTAATTCGGTATCACACACACAGTGCCAATCAAAAAGCCGAAGCTTCCTTTATTTCGCACACAAAGTGCTAATCATCTCAGTCTCATTTCTTTTTACGCCACCTAACTTGATTTCATACATTACATTTCTAATTCAATAATCACATAACTATTCATTTCATAGCAATTAAACATAACTTAAGAATACGTATTATCCGAACTTACCTCAGACATAGAAATATCGAATGTAACACCCCAAACCTAGCCCAGACGTCATGGCCGAATCTGATGATGTCACATCAAAGGGATAATTCAAAATGATTTTGCTAAGTTAAATTTTAAGGCCTAAAAGCCCAAAACTCTTGAATCTTGTTAAGTAATGATAAAAGCCCATATTTTTAGGTATTTCAAAAACCATGTTTAAGAAAATTTATTTAAGTTTAACAATTAAGTAAACAGTTGAACAACAAAACTCAAAATCCAAAGTCAAATCGGAGTACAAGGCCTTATTACATCCAATGAAAATAAGTAATTAAAATCATGTCTTTTGAGACAAAAAATAAAGCTTCTAAGTATCTTGTAGTGTGGCCATCTCCGAGTCCTCTCCTATGTCGAGCCGTTTACTGAGGATCACCTGACACATTTAATAAAAAGGGTGTGAGTTTTGAAACTCAGTGTGTACGACCCTTGGTAACCAATCAACATGCAAATATCACATTGGGCCTAAGCCCTATCAAATTCGGTGGTCTTGGACCTTAGCCTGCAATGACCCACATCACATCAGTATCACATGAATGCAAGGCACCCATCCCAAATCCAACCCTGCACTCCATTTCCCTTCCAACCCTACACTCCTGTGGGGATATAAATATCAACCCACCCATCCCTACACCCCAAAGGTAGCACCAGCAGTAGCACTACTCAAACGTTGCAGCAAAGTTGCTATAATGGGCTTAAAGCCACCGGTGGATCCACGGTCATCAAGTGACTATGCGATCCTCAAATCTTCCTCCGTATCATCAAAACCCACCCAAATGCAACATATATTTCATGAATGCAACATACAAAATTTCACACATTAAGCACTTAGGGGTATTTTAGTCATTTCACTACCTAGGGGTATTTTCATAATTCTACCTTACAGGGGTATTTAGGTAATTTTGCAAAATAGGGGTATTTTGGAAATTTTGTAAATCAGGGATATTTTGGTAATTCTGCAAATCAAGGGTATTCTGGTAATTTTTCAAATTAGGGGTATTTTAGTAATTTTGCAAATCTAAGGATATTTTGGAAATTTTCAAACCAGGGGTATTTTGGTCCCTCTCAAGTTTTAGTTATGAACTTTGGCCTATTAACAAGTCCTTGCAGCTAAAGTGAATAGACACTACGCACCAGGTAGGATTCCAGAGAAGAGGAGGTGGGCCACTAGGACCGCTTAAGTACTAAGCTCTCCCTAGATCCAATCCTAGACATGCATATGTCTGTTGCCACATTCTAACCCAACGACTTGTCCACGGGCATGTTTAATTATTAGATTAAGTCTTATGCAGTTTAAGAGTTGTTCAGAACTAGGCCTAAAGTCCATTAAACCCTAGCATACTTGTCTACATCCCCATAAAGCCCATCAAGCCTATTTCACGTTCATATAGCCCATTAAGCCCAAATCACATCCTTATGGCCCATTAGGCCCAGATCTCATTCATATAGCCTATTAGGCCCAAAACAATTCCAGATCATGTAACATGCATGACTAACTCAATTCATATAGCCAAATCAATCAATTTCATCAAACTTAGCCTTAGGGCCCACTGGGCCCATTTAGCCACTTTCGGCTTTTCGGCTTTCCAGCATTGCCGATATCATGTGTGTGTAGTGTTTGTTCACACCTGGTTACTGCGACGTGCTATACTATCCTTGGTCTTGAACCTACAACCAACCAACCTTCAATCAATCACCCATACTTAATCAAAATATTTACCAAAAGCCGAAGCCTTACCGTGTGCCACCGGGTTCTAATAGCCCTTCCTTAGCCACTAATCACGAGTATCCCCTAGATCTGCACTCACACATACACCATCAAACTCCAAGTAACTCATAATCCACACAAGTCACCCCTATAGATCATACTCACATTCAGCCATAATCGAGTTGAGTACACTTACACTTTGCTAACGATCCTTACCACGCTTGCGATCTCTGAACCTTACCCTTGTTAAAACAAGATTAATGACAATGAGGAGTTAGATAGCCCTTCGGCTTTTAACAAAACACACTAAGAGGTTAACTGAATATTTACCGAATCCACTTTTCATCCTGCGGCCTAGATAGCTACTAAACGAGATTCGACTTTTAACCTTGATTGATAGTAGATAACAATCGATTTGTGATGGAGGAAAACAACAAAGATTCGGCACTAATAGGGATTTCAGCAACAGAAGATGATGATACTTCGGTAATAAAATAGTTTGGCTATGAGAGAATTCGGCAAGAAGGGATTCGGCTTTAGAAGATTTCGGCAATGGGAGAATTTGGCTATAGAAGGAACCGACTGAGGGAAAGAAAGAAAGAAAAAGAATAGTGGCAACTCAAGGAACCTTTCAAAGGATTCGACACTCACCTTTTATAGCCACAAGCCTAAAATGCCTTCCCCTAGAGTCCCATTCGGCACCACCTCATCACACACCCCATCTCCTAAGTTTTCTCCATGATATCTCCCTTATCTTTCTCCTAAATTCTCTCTACTAATCACTTCTCCTTCGAGTCCCTCTACATGCCACTTTTAGCCTTCTAGAAGCCTAAAATTAAACTCCAAAATAAAGCTAAGCTAGCACTCGGATCTCAACCTTCCTACATGCATATGCTGCCACCTCTCTACACCCTAGTGGTGTCACTTAGCCACTTCACCACAAGCTTCTTTGTGCCATAATTCACTTGTTTTTATTTAAAAGCCCACTACTCACAACCCTGATTACGTAATAAATTAAATTAAGAATCCTCCACCACAAAACTCGAACCCAGAGCTTCTCTAACACACCTAGACAATCCAAATTCATTAAACCTTTAAATCCGTCATGTCATTTGTCATTTTCTTACTCACTTAAAAATTTTATGAGACCCAAAGCCCAAAGCCCAATAGGCCCAATTCTTCTAGGCCTAAATTTGGGGCGTTACAAGTCGATCAATCGAGTACTTTGTCTTTGCCTCGATCTCGATCCGAATCTCTCCTTTCTTGGTCTATACATATTCAAATTTAGCTCATTCAATCACCAATTCATTCAATTTAGTCCAAACACACATATTTAGGGCATTTTACAAAATAGCCCTCACATTTTCACATTTCGACACTTTAGTCCCTATTTCATAAAATCATCAAATACACATAATTTCATTTCACCCATGCCTAGCCGAATTATCCTTATATCCATACAAGCCTACACATTTCATTTATTTCACATTTTAATCCCTCAAAATACTATTTTCTCAATTTAGTCCAAATTACTCAAATTCACCAAAAATTCAAATACAAAATATGTTAACCCAACATTAGGCTTTCATTTTCCACCAACTAACAACACAAAGCTCCTATATTTATCAATGTCACTTCTCAAAATCTTCATCAAATTCTAAAATTAAAGCATGGGTTTGATAATACAATAAGCAACGATCACAAAAACGTAGAAATTATAAAAAATCGAGCTCAAAACACTTACCAATTGAAGCTTGAGCTTGCCGAACCTAAAAATGCTTCAATGGATATTTCTTTTCTCTATTTTCGATGGAAGAGATGAGAATATGCTCATCTAATTTGTTTTTTTAATTATATTAACATAATTAACACTTTACCATTTTGCCCTTAATGAATAACATTTAAAATCCACTAATATAAACCCATTTTTGTCCATCCCATCTATCAATGGTCTAATATCAACTTAAGGACCACTAATTTAATAAGCCATGCCAAATAAGCACTTTAACAATCAGCACACAGCTTTTATATTTTATGCGATTAAGTCCTTTTTATAAATTGAGCACACAAACAATTAAATTTTCACACATGCTGTAACACCCCAAACCCGGCCCATACGTTTCGACCAGATATGGTATGCTACGGGTTGAAAGTTAAAATCTTTTGCTAAGTTGGTTTTAAAAAATCATAGTTATTAGGCAATATTTGAATAAATAAGTGACATTTGAAAAGAAACCTTGTATTATTATTATTTGGTATAAATAAACCCCTAACATAAATTCATAAGTTGCAAATATTAAAAAAACTACTTAGGCGAATATAAACTATGGGGCCTTATCACCTAAATATTCCCAAAATAAAACTTAAAGGAAAATCGAAAATAATCTATGAAAATAAAAAGACTTGATGGCCCCTCGAGTCCGTCTCAGCTCCCATGTCCACGATCTACTGCTCATCTGAAAAGTTAGGGAAAAATACTAGGGTGAGTCACCAAGACTCAGTGTGTAAATCCCGAAAACACATAAAAGGCTTGGGCCCACAAACACATTATGAGCCCTGGCCCATACACAATGGCAACAATCATAATCACATGACAAGTAATAAATGATGCAAAGCCCAACCCATCCTAGAATTCCATCCTCTACACACCAACCCGTACCAACCATCACACCTTGGGGATTTCTACAATCAACCCTCCATCCGGTACACACCAAAACGATAGCCGTACTGCCTGTCTTAAAGGCCGATCACTGTGTTACCTATGTGGCAAAGCCACCGATCGCCATGCGACCTTAATAATACATCGTTGTAATTCGACAGTTGAGCTGCCTGTCATAAAGACCGATCACTATGTGACCTATGTGGCAAAGCCACCGATCGCCATGCGACATTAATAATTCATCATAGTATTTCGACAGCTAAGCTGCCTATCATAAAGACCGATCACTATGTGACCTTCTTCCCCTTCATCATATCAAACCCATCCCATCCATACATTCATGCAAAATCAGACAGTATACTACCTAAGAGATTACAGTCTTTCACATACATCGATACACATAGGGAAGTTTCTATGGTTACATACCTGGCATCCTTTGCCTACCCTTTCTAGGTATCGCGATTGTTTACACAGCCCATTTTCTAGCTTTTAGCCCATAACATAAACATATATATATATTCATACAGATTATTAGTGTGCTAGAGATCTACACACGACTGTTCATACAGCCTCATTTTCTGGCTTTTCAGCCCCTAACAGGTATAATACAAAATAAAACTTATGTGATAAGGATCTACACACAACTGTTCATACAGCCTCATTTTTCGGCTTTTCAGCCCCTAACAGGTATAATACAAAATAAAACTTATGTGATAAGGATCTACACACAACTATTCATACAGCCTCATTTTTCGGCTTTTCAGCCCCTAACAGGTATAATACAAAATAAAACTTATGTGATAAGGATCTACGCACAACTGTTCATACAGCCTCATTTTTCGGCTTTTCAGCCCCTAATAGGTATAATACAAAATAAAACTTATGTGATAAGGATCTACACAAAACTGTTCATACAGCCTCAGTTTTCGGCTTTTAGGAGAAAGAAGAGAAAAGAATAATGGGGTTTTCAGCATTTAGAAGAAAGAAGAGAACAGAATAATGGAGTTTTCGGCTTTTAGAAGAAAGAAGAGAAAGAAAAGGTGGAAACCCTAAATGTCGTAAAATAAAGAAGAGAACCCTCCCTATTTATAGAAATTTCTGCTAACTCCTAGCCTTGTAGATAGCTCCTATCTTTTCTCCTTTTATCTTCCATATTATCAACTATAATATCTACATTATCTTATTCATATAAATCCTCCTATTTTTGAGCCTTGTTGCCATCCACTCCACCTAACCCAAATGCCAAAAATTAGCTAACTTAAACTAAAAGAATTGGGCTCCATGAAACTTAAATTTGGGCCCCTTATTCCCTTGTGTGGCATCACCTCCTTGCTCCCTAAGTGGCGCCACTGACCACTGGGCCACAAGCCCATTTTGATGTTTTAAACACAGATACTACCTTTTAAACCCTATAATACCCAAACAGATAATTTTAACCAAGGCCTCTGCCTAAGCCTGAGCCCAATTTGGACCCCTAACACTTAAATTAACTTATTACACATGTTCACCCATTAAACGCATAGGCCCAAAAATTCAGGATGTTACAGTTCTACCCCCTTAAAGAAATTCTGTCCTCGAAATTTCCAACTAACTATTAATCATACTACCCAAGTCTCACCACTACGCTTTCACTATGCACTCTAATTCTAAAGCCAAAAGAAACACTTAGTATACTATGGTAGAGTACGCACCGATATTCGCATCTAGAGCGTGTCCTCGTCCCCTTATACTCATTCTACCGATTCGTGTTTATCTGATTAGAATTTTATGAATTATTATTTTTCTTCCACTGATTAACCCCGAACAGTCTTATGAATAGTAGTTTTAAGGGTAGTTCTTTCAAATTCGCAGTTATATCTACAATTCGGTCTCAAGTTCACATCTTCTAGTTCTAAGAAGCACATACATTCAATCATCACACACCAACATACAAGTATCATCCATGCACACACATTCATCGCATAAGGGTATCTTTGTTATTTCACTACCCAGGGTTTTTTTTTCCGTATTTTGCCCTACAAGGTATTTTTTTTCCAAATAAAGTATCTCGGTAATTTTCTTTGAATTAGAGGTACTTTGGTACACTTTTTTTTAAAGCAAGGGTATTTTGGAAAACAAATTTTTTTTTATGGAATAGAGATATTTTGTTGTTGTTGTTGTTTTTTTTTTCTTTTTGAAGCAGGGGTACTTTGGAAATTTTAATTTTGCAAACCGGGTTACTTTTGTAAATCTAGGGGTTTTCGGGTAAATTTGCAAAACATGGGTATTTTATAAAATCACGGTTATTTGGAAATTTTCACAAACCAAGGGTATTTTAAAAATTTTGCCAACCGGAGTGTTTCGGTAATTTCACAAATTTCGGTAGTTTTACAATTCTTGGGTATTCTGAGAAATTTTCACAAATCAAGTGTATTTTAGAAATTTTACAAAACTTGGGGGTATTTTGGTTGCGAAATAGGGTGGCTGGTCCCTTTCGGGTTTTAATTATAGATTTTGGCCCATCAACAAGTCCTCCTGGCTAAGGTGAACAGTCACTACGCACCAGGTAGGATTCTAGCGAAGAGGAGGTGAGTCACTAGGACTGCTTAAGCACCAAGCTCTTCCTAAATCCAATCCTAGACTTGCGTATGACTGTTGCCACACCCTAACCTATTGACTTGTTCACGGGTTTGTTTAGTTGGATTAAATCTTATGAATTTAGAGAGTGATTTAAACTAAACCTAAAGTCCATCAATGTCTAATATTCTAGCCTACGTCCCTCAAGCCCATTAAGCCCACATGTATATCACAACAAGAGTTTAGAATACTTACCTGTGTGGATCGGGTGCTGGTAGACTCGAAGGCCATATCTTCAACAAGGACACATTTTTTTTTCAAATTCACATTAACTTTATTAAAACATTACTAGACCCATTTCACAGCCCGAGTTTTGAACTGGGCTCTGATACCAAATTGTAACACCCCAAACCCGACCCATACGTTTCGACCAGATCTGGTATGCTACGGGTTGGACGTTAAAATCTTTTGCTAAGTTGGTTTTAGAAAATCATAGTTATTAGGCAATATTTGAATAAATAAGTGACATTTGAAAAGAAACCTTTTATTATTATTTGGTATAAACAAACCCCTGACATAAATTCATAAGTTGCAAATATTAAAAAAACTATTTAGGCGAATATAAACTATGGGGCCTTATCACCTAAATATTCCCAAAACAAAACTTAAAGGAAAACCAAAAATAATCTATAAAAATAAAAAGACTTGATGACCCCTCGAGTCCGTCTCGGCTCCCATGTCCACGATCTACTGCTCATCTGAAAAGTTAGGGAAAAATAATAGGGTGAGTCACCAAGACTCAGTGTGTAAATCCCGAAAACACATAAAAGGCTTGGGCCCACAAACACATTATGAGCCTTGGCCCATACACAATGGCAACAATCATAATCACATGACAGGTAATTAATGATGCAAAGCCCAACCATCCTAGAATTCCATCCTCTACACACCAACCCGCACCAACCATCACACCTTGGGGATTTCTACAATCAACCCTCCATCCGCTACACACCAAAACGACAGCCGTACTGCCTGTCTTAAAGACTGATCACTGTGTGACCTATGTGGGAAAGCCACCGATCGTCATGCGACCTTAATAATAGATCGTAGTAATTCGACAACAGAGCTGCCTGTCATAAAGACCGATCACTATGTGACCTATGTGGCAAAGCCACCGATCGCCATGCGACCTTAATAGTACATCATAGTATTTCGACAGCTGAGCTGCTTATCATAAAGACCGATCACTATGTGACCTATGTGGCAAAGCCACCGATCGCTATGCGACCTTCTTCCCCTTCATCATATCAAACCCACCCCATGCATACATTCATTCAAAATCAGACAGTATACTACCTAAGAGATTACAGTCTTTCACATACATCGATACACATAGGGAAGTTTCTATGATTACGTACCTGGCATCCTTTGCCTACCCTTTCTGGGTATCGCGACTGTTTACACAGCCCATTTTCCGGCTTTTAGCCCATAACATAAACATATATATATTCATATGGATTATTAGTGTGCTAGAGATCTACACACGACTGTTCATACAGCCTCATTTTCTGGCTTTTCAGCCCCTAACAGGTATAATACAAAATAAAACTTATGTGATAAGGATCTACACACAACTGTTCATACAACCTCATTTTTCGGCTTTTCAGCCCCTAACAAGTATAATACAAAATAAAACTTATGTGATAAGGATCTACACACAACTGTTCATACAGCCTCATTTTTCGGCTTTTCAGCCCCTAACAGGTATAATACAAAATAAAACTTATGTGATAAGGATCTACGCACAACTGTCATACAACCTCATTTTTCGGCTTTTCAACCCCTAAAAGGTATAATACAAAATAAAACTTATGTGATAAGGATCTACACACAACTGTTCATACAGCCTCAGTTTTCAGCTTTTAGGAGAAAGAAGAGAAAAGAATAATGGGGTTTTCGTCTTTTAGAAGAAAGAAGAGAAAAGAATAATGGAGTTTTCGGCTTTTAGAAGAAAGAAGAGAAAGAAAAGGTGGAAACCCTAAATGTCGCAAAATAAAGAAGAGAACCCTCCCTATTTATAAAAATTTCGGCTAACTCCTAGCCTTGTAGATAGCTCCTATCTTTTCTCCTTTTATCTTCCATATTATCAACTATAATATCTACATTATCTTATTCATATAAATCCTCCTATTTTTGAGCCTTGTTTCCATCCACTCCACCTAACCCAAATGCCAAAAATTAGCTAACTTAAACTAAAAGAATTGGGCTCCATGAAACTTAAATTTGGGCCCCTTATTCCCTTGTGTGGCATCACCTCCTTGCTCCCTAAGTGGCGCCACTGACCACTGGGCCACAAGCCCATTTTGATGTTTTAAACACAGATACTACCTTTTAAACCCTATAATGCCCAAACAGATAATTTTAACCAAGGCCTCTGCCTAAGCCTGAGCCCAATTTGGACCCCTAACACTTAAATTAACTCATTACACATGTTCACCCATTAAACGCATAGGCCCAAAAATTTAGGATGTTACACATGCTCAATCGCATATTGTAAACATAGAAAATAATATTAAAACATTTTTTTGACCTCATATTTGTGGTCCCGAAACCACTATTCCAACTAGTGTCTAAACCGGGTTGTTACAGAAACTAAATAAAGTTTTATATTATGACAAGCATTCATGTTTGTTTGGCATTCACATGATGTAATGTGCCTAACTTGTGTGATTAGGTGAATGCGATAAGAAAATTTTTCAAAATTTATGGAATGTATATATAAACGCATCTGTTCGAATACGATAATCAGAAAATTTGTGTAACATGAATATGTGTGTTAAATTGCCTACAACGGCATGAAATTTTATGAGATTTATGTTGAATAAACTTACAAATAAGAGACTAAAGAATTTAGTAGCGGATCAACTATTATGTTGGCTAGAGAAAAGAATGAGTCGATAAGTAAGGATAGAACTAAAAAAGATATTCAATCATTTTGAAGATCATTCGGATTATGCAAGGCTAAGGTTAAAGAAGTCAACTTCAATGAAACAAAACATACAGGTATGATACCTAAAGAATGTTCTAATTGGAAGTTTTTCTGAGTTGGTTTATGATAGTGGATGGAATAATATAAACTTAATGATGACAGAATTAGACAGTGAGATAATGTTCGAATTGTATCGATAGCTAAGTGGAGTGATTATAGTTGAGTAACCTACCTTAGTTCCTTCTGGGTATATTATGTGTTCGATAAATCTCAGAGGTATATGATGTTATTTATTTTCAAGTAAAACTTTTATCATATGGGGTACGATAGCTAAAGATACAGGTAGGCGAAGGCCTTGTTGACTTGTTTGGATTATGTTCGGCATTTTCCTATCTTTCATTTGTATTTCATTTCTTTTATTAAAGAAAAGATGGTGACAGAATTTGTGTGATGATGGTATCCAGTTCAACTGGCCATTATTCTGTTTAGTGTACAAGAAGATTGTGTTGCTTCTGTTACAATTGATTGTAGTGTGGATGAGTGATGTTTCTTTCGAAATTACTCTGAGACCTCGTTGAGGTATTTATCATTTGGCAGGAGTTGTGTTCTTAAATTTCGGTATATTTTTACAACTGGAATATTATTTATCTATACAGTTGAAATGTTGACTTTATTTTGGCATTTTGATTTTAAAATATCCAATGGTTATGACTTTATCAAAGTTCAACATTGTGATGATTAGTAATGGAAGACGGTTTGGATATGCACCATCCTTCCTAGTTGTAGTTGAGTTGACATTGGTAAATGTGAAAATCAGAAAATATTAATGTTAATCAAGTGGTGTAATGGAGGGGGACCATCACGCTTGAGAAGCCTAATTAGTGGTATTACTTATTAGTAAAGTTAGAAACAGTTGAAACATGATTAACAGAATCACCAATTCTGATTTAGCCTGAGTTGAGAAAAAGGTTAATGTTTTTCAATTAAGTATTATTGCATGACCTGGGTATAAATAATACTAAAATGTAAAGTGATGGTTCATATTTTTACACGGTTAATACCACATTAAAAGAGAACTGTTCGACCAGTGATTTAGAGACGGTCACTTTTATGTTCATATTGAGAATTTGGTGATATCGTTTATTCGACGAAAGGTGTCACATTTTCTCTGATTTCAAGGATTAAAGTAAAGAATGTTATAGAAAGATCTGAAATTAAGATAGTGTTAAAGACCCTAGCTATTGGAAGATCGCTAGTAGTTATTAGTTTATTTCTAGAAAAGCCGATATAATTATAGATGTTGAATAGAAGAACCTTTGTTTATGTTGTGAATGGGTTATACGGTTAACCTTAATTAATGAGGATCTAATTTTATCCATATTGAAAGTTAAAGCGATGTTTTTTTTCCTTACGGGTTAGAGAGGTTCAGGAATGTGTTAGTAAATGAAATTTGCATACAAATGAATCCAGAACTTATGCAGAAGTTTTCGTACGAGGCTCAGAAGTACAACGTCTATTTATTCAAGGGTAGTAAGGTGAGCAGTGATAAATAGTAGATGTTCTGGTGATTGAGTATGTACCACGATATTTTTAAATTGATGTTCAGATGTCTATTTGTGAGCAAGTAAGCCTAACATCAAGGGCACTCAAGACTACAAAGTGATAATACTGGTGTATTACAAATAGAATCACTATAGATTTCATATCGGGATTACCTCCATCCCTGAAATGGATGATGTTGCTAGAATGTTGATCGTTTGATGAAATTCGCATGAATGTTTCAATAGGTAATGAGTTCTTATTTGATAGATCAACTGAGTATATGTGTTCCTGAGAGAATAATTTAGGTCTTTGACGATATGCTCCTGCACTGTGTGCTAAATTTCAAAGGTTATTGGAAAGAGATATATGAAGCTAAATCGATTTGTGATTTTGAGAAATTAGTGAAAGCGTTTCATGAGAATTGGAAACAACTTCTTCTAGTAAGATTTTCGAGGACGAAAAACCCTAAAGGGGGGAGAGTTGTAACAGCCTGATTTAGGGCCTAAACGGAACAGTGGTTTCGAAAACCACAAATCCGAATTAGAAAAATTTATTGCGATTAAGTTTTAAAGTTTATAGTGTGATAGAATGATTGTGTGAAATTTTTGTTAAGAAAGTTTATCGATTGGGTGTCCAATTTGATAATTAGGACTAAATTGCAATATGTGAAAAATGTGAGTTCTAGAAGCTAAGGTACTTATTTGAAATGGGTTTTTAAAGTGGAGGTCCTTAAATGGCAATTAGACCATTATATTTTAGTTTGGAAAAAATGGACAAGGATGGATAAAACACTAAAGGTTTAATGAAGGGCATTTTGGTTATTTGGTAATTAAAAGAAATAAAAAGGAAAAATACGATTACGATTATTGTTTTATATTGGCTCTAATACCAGATTGTCCTGAGGATCTGAGGATCGTAATCGTAATTTGTAATATGAAAATAAAATTTGAAAGATTGTTTGATTAAATTTTTGAAAAGGAAAATAATTTAAAACTTAAGTTTTAAAAATTTGGAGAAACTTTAAAACTTTGGAGAAACAAGTTTTGATTTCGGAAATGGGTATTTCCAGTCGTGCCTTTCATTCTCAATCTAATAGCGTTTTATAGAGGGCTATTGTTTCTTTACATCATTTGAACCGAGAAATTCAATCCTTTTTATCATTATATAATTGAAACTTTGATTACATAATTAAAACTTTTCAGAGAATATATTCTCTGGTTACAAAAATACAAACTACAGAGAATATTTACTATTCATGTGTCAGAGAATCTTACTGTTCTTGCCAGGGAATATTTACTGTTTACGCTAGAGAATATTTCCTATTCACTCGTCTTTTCTTGTAGGGAATATTTACTGCTTACACCAGAGAATGTTTCTTATTCACTCGTCTTTTCTTGTAGGGAAAATTTACTGTTTATTTCAGAGAATAGTTCATGTTCACTTGTCTTTTATTGCATCATTTTTTCTTGGTCCTGGTGATAGTTATTGAAGTGGTATGGTCTGCAAGATCCACCATATTGATTGAAGACGCTGAAGATTTCTCATCTTCGGATTCTGAACCCATTAAGCTGAGCATTTCAGCCATGAGTTTTTTGTATTCCTTCTTGGTCTTGGCTTGAGCTAACATCGCACTAGCTGTCGATTTTGCTTGAAGGAATTTTGTTGTGGTTTGATCCGGGGTTGCAGACTTACAGAATCTCGGATTCTTGTTGAAAAAATTATCCAAATATTTTGAATCATATTTTTAATCATTAAACTTGTCCCACCATTTAGTTCTGTAGTTTCGAACTAGTAATGGAATTCCAATACATTGATCTTGCTCATAGGAATAATTCCAAGAAACAATCTAAGAAATGCACAGTTTTGAGAAAAAATGGATTGTTCTGTAAATGTGTTTTTGGCCTGGTTCAGGCTGAAATTTGTCAAAGAATTTCGGCCATAAATTTTGAATTTTTTCTGGTAGGATCTCAAAGGATGATGGTCAATACCAATTCCACCATTTTTGGAACCAGTTTGGGAATTTGAATTGGGCACCGTATTTGAAATATATGACCCAAGAATGTCTCATGTGTTGGTTGTTCATTAAGAAGGCATTGTACCATGCCATTTGGTAGTCCCAATATGTAAACTATGGGTGGTGGTCAATTTTGGTGGTAAATTTGGCTAGAAATTTCTTTGGAGAATTTGGGTTTTCACTCCAATCCCTTGGTCGAAGAACTTTTAATATTTGGGCTGTTGAATAGGTAATAAAATTTGGATCTTTTGGGTCTGTGTAGTGTCAGCAATAATCCAATTTGAACCAGTATGTTTTCATAATACTGTTGGGGTTTTTGAGAATCCAATGGTTTGAAATGCCATCCATTGAAAAGTTCTTTTGCAATTATATGTGGAGGTTTTTCTAAAAATTCTTCCTCCATAACAAGAATTTTTTCAAAATATTTGTTTGGAAAATATTGTGATGATTTTTGTGTAGCAGTCTGTGAAGACACTACTATTTCTTTTGGAAAAACATCTTGGAGAGATGTCTCTTTTAAAACATTTTTGAGAGATTTTGGTTTGTGTAAAACAATCTCTTTATTTTTTGAAATCTTTGCTACTTCACCAGCAATTTGTTTGAGAGGAGTTTCCTCTTTCATTTGAGAAAAGGCCAATGCCACTTCTAAGGATTGAGAAAGGGACTCAATCCATTTTTTGATTTGAGAACCAATTTCATTTGGATCTTGTGCATCTTGAACTATTGTATTTTTGGAGGATTTTGATGATGATGATGATCTCTCATTTTCTTCTTCATGGCAAATTTCATACCATGACTTAATTGGTTTTGAGGAAATTTGGGTTTTGGATGACTCTCCTACTTTTCCTTTTCCTTTGTCTCGGAGTTTGGGTGGCATTTTTGAAAAAACTCTCTGGTGAGAAAATCAGGCCCTTTGATGTATTCAATATCAAAATCAAATATGCTCAAAATTTCCTGCCATCTTGCAAAAATCTATTTTGAGGCAATATTTTGAACCTCTTTTTGTAAAACTTCTTTTACTGATTTGCAATCGTTTCGTAAAAGAAATTTTTGATTTAATAAATCACTTTGGAATTTTGTAATGTACAAAACAATTGATAAAATTTCTTTTTTTAATAATACTATAATTTTGCTGAGTTGGATTCCAATGTCTGGAAGTAAATTGGACTATTTGCTCTTTTCCCCCTTTAACTTGTTTTAGGATCCCACCGTATCCTATTCTAGAAGCATTTGTTTCTACAATCTTGGGGGCATTTGGATCTGCTAAATAGAAACAAGGAAGCTTAGTGATTTGTTTTTTAATTTGGGTGATAATATTGGTGTGGTCATTTGTCCAAGGTTGTGGATTCTTTTTGAGCCTATCATATAATGGTTTACATAATTTGCTAAGACCTGGATAAAAGTCTATGACATAATTGAGGCTTCCTAAGAATCTTTGTAATTGGACTTTATCAATGATTTGGTTTGGGAATTTGCTAGCAAACTCTATGGACCTTTCTATTAGGGTAATGGTTCCTTGGATAATGTAATGACCTAAAAACCTTACTTTGGTTTGGAACAAACTTATCTTGGATTTAGAAAATACTAAACCATTATTTTTTATGACTTTTATAAAGATGGATAAATGTTTGAAGTGTTTTTCTAAATTTTCTAAAAACACTAATACATCGTCGATGTTGTAACATCCTGAATTATTGGGCCTATACGTTTAATGTGTAAATTTGAGTGTTAGGGGTCCAAATTGGGCTCAGGGTTGGGCGGAGGCCTTGGTTAAATTTTCTATTTGGGCACTAAAGGGTTTAAAAAGGTGGTATCTGTGTTTAAAATACCAAAGTGGGCTTGTGGCCCAAAGTTAGGTGGCGCTGCAAAGGAGCTAGAGGTTGGCGTCACTAGTAGATGGAGAGGGCCCAAGTTTTGGCAGCATAGAGCCCATGTATTTGGGCCATTTTCGGCACTTAAAAGGAGCAAGGAGGGGGATGGCAATGAGGCTTAATTTTAGGAGGGATTTAATGATTGGGATAATGTGGATAATGTGCTGATAATAGTAGGGAGAGGTGGTGTTATCTAGGCCTCTTCTAAAGGTATGAATAGATTAAGATAAAGGAGAAAAGATAGGAGCTATTTGCTGAGTGCAGTGTTGGCCGAAATTCCATCTCCTAGAGGGGGGAAGAATTCGGTTTCTTTATGGCAAAAGGGTGTCGAAATTTCCCCTACTATTTGATTAACTGTTAGTTATCAGGAAGGGCACTTTCGGGTTTTGATAAGTAAGTGTCGAAATTCTCTATAAATAGGGGGTATCTCTTCAATTTCGGCATTTGAACCCTATTCTTTTCTTCATTCTTTGTGCCGAAACTCTCAGTCATTCTCTGTAATTTCTTTTCTTTTGATTTCTTAGAAAGCCGAAACCTCTCACTTCACTTTCTTTTTCCATTCTTTTCCTCTTGTGCCAATTTCTCCATAAAACCGGGGTCTTCTTGGTGTTGCCGATTTCCCTGTGAAGGTAAGAACCGATTTTCTCAGATCTATTCCTTTCTCTTTCAGTTTTTGAGAATCAAGGCCAGGTGGCTATTAAGGTTCGGTCTAACGTTCCACACTTTTTCATGTTCTTAATTTGGACGACAGCGGGAATTGAAGTAGATCTCTTAGATCTAAAAGCCAGAAACACTAGTCTCTGAATCTCATATCACTTTTTGGGAATTTCAAGGTAAGGGATTCTCCTTAGATTCTCCTTAGATTCGATATCGAAATCATAATCTTAATCATATGTTATGATTAATAAGGCCTTTTTGATGGAACCAAATGTAGATCAGGCAAAGGAGGGGACTAGATCTGAAAACCCGATTCCTAAGTTTAAGAAGTGAGCAGTGTCAGCAGTACGGGATTGGCCACCGGGTTGTGGACCGGCTTCTGAACAATTCCTTAGGCAGATAACGGTTGTGTTGGCTATGGATAGCGTCGACTTAGAGAGTCTCGTTCTAGCGGTAATCAAGTGTGTAGATCTCTAACACACTAGTTAACTGTAATATATATGTGTTATGGCCTAAAAAGCCGGAAAGAGGCTATGTAGACAGTCGAATAAAAGCCGAAAAAGGTTAGGCAAAGGATGCCAGGTACGTAACCATAGAAATCTCTCTATGTGTATCGATATATATATGGAGGCCTGTTTTCTCAAAGATGGTATGATGTTTTCAATTTTTCATGTGTGTATGCATGGGGTGGGATTATGATAATTAAGGGGAAGAGCATGATAGGCCACTTGGTGATCGGTGGTTAAACCACGAATATAAATGTTAGGTCACATAGTGATCGGTGGCCAAGCTACGTTTAAATGATTCCTGATTAATAGGAATAGGCAGTACGGCTGTCGATATGGTAGCAGTTGGTGGGTTGATTGTAGAAATCCCCGAGGAGTGATGGTTAGTATAGGTTGGTGTGTAGAGGATGGACTTTTAGGATGGGTTGGGCCATTTATCATTTACCATTATTCATTTGGCATGTATTTATGTTTGCTGCCATTATGAATGGGCCGAGGCCCATAATGTGTTTGTGGGTCTCAGGTCGTTGTGTGTTTCGGGATTTATACACTGAGTCTTGGTGACTCACCCTTTTATTTTCCCTACTCTTTCAAATGAGTAGTAGATCGTGGACATGGGAGCCAAGACAGACTCGAGGGGCCATAAGGACTTTTATTTAAAGAAATATATCTCCGTTTAAAATACAATGTTCTCTTTATTTAGTTTTTAATTTTGGGAATATTTATGTAATAAGGTCCCATAGTTTATATTCAACTAAGTAGTTTTTAATATTTGCAACTTATGAAATTATGTCAAAGGTTTAATTATACGAAATAATAATAATACAAGGTTTTTTTTCAAATGTCACTTATTTATTCAATTATTGTCTAATTAACTTACGATTTCCAAAACCGATAAGGAACTATGTTTTCAACATCAAACTCGTAACATGCCAAATCTGGTCGAAACGTTTGGGCCGGGTTTGGGGTGTTACAATTTTGGTATCAGAGCCTGGTTCAAAACTCGAGCTGTGAAATGGGTCTAGTAGTGTTTTGAAAATTTGATGTGAATTTGAGAAAAATGTCTTGGATGAATATATGGCCTTCGAGTCTACCGGCACCCGATCCACGCAGGTAAGTATTCTAACTTTTGATATGATATGCATGGTTGGGCTTGATGGGCTTGATGGACGTAGACTAGTATGTTAGGCATTCATGGACTTTAGGCTTAGTTTAAACAACTCTTTAAATTCATAAGAGTTAATCTAATTTAACATGTCTGTAAACAAGTCACTGGGTTAGGGTGTGGCAACAGGCATACGCATGTCTAGGATTAGATTCAGGGAGAGCTTGGTACTTAAGTAGTCCTAGTGACTCACCTCCTCTTCGCTGGAATCCTACCTGGTGCGTAGTGACTGTTCACCTTAGCCACGAGGATTTATTGACGAGCCAAAATCTATAATTAAAACCCGAAAGGGACCAACCACCCTATTTCACAACCAAAATATCCCCAAGTTTTGTAAAATTTCCAAAATACCATTGATTTGTGAAAATTTCCCAGAATACCCCAGAACTGTAAAACTACCAAAACTTATGGAATTATCGAAACACTCCGGTTGGTAAAATTTCCAAAATACCCTTGGTTTGCGAAAATTTCCAACACAACCGTGATTTTATAAAATACCCATGTTTTGCAAATTTACCCAAAAACCCCTAGATTTACAAGAGTAACCCGGGTTGCAAAATTAAATTTTTCAAAGTACCCCTGCGTTATAAAAAAAACAACATCAAATTATCTCTATTTCGAAAAAAACTTGTTTTCCAAAATACCCTTGCTTTATAAATATATATATATACCAAAGTACCTCTAATTCGAAAAAAATCACTAAGATACTCTATTTTGGAAAATACCCTGTAGGGCAAAACTACGGAAATACCCCTAGGTAGTGAAATGGCAAAAATACCCTTTTGTGATAAAGGTGGATTTTTGGATGCTACTTGTATGTTGACATATGATGGTTGAATGTATATGGTTCCTAGAATTAGAAGATATAGACTTGAGACTGAAACCTGTAGTTATAAATTTCGAATTCGAAAGAACTACTCTTAAAACTACTTTCCATAAGATTGTTCGTGGTTAACTGGTGGAAGAAGCTAATAATTCATAAAATTTCTAATCAGATAAACACGAATCAGTAGAATGAGTACAAGGGGTCATGGACGTCCTGTGCGTGGCTGTGGTAGGGGTAGAATGGCCGTGTCGGAACCAGTAGGATCTGGCCATGTGTCAGGAAATGAGATGCCAGTTCCACCAGGTGCGGAGGCCGACTTTCAGGATCAAACGGCCGGAGATGATGCGGTGTCTCAGGCAATGTTAAGGGTTTTAGAGAGGGTTGCTGGGGTAGGCATGGGCACAGGAGCCCGAAAATCTGTGCCGGAACGACTTAGAGCCAATGAGGCAGAAGTGTTTAGGGCAATGACTGTAATTAGCCCATTAGGACAATCTGTAGTAGTGGATAAACTCTATCGAGAGGTACCTTTAGAAGTTTAGGGAATAACTTTTCTAGCGGATCTGATGGAATCACCGTTCGGGGAATTCGATTTAATTTTAGGCATGGATTGGCTGGTGAGGTATCAAGCGAACTTGGATTGTGCAGCCAAGCGTATGGTGTTAAAGACCCCTGAGGGTGGTGAAGTGCTGGTGATAGGAAAAAGGGGGGATGGTTCGTCAAATGTGGTGTCTGCTTTAAGAGTAGAGTGGATGGTAAGAAAAGGGTGCGAGGCAATTCTAATGTTTGTTCGGGCTCTGGAAGCCAAGGAACTAACTGTTGGGGATGTTAGGACGGTGAAGGAATATCCTGATGTTTTCCCATAAGAGCTTCTGGGATTACCCCCGGATCGTGGAGTGGAGTTTGGAATCGAACTTCTTCCGGGAATAGCGCCAGTATTCATTTCTCCATATAGAATGTCACCGAAGGAGTTGGTGGAATTGAAAGCACAGATTCAGGAGTTGCTGGATAGAGGGTTTATTCGACCAAGTGTGTTGCCTTGGGGAGCGCCTGATAACGGTCCGTCTCGGGTTAGGAGGCGAATCGTAAAAGTTGCCCGATCGTAAATTAGGTAGTTTCTCTTTTAATTAACAAAGGGATAATTTTATTGGAAATAAAATCTCTGAAAGGTAAAGATAGGTGATAGGTTGGAATGGATACGTATTTGAAACAAGAAAGAACCTTTAATAAAAATTAAAGACCCGAATCTTATAAGTTTCAAATTGATGGAATGAGTTTTGAGATAAAACCGAGACCCACTATCTAGCGAGATAGGAACCAACGGTATAGGTAGATGAACGCCACACCCGAAAGGATGATAAGTTCAAAATAAGGAAAGAACGACGCCACTAGAAAACTAGATAAGTCAATTCAAACCTCGAGAATTAGGAGAGTGAATACTCACCAAAAGAAATGCTTCTTTCATTCAAATTCAAAGTTCTGTGTTTACAAAATGAAATGTGCAAAATATTTATAGGCTCTTTTCTAATGATAGCCGAATAGGGAAAGGAAAAAGGGCTTCAATCTCTATTTTGTGCGCACAAGTAGTTGACTTGGTGGGCATTTGTGAGCATTCGGCCAAGAGAAAGGATGGCCACTTGCAAAAAGAAACACTTGAGTTATGTGGCCGTTCAACCTAAACTCCACCAAAGTTTGCTGCCACTTTCATTTGCCATAAAATTATCCTAATTTAAAAGCTTAAGCCGTCCACTATGCTTGCTTTCGCCGTCCACTATGCTTGCTTTCTCCTTGGCTTATTATTAATTTATGCGTACATGGCTTAATGGTCTTCACTTCACATGCTCAATTCATTTTATAGCTCCCACTAAGTATTCAATTCATGTGCCGCATGCTTTGTTATCCTCCATATGCTTCACATTGCCGTCCCCCTAGGTGAGTGTTTGTGCAATCCATGGCTTTTAATTATCAATTAATATCCCACTTCTTCAGGCCATCACTTTGTTTATTCAACCACACCAAAAAACACATGCTTGCCGTCTAACCATGCCCACAAAAGACAAAGTCCTTATTTTAATGCCCCACCATGCCATATATTCCTTCAATTTGTTTATTCCATGTGCTTAATATCTTCCACCTTGTGCCGTCCAAGCTAGGCATCATTTCATGGTTTGTTTTGTATTATGTAATTCTTTCCATTATGTTTTCTTTTTGGCTGCATATTGCTCTTTCAATTGCTCATTTGTTTATTCCTCCACCAAGCTCCTTGTAAATGATTCCATCTAAATGATCCACTTGCTTTAAAAATTCAAGTGCCGTCTAACATTCCTTCACCACCAAATTTGCACTTTTAATTTCATCATTATTTATATCCACCATGGTTGTGTCGTCACTTGCAAATGGAACATTCTACCATGCTTTTGAATTTTTAAATCACAATGTGTGCCGCCCAATCCCTTGAAAACCTGCAGCAAATTTAAATCAACTCATTAGTTCATTATATCAGCATTTAAAGGGAGCAACTAGCCATTATAAATTCGGCAAAATCAAGGTCATATAGACATCTTAAATTCGGCACACTATAGGACATATTAGACACATGTTTCAACTAGGATATTTTAATCATATGAAATAAATCTAACATATTTAATATGATACTAATTATTTGGCAAATTAATTTGCTATAGAAAATCAATTAAATAAATTAAGATGTTTAATTCATTTAATTAAGATTCAGCAATTTAATTTTCAACAAATTCAAAGACTCGATTTATTTAAAACAAAAAAAAAAATAAAATTTGGCATCGAGCTTCGTCGACTTGGAAATTCGATGGGTGCCCCGGGCGTGCCCGTATCATCCCCTCCCTCTTCAAGACGATTCGTCCTCGAATCGACCCATTGGTTATTCGAACAAAACTCCTTGTTCTCCTCGATCAAATGGGAAGGATGATAATAGCAATACCTGAAAAGAAAATTCAAGGATTAGCAAGCAATGTTTTAAACATACTTGCAACCCGTATGAAATCAACACCAAAAAAAAATAAATCGCAGGCGGTCAGGCATAAGCACTTTATCATACAAAAGGATCAATGCCTTGTCAAAATTTTGGAACAAAAGCGGATAAGCTTCAAAGCATGCATACGATCTAATTAGATTCCACAAGACAAAATAATCATGCGAATAACTCATCAATTGATAGATATAATCGTCAAAAGCAAGTAATGAAGAAAAGGCATATGGCATTTGAAATTGAACATTTAAACCTTGCTTCATATTCGCACATGAATAAAAATTATCAAACACAAAATTCTTTTTGTCTTCTTGTAAAATAAATAGATCATAAAGAAACAAAATAGGGCATTCAAATAATTCATGATCTAAATGTTTTACAAAATGGCAATCATCATTATAAGCTTTTTCAACATCCAAAATGAACAAAAATGCTTCAACAAATGCTTCATGACACTTATCGAAAACAATTATCTTTTTGACAAGAACCAAAACAGATAGTTCATTATCAGACAAGATAGAACGATGAAGAACATCACGTTTTAAAGATTTTATAAGAATTGATTCAGCAACGTGATTCTTGTCAACATCCAAAGAAAACAAAATGGGTTCATAGGTTTCAAGTGTCTTACCTTTGGGTGTTGAAAGAAAGAATTCGACCTTACCTCTACGTGCGGTATGACAAAAGTCATTCTCACCTTGCTTGTCTTCACAAGCTGAAACTCGAAGTTCGAATTTATCTTGCTTGATCAAGACGAACTTTCTCTCCTCGGGCATGTAATGTAGCCGACGCTTTATGCGTGAATCAACATTTTTCAAACAAAATGGGAAATCCATGTACACGAATTGTATATACAAATATAAAATATGCTTAAGAAACGAATAAAAATTGAAAACAAGGTTGACAAAATTCGTTACCTTATTTAAAAACCAAGTATCAAAAATATAGAAATCTTTCAAACTTACCGGATGATACTTGAGTTTTCCACAAAACAAATCGAAACATATGCCCGATTTATGGGACTTAGGTTCCGAAAAATCACTCATGTTAGACCAATAAGAATTATGTACGTTCAAGATAAAACGATTAAAACTCTTAACATATTTCAAAATGTATTTACAAATACTCAATGATTTTATGTTAGACAATGAATTAATCTCGTAATATCTACAATCAATCAAATTGGGGTTAGAAGAAAAATCATATTTATACAAAGAATTTGATGCTTCAAAACGCTTACCTTCCTTACCTTTCGACTCGGGAGGTTCAACTTCACCTTCAACTTTACCTCTTTCAATCAAAGAAATACGTCGCTCTTTCGGGAGGAGTTGAAGTGGTAGGCTCTTGTGCGTTACGTCGGGAACCTGAAATGAAGAAGCAAAAGAAGAACATACTCCAAATGAGTTAGTTAAATCAACACTCTCTTCTACTTGCTCATCTCGTTTTCTCGTTTCTTTTTCACGCACTTTTTTATTTTCTCTCTCTTTTTCTTGCTCTTTTTTAGCGATCTTCTCAATGGCCTTTTCAAGCCTTCTCAAAATTTTCTCATCGTCACTCTTTCTTGCCTCTTTTCTTTTTATTTCATTTTCTTTTTCTTTTTCTTTGTTTTTATTACATAAAGTTACAAAAGAATCACAATAATAAGAATTTCTAAAAGAAGAAAAATTATTTACGGATGAATCACGATAATTTCTTCGGGAAGAGCACTCCAAAGACATTTTCTTGGAAGTTTCTGAATGAATATATCGATCAACTCGCGTGTTTTCTTGGAGGGAATAAGAATCAGAATATGTACCACTTCGAGAATAATCTTTCGTGGGTGAATACCGTCTCGAACTTCTTGAGGAATAAAAATTTCGATTACAGTCTCTTCTCATATATTCTTCTAAAGTGTGTCCTCGGGATGATCTTGACTCTATCCTTCGACTTGAAGAAAGTCGATCTTGTTGGTCTCGTTCCTCGATACGATCCAAGTGCTTTTCCAACTTGTTTATGGCTTTTCGCATTTCGTTCAACAAGTATGGGTAATCATTGGATGAGAACTCTTCTTGAGACATATTTGTTGCTGAAAAAGAAACTATTATAACAAAGGGAAATAAACCGACAAAATTAAAATATCTTACCACAAAAATCTCACAAGTCACTCACAAAGAAATTTCGCTCACACTCGTGTTTCACTAGTATAAGTTTTTTTTTTGATGAATACACTCGTGCCTTTTACTGCTCGAATTCACTCTTCTAGATTCTAGAAAGTTGTCTTCGACTTACTAGTAACTCGGAGGTCGTTTCAAGAGTTAAAAAGGTAAGATTGGTTTCAGAAATGGGTAGGCTTAGAAAGGATAGAAAGGTGCGAATCAAGCTAATTGAGCATGAAGCTGGGAAGCAGTTTAATGTAGAAAAGCCAAGAGATGACCAAGATATGTTGGAGGAGGTAACAATTGAGGGGAAGTCATCTATAGTTGATTCCCAACATCTTATAGAGCTAACTAACTATACAGACAAGGGCTCGTCTTAGTTAGTATACTTTGTAAAACACTGGGAATATAAGCAAGCAAATGTCGTTCGTCTTCTTAGAGAAGAACTTGACAATCTAAACAGGCCAAGGTAGGAAGAGGGTTCTTTTTTTTTGATTTTTTTTGAAACTTACTCGGAAAAACTCAAGACGATCAAAACGTGCCTAATTTAATTGGCTCTGATACCAGATGATAACGGTCCGTCTCGGGTTAGGAGGCGAATCGTAAAAGTTGCCCGATCGTAAATTAGGTAGTTTTTCTTTTAATTAACAAAGGGATAATTTTATTGGAAATAAAATCTCTGAAAGGTAAAGATAGGTGATAGGTTGGAATGGATACGTATTTGAAACAAGAAAGAACCTTTAATAAAAATTAAAGACCCGAATCTTATAAGTTTCAAATTGATGGAATGAGTTTTGAGATAAAACCGAGACCCACTATCTAGTGAGATAGGAACCAACGGTATAGGTAGATGAACGCCACACCCGAAAGGATGATAAGTTCAAAATAAGGAAAGAACGACGCCACTAGAAAACTAGATAAGTCAATTCAAACCTCAAGAATTAGGAGAGTGAATACTCACCAAAAGAAATGCTTCTTTCATTCAAATTCAAAGTTCTGTGTTTACAAAATGAAATGTGCAAAATATTTATAGGCTCTTTTCTAATGATAGCCGAATAGGGAAAGGAAAAAGGGCTTCAATCTCTATTTTGTGCGCACAAGTAGTTGACTTGGTGGGCATTTGTGAGCATTCGGCCAAGAGAAAGGATGGTCACTTGCAAAATAAAACACTTGAGTTATGTGGCCGTTCAACCTAAACTCCACCAAAGTTTGCTGCCACTTTCATTTGCCATAAAATTATCCTAATTTAAAAGCTTAAGCCGTCCACTATGCTTGCTTTCGCCGTCCACTATGCTTGCTTTCTCCTTGGCTTATTATTAATTTATGCGCACATGGCTTAATGGTCTTCACTTCACATGCTCAATTCATTTTATAGCTCCCACTAAGTATTCAATTCATGTGCCGCATGCTTTGTTATCCTCCATATGCTTCATATTGCCGTCCCCCTAGGTGAGTGTTTGTGCAATCCATGGCTTTTAATTATCAATTAATATCCCACTTCTTCATGCCATCACTTTGTTTATTCAACCACACCAAAAAACACATGCTTGCCGTCCAACCATGCCCACAAAAGACAAAGTCCTTATTTTAATGCCCCACCATGCCATAATATTCCTTCAATTTGTTTATTCCATGTGCTTAATATCTTCCACCTTGTGCCGTCCAAGCTAGGCATCATTTCATGGTTTGTTTTGTATTATTTAATTCTTTCAATTATGTTTTCTTTTTGGCTGCATATTGCTCTTTCAATTGCTCATTTGTTTATTCCTCCACCAAGCTCCTTGTAAATGATTCCATCTAAATGATCCACTTGCTTTAAAAATTCAAGTGCCGTCCAACATTCCTTCACCACCAAATTTGCATTTTTAATTTCATCATTATTTATATCCACCATGGTTGAGCCGTCACTTGCAAATGGAACATTCTACCATGCTTTTGAATTTTTAAATCACAATGTGTGCCGCCCAATCCCTTGAAAACCTGCAGCAAATGTAAATCAACTCATTAGTTCATTATATCAACATTTAAAGGGAGCAACTAGCCATTATAAATTCGGCAAAATCAAGGTCATATAGACATCTTAAATTTGGCACATTATAGGACATATTAGACACATGTTTCAACTAGGATATTTTAATCATATGAAATAAATCTAACATATTTAATATGATACTAATTATTTGGCAAATTAATTTGCTATAGAAAATCAATTAAATAAATTAAGATGGTTAATTCATTTAATTAAAATTCAGCAATTTAATTTTCAACAAATTCAAAGACTCGATTTATTTAAAACAAAAAAAAATTAAAATTTGGCGTCGAGCTTCGTCGACTTGAAAATTCGATGGGTGCCCGGGCGTGCCCGTATCAGCGCCGCTGTTATTTGTTAAGAAGAAGGATAGATCAATGCGTATGTGCATTAACTATCGTCAGCTGAATAAGTTGACCATCAAGAATAAATACCCGTTGCCGAGGATCGATGATTTGTTCGATCAGTTGAAGGGGGCCTCAGTCTTTTCGAAGATAGATCTGAGGTCAGGGTACCATCAGCTTAAGGTCAAGGATGCGGATATTCATAAGACGACTTTTAGGACTCGCTATGGTCATTACGAATTTATGATGATGCCTTTTGGATTGACCAACGCACCAGCAGCGTTCATGGACATGATGAACCGAGTGTTCCAACCCTACCTAGATCGGTGTGTCGTGGTGTTTATAGATGATATGTTGGTTTATTCAAAGTTGGAGGAGGAGTATGATGCTCATCTGCGAGTGGTTTTGCAGATTCTGAGGGAGAAGCAATTGTATGCCAAATTCAGTAAGTGTGAGGTTTGGCTGAATGAAGTTACTTTCCTAGGCCACGTGGTGTCAGCATAGGGGATTCGGGTTGGCCCTCGGAAAATTGAAGCGGTGTTGGATTGGAAGCCGCCTAAGTCGGTGGCAGAGATTCGGAGTTTCCTTGGTCCGGCGGGGTACTACAGAAGATTTGTTGAAGGATTTTCTCTGATTGCAGAACCGTTGACTAAGTTGCTACAGAAAGGAGTTCCGTTTGTTTGGTCTGATAAGCAGCATGAGAGTTTCGAGAAGTTAAAGAGGATTTTGACGGAGGCTCCGGTGTTGATTTAGCCGGAGGCGGGGAAGGAGTTCGTAATTTACTATGATGCTTCACACACGAGATTAGGATGTGTGTTGATGCAAGATGGAAAGGTTGTTGCATATGCATCTCGGCAGTTAAGACCGCACGAGTCAAATTATCCCACCCATGATCTGGAATTGGTGGCGGTGGTGTTTGCCTTGAAAATTTGGAGGCATTATTTATATGGGGAGAAATCTATCATTTACAAAGATCATAAAATTTTAAAGTACCTTTTGACTCAGAAGGAGTTGAATCTAAGGCAAATGAGGTGGATCGAGTTGTTAAAGAATTATGACTGCTCGATCGAGTATCACTCGAGTAAGGTTAATGTGGTGGCGGATGCTCTAAGCCGTAAGGTGATCACTGACTTGAGAGCAATGTTTGCTCACCTTAGCTTATATGATGATGGAAGTCTATTAGCTAAACTTCAAGTGAAACCCTCTTGGGTCAATCAAGTTAGGGAGAAGCAGCAGACCGATGGATTGCTTAGGGAGAAGTTGCAGTTGATTTCAAGTAATGAGCCAACGGAATTCAATGTGAATGAAGAAGGATTAGTATGTTTTCAAGGGAGAGTTTGCATGCCAAAGGACCCTGAGTTGAGGCGTAGGATTTTGCAAGAGGTGCATGGTAGTCCATACGCTATGCACCCAGGAGGGAGCAAGATGTATCGAGATTTGCGGGAACAGTTCTGGTGGCTGGATTTAAAGCTTGAAGTAACTGAGTTTGTGAGTAGGTGTTTGACCTGCTAGTAGGTCAAGGCAGAACATCAGTTACCGTCAGGGTTGTTGCAGCCGGTGAAGATTCCACAGTGGAAGTGGGAGAGGATCACCATG
Source organism: Gossypium australe (assembly GCA_005393395.2). Taxonomy (NCBI): domain Eukaryota; kingdom Viridiplantae; phylum Streptophyta; class Magnoliopsida; order Malvales; family Malvaceae; genus Gossypium; species Gossypium australe. The sequence goes on from CM016623.1 coordinate 109,711,275, forward strand.
GACTTTGTTAGCGGGCTACCTCTCACGCCCACTAAGAAATATGCGGTTTGGGTAATTGTAGATCACTTGGCGAAGTCTGCTCACTTCATCCCCGTATGTGTCGATTACTCTCTATAGAAATTGGCTAAGCTATACATAGCGGAGGTAGTAAGGTTAAATGGAGTACCAGTGTCGATCATATCAGACAGGGACCCTAGGTTCACGTAGCGATTTTGGAAGGCATTACATCAAGCGCTGGGCACGAAGTTGGATTTCAGTACAGCGTTCCATCCTCAGACCGATGAACAGTCTGAGCGGGTAATTCAGGTCTTAGAGGACATGTTAAGGGGATGTGTCATGGATTTCAAGGGTAGTTGGGAGGAGTTTTTACCGTTGGCGGAGTTTGCGTACAACAACAGTTACCAGTCTAGTATTCAGATGGCGCCTTATGAAGCATTGTACGGGTGGAAGTGTCGTACTCCTACCTGTTGGACGGAATTGGGGGACCGTTGGATTTTGGGTCCAGATTTGGTCACCGAGATGGAGGAGAAGGTTGAGATAATTCGGGCTCGACTAAAGGAGGCGTCGGACAGACAGAAGTCTTATGATGATTTAAAGCGTAAGGACATAAAGTTTGCAGTGGGTGACAAGGTATTTCTGAAGGTGTCGCCGTGGAAGAAAGTACTGAGGTTTGGATGGAAGGGTGAATTGAGTCCCAGATTTATCGGACCATACCGGGTGTTGAAACGAGTAGGACCAGTAGTGTATCAGCTAGAGCTACCTTCGGAGTTAAGCCAGATTCACAATGTGTTCCATGTCTCTATGCTAAGACGATATCATTCGGATCCATCCCCTGTAGTACCAGTGGAAGAAATTGAGGTAAAACCTGACCTATCTTTTGAAGAGGAACCAGTAGAAATTCTGGAGCGTGATGTCAAGGTATTGCGAAGGAAAACGGTTCCACTAGTTAAGGATCTGTGGCGGAATCACGATTCTGAAGAGGCAACTTGGGAACCCGAGGAGGCAATGCGGCAGCAATATCCGCATCTATTTTGACCAGGTAATTTCGAGGCCGAAATTTCTTTAAGGGGTAGAACTGTAACATCCTGAATTATTGGGCCTATGTGTTTAATGTGTAAATTTGAGTGTTAGGGTCCAAATTGGGCTCAGGGTTGGGCAGAGGCCTTGGTTAAATTTTCTGTTTGGGCACTAAAGGGTTTAAAAAGGTGGTATATGTGTTTAAAATACCAAAGTGGGCTTGTGGCCTAAAGTTAGGTGGCGCTGCAAAGGAGCTAGAGGGTGGCGTCACTAGTAGATGGAGAGGGCCCAAGTTTTGGCCGCATGGAGCCCATGTATTTGCGCCATTTCCAGCACTTAAAAGGAGCAAGGAGGGGGACGGCAATGAGGCTTAATTTTAGGAGGGATTTAATGATTGGGATAATGTGGATAATATGCTGATAATAGTAGAGAGAGGTGGTGTTATCTAGGCCTCTTCTAAAGGTATGAATAGATTAAGGTAAAGGAGAAAAGATAGGAGCTATCTGCTGAGTGCAGTGTTGGCCGAAATTTCATCTCCTAGAAGGGGAAGAATTCGGTTTCTTTATGGCAAAAGGGTGCCAAAATTTCCCCTACTATTTGATTAACTATTAGTTATCAGGAAGGGCACTTTCGGGTTTTGATAAGTAAGTGTCGAAATTCTCTATAAATAGGAGGGTATCTCTTCAATTCCGGCATTTGAACCCTATTCTTTTCTTCATTCTCTGTGCCGAAACTCTCAGTCATTCTCTGCAATTTCGTTTCTTTTGATTTCTTAGAAAGTCGAAACCTCTCACTTCACTTTTTTTTCCATTCTTTTCCTCTTGTGCCGATTTCTCCATAAAATTGGGATCTTCTTGGAGTTGCCGATTTCCCTGTGAAGGTAAGAACCGATTTTCTCAGATCTATTCCTTTCTCTTTCGGTTTTTGAGAATCAAGGCCAGGTGGCTATTAAGGTTCGGTCTAACGTTCCACTCTTTTTCATGTTCTTAATTTTGGCGACGGCAGGAATTGAAGTAGATCTCTTAGATCTAAAAGCCGGAAACACTAGTCTCTGAATCTCATATCACTTTTCGAGAATTTCAAGGTAAGGGATTCTCCTTAGATTCTCCTTAGATTCGATATCGAAATCACAATCTTAATCATATGTTATGATTAATAAGGCCTTTTTGATGGAACCAAATGTCGATCAGGCAAAGGAGGGGACTAGATCTGAAAACCCGATTCCTAAGTTTAAGAAGCGAGCAGTGTCAGCAGTACGGGATTGGCCACCAGGTTGTGGACCGACTTCTGAACAACACCTTAGGCAGATAGCGGTTGTGTTGGCTACAGATAGCGTCGACTTACAGAGACTCGTTCTAACGGTAATCAGGTGTGTAGATCTCTAACACACTAGTTAACTGTAATATATATGTGTTATGGCCTAAAAAGTCGGAAAGAGGCTGTGTAGACAGTCGAATAAAACCCGAAAAGGGTTAGGCAAAGGATGCTAGGTACGTAACCATAGAAATCTCTCTATGTGTATCGATATATATATGGAAGCCTGTTTTCTCAAAGATGGTATGATGTTTTCAATTTTTCATGTGTGTATGCATGGGGTGGGATTATGATAATGAAGGGGAAGAGCATGTAGGTCACTTGGTGATCGGTGGTTAAACCACGAATATAAATGTTAGGTCACAATGTGATCGGTGGCCAAGCCACGTTTAAATGATTCCTGATTAATAGGAATAGGCAGTACGGCTGTCGATATGGTGTGTAGCGGTTGGTGGGTTGATTGTAGAAATCCCCGAGGTGTGATGGTTGGTACGGGTTGGTGTGTAGAGGATGGACTTTTAGGATGGGTTGGGCCATTTATCATTTACCATTATTCATTTATCATGTATTTATGTTTGTTGCCATTATGAATGGGCCGAGGCCCATAATGTGTTTGTGGGTCTCAGGTCGTTTTGTGTTTCGGGATTTATACACTGAGTCTTGGTGACTCACCCCTTTTATTTTCCCTACTCTTTCAGATGAGTAGTAGATCGTGGACATGGGAGCCATGACAGACTCGAGGGGCCATAAGGACATTTATTTAAAGAAATATATCTCCGTTTAAAATACAATGTTCTCTTTTATTTAGTTTTTAATTTTGGGAATATTTATGTAATAAGGCCCCATAGTTTATATTCAACTAAGTAGTTTTTAATATTTGCAACTTATGAAATTATGTCAAAGGTTTAATTATACGAAATAATAATAATACAAGGTCTTTTTCAAATGTCACTTATTTATTTAATAATTGTCTAATTAACTTACGATTTCCAAAACCGATAAGGAACTATGTTTTCAACATCAAACCCGTAACATGCCAGAACTGGTCGAAACGTATGGGCCGGGTTTGGGGTGTTACAGATGTATACTATTGTGAATTGAGAATATTGGTAAAAAATATCATTCATTATTCTTTGAAATTCGGATGGAGCATTTTTTAATCCAAAAGGCATTACATATCATTCTTATTGTCCAAATGGTACAGTAAATGCCGTTTTATATCTTTCTTCTTCTTTTATTTGGATTTGCCAAAATCTAGATTTCATGTCAAATTTTGAGAAAATATTTGCATTACAATGTTTCTGCAGCAAATCTTTCTTATTTGGTATTGGGTATCAAATCCACTTTAAAGCTTGATTGAGAGGTTTGTAATTAATTACTAATCTTGGCGTTCCTCTTTCGAGTTCTGCATTTTTTCTTACATAAAATGCTGAACAACTCCAAGGAGAACTGCTTTTCCTAATTAAATTTTTATTAAGAAGGTCTTGTATTTCTTTTTTACAAAATTCTTCCATTTCTTTGTTCATTTGTATGGGTCTTGCTTTTGTGGGTATTTGTCTTTCATCAAAATAGTTTTCATATGATAATGTTACTTCGTGTCTTTTCCTATTCCAAAAAGCATTAGGAATGTTAAAACAAATTGTTAATTCTATTTCTTCTCCACTTTGATTTATCCTTTTTTGTACTTCTCTTTTTTTCTAATTGTTCATTCAATTTTTTAAAACATATTTCTTCTTTTAGAAAAGAGATTTGTTTCTATTTATGATTAATTAAATTATTGATTTGCCCATTATGGATGGATAACGATTTTAATAAGTTGAGATTTCTTATTTTTGGTTTTTCTACAAAAGGAAATTCCACTTTAGTGTTTAAAACTTTGGTGCAGATAGAATTATTTGTTACTTTATAATGTTTGAGTAGGGATATGAATGGGGTTCCTAATATGACATATTGGGCAATATCTTTTACCATTAAAAAACATGTTTGATATTTTATACCTTTGTTGGATATTTCAGCATTGAGAATTTTGTAAGCAATTTTTAGTTTTTTACCATTTGCAGCTTTAAGAGATTCTGATGTTTTATCATAATATTTTGTTGGAATTATCCCTTCTCTAATGCAGTTTTGGTCCGCTCCTGTATCAAAAAGGGCTATTGTTTCTAATTGAAATTCATTATTTATGACAATATTTATTTTTATTAAATATCTTTGAATAGATACTTCAGTTAGAACCATCATATATTCATGTGTATTTTCTTCAGGTTTGGGTTCAATTTCTGACGAACTTTTTTCTAGGATTTCATGCTTTAAGGTTTGTATTTGTTTTTTCATTTCTTGTTGTTCCATTTTAAGCTGAGAAAGTTCTAATTTAATTTGTTTTATTTCTAACTGTAATTCAGAATTTTTAGTTTGTCTTGGTTTTTTTTTTCATATGTATTAAATATTATATATTGTATATTATACATTTGTGATTGACTAGAAATAATTTCTTTTTCTTTTTCTAGTTTATCTTTTAATGAGGATTTTAATTTCAAAAGGTATTCTCTTTTAAGTTCTAGGTCTTGATTTTATCAATAACTTCAATAATAAATTCTTGGTCTTTGCTTAACATATTAATTGAGGGTTCATTTTCTTCATTAGAAGATTGGGATGTTGTATGTAATTCGTCTATTTGTAATTCATCTGTTTCGGTAGATGTATCATTTTCAGAAGAAGTTGTTTCGAAGAGAATCTCATTTAATTTTTGTTCTATTTCTTCATCTAGATTTAAATTATTAATTTTTCATCTAGATTTAAATTATTAATTTTTCTTTTAATTTTAAAATATTTTGAGATGTGTCCTGGTTTTACACATCTATAACATTTTATTGTTTTATCAATTTTGTTTTCTGTTTTTTGTTGTTTCTTTTCTTTTCTATATTTTCTATATTTAATATTTCAGAATATTATAAAAAACCCAAATATAGAAAATATAGAAAAAAAAGAAACAACAAAAAACAGAAAACAAAATTGATAAAACAATAAAATGTTATAGATGTGTAAAACCAAGACACATCTCAAAATATTTTAAAATTAAAAGAAAAATTAATAATTTAAATCTAGATGAAGAAATAGAACAAAAATTAAATGAGATTCTCTTAGAAACAACTTCTTCTGAAAATGATACATCTACCGAAACAGATGAATTACAAATACACGAATTACATACAACATCCCAATCTTCTGATGAAGAAAATGAAACCTCAATTAATATGTTAACCAAAGACCAAGAATTTATTATTGAAGTTATTGATAAAATTCAAGACCTAGAACTTAAAAGAGAATACCTTTTGAAATTAAAATCCTCATTAAAAGATAAACTAGAAAAAAGAAAAAGAAATTATTTCTAGTCAATCACAAATGTATAATATACAAGATATAATATTTAATACATATGAAAAAATAAAACCAAGACAAATTAAAATTTCTGAATTACAGTTAGAAATAAAACAAATTAAATTAGAACTTTCTCAGCTTAAAATGGAACAACAAGAAATGAAAAAACAAATACAAACCTTAAAGCATGAAACCCTAGAAAAAAGTTCGTCAGAAATTGAACCCAAATCTGAAGAAAATACACATGAATATATGATGGTTCTAACTGAAGTATCTATTCAAAGATATTTAATAAAAACAAATATTGTCATAAATAATGAATTTCAATTAGAAACAATAGCCCTTTTGATACAGGAGCAGACCAAAACTGCATTAGAGAAGGGATAATTCCAACAAAATATTATGATAAAACATCAGAATCTCTTAAAGCTGCAAATGGTAAAAAACTAAAAATTGCTTACAAAATTCTCAATGCTGAAATATCCAACAAAGGTATAAAATATCAAACATGTTTTTTAATGGTAAAAGATATTGCCCAATATGTCATATTAGGAACCCCATTCATATCCCTACTCAAACCTTATAAAGTAACAAATAATTCTATCTCCACCAAAGTTTTAAACACTAAAGTGGAATTTCCTTTTGTAGAAAAACCAAAAATAAGAAATCTCAACTTATTAAAATCTTTATCCATCCATAATGGGCAAATCAATAATTTAATTAATCATAAACAGAAATAAATCTCTTTTCTAAAAGAAGAAATATGTTTTAAAAAATTGACTGAACAATTAGAAAAAGAGAAGTACAAAAAAGGTTAAATCAAATCAGAGAAGAAATAGAATTAATAATTTGTTCTGACATTCCTAATGCTTTTTGGAATAGGAAAAAAACACGAAGTAACATTACCATATGAAAACAATTTTGATGAAAGACAAATACCCACAAAAGCAAGACCCATACAAATGAACAAAGAAATGGAAGAATTTTGTAAAAAAGAAATACAAGACCTTCTTAATAAAAATTTAATTAGGAAAAGCAGTTCTCCTTGGAGTTGTTCAGCATTTTATGTAATTAAAAATGCAAAACTCGAAAGAAGAATGCCAAGATTAGTAATTAATTACAAACCTCTCAATCAAGCCTTAAAATGGGTTAGATACCCAATACCAAATAAGAAAGATTTGCTACAGAAACTTTGTAATGCAAATATTTTCTCAAAATTTGACATGAAATCTGGATTTTGGCAAATCCAAATAAAAGAAGAAGAAAGATATAAAACGGCATTTACTGTACCATTTGGACAATGTGAATGGAATGTAATGCCTTTTGGATTAAAAAATGCTCCATCCGAATTTCAAAGAATAGTGAATGATCTTTTTTTACCAATATTCTCAATTCACAATAGTATACATCGATGATGTATTATTGTTTTCATAAAATTTAGAAAAACACTTCAAACATTTATCCATCTTTATAAAAGTCATAAAAAATAACGGTTTAGTAGTTTTTAAATCCAAGATAAGTTTGTTCCAAACCAAAGTAAGGTTTTTAGGTCATTACATTACCCAATGAACCATTACCCTAATAGAAAGGTCCATAGAGTTTGCTAGCAAATTCCCAGACCAAATCCTTGATAAAGTCCAATTACAAAGATTCTTAGGAAGCCTCAATTATGTCATAGACTTTTATCCAGGTCTTAGCAAATTATGTGAACCATTATATGATAGGCTCAAAAAGAATCCACAACCTTGGACAAATGACCACACCAATATTATCACCCAAATTAAAAAAAAAAATCACTAAGCTTCCTTGTTTATATTTAGCCGATCCAAATGCCCCCGAGATTGTAGAAACAGATGCTTATGAAATAGGATACAGTGGGATCCTAAAACAAGTTAAAGGGGGAAAAGAGCAAATAGTCCAGTTTACTTTCAGACACTGAAATCCAACTCAGCAAAATTATAGTACTATTAAAAACGAAATTTTATCAATTATTTTGTGCATTACAAAATTCTAAAGTGATTTATTAAATCAAAAATTTCTTTTACGAATCGATTGCAAATCAGCAAAAGAAGTTTTACAAAAAGATGTTCAAAATATTGCCTCAAAACAGATTTTTGCAAGATGGTAGGCAATTTTGAGCATATTTGATTTTGATATTGAATACATCAAAGGAGAAACTAATTCTTTGCCTGATTTTCTCACCAAAGAGTTTCTTCAAAAATGCCACCCAAACTCCGAGACAAAGGAAAAGGAAAAGTATGAGAGTCATCCAAAACCCAAATTTCCTCAAAACCAATTAAGTCATGGTATGAAATTTGCCATGAAAAAGAAAATGAGAGATCATCATCATCATCAAAATCCTCCTAAAATACAATAGTTCAAGATGCACAAGATCCAAATGAAATTGGTTCTCAAATCAAAAAATGGATTGAGTCCCTTTTTCAATCCCAGAAGTGGCATTGGCCTTTTGTCAAATGAAAGAAAACATGTTCATCTCCTTCATGTTTTGGCCGAATGTTGCTATAGACACCATGGTTAGGGTTTTTAAGCTTTCAAGCTTAATAGTAAGTGCATCCAAGCCCTGTTTTTAATGTTCTTTACATCTTTGAGATCCCCGTAACTCGGTTTAGCTATTTCTACCATTATTTTGAGCTAGGGTTTGTGTTTAAAAATTTACCCATGGATGAAAAAGATGTGTTTTGATGTCTAATGGTAGAATATGAATGCTCGGTGTGTAATAAACGACTTTTACTAAGTGATTTTTGATGAAATCGCATAAAAGGACTAGTTTGTAAAAAGTTGAAAATGTATGAAAAATGTGTGAATGAATGCAAATTGTGGACTGCTATAGTTATGAAAATGGTTCGACTAGGCCTAAAATACAAGGAAATTGAATAAAAATTATTTTACAAGTGATAAACCGTAAAAGTAACATATTTTAAGCCCACATTTAGCATGCTTTTGGATGATTTAAGCCTTGAATTATGTAATTTGGTGCTCTTAATCCTTTGTTTTTATGTTTTACACTCAGGAGAGCACCGGATGATGAAAAGAACAGAAAATGGGCCCAAAACAGAGTAAATGGGCCATATCACGAAATCCACACGGCCTGGGCCTAAGCCACACGGCCATGCCTCACTCAATAGTCTCGAACACGGCCTGGCCACTACTTACACGGGCGTGTTCCATGAGTGTGTCCCTGCCGCGGCCAAGAGGAGTTTTACTCGGATTTGGATACTTGGAGGCAAAGAAACATATTCCAAAGCCTATTCAAACACCCTAGTAGGAATTCTACTTGAATTAGGATACTTAGGGGGCCATGTAAGGCATCTCAAAGTCTATATAAACACCCAAGGGGGCAACTTGAAGGGGGAGTTTGGCAGAAGCCAGAACCCAAGGCTTTAGTTAGGGGGCGGTTAGCTAGGCCAAGGAGCCGAGCCAGAAAGGTCAGATTTGTGGAGAGTTACTCGAAGATAGCCAGTTGATCCATCTCAAGAAGCCGGAGTTTTACTCAAGATGGAAGATCTCTCCTTCAATTCCTTCAGGGGGTTTTAGGGATTTCTTATGTTTTGTTTTATCTTTTCTTTTTAGATGTTTTCTTTTATTGTTATGAACTAAACCCTCAGATACCTGAGGGGATGAAACCTAAGATGAATCTTGTTATCGTTTGTTGAACTATATGATAAATATTTGACTTGTTCTTAATTATGTGTTCTTAATTCTTGTGTTGATATTTCCGGGATATTAATTCAAGTATGATGTGCTTAGGTGGAGGAGCAAAAGTCCCTGCCTAAGAGTAGATCTAGCATAATTAAGCGGAGTTGGTCGCACGCTTAGAGATAGGGTGACGAGATTTTGCCAAATTAGGGTGAAACCTAATATGAGAGTCCATAGATCGAGTTAATGTGATTCTAGGGGTTTTAATTAGAAAGAGATTTCAATTAATCAACCTAGGGTTAGACGTTATTCTCTTTGAGAGAGTATTTAATATACATTAGGGAATCTTACGGATCAAGTCAAGAGAATAAATCGTCTGGTTCAGAGTTAGATAACAAGAGAAGTCTAGGTGGATTCCTCCTTGGGTGTTGTCTTAATCAATTGGTTTTTTCCTCAAGATATTTTCCCAAACTCTTTCTTTTTTGTCTTTGCATCTTTAGTTTAGCAGTTAATTAATTTAGATTAGATAAATAAATCCCTTTAGTCTTAGGCTAAATAATAAAAAGAGAGTTAGTATTAGTATTTTTGGTTCCTTTGGGTTCGACATTCCGGTCTTGCCTTAACTATACTACTGTTCGATAGGTGGGCTTGCCTGAAAAATCATTGTCATAGTTAGTTTCTAGGTTCGATCATTCTTTTTATAATTTTTTAAGACTCGACAGACACGATCAAGTTTTTGGAACCATTGCCGGGGAACTAAAATATTAAGAACGCTCAATTTTTATTACTTTAGCCATTTTTAATTTTTTGCAATTTACTTTTATTTTCTAGTCTATTTTTATTTTTGCAAATTTCTTTCTGTCACTCCTTTCAGGTACCTCTAGTTTATGACTAGAAGGAACCCGACAGGACCCTTACTTTACGACAGTGATATTGAAGGTACCGTTCGTAGAAATCATAGAGAGATAAGGCGAAGCTTAAACTACATAGAAGAAGAGCAAGAAACCGAAATTAATACTATAGAAGAGATGGCAGAGAATAATCCGCCACCTCCAGAGATGGTCGAACATCATGCTCCACACACTATGTATGATTATGCTAAACCTAGTTTAATAGGAACTGAGTCTAGTATTGTTAGGCCTACTATTGCTGTAAATAATTTTGAACTGAAACCTAACACTATACAGATGATACAACAGTTTGTTCAGTTTGATGGTTTACAGGATGAGGATCCTAACACACACTTAGCAAATTTTTTAGAATTATGTGATACCTTCAAGATAAATGTAACACCCCAAACCCGGTCAATACGCCACGACCGAATTTGGTATGTCACTAAGGAAAATATTTTTGAAAGAATCGAATTAACAATTAAATTTTTATGAAAAACTCTTTTAAATTCTTTATTTGTAGAAAATAAGTTAAAACTGAAATTTACTTTGAAATTACATAAAACTTTAAAATAAGTAAATGAATCATAAGTTAGAAAAGGTTATATCATTTTAAGAAAACTCGAATTATTACTTTGAAAACCACTTGCATTTGATTGTAGAAACTTATTTTTTTGAAAATCTTTTAAATTATCGAAAGCACTTAAGTTGTTAAAATTATCAAATGATTTATGTTACCCGATGGTAACGTTTTAAAAACCATCGCGTTGTATAGTTTAGAAAACTTTGTGCTCAATTTATTATAATAATCATGAAATTTATAAACCATTAAACATGTTCAAAACCTAAAATTAAATAATCCAAAACATAATTAAACAGGCCTTATTACAAATCCATAAAATATGAAAAGCAAATTAAAATAAAATACCCAAATGGACGTTCATACAAAACCAACTTTTATTGCATGGCCTCCTCGAGTTCATCCGGCTCCTCATCCGCAATCTCACGAATCACCTGAAAAGATAAGCAAGAAGGTGAGTCACCAAGACTCAGTGCATATTCCCTCTCGCGGGTAAATACCACAAACTTACACAAATTATAACAAAGCAACGTATATGTATAATGCACCCAACCTAGCCATCCATATCTCCTTTTCTACCCCGTGTGGTACCAAACCACTGGTGGTGCCAAACCACTGGTGTCCAAAGACACAATTGTGATACCAAATCACTGGTGACCGTAGTCACGAATAAACCATCTGTGGGGCCAACCCACGTGTGATACCAAATCACTGGCGACGATCCCATAACTCAAAAGTGGGGCCAACCCACGGCGGTGTTAACCACAGGGACGAGACGCTATGAGGTGCCAAACCTCTGGTGTCCGAAGACACGAATGTGATACCAAATCACTGGTGACTGAAGTCACGAATCATCAAGTTGTGGGGCCGACCCACGTGTGATACCAAATCACTGGCAACGATCCCATATCTCAAAAGTGGGGCCAACCCACGGTGGTGTTAACCACAGGGACGAGACGCTATGAGGTGCCAAACCTCTGGTGTCCGAAGACACAAATGTGATACCAAATCACTGGAGATACCAAATCTCTGGTGTCCGAAGACACAAATGTGATACCAAATCATTGGTGACCGAAGTCACAATATCAATCTTCCCTCTCCTCTCATGTTGCCCATACCAATGCAATAAACAAATCATGTCAATATACTTTGATATGAATCACATAACAAAAATATCATAAGTCGTAGATCATGATTTCAATCCTCATGTATTAACAATATATCGAAACGGACTTACCCGAATCCTCATTCATACCATCATGGTATCATCTCAAAATCTCATCATTTCGGCTTTAACAATATGAATAGTTATTTAACACACATATATACAAATATGAACCAAGTTATAAAGTGTGTAAGATTCACACCTTTCACCAACGCAAATACTAACTTCTAAAGATCCGATCTACCGCACTAGATCCTTGTCCTACAATCGGCCAATACTAAGATTATGAACAAAGGCCATTCGGCCATACCACAAAATCCCAAAGAGTTTCACTTGTAAAACCAAGTCTTACCTATACTTACCCAAAACGATTGACAAAGATACAAGGCTTAGGTTGATTGCTTCCAACGTCCCGAGGAGCCTAAAAGAAATCGGTTCCTAGAATGATTAAAACCTTGCAACAAATGCCCATAGGTTCGACTTTTGTCCACAAGAAAATAACATAGAGAGGAGAAAAGATATAATAGGAAAATCGGCCAAGAATACTTACTTATTAACCAAAATCGATTGAAGAAAGCAAAGGAAAATCTACCCTTGAATATTTGGCCAAAATAAAACAATAAGAGAAAGGGAAAGTTTCGGCAAAATGATCAAATGGTCTAAGAAATTCGGCTATGGTTGATTGTATTGACAATTAGGATTCGATTAAAGTTGAGAAAGAGAAAGGAAAACAAAAGAAGAAGATGGAAGAGATTTCAATGGGAGAGGAATGTTTATGACTTTGAATAAAATAAAAGAAAGTAAAGAGAGATGGAGAGATGAAAGTTTCGGCCAAGAGAAAGTAGGAGAAATATGATTATGAACCAATGTCAAAGAAGAAAAAGAGAGAGATGTGGGAGAGAGAGAGGTTCGGCCAAACTCTATTTTGCCAAAGAAGAAAAGTGCACAAAAATGCACAAAGTTCAAATTGTATTTTCGGTTTCAAAAGAACAATGAAAGAAAGAAAAAATGGTATGATTTGGTTCAACAAAATGAGGCTAAAATCAAAAGAAATTTGCACCAAAAGCACAATAGACATTCGGCCAAGGTGGGAAGTTTTTGGAGAGAAAGAAAAACAAAGGCAAAGATGCACAAATGCAAAAGTTGGCCAACAATTCCCCCCCAAAACACCTAACAACATTCGGCCACCCCCCTAGACACCCATACCGTCCACATACATGCACTAAAGCCTAGGAAAACTTTTCAAAACATCTTCCTTATATCATGCCTTATGCTCTCCCATCATCCTTTAATCACTTGATTTCCTTCCCAAACATCTAACTTACCTTAAACTAATATTCAACTTACCAAAAGAAGAATTTGAAAGTCCAACTTTCCATATGTGAAGCTTGACCGTCCATCAATGCTAGAATGTACAAAAATACAATCCTCAAAATGCTTTCCAAGCTACTCGAACCACTTCCCTCAAGCAACCTTTCAAGCTCCTTAACCACTATGCCATTAACTCCCTTATGCTATAATTTAACACTTAAATTAACTTAAGTGTCAAGCTCACTTACTCCACTTCATTAAAAAACTATACTAAAAATTATTCTAGCTTTCTAATATTTCCAAGCTTTCACACAAAAATACTAAGCACACAATAACATTCATATCCAAGCTAACACAAGAAAATACTCAAATTTTAGGATGTTACAATAAATGGCGTTCTGATGATACCATCCGTCTTCGGTTATTTCCCTTTTCTTTGAGGAATAAAGCCAAACAGTGGTTACATTCTCTACCACGAGGATCAATCACTACATGGGACCAAATGACCGAAAAATTTTTATTAAAATATTTTCCACCGGCCAAAACGGCCAAAGATAGGAATGGTATCTCTTCTTTTGTGCAGATAGATTTAGAGACACTTTATGATGCATGGGAGAGATACAAAGATTTGTTAAAGAGGTGCCCACACCACGGATCACCTTTGTGGCTACAGGTCCAAACTTTTTACAATGGTGTGAAACCTTCAACACGGCAACTAATCAATTCAGCTGCCGGCGGAACCCTGAACAACAAAACTCCTGAAGCAGCTTACGAGTTTATAGAGGAGATATCACTGAATAACTATCAGTGGCAAGTTACAAGGACAAGGCCAGCCAAAGCAGCCGGAGTTTTCAACATTGATGCAGTGACCGCGCTATCAAATCAGGTAGAATTGCTACATAAAAAAATTTGATGGTTTCTATGGTTCTTCACAGGCAAATCCAGTAATGCAGTGCGAGACAAGTGAGGGCATGGCGAATCCTAAGTACCCACCCTACGGACAGGGCATGGAGAGCGAGCAAATGAACTATATGGGTAATAATTTCTGATCTAACAATAACCCTTATAGTAATACTTATAATCCAGGTTGGAAGAACCACCCCAATTTCTCATGGGGCGGTCAAAGAAATCAATGGCAACAACCATCCCAAAACTTCCAACAACAGCCCTACCCACAGGAAAAGAAGCCGAACCTTGAAGAGGTGCTGACAAACTTCATAGCAGCTTTAGAAACATGTTTCCAAAAGACAGAAACAAAACCTGAGGCATTGTTACAAGAGTTCAAGGATCAAATCAGGCAACTCACTAAGTTAATCTCTGAAACACGATCAGAAAGCTTACCGAGGGAAACAGAGCAGGTAAAGGCAGTGACACTAAGAAGTGGAAGGGAGTTAATCGAAACGAAAAAAGAGGCACCACATGAAACCGAGAGGGCAAAGATAACACCAACCCGTGAGGAAATCAAACCAACAATTCCATATTCAGCAAAGTTAAAGAAAGACCACTTAGACGCACAATATGGTAAATTTCTTGAACTTTTTAAACAGTTACATATTAAATTACCTTTTGTTGAAGCTATTTCGTAGATAACAACATATGCAAAATTTTTAGAGCTTCTAACAAATAAAAGGAAGTTCGAGGAAATTTCAACAGTGGAACTTAATGAAGAATGCTCAGCTATCATCCAAAACAAGCTGCCAACCAAATTGAAAGATCCAGAAAGTTTCACTATTCCTTGTTTAATTGGTAGTTTGAGCATAGAAAAGGCATTAGCTGATTTAGGTGCCAATATTAATCTAATGCCTTATACAATGTTTAATCAACTTGGTCTCGGGGAACCAACACCCACTAGGATGAGTATTCAATTAGCTGACAGATCTGTTAAGTATCCTAGGGGAATTATTGAAGATGTTCTGGTAAAAGTAGATAAATTTATATTTCCCGTTGATTTTGTTGTGCTTGACATGAATGAGGACGTAGAGGTACCTTTAATTTTGGGATGACCCTTTCTAGCTACTGCTAGGGCTGTCATTAATGTTGGTGATGGTAAACTTGCACTAAGGGTAGGAGATGAAGAAATTGTTTTCCAAATTTATGATGCCATGCGATATTCTAGAGAACGAGATGATTCTTGTTACTTTGTTGATGCCACTTATCATATTTTCCAAGAATCTTTGCAGGAAATCATGCACAGTGACATGATGGAACTGTGTCTTTCACAAGGTGAGGGGAAAGATGATGATACCAATGAAGAGAATCCCAATGCATCATCCTCTAGGCAGATGTAAATAGAGGACATTGAGATCAATGATCTAAAACAGAAACCCTCTATCGATAAGCCGCCCAAGTTAGAACTAAAACAATTACCAAAGCATTTAGAATATCCATTCCTGGGGGATAACTCTATGCTACCAGTAAACATCTCTTCAGAACTAGGACCCAAAGAGAAAGAAGATTTACTAAGGATACTAAGGAAGCACAAAAAGGCCATAGCATGGAAAATGTCAGACATTAAAGGAATAAGCCCATCATTCTGCACCCGTAAAATTTTAATGGAAGATGAGTATAAACCTTGTGTGCAACCTTAGAGACGTTTGAACCCCAATATGAAAGAAGTTGTCAAAGCTGAGGTAATTAAACTTCTAGATGCAGGAATAATTTATCCTATTTCTGACAGCACCTGGGTAAGTCCTGTGCAGGCAGTTCCAAAGAAAGGAGGCATGACTGTTGTAGCCAATGAAAAGAATAAATTGATTCCTACAAGAACAGTCACAGGTTGGAGAGTCTGTATTGACTATAGGAAGTTGAATGACGCCACCAGAAAAGATCACTTCCCTTTACCCTTTATTGATCAGATGTTAGAGAGATTGTCTGGGCATATGTACTACTGCTTCTTTGATGGAATCTCCGGCTACTTCCAAATCCCAATAGCTCCTGAAGATCAAGAGAAGACAACATTCACATGCCCATACGGTATGTTTGCTTATCGTAGAATGCCTTTTGGATTATGTAATGCTCCTGCTGCATTTCAGCGCTGCATGTTGGCCATCTTTGATGAACTTGTGGAAGACATTATGGAGGTATTTATGGACGACTTCTCGGTATTCGATAATTCTTTCCACCTTTGCCTTAAAAATTTAGAAAAGTTCTAATAAGATGTGAGGAAACAAATCTTGTCTTGAATTGGGAAAAATGTCACTTTATGGTTAGAGAGGGGATTGTGTTAGGACATAAAATCTCTAGTAAAGGGATTGAGGTAGATAAAGCTAAAATTGAAACCATAGAAAAATTACCTCCTCCTAGTTCAGTTAAGGCTATTAGAAGCTTTTTAGTACATGCTGGGTTTTACATAAGATTCATTAAATATTTCTCTAAAATAGCTAAGCCTTTAACGAGATTACTAGAAAAAGATGTTCCTTTCGATTTTGATCAGGAGTGTTTAGATGCATTTAAAATCCTCAAAGATAAACTAATAAATGCCCCTATTATAATTGCACCTGATTGGAATCTGCCTTTTGAACTAATGTGTGATGTAAGTGATTTTGCAGTAGGTGCAGTTTTGGGACAGCGAAGAAAGAAGCATTTTCAGCCAATTTATTATGCTAGCAGAACATTAACACCGGCACAAGAAAATTACACCACTATAGAGAAAGAATTTCTAGCCGTAGTTTTTGCATTTGACAAATTTAGACAGTATCTGATATTATCTAAAGTTGTCGTTTACACTGATCATTTAGCTCTTCGTTACCTCTTAACTAACCTGATACAAAACCTCAGCTCATACGATGGATCTTACTCTTACAGGAATTTGATTTGGAAATACAGGATAAGAAGGGAGCTGAAAACCTTGCAGCAGATCACCTTTCCAGGCTTGAGAACCCACATATCGAAGAGCTCGACGAGAGTGAGATAAACGACTCGTTCCCTGAGGAACAACTCTTCTCTATAACTAACACCGAGGTACCAATATTTGCAGATATTGTAACATCCTAAAATTAGAGCATTATTTGTGTTGGCTCGGGTATGAATTTTTTTTTTTTTGTGTTTAGCTTGGTTTTGTGAATGCTTGATTTTATTCATGAAGCTAGAATAATTCTTTGTATAAAAATTTAGTGAAGTGGATTAGGTGAGCTTGACACTTAAGTTAATTTAAGTGTTAAATTCTAGCACATGAGGAGCTAGTAGCAAGATGGTTAGGACGCAGGAGGAGTTGCTTGAGGAAAGTGGTTCGAGTTGCTTGGAGAGCATTTTGAAGACTTTATTTTTATGTATCCTAGCATTAAGTGTCGATCAAACTCTAATTATGATAGGGTGGACTTTCAATTTTATGGTAAGTTGAATAGCAAAATAGGAAAGCTTGTATTTTGGGATAAGAATCTTGAGGTTTATGGAAGGATGGGGAGACATAAGGCTTGGCTTAAGGAAGTTGTTTTGGAAACTATTCCAAGGCCATTAGTGCATGAATGTGGACGGCATGTGTGGCTGGGGGGTGACTGAATGTTGATAGGAAGTTTGGGGGGATAGTTGGTCAACTTTAACATTTTGTGCACCTTTTTACATTTTCTTTTCCTCTCCAAAAACTCCCTCTTTGGCCGATTGTACCTTAGGCATTTTGTGCAATTTTGCTTTTAATTTAGCTTTCATTTGTGTTTGAACCAAATACTATTTTCTTTCTCTCATTTTTCCTTTTGAAATCGAAACCACATTTTGCATTTTATGCACTTTTCTTTTCGGCAAACTAGGTGCTTGGCCGAACCTTTTGTTTTCTCATCTCTTTCTTTTCTTTCTTTTGGCAATTGCTCAAAACCACATTTCCTTTTCACTCCCTCTTGGCCGAATCTTCCTCCTTCCCAAATCCCATTTCTTTTTCATTTGCTCAAAGTTAAAAACATCCATTTCCATTCTATTTTCTTTTTCTATTTTCTTCTTTCTTCCATTTTTGAATCATCTTTCTCCTATTTCATTTTTCACTTTCATTTTCTTTTTTTTACTCCACCATAGCCGAATCTTCTTTCTCTCTTTTGGGGTTATTTTGGCCGAATATTATCAAGGGTAGATTCTCTTTGGTTTTCTTCAATCGATTTTGGAAGATAGGTAAGTATTCATGGCCGTATGTCCTTTAATTCTTTTCTCTTTTCTAAGTCGTTTTCTTGTGGACAAAGGCCGAATCCTTGGGCATTTGTTGCAAGGTTCTAACTATTATTAGGAACCGATTATTCTTTTAGGCTCTTTGGGACTTTGGAAGCAATCGATCTAAGCCTTACTTCTCTAGCGATCAAAGGTTGGTAAGTCAAGGGGTAAGGATTCTTGACGATTCATCATTCTTTTGAAAAGACTAAAGCTATTGGGATTAAGGTGTTATTAGTCGATTGGTGTTGCTTAAAGTTTTGTGATTTGGCCGAATGTAGGACAAGGTGATCTAGTGCGGTAGATCGGGCCTTCGGAAGTTAGTATTTGCATTAGTGAAAGGTGTGTATCTTACACACTTATAACTCGGTATATATATATATATATTTATATATGTGTTAATAACTATTCATGTTGTTAAAGCCGTAAACTATGAGATCTTGATATGATACCATGATGGGTATGAACAAGGATTCGGGTAAGTCCGTTTCGATATGATGTTAATATATGTTGATTAATATCATGATCTACGATTTTTATATGTTATATGATCATATCAAAGTATGATGGCATGATTTATACTCTACATATATATTGGTTTGGGAATATGAGTGGAGGGGGAAGGATTTGATATCCGTGTCTTTGGGACACCAGAGGTTTGGCACCTCCAGTGGTTTGGTACCACAATATTTTGTGTCTTTGGGACACCAGAGGTTTGGCACCTCATAACGACTCGTCCCTGTGGTCTAGCACCACCGTGGGTTGGCCCCACTTTTGAGATATGGGATCGTCGCCAGTGATTTGGTATCACACGTGGGTTGGCCTCACACTTGGATCGTTGATATTTTGTGTCTTTGGGACACCAGAGGTTTGGCACCTCATAGCGACTCGTCCCTGTGGTTTAACACCACCGTGGGTTGGCCCCACTTTTGAGATATGGGATCGTCGCCAGTGATTTGGTATCACACGTGGGTTGGCCCCACAGATGGATTATTCGTGACTTTGGGTCACCAGTGATTTGGTATCACATTATTGGATATCATGACTTTGGGTCACCAGTGGTTTGGCACCACCAGTGGTTTGGTACCACATGGGGTAGAAAAGGTGTTGTGGATGGCTAGGTTGGGTGCATTTTCATATATATATACATTGCTTGGTTATAAATTGTGTAAGAATGTTGCATCAAACGGGGGAAGGATTTATGCACTGAGTCTTGGTGACTCACCTTCTCCCTTATCTTTTCAGGTGACTCGTAGATCGCGGATGAGGAGCCGGATGAACTCGAGGTGGCCATGCATTAAATAAATTTGGTTCTACATGAACTTTGGTTTGGGTACTTTACCTTATTTAAATTTGGTTTCATATTTATTTTGGGTTTGTAATAAGGCCATTTAAATTACGATTTTGGATTATTTATATGCTTTGGATATGTTTTAAATATGGCTTAGAAATTATATGATTATATATTATTTGAGCACGAAGTTTTCTAAACTACAAAACGAATTAGTTTTCAAAATCTCACCATCGGGTAATAATAAAAATCGTTTGATAGTAAAATTTCAACTTAAGTGTTTTTTGACAACTTAAATGTTTTACAAATTGAAGTTTCTACTCTCAAATGCAAACGATTTACAAAGTAATAATTCGGGATTGTCAACTTAGTTTTAAAAGATTTACTTACGGGATTTTAAAAGTAAACTATCATGCACCTATTTTTCTAAAATTAAATCGGTAACTCAATTTTCTTCAAAACGTTTTCCTCTGTGGCATACCAGATTCGGTCATGGCGCATTGACCGGGTTTGGGGTGTTACAGATATTGCAAATTATTTAGCTGCTAACATCTTACTAAAAAGACTAACACATCATCAAAAGAAGCGATTCTTTGTTGATGCGAAAAGCTATTTTTGGGAGGATCCTTTCCTTTTCCGCATATGTGCAAATCAAGTAATTTGGCGATGCGTTATAGAGGTGGAATCAAGTAAAATCTTAGAACATTGCCATTCAGGACCTTCAGGAGGACACTAAAGCGGGATTAAGACAGCACACAAAACACTCGAATCAAGATTTTATTGGCCAACTCTTTTCAAGGATGCCAACAGGTATGCCGCTTCGTGTGATAAATGCCAAAGAACAGGTAATATTTCTAAACACGATGAAATGCCTCAGACATATATGTTATCATGTGAGATATTTGATGTATGGGGTATTGACTTTATGGGTCCATTCCCTAGTTCATTCAGAAATAAATACATCTTAGTAGCAGTAGATTACATGTCAAAATGGGTGGAAGCGCAAGCTTTACCTACTAACGATACTAGAGCTGTAGTAAAGTTTCTTAAGAAACTTTTCTCTCGTTTTGGAACACCCAGAGCAATCATCAGCGATAGGGGCACTCACTTTTGCAATACTCAATTTGAAAAAGTCTTAAGAAAATATGGAGTACACCACAAAACAGCTACCCTTTATCATCCTCAAACTAGTGGGCAGGTGGAAGTGGCAAATCGAGAGCTTAAGCGAATCCTAGAGAAAAGAGTTGAATCAAATAGGAAAGATTAGGCAGTATAAGCAGATGATGCTTTATGGGCCTACAGAACAATATTTAAAACCCCTTTAGGGACATCCCCGTACAAACTGGTTTACGGAAAGAGTTGTCATCTACCATTTGAGTTAGAGCACAAAGCCTACTGGGCTATAAAGTTCTTGAATTACGATCTTAAAATTGCAGGTGAGAAGAGGATGATGCAGTTAAATGAACTAGATGAATGGCGAGCTGATGCCTATGAGAATTCACGACTATATAAGGAGGCAACCAAACGACGCCATGATGCTCGTTTAAAACAATCAAAGCAATTTGAATTAGGAGACTTAGTCCTGCTGTATAATTCAATGCTCAAACTATTTCCTGGAAAACTGAATTCAAGATGGTCAGGACCATTCGTGACAAAATCTATTTTTCCTTATGGCACAATCGAGGTAACCCATCCAACTCAAGGAACATTCAAGGTAAATG
This sequence comes from Gossypium australe, assembly GCA_005393395.2. NCBI lineage: Eukaryota > Viridiplantae > Streptophyta > Magnoliopsida > Malvales > Malvaceae > Gossypium > Gossypium australe. The sequence goes on from CM016623.1 coordinate 109,732,723, forward strand.
GCCATCGATTGAAACTTTATAATGGTGAAGATTTCAAGGAATTGAGAGAGGAGCTTCAACCCTGTGAACCTTATTTTAGGAATGAAAACAGGGTGAGTCTAGCTTAAGACTTTAAACAAGCACTTATCGGGAGGCAACCTGAGCACTAACTTCACTAACCCCATTAATTTTTCTCATTTTAATTTTATTTTTCCCTTTAGCACCTAAATCAAACTAACTGGTTCAGTAAAGCGCAGGTTTCCTACCACACAGCCTTACACACGGGCGTGCCCGTGGCCGTGTGGTCGACATGGGAAGGAAAACGGGCGTGCAGTTAGACGTGCGAGAAGAAGAAGACAAATTTTCCCCAACATAGGCTACGATAAAAAGACCACGGCCGTGCGATGCGGCCGTGGTCTGTACTGAGTAAACCAAACCAACCATGTGCGACACTGACTACTTGTACACGGGCATGGCAAACGTAGCACGGGCGTGGGAGAAGCGAACATAATAGCACACACCCAGGGAATACGGGCGTGGGGAACATATCAAACGCGCCCAAATTTGAAAATTGCAAAAAGTACGGCCTGAATAAACATACACACAGGCGTGGCTGCTGCCCGTGTCGTCTTCCTTATTTAAAGAAACATAGCCCCGTTTTTCCAATTTTCTTCCCCAAACCCCAACCCTAGCCATTTTCTCTCAAAAACTTCCCCCAAATCTGGCCACCAACAAGAAATACCCTCACACTTCTCACCTATTTCTCAGCCTTCTTCCACTCTTACACCCTTCTACACCCTCCATTCTCAGCATTCTTTGTTTTCATTGCATTCTTCTCAATCTTTTGGCCATGTCGAAGAAACGGAAGGATCCCAGTACAGTCTCCCTCATGGAGACCGATCTACATAAGCTCATGCCGGCCACTTTATCCACTCGACAAGCCAAGGGCCTTTGAGACCATTTATCTTTTGTTTTACTTTTATCTTCTCCTCTATTTTCCTTCTCTTTGACTATCTTATGCTTAATTTAGTTTATTTTATTTTAGTTTCTTAGTGTCAGGTTCAAAAGGCTGCTAGGGAATCACACCGGAACCACAACCACCACCTTAATGAAGCCTTAGAGGTTCTAAAGGCTGCTTGGGAATCACGCCACTTCCGCCAACGCCAGCACCTCCGCAGCCTTAGAGGTCACACCCACCTCGCGAACCATCTAACAATAAGGACTCTTCGGTCCATTCATCTTTCATTTTAATTTTATTTACACTTCTATTTTCTTTCTTTTTATCTTTCTTGAATTTAATTATATATTTAGTTTATTTTAAATGTGTCTTAATAATTCCTGGCTAATTCTCTACGAGTTCCCCAATTTCTTTATTTAGCGTAGAGCTCGGTAGCAGCCACCACCCCTATCGACTTCCAACTCTAACCATCCAAATTGAGGAAGTCTCACCTCCTTCTCTCTCTTAAAATGCATATATATCTTTGTACATTGAGGGCAATGTACATCTTAAGTGTGGGGGTGAATAGTTATTTCAAGAAAGTGCCTAACTTTCTTCATTATTCTCAAATCCCTGAATGATATCTTGTCTTGAATTAAGTTTCTCATATTATGATTAGAATGAAAATTCCTTTGACTTATGACTTTTATTGATATGTTTTAGATTAAGTCATTGATAATTGTACATTGATGATTAAATTTGTAGAATACTAGAGAATCAAGCATGATAAGTCTATTTTTCAAAAATTAAAAAGTTTTTTAGGTTGTCTACCTGAATCTGAATGTTACCTTGAAATTTGAAATTTACGAGGCTGATATCAAATACCCATAACTTCTGTGAGCTTTTGAGCCTTTTAGAGCATACATTCTTTTTCGTGCTCACTTTATTGATTATGAGTGTGTCAACATTGATTTGTTATTCTAGAACTTGCATCGATTATACATGTCGAGACCACACCTTTGAGTTGATATACAGAGATGATAAGGGCACCTAGGTTTTAACCCACTCACTCCACTAAAAGTCTACCTTCACAATTAACCCCTAGTGAACCCCGTTTAATCCTAACAACCCTTTTTATTGACTCACCCACTAATATTAACCCAAAACCCTTTGTATTTGTTATCACCATTCCTTTAGACTACCCTTATGTCAAGATTTGATTTGATTAGTTGCCTGACTATGATCTTTATTTCAAATAGTTGAATTTATCATTTATTACACATTTGACTTTTTCTTAAAAAAATCGAATTATATTCATTATTGAATGAGCTTATATGATTGAATGCCAATTATTGAAGAAGAAGCTCATATCAGAGTATTATTATTAGTTCGTTATTTCTAGTTAGGTAATTTGTCAGGTCAATCTCGATTCTAACCCTCTAATTCAGCCTTTATCCACACCTTTAACCCAAGCCCCGTTACAACCCTTTTAAAGACCTTTTGATTTGTGTATCATCTCATATTTTAGTGGTGGAGATTTGATTTTCATGCAAGCCTATGGGATTAACTTTTCATGTTTGACTTTTGAATGCTTAATTCTGAACCTTAAACACTTCGAGTGATTTGAGTAAATCTTTAGTGAGGATGTCAACTCTTGTCAATTTCGAATCAGATGTAATTATTTAGGTAAGGGGAAACACTAACATTTTCAGGACTATAAATGTATGACTTTGATTGTTTGAATCTCTAGGACCCTTTGAGTTGAATTATCCAGGTATGAATTATCTTTGAATTATGATGAAACATTATTGATAAATTTTATGGATCGAGGAAGTTTGTTTTAATTATGACTTGAGAATTTTGCTTGAGGACAAGCAAAAGCTTAAGTGTGGGGGTATTTGATAAACCGTAAAAGTAACATATTTTAAGCCCACATTTAGCATGCTTTTGGATGATTAAAGCCTTCAATTATGTAATTTGGTGCTCTTAATCCTTTGTTTTAATGTTTTACACTCAGGAGAGCACCAGATGATGAAAAGAACGGAAAATGGGCCCAAAACAGAGTAAATGGGCCATATCACGAAATTCACACGGCCTGGGCCTAAGCCACACGGCTGTGCCTCACTCAATAGTCTCGAACATGGCCTGGCCACTACTTACATGGGCGTGTGCCATGGGCATGTCCCTGCATCGGCCAAGAGGAGTTTTACTCGGATTTGGATACTTGGAGGCAAAGAAACACATTCCAAAGCCTATTCAAACACCCTAGTAGGAATTCTACTTGAATTAGGATACTTAGGGGCCAAGTAAGGCATCTCAAAGTCTACATAAACACCCAGGGGGAAACTTGAAGGGAGAGTTCGGCAGAAGCCGGAACCCAAGGCTTTAGTCAAGGGGCAGTTAGCTAGGCCAAGGAGCCGAGCCAGAAAGGTTAGATTTGTGGAGAATTACTCGAAGATAGCCAGTTGATCCATCTCAAGAAGCCAGAGTTATACTCAAGATGGAGGATCTCTCCTTCAATTCCTTCAGGGGGTTTTAGGGATTTCTTATGTTTTGTTTTATCTTTTCTTTTGAAATGTTTTCTTTTATTGTTATGAACTAAACCCTCAGATACCTGAGGGGATGAAACCTAAGATGAATCTTGTTATCATTTGCTGAACTATATGATAAATATTTGACTTGTTCTTAATTATGTGCTCTTAATTCTTGTGTTGATATTTTTGGAATATTAATTCAAGTATGATGTGCTTAGGTGGAGGAGCAAAAGTCCCTACCTAAGAGTAGATCTAGCATAATTAAGCGGAGTTGATCACACGCCTAGAGATAGGGTGACGAGATTTTGCCGGATTAGGGTGAAACCTAATATGAGACTCTATAGATCGAGTTAATGCGATGCTAGGGGTTTTAATTAGAAAGAGATTTCAATTAATCAACCTAGGGTTAGACATTATTCGCTTCGAGAGAGGGTTTACTATACATTAGGGAATCTTAAGGATCAAGTCAAGTGAATAAATCATCTGGTTCAGAGTTAGATAACAAGAGAAGTCTAGGTGGATTCCTCCTTGGGTGTCGTCTTAATCAATTGGTTTTTTCCTCAAGTTATTTTCCCAAACTCTTTCTCTTTGTCTTTGCATCTTTAGTTTAGTAGTTAATTAATTTAGATTAGATAAATAAATCCCTTTATTCTTAGGCTAAATAATAAAAAGAAAGTTAGTATTAGTACTTTTGGTTCCTTTGGGTTCGACATTCTGGTCTTGCCTTAACTATACTACTGTTCGATAGGTGCGATTGCCTTAAAAATCATTGTCATAGTTAGTTTTTAGGTTCGATCATTCTTTTTATAAATTTTACGACTCTGACACGCGATCAACAAGCCTAAAGTAAAAAGTATAAATATGACAAAGTTTAAGGGCAAAAATGTAATTTTTCAATAATATGATTTTTGAACTTAATTGAATAGTATAATAACTTAATAAGTCAAATGTGGTATTTTAGATAAAGAAAAATGAGTTTCAGACTTAGAACGAGGGAAAGACGAATATTGGACGACTCGATCCCTTTCGCAATTTTAAGTTGAGGTAAGTTCGTACGGTAAACATTAATGTTTATTTGTTAGATTGACGAATAATTTATGAAATTACTCGTATTATTTGTTGATTATTAGAAACTAATGTTCAAACAAGTAAATGCAGGGTTGAACTATTTTGTTCAATGCTAAATGATAATTTGACGGAAAAGACCATGGACAAACCATGGCATAGTGTGACAATGTGAAATCTATGTGAAATTGTGACTAAGTGAATCCGGGTGCTGGTCTAGTACGTCATACCAATGGCTGGGTATTTCGGTATATTGCGGATACTTGATAGCTTGTGTGAGCAGCATTGAGTGAGCAACTTGTGTGAGCAGACCCGAGAATGTAATGTGAATAGCTTGAGAATGAGCCTATGTGTGTTATGTGATTATGTGATGTCCGGGTGTTGGTCTTGTACGTCTACCAGTGGCTAGGTAGTCCTACATATGTTGTGGATACCTGATAGCTTGTATGAGCAGTACTATGTAGCTACGTCTGACCGACAGCTTGTGTGAGCAGACCCGTGAATGTTAAGTGGTTCGGGTGCTGGTCTTATAAGTTCTACCAGTGGCTGGGTAATTCGACATGTGTTGCGGATACCTGACAGCTTGTGTGAGTAGCACTAAGTAGTTACGTATGACCGACAGCTTGTGTGAGCAGACCCGAGAATGTAAATGTGAATAGCTCGAGAACGAGCATATATGTGAAATGTGATAAGAGATAGCTTTGGCTACATATATGTGGCACGTATGTGCAAGCGTTCCCAGTATCCGTTAAAATTCTGATGTGTTCAACGGGAAAATGACTAATGTGTAAATGAATGTGAATATGTGACGATCAAGTGCAGGTATATGTATGTATACACTCATGAGCATTGTGCTCGGTATGTGATCGAATTTTGGTAAGAATGTAAACAAGTTTGGTAGGTTATACCTATGAGAATGACCTTGTGATTATAAGTCCATGCTTATGATATATGAATATGTGGTAAATGTGATTGATAATCATGTGTGAGGCTTTTAGGCCAAATTAAATTGAGAAATGATATGTTCAAGTCTTTGTTGTTGATGTATAGGTTAAATTGGCCAATGAATGGCTTGTAAATATTTGATAATGGCTAGTTATTGGAATGGCTAACCATGGATATGCTTTGGTGTTATTTATGTGTAAATGAAAATTAATATAAAGGAAACATGAAAGAGTAAAGTTAGCAATAAAACAGTTTGGACAGTAGTAGTTGTGTGACTTTGAAAAATCACAAAAAAATGGTGGAAATTGAATTAGAGGTTGAATGAGATATGAAATTAAATCTTATTGAGTCTATTTCTGTAAAAAAGAAACATAATAAGCAAAAAAAAATTCATATAGTGAGATATTTGGATTTTAGTGAGACAGGGTCAGAATGATTTCGGAATCCCTTATTTTGACTTGGGAAATTCATTAAAAATTTTAAAAAAATAATATGGGATAAAATTTATATGATTGAATTTCTTAATGAGACTATTTTCAAGAGAAACAAACGGAAATGTCATTAGAGTTCTTTACAATGAGATAATTAATTTTTAGTGAAGAGGGGTCGGAATTGTTAGACAGTGAAACAGGGGAGACTTTAAAGAATAAACTGTACTAATTGGTTCAACCAAAAATTCTGGAAATTTTATGGTAAGAAGATATGTAAGTCTAGTTTCAGGAAAAATTAGCGGATCTTAATTTGGAGTTCTGTAACTCCAGATAAAAATAATTTAGTGACTATAACTCGAGGAAACAACTCAAGATGAACATAAATGAATTGTGAAATTTTATGCAATAATGATGGTATTATCTTGAGAGCTTATAATGAGGATTGTTAAAAGCATGGTAATCAATTGTTTATTATTTACATACGTACTTACTAAGCTTTATAGCTTACTCCGGTGTTTTCCGTGTTTATAATGTACTCAGGTTAGCTCGGGTTGGAAGTCGCCGGAGAATCTATCTCACTATTAAGCTTACAATTTAGGTATCGAAGATTTTATACTTAAGGTTGTGGCATGTATATGGAACTTGGTCATGTGTATATGTTACTATGAGTTGTCCTAAAATAATGACCCATGATATTTGGAGTTCATTGTTGTATAAGGCCATTTAATGTGGCCAATAAATTGGTTAAGATATAAACTCATGATGATGTATTCCATGGTTGAGTAAATTGTATGCTATGACTTGTTACGTGTGTGTGGTGGATGTCTTGGTAGCTTTTAATATGTCATGAAATGTGTCATTCAAGTTATACTCAAGTATGGGCATGATAGGGTAGACATTGGCTTGGAAAATAGCCAACTTTTTGGCCACATAGGCAGAGACACGGCCGTGTGTCTCAGCCATGTGGAGGACACGGCCTGCCCACATGGGCGTGTGACTCTCCAAAACAAGAAAATTTTCTAAATGTTCCAATAGTTTTAAAAGTTCTCGGTTTAGTCCCATATCTCTCCCAAAGTATGTTTTGGGCCTCATAGACCCGTTTTAGGGACTTGATGATAAAAGATAAAAGTTTTAAATTTTAAACAAAAATTTATGCTTTGAATTAGTTCAGTTGCAAGTGTTATTGTTTGGTAACGCCTCGTACCCTGTTCTGGCGTTGAACACGGGTAAGGGGTGTTACACTTAAAAGTCCAGAAAAATTATTAATGTAAATCACCATATTTATTTTTGGTGTAAAAACTAACATTACTAAATTTACCTAATTATACTACCACTACTGTACTATACTAGTACCCTAAATCACCATATTTAATTAGTCTAGAAAATAATCCGACCTCCCGCACGCTGTCTGGCCCTAAGACTAAAGATCATCTGAAACATATTAAACAAATGAGTGAGCTAGAAGCCCAGTTTGTGACTCGACCCATAAACAAAATTTTCTTATAACCTACACAAATGTAAATACCAAAACAAAATTTTACTTATAATGTACACATATACAAATATCATATCAGAATGTCCTATTACCAGAAACATATATCATATCAGAATGTCATATTTTTAGAAACATGTATCAGATCAGAACAAATCCTACCCCCATCCGCTACACCCCAACTCTGACTAACCAATCACACCAAATAGGACTACAAGAGTCCATCCATCCAATCACACTAGGTCGTGGTGGTATACAACTCATAATGGTGCAGCTGAGTTGCCAGACAGATATTGCTGTATAACCGCCAAAATTGTAGTAATACTGCCAGAAAATACTTCCTCCATCATATCAAAACCCACCCCAATGCACATGCGTAATCATAATTACATACATACATATCACATTAATGGTATGGCATGCATACCTAAACATAAGTTACAGATCATAACATATCATATTGCTTGTACTAACAGTTATTCCACATACAGATGTCATACATGTTTTTACATGTAATTATGTTTACAATTTTATCAAAACACAGATCGTACATACATTTTTCACATATTTTAACCATGTCACATACTGACATATATTAACAGATGTCACATTTCGAGTCATATTGAAGCCAAACGGACCCAACGAAAAGTCTAATTATAAATTTCTGAGTCACATATGCTTGTGTGACCCACACGGCCTACCAAAATTGCTCGTGCAATTGCACACACCTGTGTTCTCCACACAACCTGACACATGGCTGACCACATACTGATATTGTGTCAGAGTCTTAAAAATTTATAAAAAAAATGATCGAGCCTAGAAACTAACTATGACAATGATTGAGGCAAGCGCACCTATCGAATAGTAGTATAGTTTAGTGGCAAGACCGGATTGTCGAACCTAAAGGAACCAAAAGTACTAATACTAACTTTATTTTTATTATTTAGCCTAAAATAAAAGTGAATTGTTTATTTAATCTAAAATTAACTAATTATTAAGCTAAAGATGCAAAGACAAAGAGAATGAATTGGGGAAAATAATTGTGGGAAAAACCAATTGATTGAGACAATACCCGAGGAAGAATCCACCTAGACTTCACTTGTTATCTAACTCTGAACCAGACGATTTATTCAATTGACTTGATTTATTCTCTCGAGGCTACTAACATCTAACCCTAGGTTGATTAATTGAAATCTCTTTCTAATTAAAACCCCTAGAATTGCATTAACTCGATCTATGGACTCCCATATTAGGTTTGACCCTAATCCGGCAGATTTTCGTCATCCTATCTCTAGGGTTGCGATCAACTCCGCTGAACTATGCTAGATCCACTCTTAGACAGGGTCTATTCCTCCTCTGACTAAGCACAACAATACTTGAGTCAGTATCCTGAAATATTAAAACAAGAATTAAGAACACATAGTTTAGAACAAATCAAGTATTTATCATATAGTTCAGAAAACAATAACAAGATCCGTCTTAGGTTTCATCCCTCTAAGGTATTTGAGTATTTAGTTCATAATAATTAAAGAATACATCTCAGAAGAAAATATAAAACAAAACATAAGAAAAACCCTAAAACCCCCTGAAGGAAATTGAAAGGAAGATCCTTCGTCTTGAGTATAACTACGGCTTCTTGAGATGAATCAACTGGCTTTCTTCGAGTAAAACCCACAATTCTGGCCTCTCTGGCTCGGCTCTTTGGCCTAACTGGACGCCCCCTGAAGGTTGGTCTCTAAGGTGTTTATATAGGCTTTTGGAATGGCTTTCTTTGCCTCTAAGTACCCTAATCCGAGTGAAATTCAAACAGGTCACGTCAGGGACACGCCCATGGCACACGCTCGTGTGAATCGTATCTAGGCCCTGGTCGGGCTTGTTAAGTAGGCACGACCGTGTAACATCCTAGATTAGGGGTTATGCGTTCGTGCATAATTCATGAGATAGTGGGCTCAGTGGGTGTGTTGGATGTGTTCTGAGGAGTTTTAGGAACCCTAAGATGTAGGGAAATGTATGGAAATGTAAGGAAATGTATGGAAATGTAAGGAAATGTCTTGTCTTGGAATTGTAAGGAAATGATTTAGAAATGATTCAAAAGAGGAAAGTAAACATTTCGGGAAACTTGGAAATGTAAGGAAATGTTAAGTTTAAAGGAGGCAAACGAAAATTTTTGGAAACTTGGGAATGTAAGGAAATGTCAAGTTTTAAAGTTTAAAAAGAGGAAATTAAGGCAAGGTGGCCTTAAGAAAATTAATAGGGTGAATTTGACACACAAGCAGGCTTGGAAAAGTGGCCTGAAGATGCAACATAGGGCCTCTGGAAATTGCGCCACATGCAAGGATGTTGGGCCTGAGTTCGAGTCACATGGGAAGCAAATAAAAGAAGTTTTATTTTTGCTTCTAGAAGCACAGTGGTGGACGGCACAAGGCTTGCCAAAGAGGAGTTTCATTCTCTTTTAAATTCGGCTATTTAGGGGATAAATAAAGGATTTTGTTTGGATTATTTCTAAGAGATAATTGTTGGATTAATTATTTTATTTTGTGATAATTAAAAGGATAAAGCTATCAAATAGAAGAGTGGTGGCCAAGTAAGGGACTCTAGCCTAGTAATTTTGGCTATAAAAGGAAGAGTAAGGCTATTCTTCATTCATTCTTTTCTCTTCAAGAAAACCTCTGCCGAAATTCTCTAAAGTTTCTTCTATTCTCTCTGCCATTATTCTCTTTTTCTCTTTTCTTTTTGATTCTCTTTGGCCGAATCCTTCTACACCCTATTCTCTTATTCTTGTTCCCTCAATCTCCTAAAAGCCGAATACTGTTGAGGATTCAAGCCAAGGTGTTGTCGACTACAACATTAGGGGAGGAATTTCGGGATATCAAGTGTTGCCGATTTCAATACTAAAGGTGAGGATGTTATTGACATCGTTTTGGTTCTTTTCTTTAAGCCGAAATTTAGATTCTAATGCCATTAATATCTTTGGCCGAAACTTTGAAGAGATCTTTCGGGATTTACTAAGTGTCGACTACAAGGAAGGAGAAGTTCTTTTCCCGAAGGTCCACCATAGGCCGCATGTTCCCTAGTTATTCGGTGAGTTTCGGGATTTAAAATCCACAAGGTTAGTGTCTATAGCATTCGGCCAAGCCATGTTTGGTAAATAGATGTTTTTTATTAGTTATTCAAAAGCCGAAACTAATCTATTCAAGTAATCTAGTGATTGCCGATTTCAAGAAAGAAGGATACAAAGTTTCGGGACTTGATTCTTAAGTCAATGGGCAACAAGGTAAGTTTTAGTGTACTAATCCTACTAGGATTTGGATTTATGGCCAAATAGTTCTTTACTAAGTATTAAATGATTGATTAAATGTAGAGATCTAAGATCTAAGGCATTAGATCAAGCTTTTCAGGTTTTGGATTGGAAACCTTAAGCGAATCAGGTGTGTACCCCACTCTAATTCTTAATATGTTTTATGGCATGTTTAATAAATATATGTATGTGATATTAAGAATATGAAAGTGTAAGAATATGGCTAAGGTACCATGTTATGGTACAAAGTACTCAGGTACGTTTCCTACTCCTACTAGGATTATGAAATATGTTAATTGTAACATGAGAATAAGAATAAGAATGTAAACTCTGGCATATTTATGCATATTACTATTATTTGGGACATATGGGTTTTATTTTGAAGGGGAAGTGAATGTGGTGACCTAAGACCGTGATATCTGAATGTGGTGACCTAAAACCACAGTAATCTGAATGTGGTGACCTAAGACCACAGTAATCTGAACGTGGTGACCTAAGACCACGAATGCGGTGACCTAAGACCGCGATATGGAGTGTAGCGGAAGGAGGGTCGACTTAGTAGTCCCCACGGTGTACAGGTTGGTACGGGGGAGTGTAGCGGATGGCTTAATAGGTTTGGGTTTTGGGAATGCATCATAACTTGTATGCTATGATATGAATGTGTAATAATTGTTATGCCTGATTCGATTATGATTTAGTGTTGTGTACACATTGAGTCTGTTGACTCACCCCGTTGTGGGAACTATTTTCAGGTGATGAACAGTGATGGACCGGGACGGCAGGACTTGTGGTGGCCATGCTCAACTTGAAGTCTTTATTTTAATGGACTATTAATTTTTTTAAGTACTCTGAATTATTTGGATTTATTTGGTGTAATAAGGCCTTAAGGCCATAGTGCACTATCTTATTTCTGTTTATTGTTTAATTATGTTACAAATTTTTATTAAGTTTAAAGACCAAGTAATTTTTTTTTTAAAAAAATATACTCTATATGTTTTATCACATAGAATTAAAAAGGGTTTTCTAATATGAAAATCGAATTGGTTTTCAACACAAGCCCAACCCAAACAATTTTTTTTAAAACGCACAAGATTTTCACAAAGTAACAAAAGAATTTGAACCGGTTTATTTGAGGAACATACCAAATCTGGTCAAAGCTCGTGGGCCGGGTTTGGGGTGTTTCAGGCCATGTGGTCTTGGGCCCAGGCCGTGTCGATTTTGTAATTTGGCCCATTTACCTTGTTTTAGGCCCGTTTCTCATTCTTTTCATCCTCCAGTGCTCTCCTAAGTATAAAACATGAAATTAAGGGATTAGGAGCACCAAATTCCACAATCCAGGGAATAAATCATCCAAAAGGATGCTAAATATGGGATTAAAATATGTATATATTACGGTTTATCAAATACCCCCACACTTAAGCATTTGCTTGTCCTCAAGCATAATTCTCAGCTCACAATTAAAATGAACTTCCTTGATTTATAATATTCATCGATAATGTTCCATCATAATTCAAAAATAATTCATACATTGATAATTTAAGTAAAAGGATCTTAAAGATTCAAACAATCAAAGTCATAGTTTTTGTAGCACAAAAAAATATAGCCGTTTTCCCTTACCTAAATAATCACCTTTAATTCAAAATCAACAAGAGTTGACATCCTCACTAAAGATTCACTCAAATCACTCGAAGTGTTTAAGGTTCAAAATTAAGCACTCAAAAGTCGAACATGAAAAGTTAATCCCATAGGCTTGCATGAAAATCAAATCTCCACCACTACAAAATGAGATGATACACAAATCAAAAGGTCTTTAAAAAGGGTTGTAATAGGGCTCGAGTTAAAGGTGTGGATAAAGGCTTAATTAGAGGGTTAGAATCGAGATTGAATTGACAATTTACCTAACTAGAAAAATGAACTAATCCTAAATAATTACATCAATTGAAAACTTGTAATACTAATAATACGAGCTTTTTCTTCAAGATGTGGAATTTAAACGTATAAGCTCACCTAATTATAGAACTAATAATGAATATACTTTGATTTTTTTAAGAACAATTCATTACAATAATAAGAAAGAACTTTAACAACTGAAATATAGAACATAGTTAGGAAACTGTTCAAAATCAAATCTCGACAAAAAGGGAGTCAAGGAATGGTAATAACAAATACAAGATGGGTTTTGGGTTATTATTAGTGGGCGAGTCAATAAAAGGGTTGTTAGGATCAAAGGGGTTCACTAAGGGTTAATTTTGAGGGTAAGCTTTTTAGTGGAGCGAGTGGGTTAAACCCTAAGTGCCTTTATCATCTCTGTATATCAAATAAATAATGTGATCTTGACATGCATAATCGAAGCAAGTTCTAGAATAACTAATCAATGTTGACACACTCTAATAAAAAAGTGAGCACGAAAGGATGTATGCTCTAAAAGGCTCAAAATCTCACAAAAATTATGGGTTTTTGATATCAACTTTGTAAATTTCAAACTTCAAGGTAATAATTAGATTCAGGTAGACAACCTAACAAAATTTTAATTTTTGAAAATAGACTTATCATGTTTGATTCTCTAGTCTCCTAAAGTTTAAATCATCACTGTACAATTATCAATGACTTAATCCTTAACATATCAATAAAAATCATAAATCAAAAGAAATTCATTCTAATCATAATATGAGAAAATTACTTAAGAACAATGCATAATTCAAGGTATAATTCGGGTATTTGAGAATAATGCAAAAAGCTAGGCACTTTCTTGAAATAAATATTCACCCCCACACTTAAGATGTACATTGTCCTCAATGTACAAAGATATATATGAAATTTAAGAGATAGGGAGAGGTGAAACTTCCTGAATTTGGATGGTGTAACACCCCAAACCCGGCCCAAACACTACAACCGGATCTGGTATGTCACTAAGAAAAATTTTGGAGAACATGTCATATTTTCAGAAAAGCCCAAATATATTTTATATAGAATATACCTTTGTAAAATAAAACCCAAACTTAATTACATGCCTTAGTTTAATTAAAATAAAAATTTAAATAACTAAAAGTAATAAAAGCCCATAATAAAACAAAATATAAACTAGTGGCCCATGGCCTTATTACAACGAGATTTTAAAATCCATTAATTAAAAATATAAAATAATAACTTGAGTCATTTTGCTAAATCCACATATTCTGCTGCATGGCCACCCTGCGTTCCTCTCCAGCCCGGTCCGAAGCACTAGGTATCACCTGAAATGTTAATTAAAAGGGTGAGTCGCGAGACTCAGTGTGCAACCCTCATGCACCACTAGATTTTTGGGCCTTAAGCCCATTAAGCAAAATAAACAATTTAATACTCATAACAAACATTAAAATATGATTAAGTCTCTTTTAGATGAGCTAGTAGATTAAGATAAAGAAGAAAAGATAGGATTTATCTGCAAGGTTAGGTAAGTGCCGAAATTTCTATAAATAGGGGGAATATCTCTTCAATTTTGAGCATTATAGGGGTTTAAAAGGTAGTATCTACGTTCAAAATACCAAAGTGGGCTTGTGGCCCAATCTTAGGAGGTGACGCCACACAAGGGAGTAAGGGGCCCAAATTTAAGTTTCATGGAGCCCAATTCTTTTAATTTAAGTTAGCTAAATTTTGGGCATTAGGATTAGGTGGAGTGGATGGCAACAAGGCTAAAATTTAGGGGTTTTAATGTTTAAAATATGTGGATAATAAGCAGATAAAGGCTATTATTTAGGAATTTATTTTATGAGGATAATAAGCAAATAAAGGCTAAAATTTAGGGATTTTAATGTTTAAAATATGTGGATAATATGCTGATAAAGGAGGAAGGAGTTAGAGATAATTAAGTCTCTTTCAGATGAGCTAGTAGATTAAGATAAAGGAGAAAAGATAGGATTTATCTGCAAGGTTAGGTAAGTGCCGAAATTTCTATAAATAGGGGGAATATCTCTTCAATTTTGGCATTTGGGGTTTTTCTCTCATTCTTTTCTCTTCTTCTCTAAGTAAAAGCCGAAAACTCCTAAAGTTCCATCTTCTTCTTCATTCTTTGCAAAAGCCGAAATCTCTAAGCCTATTCCCTCATCTTCACTTTGATTCAAAAGCCAAAACTACACCTATTCTTCTCCTTAATATTCATTGGCCGAATCTCCCTTAGCCATCTTTTCAATTTTTAGTTCTTTCAAAAGCCGAAAGCGCGATAGATCATCTTTTCAGGATTTTTCCTAGAAGCCGAAACTCATAGATCTCTAAGCTATAGAATCATGTTACATTCAGGATTCCAAGGTAAGAGGATTTGTTTATTCATATATATATAATCGGGTCGAATACTAACTATGGCCGAATATAGGAGAGGCCTATTTTCACATCTTTCCGGTTTTTTGAAGCAAAGCGTAGATCAGTTTAGCAAGGGTATCTACATTAATCAGGTGTGTAATACTTCCCCACCATCTAGATCTAATCATAAAATGCATGATCATAAGATTTATATATGTTTTGATAATTGCCAACATCTCGGTTTATTGATGAAAGCCCAAGGAGGGTAAAAGCGGATCCCAGGTTAGTAAATAATCTGTTTAAATATTATAAGTAAAATGCTTGTATGTGATTGCATGGGTTGGGTTGATGAAAGGAGGAAGTTATACGTTATATGTGTAGCGGTTTTTACCGTGATCTGATGTAGCGGCTAATGCCGTGAACTGTTATACGGGCTTCGGCCATTAAATATTATACGGGCTTCGGCCATTATATGTTATAAGGGCTTCGGCCATCATACGTGGATGAGCAGCAAGACTGCCATCATAGTGTGTAGCGGTGTGGGGCGATTGTAGAAATCCCCAATGGTGTGAACGGTTGGTACGGGGGCGTGTAGCGGATGGAAACCTAGGCAAACGGGTTGGGCCTTGCATATTATTTGTTATTAATGTTTGTTATGAGTATTAAATTGTTATTCTATATAAAATATATTTGGGCTTTTCTGAAAATATGACATGTTTTCCAAAATTATTTTTAGGCCGGGTTTGGGGTGTTACAGATGGCTTCCTTGAGTTGGAAGTGTCGTGGTGTGGTGCCCGCCGACAATCTCTGAGCTAGATCAAGAAATTGGGAAGCTCGTGAAGAATTAGCCAGGAAATAATAATAATAATTCAAAATATACTAAATATATATTTAAAGACAAGAAAGATAAAGAGAAAGAAAATAGAAAGTCAAATAAAATTAAAAGAAGAGATTAATGGACCGAAAAGTCCTTATTGTTAGATGGTTAGCGAGGTGGGTGTGATTTCTAAGGCCGTGGTGTGTGATTCCCAAGGAGCCTGTAGAACCTAAATCAAAGAAAATAAAACAAAATAGATTAAACTAAGTAAAAGAAAACTAAAGAAAAGGAAAATAAAGGAGAAGGGAAAATAAAAAGAAAAGTTAAATGGACTCAAAGGTCCATTTCCTGTCGAGTTAATGAAGCGGCCGACATGAACTTATGTAGATCGGTCTCACAGAGGGAGACTGTGCTAGGATCCTTCCGCTTCTTTGACATGGATATAGTTAGATCTAGAGTTAGGAGAATAAAGAAAAATGAGAATGAAAATGGAGAAGGGGTGTAAAGGAAGAAGAAGGGTGGGGAGTAGGTAAGAAGGGGAGAGGGGTGGTTTAAATAGAAATTTTAGGTGTGGTACATCCCCACGCCCGTGTACCGTGGGCGTGTCGAGTCACATGGCCGTGTCGCACGGCTGTGTTATGCTTCATTTGTTTCTCCCACGCCTGTGTGCAGGTCGCCATGCCCGTGTTGCTAAAACAGTGTCGGCCACGGCCGCATCGCACGGCCGTGGTGTTCAGTTGAGGGCCGTGGCTTGAAGATTTTTTCGTTTTGTTTTGTACTATCTCAGCCATGTCAGTACGAAAATCCGTAGTATCCATATGGCCATGGCCACGGCTGTGTGTGAGGCCGTGTGGTATGGAAATTTGGACTTTAGTTAGTTTATAGTTAGGTACTAAAAAGAAAAAGTTAAAGAAATAATAAAAAATGTAAAAATTAATGGGGTTAGTGCTCAGGTTGCCTCCCAAGAAGCACTCGTTTAAAGTCTTAAGCTAGGCTTACCTCTCATTTGCACAATCATGGTGGTTTGAGGAGTTGAAAAATCCTTTCTTATGCTATCAGTTCTATTATCAATATATAGCTCAAGTCGAGTAGCGTTTACTTTAAAAGTGCCGAATATAAGCTTACTTACCTTGACTGTTCCGTATGGGAAAACCTTGAGTACCCTAAAAGAGATTTATTTGTTTGTATTAGGGTCAGGAGGAGGTATTCGAGGGTCTGTCTTATTTAACAATACCTGATCTCCGATCTTAAATTTGTTTGTCCCACGGATTGGTGTTGGTTCTGCTTTGTGTATTCCTAATTTCTCCTTGAAGTGTGTCTTCCACTCGTCTAGTTCATCGATCTAAAGCCTTCGTTTCTCACGAGTTATTTCCTTGTTGGCATGAGGTCTAGGATCTGGCTCAGTTATGTAGTTTCGTGGTGCTTCCTGAAAAGAAGGTTTAACATAATGGTCATTAATAAAATTAATTTTCTCACCTTGATTACTCGATGTCCTGGCCGAGTTAAGAGCCTGGAGACTGACTGATTCGCCACCTACACAAAGTATGAGTTCACCTGCACTGTCATCAATTTTAGTCATGGCAGTTGCTAAAGAGGGTCTTTCTAAAATTAAGGGGATACTATTGTCGTTATCCATGTCTAAAATGACGAAGTCTACTGGGAATACGAATTTATCAATTTTCACTAGTACATCTTCAATTATACCACTAGGAATTCTAATAGTTTTATCAGCTAATTAAATACTCATCCTAGTTTGTTTGGGTTTCCCTAGACCTAGCTGTTTAAACAATTTCTAAGGCATAACATTGATGCTTGCCCCTAAATCAGCTAAAGCATTATCAATAGATAAACTACCAATTAAGCATGGAATTGTAAAACTCCTTGGATCTTTTAATT
This sequence comes from Gossypium australe, assembly GCA_005393395.2. Taxonomy (NCBI): domain Eukaryota; kingdom Viridiplantae; phylum Streptophyta; class Magnoliopsida; order Malvales; family Malvaceae; genus Gossypium; species Gossypium australe. The sequence goes on from CM016623.1 coordinate 109,750,392, forward strand.
TTTGTGGTAGTTTATTTTGCAACATTGCTGAGCAAACTGCGTTTAGTTTCACATGCGATTCCTCGTCTAACTTTTGCTTGTTTGTTAACAGCTCTTTTAAAAATTTCCTTGAACCTGGCATCTGCGAAAGAGCTTCAAGAAACGGTAAGTTAATATGTAATTTCTTTAAAAGTTTAAGAAATTTACCAAATGGTTCGTCTGTGTTGTCCTTCTTCATCGCATCGGGGTACAATATACGAGGTTGGTACTCTTTAATTACCAGTTTTGGCTTCTCGTGACTTACCTCGACCTTACCTTTCTCTATCAAATTTTCTTGGCTTAATTTAGGCTCATCTAACCCTACACTATCCTGAGCTGCTATGGCTTGAAGTTGCTCCTTTGGGTTAGTCTCAATGTTGCTTGGGAAGCTACCTTGTGGTCGTTCTGAGATAATCTTAGCAAGTTGCCCTAATTGGTTCTCGATCCCTTGAATCAATGCTTGTTGATTCTTAAGTATTGTCTCGGTGTTTTGAAGATGTGTTTCTGACACCGCGATAAATTTTGTCAACATCTCCTCAAGGTTCGGCTTTTTTCCTGTGGGCAGGGCTGTTGTTGGAAGTTTGGAGGGGGTTGTTGTCTCTGGTTTCCTTGACCACCCCATGAAAAATTGGGGTGGTTCCTCCAACCTGGATTATAAGTATTACTATAAGGGTTATTTTGAGATTTAAAATTGTTACCCATATAGTGAACTTGTTCGTTCTCAGCGCTCGGGTTGTCAGGTGGATAGTCTGTGTTGTTTATCCCTCTTCTATTCGTATCGCACTGCATGACTGGATGTACCTGCAAAGATTCACATAAACCATCAATCTTTTTATTTAAAAATTCTACTTGGTTTAATAGCATGGTCACTATGTCGAGGTTGAAAACACTAGCTACTTTCGTTGGCCTTGTCCTTGTGACTTGCCACTGATAGTTATTCAGTGACATCTCTTCAATGAATTCATCAGCAACCTCAGGTGTTTTATTATTCAAGGTTCCGTCGACAGCTGAATCAATTAATTTCCTAGTTGAAGGGTTCACACTGTTGTAGAAAGTTTGGACCTATAGCCACAAGGGTAATCCATGGTGTGGACACCTTCTCAATAGATCTTTGTATCTCTCCCATGCATCGTAAAGTGTTTCTAAATCCATCTGCACAAAAGAAGAGATATCATTCCTTAACTTGGTCGTTTTAGCCTGTGGAAAATATTTTAATAAAAATTTTTCAGTCATTTGTTCCCATGTAGTGATTGATCCTCGTGGAAGAGAATTCAACCACTGTTTAGCTTTATTCCTCAGAGAAAAGGGAAATAGCCGAAGATGGATGACATCATCAGAAACGCCATTTATTTTGAAAGTATTGCAAAATTCTAGGAAATTCGCCAAGTGATTGTTTGGATCTTTATCCTGCAAACGTCAAACTGAACAAATTGATGTATCATCTGAATAGTGTTAGGTTTCAGTTCAAAATTATTTGTAGTAATAGCAGGTCTAACAATACTTGACTCAGTTCCTGTTAAATTAGGTTTAGCGTAATCATACATAGTTCGAGGAGCATGATGTTCGGCCGCCTCTGGAGGTAGCGGATTATTCTCAGCCATCTCTTCGGTGGTATTGGTTTCGACTTCTTGCTCTTCTTCTATGTAATTTAAGCTTCGCCTTATCTCTCTACAATTTCTACGAACAGCACCTTCAATATCACTGTCGTACATTAGGGGTCCTATCGGGCTCCTTCTAGTCATAAGCTAGAGGTACCTGCCAGAAGAAAAGAAGAAAATTAGCAAAGTTAAAAGCAAAATAACAATAAAAGTAAATTGCAAAAAATAAAAATGGCTAAAGTAATAAAAATTGAGCGTTCTTAATATTTTAGTTCCCTGGCAATAGTGCCAAAAACTTGATCATGTGTCAGAGTCTTAAAAATTTAAAAAAAAGAATGATCGAGCCTAGAAACTAACTATGACAACGATTGAGCCAAGCACACCTATCGAACAGTAGTATAGTTTAGTGGCAAGACCGGATTGTCGAACGTAAAGGAACCGAAAGTACTAACACTAACTTTCTTTTTATTATTTAGCCTAAAATAAAAGTGAATTGTTTATTTAATCTAAAATTAACTAATTATTAAGCTAAATATGCAAAGACAAAGAGAATGAATTGGGGAAAATAATTGTGGGAAAAACCAATTGATTGAGACAATACCCGAGGAAGAATCCACCTAGACTTCACTTGTTATCTAACTCTGAACCAGACGATTTATTCACTTGACTTGATTCGTAGGATTCCCTAATTTATATTAATACCTCTCTCGAGGCTACTAACGTCTAACCCTAGGTTGATTAATTGAAATCTCTTTCTAATTAAAACCCCTAGAATTGCATTAACTCGATCTATGAACTCCCATATTAGGTTTGACCCTAATCCGACAGATTTTCATCATCCTATCTCTAGGGTTGCGATCAACTCTGCTTAACTATGCTAGATCTGCTCTTAGACAGGGTCTATTCCTCCTCTGCCTAAGCTCATCAATACTTGAGTCAATATCCTGAAATATTAAAACAAGAATTAAGAACACATAGTTAAGAACAAATCAAGTATTTATCATATAGTTCAAAAAACAATAACAAGATCCGTCTTAGGTTTCATCCCTCTAAGGTATTTGAGGGTTCAGTTTATAATAATAAAAGAATACATCTCAGAAGAAAATATAAAACAAAACATAAGAAAAAACCCTAAAACCCCTTGAAGGAAATTGAAGGGAAGATCCTCTATCTTGAGTATAACTCCAGCTTCTTGAGATGAATCAACTGGCTTTCTTCGAGTAAATCCCACAATTCTGGCCTCTCTGGCTCGGCTCTTTGGCCTAACTGGACGCCCCCTGAAGGTTGGCCTCTAGGGTGTTTATATAGGCTTTTGGATTGGCTTTTTTTGCCTCTAAGTACCCTAATCCGAGTGAAATTCAAACAAGTCACGTCAGGGACACGCCCATGGCACACGTCCGTGTGAATCGTATCCAGGCCGTGGTCGGGCTTGTTAAGTAGGCACGGCTGTGTGGTCTTGGGCCCAGGCCGTGTCTATTTCGTAATTTGGCCCATTTATCCCGTTTTAGGCCCTTTTCTCGTTCTTTTCATCCTCCAGTGCTCTCCTAAGTATAAAACATGAAATTAAAGGATTTAGAGCACCATTTCATAATTCAGGGAATAAATCATCCAAAAGTATGCTAAATGTGGAATTAAAATATGTATATATTACGGTTTATCACATACTGTGTGGTGCACACGGCCAGACACGCGACTGTGTGACGCAAAGCAGTTTTGAAAATAGTTTCTATTTTCAAGTTTTTCCGAGTTATAATCGACGTTTTGGGTATCAATCTAATCCACACACCTGATTTTATTTTGATTAGCCACACAACAGAGCACTCTCGAATCCTACATACGACATACTAATTAGCAACCATGAATTAGATCGATAATTAACTTCGGTACTTTCTCTTTACTAAAAACAACCCCTAACACTGATATTCGAATACTTACCCTAAAGAAACCAACGACTTAACAATATCTTTTATCTGGACTTAATTAAATGATAATTAATATTTTCTTAAATATGTTTTAAAATATCAATTTAATATTTTTATTAAAATTATTATTTTATATTGTTATGTTGCATAGTCTAAATTTATTTAGTCAAATTTAATTATAAAATTTTCACTTCATTTCTAGTTGTTCTTAAATGATTTACTTTTAAAAAATGTTGAGCTAATAAGGTTTTAGCTTAGTTTGTGTTGTTGCTATTGTAACAACTATAAGTAGATAGGTTCGAACACATTTAAAAGTATACTCTTTCTATTTATGGTGTAACACCCCCAAACCCGGCCCACAAATCCTGACCGGATCTGGTTATGTCACTGTGGAAACCGTTTGCAAAATCTTTGACTTTAGAATAAAACTTGAAAATTTTATTAACTTTTGGAAAACCATGTCTTTTCTTTCAAAATTATAAATAAAGCTTTGTTATTAAAAATAATCCATATTAAAACTTTAGTATAAAAATATATAAATACTTTGATTAAATAGGTTGCTAAAACTAAAATTATCTTCACATAATAATAATTTCTTTTAAGTAAACCATAATATCAAGTAATATCAAAAATAGTGATAACAAAAATAATAATAATAATAAGGCCCTTATTACAAAAATAATTAATCCAAGTACTCGATAATAAAACGCATAAAGAAAAGATTAAAAACGTCCTCTGCATGGGCCACCTTGTATCCACTCCAACCCGGTCCGATCATCCTGTCACCTGCGATGTTGGATAAATAATTGGGTGAGTCATACAGACTCAGTGTGTAATTAAACCACTGATATCCACCCACATGTTAGCCACAAATCAACCCAATTATCAAATGCAACATGTAAATATAAACATTTAGACATTACCACAATCTGGGCTTGGCCCACATTCAATCCACATTCAAGTACTGGGCTAGGCCCTTTTCTCATTAATCCACTGATTACTGGGCTTGGCCCATTTCCTCGTATGTTCTCAAAACATACCAATCCACATGTCATATTGGGCTTGGCCCATTTCCATATCATTTCATAACGGAACAATGCAACATGAAACCCAACCCAATCCTAAGGTCCATCCGCCACACACCCCCTTATCCAGCCTACCACACCAGGGGACTATCGAGTCACCCTCTCCTTTTCCCTCCAAAAAGGCAACCAATGCCATCCATGATGTAGCGTATAGCTAACATCAAACCACGATGGAGGACACAGCAATCCATCAAGCCACGATATGGCATAAAGCCCATATCAATCAAGGTAACCACGCGAACCAAATCGCAAAGATCCACAACGCGACCTCAGTCAGCGCCAATCCACGATGTAGCACAAAGCTGACATCAACCACGTACTCGAAGTACACCCGTACCTTCTTTCAAAAACCCACCCATGCACATGTAACATAATATGATGCTGAGATGATGCATGTGCATGATATTCACAAATATAAGCATGCTCACATATTTAAAATCAATTATCACATATTAGCCAATTTGCTACTAACCTGGTCGTCATCATACCCCTTTATGGTATCCATTACACATATGGCACTGCATTCATTAGTAAACATATAGCACAACAGATATCATACAAACCCCGGAAACAATGGTCTAACTACACACCTTATAACCTGAAGCTCTAAACCCTCGACCACGATGCTATCATTTAACGAGACTACCGTTATCTGCCTATCGTTTTCTGCTGCACGCCCACACCCCGGTGGCCAATCACGAGCAGCTGAAACCGACCTCTTCTTAAACTTCGGGATGGGGACTTTCCCTTTCCCCCCTTGACTGGCACTTGCATCCATCGACACTTAATCAGAATCACACCATTAATCAACAAGTCATAATCTACTTATTAACGAGTCTAAGTCACTTACTAATATCCTTACCGAAATAATCTGAGATCCCGAAGGCCTTCCTTTGCTTCTGTCGATTTGCCCTATACACCATAGTCAATATAGGTTAACACTAAAGTGCTCATACTATGGCCTAAGGCCGAATATTACAAGTCTCTTACCTTGCTGAGTCTAACCTTGAGAGAATCCCTATTAATCTCCTTGGTGCCGTCTACAAATAACACAAAACAGAGCATCAACTTGGCCCTAGAGATATTCGGCCATACCCAAAACTAAGGCCAACCATTCGGTTTTGGCCACTAACCAAATAACTAGAATACTTACCTACAATCTTTAGATGTCGACAGCACCCCACTTCACCGGTTCGGCCTCAAACTTGATAAAATAGAAGAGAGGTGGAGGGCTAAAGGTTTCGGCTATCAAGAGATTAAAAGAAAACAAAAGAAATATTTGACTAAAAAGCCAAAGGAGAAATCGGCAAGGGTTAAGGTTCGGCTGATCGAAATGCACCTAAAGATAACTAGAAGGATTCGGCAAAGGTCAAAAGAAATTTATGAAAGAAGGCTGCCCATTTAAATAGCAATTTCGGCACATGCTTCCCCCTTGAAGACTCCCATTTTCGGCTGCCACTTCAAAAGCTCCAGGCCACTAATTCAAATTAATTTTGAATTAGCCAACTCCCCCACTATCTATCCATATTTTATCTCTTTATGAAATCAAAACAATAACCCCACCATTATATCTAATTAATAATAATAATCCTAGAAGATAACTAAGTAGATAAATAAATAAAATAATAAAGAAAATACCAAAAGATCACCCCTCCAGCAGAAATTAAACACTACCAACACCTTTGGCCGGCCACCAAATTCTTTTTAATTCTAAACCAAATTCCCTTCCTATTTAAACTCATATTTTATCTCCCACTCCTATTAAAAAAACAATCCAATAGCAGCCATTATCCCTTATTTCCAATTTAAAACCAACTAAAATAATTCTATATTTATCTAAAATAATAAAATAACAAAAGCCAACCACTACCTATCAGCCGAATTCAAAAATGAATAACCAACCTTAGTCTAATAATAATGCTAATATTATCCCTTTTTCTTCCGTATCAATAAATAATAAAATAAAGAACCCATGTGCTTCACAAACTCCTCCAGCCGAATTCTACAAGAACTAAACAGCAGCAGCTTAATCTTTATCCCTTTTGAGCTCCCACGTGCCGTCCAACCAGCAAAAAGCCAAAGAAAATAAAATAAAAACCAATTGCAGCCTCCAAGGTTCGAACACATGAACCTTGCTGCTGCACGCCTCTCCTCCAAAGCCCCAGGCCACTCGGCCACATTGTATTTCATGACATAAAGCCACCCCATTTATTCTTAAAGCCTTCATACTCAAGCCTATAACCGCATATGAAAAATAAAACGCCAAAATGCTGCTGCCCCCACTCGAACCAGCGCCCTTGCTCTCCTTCAGCGCCTAAGTGGCGCATGAGAGCCACCTCGCCAGTTGGACTTTCATGTCCACCAAGCCACACCATTTATTCTTAAGGCATACTTAGCCCAGTCCCTTGACGCACAAAAATAAAACAAAATTGCTGCCTTAGCAGCTCGAACCTTTGACCCCTTAGGCGTCACCTTCCCAAGCCCCAAGCAGCGCCTCCATGCCACTTTGCCAACTCCTTTCTTGCGTCTTAAACTCCATAAAATTATTTTAAGGCCTTCCTGCCCTATTTCCCTTTTTGCCCTAAAAATCCAAAATTTTCCAAAGCCTTCCCCTTTTATCCGAACGTTCTTAAAACTCTAAAACACATCCAAAAACACCACAAAAACCTTCCAACACTGGAATTATACTTAAATTGCCTAGCCCCTAAACCAGGGTGTTACATATGGGTTAGGAAAGTTTATGGGTAGTTTAAAATTAGGGTTAAATATAAAATTAGTACTCGAACTTGTCCACTTCTCTCAAATTGGTACCTATGGTTTTTTTGTCCTAGATTGGTACTCGAACTTTTTTCTGTCCACTAGTTTGGTACCCAAGCCTAATGGCGTTAAGATTTTACTGACATGGCAGTGCTGGCCACTCACACACCGCCACATGTCGCACTCCCAAGACCCCTTTGACCCATGTTGACTCGACTCATTGGAAAAAATAATTAAAAACATCATTTATTAAAAAAACATATAAATAAATAAATAAACAAATAAATGTTTTCCATTGATTACTGAATCGATTGGAACAAAAATCTTTTCGATTGCTTAAGAAACCTTTTGGATTATCCTTGAACATCAAAAGCCATATCTGATTTTATTTTATTGACATTAAATCCTTTCACCAGTCCCGTTTCCATCTTTTAACATTTGTGCGAGAAAGCCTTTCAATTCCATCCTTCAACCATCTGAGAAACCCTTTCGATTACCCAACCATTTGAAAAATTCTTCACCATCTCACTGAAAGAAACCTTGTCTCATCATCGATTAGTCAGCCCTTTCTATTACCCAACCATTTATGGTATTCGAATCAAGATTGCCCTATTTTCATCATTAATTACAAGTATTTGACTCAACCTTTCTAGGTTTTTTTTTTCATCATCGATTATTCAGCATAATTTTTCATTAAATGGATAACTTTTTTACCCATATAGAAAACATTTTTCGTCATCGATGTTCTTTTTATTGTGTGTTTTTTAAAAGTAGAAACTTTTCATGTAACATCCCCAAACCCGGCCTATTCACTACGACCGAATTTGGTTATGTCACTGCGGAAAGACAGTTGGAAATATTTTTGGCTTTGGAATAAACATGAAAATTAATTATCCTTTGAAACCTCGTTCATTTAAATTATAACTAAAAACTTAAATGTCATAAAACGTCTAAATGAACCTTAGTGAATGTATAAAACCGATTCGAATAATCAAGTTGTTAGGAAAAATTTGTCCTCACATGGTAATTTAATATAATCCAACCATAATTTAAAATATTAATAAAATAGTTCCCAAAATAAATGAATATCAAAAGGCCCTTGTTACATCATTATTTAAATCCCAAATACTTAATATAAATAAACTTAAAAAAAACATTTAATCCCTTCTTTCTGCATGGGCCACCATGTGTCCTCTCCGATCCTGGTCCAATTCTACGCATCACATGAAATGGTTAGGAAAAATAGAGTGAGTCCACTGACTCAGTGCATAATCACAACACTTATTTCCGCACGTATGGGCTTGGCCCATAACCATATCGTTCTCATAACAAGTCATGCAAATATGCCTCTCAGCCCAACCTACAATCCCACCGTAACACCAACCTTAGCAGACTCCCCCTACCTAAGGCCGTGGCTAACCCACCACTGATCACATCGTGATCCATGAACCTTACCTTGGCAAGCTCGCTGCTCAAGGCCGTGGCTGAGCCACCGATCAACCAAAGTGATCTCAACAACATGCTCCGTCTACGGTGATGCACATAGCCATCAACTGCCGAGATGGGCACCGAGCCAACATCTCCCTTGAGGTTGCACACAGCTAACCCTCAAGCGCTAATGTAGCCTGAGCTAACATTAGACCACGTACATCATGTGTACACCCTTCCTTCCTCCATCCAATCCAAATCCCATGCAAGTATGTAAATGCCACACGTTAAGTCATCATATAAATAAGCATACAACTCATGTCATTACCACACTAAATATATATATGTACAACAATAACATAATATCACCAACTTACTCACCATTCACGCCATTATAATCGGCCATCATACACCACACATAAGCAGACCAAAACCGAAGAAATAGTGCGATGATTACGCACCTAATTACTTGCAGTTCTAGACCCTCGATTCCAATACTATCGCTCAATGAGACAACAGCTATCTGCCTATAGCTATCCCCGGCTGCTGGCCCACACCCCGGTGGCCAATCCCGAACCGCCGAGACAGCCCTCTTCTTGAACTTCGGGATAGGTGCCTTCCCTTGCCTACTCTGACTGGTTGTTGCCTCCATCAACACACTTAATCAGATAAACGGGTTAACCTTCCCAATCACAAACTAAGTATTTAAGCTTACTAAATATTTCTTACCCAAAATCACTTACCAAGCTGACTGCCTACTGAGGTTGACTGAATGCCTTGAAATATCCCAGAGTACTTCCACCAACCGATTACAACGAAACCCGAAGAGGTCTACACCACTTCTAAAATTCAGCCAAGGTGCTACTAAGTTGAAGAAAAGAGACACGGCATATAGGTGGGGTGTAGGTTCGGCTATCAATAAAAGAAAATCAAGGAAAGGGAATAGGGGTTTCGACCAAAAAGGTTTGAGAAGAGGGAAAGAAAAGTGTGGGGGGTGTACTTTCAGTTTAACAAAATGGAAGAAAAGAGGGAGATGAAGGGTGAGTGGTTTCGGCCAAAGATTGAATAGAAAGAAGGAAGATAGCTTAGGAGAAATGGGGAGAACAAATGGAGAATTTGTGAAGAAATCGGCAAGCAAGCAAATGGGAAAAATGACCAAAGGTGAGCACCTCCCCCCTATTTATACTACTAAATTCGGCCAACAACTCAACCCCCACCAAATCCCAAAAATCCTCCTACTTTACCTCCCTAACACTCATTCAAAAGATTTGAATGAGTCAACCCATATCCTAGCCGAATTTAAAAAGGAAGACCAAGTCTTCATCCATCTTTTTAGCACTCAAAAACCGTCCAACCTCCTTACCATAATGACGCAAAAACAAAGGCCCTCCTGCCACCCTTGCGAATCGATCCTGAGACCCCCTTCCAGCTCCCCCCTTGAGGCGTCACTTCCCCATGCCTTATGTGGCGCCTTCTTGCCACTCTGCCAAGCCATTCTTTGTGCCAAAACTTCACCAAAATTTCTCTTAAGGCCTCCTCCATCCAAGCTTCCTTTCTTAATACTCAGAATTTCAAAATTCCTTAAGCCATCACCTACCTTCCCGGGATTCTCCAAACCCCTTAAAACTTGCCCAAACACACAAAAAGACTACCAACACCTGAGATATGCACTAAATGCATAACCCCTAGAACCAGGGTGTTACAATTCTATCCTCCTTAAAATAATTTCGTCCTCGAAATTACTTGACTAGACTAACACCATGCTACGCTATAGCTGCGCACTCTGATCCTAAAGAGCTAACATACTTTCTAGGCACAGTTTCTAAGTCCATACCACACGTTCTTAGATACTCTACTAACAATAAACAAATAGCCACCAAAATGAACAAAACAACAAGGAGTATTCCAAACATAAGATACTTACCCGTTGACATATCCGGCACATCATTATTCTCCCTCCGACGGATCGCATAAACCAGACCTGGCTGTCTTGCCTCAGTGCCACCATTACCGCGGTCTAAAGCTCCACGACATCGGCCGGAACCATTTCCTCCATGGTTCGGACCACGACCTCTCGTCGCCTGCTGACCACCTCTGCCTGGTTCCACATAACCTTGGCCTTCCGCTCGAGTGCCATTCGGATTCTGGGGACAATCCTTAACCAGATGAGACTTGGACTTGCATCTAAAGCATTCTCGAACCCGATTCCAGCACTCGCCGACATGATACCTTCCGCACTGCGCACACGGACGATCTGGATTTCTGACGGCTGGCTTAGAATTACGAACAGGAGTCTCGATTCTAGGTCTTTTCCGAAATCTCTCCCACGATTCTGGCGATCCCGAACTCCTCTTATCACGGTTCCTTTCTCTATCTCTATTCTGCCTTTCAGTCCTCTTGACCTCTTCAGCTATCCGAGCTTTCTCCACTAATACGGCAAAATCTCTTTCCCGTTGCGGAGCAATCAAAACCCGCAGCTCATCTCGCAGCCCATCTTCAAATCTGACGCATCTCTCATAATCAGTTGCCACGATGCCCCGGGCATACCGGCTCAAACGCAGAAACTCAGCTTCGTACTCCGCTATTGACTTGCTACCTTGCACCAGATTGAAGAACGCCTTCCTCTGAGCGTCCATATAGCTCGCTCCGACATACTTCCCTTCGAACTTGATCTTAAAGTAGCCCCAGTCCACTCGATCCGCAAGGGTACTTTCCTTAACAGTGAGCCACCACTGGTAAGCCTCATCCCGTAGCAACGAAACAACACCCTTAAGCTTCTCCTCAGCAGCTAAGTCTAAGTCGTCCATAATCCTTTCCACTGCCTCAAGCCAGTACTCTGCCACGTTCAGAGCTACCCCAAACACTCCTCTGAAGACCTCGGCTCCATTCGCCCTAAGCTTTTCGGGCACTGACTTCCGAGTCCCACTGCCCCCATTGGCTCCTGCCACTCGATCAAGCACCCACAACATAGCCTGCGATACTGCGTCGTCTCCTCCAGTCTGATCTTGCTGTTCAACCTCAACAGCTGGTGGCGGCACATCACTCTCTGACCCATGGCGAGACCCAACCGGTTCCGATACTGACATCCTGCCTCTACCACGTCCACGAGTATTGCGACCACGCCCCCTAGAACTCATATCTAGCGCTTCGATTTAGTCTGATTAACAAGTTTTATGCATTAGAAATTTGGTTCCACTATTTAACCACGAGCTTATTTTATGCAATGAAGTTTCCGAGAGTAGTTCTTTCGTGCAATCAAGTTTCATTCCCTACCCAGGGGTAATTTCGTCATTTTCCTATAGTGGTATATCGGTAACAACTCAGGGTCAATTTTAAAAAATAGTTTTTCCAATCTAAAGATATTTCAAAATTCACAAATTCACAGGGGTCATCTTGAAAATTTGTTTTTCAATCAAAGATGTTGCAAAAATTTCAGAAAGCAGGGTTATATCAGTAATTTTGGAAGTTAAGGGCATTTCCGTATATTCTCCAAATCGGAATATCACAATATTTCACAAAATAGGATTTTCTGATATTTGATAAAATAGGAATATTTCAATAAAAGTCGAGAGAAATTTAAAAATTTAGAAACCACGGGCATTTTGGTAATTTTATCAACCAGGGGTATTTTCTTAAATTTCCACAAACCAAGGTATCTTGATATTTTAAAAACTCGAAATTTTGGTATTTTACAAGGTAAAAATCATTTTATCAAAAGTTGAGGGTAATATGGTAATTTTATCACACAAGGGCATTTTTGTAATTTTGCCACTAGGGCATTTTGGGAATTTTGTAAATAAAAAAACGTCTTTCAAAATTAGATTTAGGGTTTCACAAACCAAAGGGGTAAGTTTGAAAAATTTTAAAACAGAAGGTTTTAAAAACAGCAAGGCTAATTCCCTTTCGGGTTTTAATAACAGGTTTAGCCTATGAACAAGTCCTCTTGGTTAAGGTGAACCGTAGCTACGCACCAGGTAGGATTCAAGTAAAGAGGAGGTGAGTCGCTAGGACTGCTTAAATACCAAGCTCTTACTGAATGCCACTCATAGACATGCGTACAGTGGTTACCACACCTTAACTCGGCGACTTACATCATAGGTTTGTTTAAGAGCTTTAAGTTTTATGCAAATGTTTGAGTAGACTAATCCTAGGGTCCAACAGATCCTAGTATTCTAATCTACGAGCCCAAACTAAGCCCATAATAAATCACACAACAAACACTTCAAGAGCTAGAAGTACTTACCTGGTGGACTTCGGGTCGGAGGTACAGGTGCCATGCCAGAGTAACCTGAAAACTTTTTATAAAAGCCCATTTTTCAAAAAGCCCATTTTTGGAAACTGTTACGGGCCCAAAACCCTCAAAGCCGAGTTTTGAACTGGGCTCTGATACCAATTTGTAACATCCCCAAACCCGGCCCATTCACTACGACCGAATTTGGTTATGTCACTGCGGAAAGACAGTTGGAAATATTTTTGGCTTTGGAATAAACATGAAAATTAATTATCCTTTGAAACCTCGTTCATTTAAATTATAACTAAAAACTTAAATGTCATAAAACGTCTAAATTAACCTTAGTGAATATATAAAACCGATTCGAATAATCAAGTTGTTAGGAAAAATTTGTCTTCACATGGTAATTTAATATAATCCAACCATAATTTAAAATATTAATAAAATAGTTCCCAAAATAAATGAATATCAAAAGGCCCTTGTTACATCATTATTTAAATCCCAAATACTTAATATAAATAAACTTAAAAAAAATATTTAATCCCTTCTTTCTACATGGGCCACCATGTGTCCTCTCCGATCTTGGTCCAATTCTACGCATCACCTGAAATGGTTAGGAAAAATAGAGTGAGTCCACTGACTCAGTGCATAATCACAACACTTATTTCTGCACGTATGGGCTTGGCCCATAACCATACCGTTCTCATAACAAGTCATGCAAATATGCCTCTCAGCCCAACCTACAATCCCACCGTAACACCAACCTTAGCAGACTCCCCCTGCCTAAGGCCGTGGCTAACCCACCACTGATCACATCGTGATCCATGAACCTTACCTTGGCAAGCTCGCTGCTCAAGGCCGTGGCTGAGCCACCGATCAACCAAAGTGATCTCAACAACATGCTCCGTCTACGGTGATGCACATAGCCATCAACCGCCGAGATGGGCACCGAGCCAACATCTCCCTCGAGGTTGCACACAGCTAACCCTCAAGCGCTAATGTAGCCTGAGCTAACATTAGACCACGTACATCATGTGTACACCCTTCCTTCCTCCATCCAATCCAAATCCCATGCAAGTATGTAAATGCCACACGTTAAGTCATCATATAAATAAGCATACAGCTCATGTCATTACCACACCAAATATATATATGTAACACAATAACATAATATCACCAACTTACTCACCATTCACGCCATTATAATCGGCCATCATACACCACGCATATGTACACACATAAGCAGACCAAAACCGAAGAAATAGTGCGATGATTACGCACCTAATTACTTGCAGTTCTAGACCCTCGATTCCAATACTATCGCTCAACGAGACAACAGCTATCTGCCTATAGCTATCCCCGGCTGCTGGCCCACACCCCGGTGGCCAATCCCGAACCGCCGAGACAGCCCTCTTCTTGAACTTCGGGATAGGTGCCTTCCCTTGCCCACTCTGACTGGTTGTTGCCTCCATCAACACACTTAATCAGATAAACGGGTTAACCTTCCCAATCACAAACTAAGTATTTAAGCTTACTAAATATTTCTTACCCAAAATCACTTACCAAGCTGACTGCCTACTGAGGTTGACTGAATGCCTTGAAATATCCCAGAGTACTTCCACCAACCGATTACAACGAAACCCGAAGAGGTCTACACCACTTCTAAAATTCGGCCAAGGTGCTACTAAGTTGAAGAAAAGAGACACGACATATAGGTGGGGTGTAGGTTTGGCTATCAATAAAAGAAAATCAAGGAAAGGGAATAGGGGTTTCGGCCAAAAAGGTTTGAGAAGAGGGAAAGAAAAGTGTGGGGGGTGTACTTTCGGTTTAACAAAATGGAAGAAAAGAGGGAGATGAAGGGTGAGTGGTTTCGGCCAAAGATTGAATAGAAAGAAGGAAGATAGCTTAGGAGAAATAGGGAGAACAAATGGAGAATTTGTGAAGAAATCGGCAAGCAAGCAAATGGGAAAAATGACCAAAGGTGAGCACCTCCCCCCCTATTTATACTACTAAATTCGGCCAACAACTCAACCCCCACCAAATCCCAAAAATCCTCCTACTTTACCTCCCTAACACTCATTCAAAAGATTTGAATGAGTCAACCCATATCCTAGCCGAATTTAAAAAGGAAGACCAAGTCTTCATCCATCTTTTTAGCACTCAAAAACCGTCCAACCTCCTTACCATAATGACGCAAAAACAAAGGCCCTCCTGCCACCCTTGCGAATCGATACTGAGACCCCCTTCCAGCTCCCCCCTTGAGGCGTCACTTCCCCATGCCTTATGTGGCGCCTTCTTGCCTCTCTGCCAAGCCATTCTTTGTGCCAAAACTTTACCAAAATTTCTCTTAAGGCCTCCTCCATCCAATCTCCCTTTCTTAATACTCAGAATTTCAAAATTCCTTAAGCCATCACCTACCTTCCCGGGATTCTCCAAACCCCTTAAAACTTGCCCAAACACACAAAAAGACTACCAACACCTGAGATATGCACTAAATGCATAACCCCTAGAACCAGGGTGTTACATTTCATTTTTGACTCATTCTTAGAAAGTTACAATTTTTTTATTGGGAACATTCAATTTTCTGGTTTAAAGAATGTTTAACAATTTTTTTTCTTATTATAACTGATTTAGATATTTTATTGATAACTTTCTGTCTTTTTTTTTTGTTTAGATATTTTATTCGAATTATAATTGATTTCTAATTTTTGTTTTTGTTGGCATTCGTGTGTATGTAGAGAAGTCCATACTGAAGGAATTTTTTTAGTGTTAAACCGACTGAGGCTGAAAGGTCAATATGTTATGTATGTCTATTATGTATGTTATATATATCACTTTTTATGTATGTATGCTAGTATGTCTGTTATGTATGTATATTATGTATGTTACGTATATTGTTGTTTATGTATGTCTATTAGTAAGTATGTTATGTATGTATATTATGTATGTTATGTGTATTACTGTTTATTATATGTATGTCTATTACAGTTTATATTATGTATATGTAGTGTTTTATCATGTCTTGGGATAAATGTGTAGTGCACGTACATTTGGGTGGAACTTTTGTCACAAACCCTTGTGCAACCTATGTAGGAGGGGAAGTACTGTAATGGGATTTTGACCCAGATTTCTTGTGTTATTACACTTTGTGTGAGATGGTAGTGGAAGCTGGGTATAAAGCAGTGAGAAACTTTGCATACTGTGAGGGTGGGATAGGTTTTAGTAATGGACTGATTGTTTGCTATGATAATTCATCATTCATAGCAATGATTAACCATATTAGAAGAATAGGGTCCATTCATGTATATGTTGAACACGAGGTAGACACACCTAATGTTGCTAATGATACTATGTTGTTGCCTGCCACTAGGGAAAGGGAAGTAGATATTAGGGTTGGGCAACCAAATTGTAATGAAGAATTACATTTTAATGAGAGAGTTAATGGAGGCTAGGGAACCATTTACATAGTTAGGTGGGGAATCTAATGTGGGACCAGAGTTGGGTGGGAGTAGTGATTCATGTGCTAAGAGTGGGAAAGGTTCTGAAAGTAATGGGACCAGTGATACAAACAACTCATTAGGCAATAGAGGGAGTTTAGGGGCAAAGTCTGAGGATGAAAAGGTGAGAAAGATCAATGTCTGGTATAGAAAATATAAAGGTAATAAAAAGAACTAAAGAGAAGGAGCAAATAGGGTTAATAGTGAGGGTCCAAAGGTAAGTGAATGTAGTGAAAGGGGAGAGAAAAATAGTGAGGTTTCAGATCCATGTGGGGGAATTGATTATGCTGATTCATCAAATTTAAGATCTTATGAAACTGATTTAGATGTTGAGGTAGTCTACAGGAGAAGTCTACATGTTTGTTTCAATCCTGATAATCCAATCTCAGATTTAGAACTTGGTATGGTGTTTAAGGGACCAGAGGAATTCAAGACTACTTTAGTAAAGTATGTAGTAGAAAAGAGGTTTGATATTGTCTATCTTAGGAATGAAAAGGGAAGAACTAGGGCTAGGTGTAGGGAAGATGGGTGCCCTTTTAGAATATAGGATGTTGTAGATAATAGTGATGGGTTTTACAATATAAAAAATGTTATAGAAACCCACGAGTGTTCAATAACTTTTAAGAAAAAAAAGGTCATCTTACAAGTTTGTCGGGGAGCATTTCTTAAGTAAAATCAGAGTGATTTCAAAGCTGAAGTTAACTAAGATGTATAAACTAGCCAAGAAATAGTTGAAATTTGATATGAATAGGGGTACTTGCAGCAGGGTTAGGAGATGGGCACTAGAGGAGATCAATGGAAGGGTAAGCTATGAGTTTAATAGACTATGGGACTATGCAAATGCACTTAAAAAGGCAGATCCGTATGGCAATATAGAGGTGATTACAGAAAGACCAACCCCTACTAAGGTTGTAACAACCCAATTTCGATGAAATCGAAATAGCGGTTTTGGGACAACAAATCCGAACCGAAAATAAAATTTATTTTTATTTTATTTTATGGTCCTTATTATGATAGATATGACATGTGAAAATTTTGGTACAAAAATTTTATCGATTTAGTGCTTAATTACAAGAAGGACTAAATCAAATAAAATATGAAAGTTGAATTCTAGTAGCTATAAGGATTGAATAGCTATGGAATTCAAAACTAGTGGTCCTTATATGGTAATTAGACCATTAAGGAAAGTATGTAGATTTTTCTTGGTGACTCATCCATGGAAATATAGAAAAAGTGCAAGGACTAAATTGAAAATAGCAAAATACTTATTAATTAAAAAGATGATAAACGATATCATCTTATTTTATGTCATCTTCAACCTAAAAACACATGGAA
This sequence comes from Gossypium australe, assembly GCA_005393395.2. Taxonomy (NCBI): domain Eukaryota; kingdom Viridiplantae; phylum Streptophyta; class Magnoliopsida; order Malvales; family Malvaceae; genus Gossypium; species Gossypium australe. Next base: position 109,768,263 of record CM016623.1, read on the forward strand.
ACCCTAGTTGTGTAACACCCCTTACCCGTATTCAACGTCGGAATCGGGTATGAGGCGTTACCAGACTTAACTTGCTTCAATCATACAAAGTCGACCATAAATTTCTTTTGAACTTTAAAACCGTTCATTCATATTCACAACGTCCCTATTATGGGTCTACAGGATCCGAAACATACACTTAGAGTGGTTCAGGATTGAACCGGCATTGTTCGAACACTTAGAAAATTTTTGCTTAAAACAGGGCCACACGCCCGTGTGGAGAAGGACACGCCCTTGTGGAATTTATTTCTCAACTCGAACCTACAGGGGCTTTCACACGGCCTGACACACGCCTGTGTCTATGACCAGTCTCCCTCACATGGCCATGACATGCTCGTGTCTTCTCCCGTGTGTAAAAACCTTGACATTCTGTTTCTGACGTCATCATCCCAATAAGGTCACACAGCCAAGGCACATGCCCGTGTCTTTAGACCATGTGGCGAATTAAATTCCTAAATTCAGGTACAGACTTCACACAGCCTGGGTAGATGCCCATGTCCTAAGGCTGTGTCCCTCACATGGTTGAGACACAGCCGTGTCTCAGCCCGTGTGGTTAATACTGGGCATCCTGTTTTGCCAACTCAAAATACAGGGGGACACACGACCATATCACACGCCTATGGGGCAGACCGTGTGTCACACACGGCCTAGACACACGCCCGTGTGTCTACCCGTGTGGACAATTATAAGGCTAACTACCAAGCCAATTGCCACCCTGAAAAGCAACCACACTTATACCATTTCTTTTTAACACAACATGACAATAAGGCACTTCTAATATCAAAAATCAAGACATCCACACCTCAGTCCCACACTACATTCATCATGTACATACTTTACTCATTACTCAACCGTTTGCACAAGCTTGCACTTCATGAATTTCATCATTATATGTATATAAAACTTAACAAGTATTGGCCAATTCCAATGGCCATTTACAAAATGAATTGAGGGACATTAATAGCCAACACATTGCTTAACAAATATGACATATCACAAAATGACCAAGTTCCTATACATGCCATACCTAAAATAATCAAACTTTACTATACCAAAAGAATAGCTTGATAGTGTGAACCAAGCTCTGACGTCCCACGATCCCCGAGCTAGCTTGGCGATACTACGAGGAAATGGAAAGGAGAGGGGGTAAGCATAAAGCTTAGTAAATTTGCTTGCAATAAATAGCAAGGTAAAGACTTATGATAACATCCATTCATCACACTAAATGATAACACAAGTTCTCAAGCACATCAGCATAACTTATTCATGCTTACTCTTACCAAATCACACATCACATTTTGGGTTCATTTCTCGTAAGTTACTTATGGGTACATGTATCACTTCATCACATAACTTTAGCACTTTTACTCTCTTGAACATAGACTTAGCTCTTTATCTCGTTGAATGTCAGAGGATATTCAATTCATCATACACGTAATACGATGCCAATGCCATATCCCAAATATGGTCTTACATGGGATCACATCTTGATGCCGATGCCATATTCCAGATATGGTCTTACACGAGATCGTATATCGATGCCATGTCCCAGTCATGGTCTTACACGATTTTTCTATTCGATGCTGATGGCATATCCCAGATATGGTCTTAGACGGGATCTCAATTTGGTGCCCAGGCCATGTCCCAGACATGGTCTTATACGGGACCTTACAAATCTCATGTCTTGACGATGGTATCCTATCACTACCTAAGGTTCAACTGGGACTTCAACATCATAACTTTTCATCATATTCTCGTCGAAACATCATTGATCAATTTCATAGAAATAATATACATCTTCAAAAAATGTCAAGTATTTAAAAATAATAACATGATGTTGAATTATTACACGTAAACTTACCTCGGTACCAAAATATGCCAATTTGCAAATCTAGTCTGAAACCTTGCCTTTTCCTCAGTCAAGGTTAATTCCACGTTCTTCTTGATCTATAATAACAAATTCACTCATTTAATCACCACATTAATCAAGACATTTTAAAATTTCTACTTTGGCAAAATTACCATTTTGCCCTTAGACTTTCACAAAATTACAATTTTGTCCTTAGGCTCGTAAATCGATTTTCATCAAATTTCCTTATTTACCAAGCCTAGATGAACATATAATAAGCTTATAGCAACTCACAATTCCAATTATTTCACACATTTACCACCTATTTTACAACCTTTACAAAAAGGTCCTTTTAGGTGTCTTTCATGGAAACACCTTTCACAAAAGTTGTGTATTTAACAACCAATATTCATTTTCTTCCATAAAATTTCAGAAATCAACATGAATATTCACATGGAAAAACCCTAGACTCTCTACCATTTTGCAAAGTAATCCCCTCATTAGCTAGATTATGCTACAAGGGTCCCAAAAGTACAAAAATTATCAAAAAAGACCACCAAAATCACTTACTTGCAAGGGTTTAAATGGCTGAAAATTTCCAAGCTTTCCAAAGCTCCTCTTTGTTGAAATTTTTGATGGTTGTAGGAAGGAGATGAAAAGATGATATCATTTTTATCTTTATTTTATTAGTACTAGTCAATTAAGTTACCAAAACTTTACCTACTCTTGAAAAATCTTATTTTCTTGTCTCTATGGCCGGCCTACACATCTCTAAGGGTCCAATTTCAAATTAAGGACCTCCAATTTAATATTCTATAGCTATTAGACACCTTTGGCTTGCAGAACAAAACTTTTGTACTTTATGCGATTTAGTCCTTTTTCAAAATTAAGCATGCAATCACCAAAATTAATTCACCAAAATTTTCATGCACTCATATAATCATACTATAACACATAAAATAATATTAAAATAGTTTTCTCCGACCTCAAATTTGTGGTTCTGAAACCACTGTTCCGACTAGCCCTAAAATCGGGCTATTACAAGGTGAGAGAAAAGAAACTTTCAAAGCCTAATTGGGTAAGTTTCCTTGTCCCGTTTTTAATGATTTTTATATTTTTAGAATCAGGATAGTCTAATCTATCTATTTGGAGGATTAATTTGAAAAGTTATCAAGGTATGAAAATGGATCATGGATGTATATGATGGAAATTAGAAATTTATGGTAGAAAATGAAAGATTATTTATAGATAAACAACTTTACAAAGTGATTATTGATGAAAACATGATTTAGGGACTAAAATGTAAACTTGTGAAATTGAAGGAAAAATTCTGAAATTTTATGAATACATGTGTTGTAAATATTATAATGGGGTTTTGGTTAGGCTTGGAATAGGGAGTAATTTGCACAAGTTCCATTTTCCAACCCTAGAGACGAAAATGAAATTTATGGAAAAGTTATAGGCAAAATGGTTATTTTGCCTAGAATGAAAATTGAGTCCACTTGAATGTGAAATATGATAAATTAATGTTCAATTTACTCATATAGATCCGGATAGACCAAATTCGGAGTTAGAACAAGGAAAAATGGAAAATGTTGGATTAGTAGATTTACGTACACAAACATTATCGAGGTAAGTTCGTGTAACTAAATTGTGTTTATTTACATACTTGCATTGATTGTGTTTATGTAAATTGTATAAATGTCATAAATATGTGAAATGGTTACATATTCGATCAAGACCGATAAATAAAAATGTCTAATTTAAATGATAATGCCCGATAGATGATAAATGACAAACGATGAAAATGTTACTTTTATGCTTGGAATGAATGTGAAGTGTGATCATTTAAATTATATGGTTGATTATAGATGTATGAAATAATCACATGCCCGATAATGTTTGAAAAATGTTTAAATCCTAGTTGAATAAATGAAAAATCGATGGATATGTGATTTCCCGAAATGAATGAGGCCCTACATTTGTTGCTGGTGGGATTTAGCTCAGACGAGTAGTCCTATTGACCTCATTTCTGAAAAGATTTAGCCCGGACGGGTAATCTTGATGTGAGTCCTCTCAAGCATATATTATGAATTGGATTTAGCCCAGACAAGTAATCCAGATCATGCTCTTTAGAGCATATGTCATAAAAAGGATTTAGCATGGACTGGTAATCCTATTGTATACATGTGTGGCTCGAGAGGCACTCCCTGAAATTGTACCTTATGGGTACTATTGGACATGAATTGACGGATTTTTATTTGTACACCTCGAGTGTACTACATATGTATCCATCGATAATTCAAATAAATTCAACGGCCAGGGTCCTGATAGAGGCAAATATGAATTTAAGACAAATTGACATGGAATGATGTATACGATATGGAAATATGACATGAAAGGAATATTACATGAAATACAAGAAAATGATGATACATGACAAGTGATATATGAAAATATGAGATGATGATATTTGTACATGGAAATTGTTTGTTGAGAATGTTCATTCTTGATTATAGACTTGTACCCCTTGAGTGTACAAATCGTGACCTTGATATTCCGAGTAATATGAGTAAAGTTCTGATATGAAATGGTCTGAACTCGAAATGAGCTATTATGAAACTATACTTGTATTAATAAGAGATGATTTATACATGTTAAATGAATACATACTGTTTAAAGTATATGTGCATGGAAATTTGATTGTTATTGAGCCCATACATGTTATTGATGTTATTATGGAATAAATGACTAACAAGGGCAATGAGGATATGTGTAGGGCTTGAGGTCAGATTGAATGAATGTGCCTTACATAGTTACCTCAAAATAGGATGAATGGTAAGTTAAGTACCAAGTTATACGAACTTACTAAGCATTTTATGCTTACTTAGTTTTATTTCCCTGTTTTAGAGTAAATCGAAAGCTCGTTGGATTGAAAGCTCTACGGAGATCATTCACACTATCCATCGACCCATGACGGTACAATATGGTAAATCAATTATGGTTGTAATGGCATGTATAGGTTATTTTGGCCATATTGGCATGTAAATGTAAATGATGCTTGTAATCTAGCCATTGGAATGGTTAGTAATGGTTTGTTTTGATATATTTGTAATGTCATACTATGGTAGCTAAACATGTGTTAAGTAATTGATCATAATATGCCTATCATATGGACTAAACCAAGGCAAGATTATGAACATGTATGCATATAATGGTATACCATGTTGAATGATAGAATTTGTTTGATTTGAATGCTTGAAATGGTTAGTATTTGGATGTGTGATTCAAGTGCAGGTCATGGGTGTGATTTTAGGTGAGAAATGAAGCTAGGGATGGCTTTATTTTATCCACATAAGCAAACAGACGGGCGTGTGTCTAGACCGTGTGTGACACATGGCCTACCCCATGGGCGTGTGTCCTGGCCGTGTGTCCCCTGCACCTTAAATTTGAGAAAACAGAATGCTCAAAATTGAGCACACGAGAAGAGACACGGCATGTGTCTCAGCCGTGTGTGTTACCCGGCCTAGAACATGGCGTGTGTCTTGGTTGTGTAAAACTTGTACCTAATTTGAATTGAATTAATTAACCACACAGCCTAGCACATGGGCATGTGGCATGGCCGTGTGGCACAAGTTAGAGAGCAACCTAAATCAGATACGGCCTGAGGCACGGGTGTGTCCTTTGGACCACAGGAGCGTGTGAGCCCAGCACCTTAGAAAATTTTTGAAATGTCACGAAAAATTATTAGAGTTTTCGATTAAGTCCCAACTCGATTCTAACACTCGTATTGGGCCTCGAGGTTCCAATTAAAGGATGTTACAAATGATCTCGGATAATGAATAGTGATTGACATGATTTATCTGAAAATGTTTCTGAATGTTTCGGTAATGATCCGTAACCCTGTTCTGGCGACAAATACGTGTTAAGGGTGTTACAAAGGTTCTCAAGTTTATGATATTTTATGTAGGGTTTAGTGAATTGAGAAAAGGGTTTCTAGAGTGTTGTAGACCTTTTATTTGTCTATCTGGATGCTTTTTGAAGGGAAGATTCAAGGGGGAACTTTCATCTACTATGGAGAGATGACGATAACCAAATCTACAATATTTCTTGGGCAATTGTGGAGAATGAAAGCAAATAAACATGGTGTTGGTTTCTTAATAATCGTATTTTAGATTTACAAGTTGGTGATGGTTCTGGATTCACATCCATGACTGATAAACAAAAGGTATGTTAGGGACATTACTTAAATAATTCTTCCCTACCATGCTTAATTTATTAAACCAACCATCTAATACCATTATTTTTGTTTTCATTTAGGGATTGATAAAGGAGATATTTGATTGCTGCCAAGGGTTGAGCACAGAGTCTGTGCAAGGCATTTATAAGCCAACTAGAGGAAAGAAAATTCTGGAAGAGACCTGCAACAAGCATTTTGAGGAACATACAAATAATACATAACTGCTGACTTTGAATATCACATCAAAAATATTGAGCGTGTAACGCCCCGAATTTGGGCCTAGTAGATTTGGGCCTATTGGGTTGTAATACCCCAAAAATCCCGAAACTTTAAATTTCTGTGCACTAAGGTTGGTATGTGATAGCTGAAATCAGAGCTTTAAAATTTATAAAATGAATGATCAAACCTGGAAACTAACTCTGACAATGATTAAAGGCAAGTGTACCTATCGAACAGTAGTATAGCTTAGGCAAGACTGGATTGTCGAGCCCAAAGGAACTAAAAGTACTAATACTAACTTTTTTTTTATTATTTAGCCTAAAATAAAGTGAAGTTGCTTTCAATCTAAATTAACGACTACTAAGCTAAAGACGCAAAGACAAAAAGAACGAATAGGGAAATAACTAGAAGAAAAACTCAGTTTATCACGACGATACCCTCAAGAAGAATCCACCTAGACTTCACTTGTTATCTAACATTGAACCATACGATTTATTCACTTAGTTTGATCCGTAGGACTCCCTAACATATATTAAACCCTCTCTCGAGGCGAATAACGTCTAACCCTAGGTTAATTAGTGGAACTCTCGTTCTCTTATAATAACCCCCTAAAATAGCAGTAAATCGATCTATGGACTCCCATATTAGGTTTCACCCTAATCCGGAAAAATGTCGTCACCCTATCTCTAGGCGTACGATCAACTCCGCTTAATTATGCTAGATTTACTCGTAAGCAGGGTCTATTCCTCCTCCACCTAAGCACATCAAACTTGAATCAATATCCACGAAATATTAACTCAAGAATTAAGCACACATAATTAAGAACAAACTAAGTATTTATCATATAATTCAGAAAACGATAATAAGATTCATCTAGGTTTCATCCCCTTTAGGTATCTGGGGGTTTAGTTTATAAAAAATAAAGAAAACATCTCAAGAGAAAAGATAAAACAAAACATAAGAAGTCCCTAAAACTCCCTGAAGGAATTGAAGGAGAGATCCGCCGTCTTAAGTAGAATTCTGGCTTCTTGGGATGGATGAACTGGCTAACTTCAAGCGATTCCCTCAACTCTGACCTTTCCGCCTTGGCTCCTTGGCCTAGCTCGACGCCCCCTTAAAAGGTGGTACTTAGGGGTTCTTTATAGGCTCTTGGAATGCGATTCTTTCTCCCTAAGTATCCTTTTTCGACTGAAATTGTCTAAAGCCACGACAGGGGCACGGCCATGTCACACGCCCGTGTGACTCGTCTTCAAGCTGTGTTCGAATTTCTAAGTTGAGGCACGGCCGTGTGCTCTTTGGGCCAGGCCGTGTCGATTTCGTGATATGGCCCATTTACTCCATTTTGGGCCTGTTTTATGTTCTTTTCATCCTCAGGTGCTATCCTGGGTATAAGACATGAAAAGAAAGGATTAAGAGCACCTTTTGACATAAATTGAGGAATAAATCATCCAAAAACAAGCTAAATGTGGGATTAAAATATGTTATAATTACGGTTTATCAAATACCCCCACACTTAAGCTTTTGCTTGTCCTCAAGGAAAATTCTCAACATACAATTAAAATGAACTTTCCATAATTCACAATTCCTACTGACAATGCCTTATCATAATTCATAGATAATTTATACATGGATAATTCAATTCAAAGAGTCCTAAAGATTCAAACAATGATAAGTCATTCATTTGTAATTCGAAAACGTAGGTGTCTCCCCTTATTTGGATAATTACCTTTAATTCGAAATTGACAAGAGTTGACATCCTTACTAAAAGATTCACTCAAATCACTCAAAGTGTTTAAGGTTCATAAAAAGAAGCACTCATACGTCGAACCTGAAAAGTTAATCCCATAGGCTTGCCTGAAAATCAAATCTCCACCACTATAAAATGAGATGATAAACAGATCAAAAGGTCTTTGTTAGGGTTGTAACGGGGCTAATGTTAAGGTGTGGATAAAGGCTGAAATTAGAAGGTTAGAATCGAGATTGAATTGACAAGTACCTACCTAAGAATACTGAAATAATATTTACATTAACTAAAAACAATAATCCTAACAATACGAGTTTTTCTTTCGGAAAATAAGCTTTAACTGTATAAGCTCACCACTAATACTGAATATACTTCGATTTCTTTTAAGAACAAACTAATAATAATAATGGATGGATTCAACTCATGCTCTGATTTAATTCGGTAACTAATCAAATCATATCTCGATTAAAGGGTAGTTAAAAGGAGGGTGATAACAAATACAAAGGGTTTCTGGGTTATTAATAGGTGAGTCAATAAAAAGGGTTGTTAGGATCAACGGGGTTCACTAGGGGTTAATTTATGTAGGTAGGCTATTTAGTGGAGTGAGTGGGTTTTACCTTCGTCTACCTCTTGGTTTGGTTCGTCTAAACCTTTGCTATCATGATCTGTAATGGCTTGAATTTGCTCCTTAGGGTTAATCTCGGTGTTACTTGGTAGACGTCCTTGCGGTTGTTCAGACATTAGCTTTGCGAGTTGCTCGACTGCATTAGTGACTTCCTTGACTGACTTAGTAAGTTCCCCAACTCGGTTCTCGTTGTTTTTAATTGTTCTTTCAGTTTCATGGAAACGGTTTTCCGTGTTTGCTATAAATTTTAATAACATCTCTTCGAGGTTTGGCTTCTTCTCTTGTGGATAAGGCCGATTTTGGAAGTTTTGAGGAGGTTGTTGTCTTTGGTTTCCTTGACCTCCCCACGAAAAATTTGGGTGGTTCCTCCAACCTAGATTATAAGTATTACTATAAGGATTATTATTGGATCTAAAATTATTACCTATATAGTTCATCTGTTCGCTCTCTGCATCTGGTTGGTAGGGTGGGTACTCAGGATTTACCACGGTTCACTTGCGTCGCACTGCATGACTGGATGTGCCTGCGAAGAACACAAACTATCAATCTTTTTATTCATCATCTCTACCTGTGTTGATAGTATGGTTATTGCATCGAGGTTGTAAACTCCAGCTGATTTTGTCGGTTTCGTCCTTGTCACTTGCCACTGATAGTTATTTAGTGACATCTCTTCAATGAATTCGTAGGCTACTTCAGGAGTTCTGTTGTTAAGGGTTCCACCGGTGGCTGAATCGATTAGTTGTCTCGTTGAGGGGTTTACATCGTTATAGAATGTTTGGACTTGTAGCCACAAGGGTAGACCGTGGTGTGGACACCTTCTCAAGAGATCCTTGTATCTCTCCCATGCGTCGTATAATGTCTCTAGATCCATCTGCACAAAAGAAGATATATCATTCCGTAATTTGGCCGTTTTGGCCGGTGGGAAATATTTCAATAAAATCTTTTCGGTCATCTATTCCCATGTAGTGATTGTCCCTCGTGGTAACGAGTTTAACCACTGTTTGGCTTTATTCCTTAATGAAAAAGGGAATAACCGAATACGTATGGCATCATCAGAAACGCCATTTATTTTGAAGGTATCGCAAAAATCTAAAGTTAGCTATATGTAACACCCCAAACCCGGCCGAATTTAGAATGCCACTGCGGAAAACGTTTGAAAAGATTTTTGACTTAAAAGAAAAACATAAAAATTTGTTGTCGTGGGTAAAACATCTCGTATTTAAAATTCTAAGTAAAACTTTGATGTTACAGATTATTCAGATTTAAAACTTTAATATATACCTTTAAGATGTAAGTTGCTAAAAATAAAATTATTTCCAAATAGTAATTTAATCGTCAATCCAATTAAAACAAACTTCAAATACTTTGAGTGGCCCTTATTACATCAAATAATTATTCAAAAATACTTAAAATATAAAATGCGTAAGGCAAATAAAATATCTTCTGCATGGCATAAAAATAACTTCTGCATGGCCACCTCGTATCCTCTCCAACCCGGTCCAGGATTCACGTATCACCTGCGATGTTGGTAAAATTTTGGGTGAGTCTAACACACTCAGTGTGTAATTAGTCCACTGAATTCCACCCATATGGGCTTAGCCCACAACCAAACCATAAATCATATAATAAGGAAAGTTATCCACATAATTCCATATATTGGGCTTGGCCCATTATCACATTAATCCTCATGTCAGATACCCAAGACAAATAATTCACATGATTTCACTTATTGGGCTTGGCCCATATCCACATCACATATCATATAATAAGGCAATTTATCCCCATGAGTCCACATATTGGGCTTGGCCCATTTCCACATTAATCCACATCACATATTGGGCTTGGCCCATTTCCACATTAATCCACATGTCAGATAATGAGTTTATACAAAGTGCACCCCCCAGCCAAGGGTCCATCCTCTACACACCCCCGTACCCAGCCACCACACACCAGGGGATTACTAAATCGCCCTCTAACCTCTAAACACCAATTTGGAAATTAATGCCGTCCATGCGAACTAAATCGCAAATAATCCACAACGCGACCTCAGTCTGTGCCAATCCACGATGTAGCTCGTAGCTAACGTCAAAACCACGATGAGGCACATAGCTACTCATCAACCACGATATGGCACATAGCCTATATCAACCACGATGAGGCACAGAGCCACTCATCAATTCACGTGTGGCTCGTAGCCATCACTAAACCACGTACTCGAAGTACACCCTATCTTTCTTTCATATTCATTTCCCATCCCATGCACATGCAACATACAATAGTGTCATGATAAATAATGCATGTACATGTTATTCAGCATACCATACATATACACATTAATAACCACATTTCCATCAGATTTGATACTGACCTGATTATCGGCATACCCCTTAAGGGTATCCATTTCATAATGATCACTACACTTATTAGCACATACATAACACATACAAATATAAGCATATACCAGGAAAACGATGGTTAATCACACACCTGATAACTTGAAGAGCTACGCTCTCGATCCCGATGCTATCACTAAGCGACACTACGGCCATCTGCCTACGCTCCTGCTCAGACGCTGGTCCACACCCCGGTGGCCAATCCCGCACTGCAGAGACTGATCTTCTCTTAAACTTAGGAATAGGGACTATCCCTTGTCCTTCTTGACTGGTATTCGCCTCCATCCACAACACTTAATCAGAACATTCGGTTAAACAATAATATACGAGGTCTTAATCGAATAAACTACCATAATCTAACCATCCCTTACCGAAACGATCTAGAATCCCGAAGGCTTTGCTTACAACTGTCGATTGTCCCTAGAAACCAAAGTCAGAATCGGTCACACTTAATAACCTAAATATGGCCTTAGGCCAAATATCGACATCCCTTACCTTGTTAAACTTAAATCCCGAAAACCACTACTTGCCTTTGGAGTTGTCGAAATCCCTGCTAAACAACTATTAGACTCGGCCATAAGCAATAATCTTCGAAAATGGCCCTTGGCCGAATACTACATATCACTTACCTTGATGACTCGAATCCTTAATGCTCCCTTATGCGAGCTACAAATAAAACACAAGATTATGGCTTAATAAACATTCGGCCATCCCTTAGAAATCAAGACCAACCATTGATTTCGGCACTCTTAAAAGAAAGAATCCAAAACCGATTACTTAAGGAAGAAAATACTTACCACTTCACACTTAAAACGAAACTAAGAGCAAGAGATCGATGGTATCACCCTCAGAGAATCGGCTTCAAGATCCCAAAGAGAAAGGTTTCGGCACTTAATCGTGAAGAGAGAAAACGCAACAATGGAGAGGGTTTAATGATTAGAGAAATCGGCCATGCAAAGAAATAGATTCAAGGTTTCGACTTCAATGATCTCAAGAAAAGAAAGCTACAAGATTCGGCTAAGCTTTTCAAATGGTGCTTGAATATTCGGCTATCACAAGAATGAATGTGAGGTTGAAGTTTGAGAAAAAGAAAGAGAAGTATAAAAGAGAACTAGAAGATTTCGGCAATGGTAACAAAGGGGGATTCAGTTTCAAATGAAAAAGAAGATAAAGAGAGAGTTCTCTTTACTCACAATTTCGGCAAAAAGGATGGACACTCCCACAACTAAAATTCGGCACTTATCCCCTCCTCATGGCCGAATTTTGCCAACCAAAAGAGTCCCTTGACCGGCCACTTCATCTCCTCTTATCAAATCCCACTTTCTTCTCCTATTTTATCTCTTATCTACCCATTTAAGATAAATAAAATAAATCAACATTATCTCCCCTTCCTAGCCGAAATTTAAAAAGAAATTCAAGGCTTATCTTCATCCCTTTGAAGTCCCCATGCCGTCCAACTCTTCCCCCTTCCCTTGACGCCAACATACAAAATAAAACCACACTCCCTGCTGCCAACAAGACTCGAACCTGAGCCCTCCCCCACTAGCTTGAGGCGTCACTTGCCAAGGCCCTAAGTGGCGCCTTCAAGCCACTTTACCAAGGCCAATCTTATGTCCAAAAACTCCCACAAATTTCCTTAAGGCCTCCTTAGCCTAGCTTCCCCTCTTTAAGCTTAAAACCCATTATTTTCTAAGGCACTCTCCTACATCCTAGTGTTTTAAAAACCCCTAAAACACATCCAAACATACACTAAGCCCACTAACACTTGAATTATGCACTAAGCGCATAACCCCTAAATCTAGGATATTACAGTTCTACCCTCCTTAAAAATAATTTCGTCCTCAAAATTACTTACTACCGAACAATCGTACATCCTAACTCACCGCACTTCACTACTGCTGCGCACTCTGATCTCAATAAAACCAACACACTTCCTATGCACAATCTCAAAGTTCACAGTCAAGGTTCCATACACTTCACTAAGAATATAAGAACGAACTAACTCTATAACAAACAAGGCAATAACGGACATTCTAGAAATAAAGAACGTAGCTGATACCACATCTGGCACATCCTCTTCCTCGCGACGGCTGACTGCCTAAACCAACCTTGATTGTCTCGCATCTGAACCTTCAGCACCACTGCTTGGTGTTATACGACCTCGGCCAGAACCATTCATTCCATGGTTTGGACCACGACTCCTTGTCACCTGCTGACCATTTCTGCCAGGCTGCACAAAACCTTGGCCTACTGTCCGAGCTCTATCCATCACTTGAGGACATTTCCTAACTAGATGAGCCTTAGATCCACACCGGAAACATTCCTTACTATTTCCCCAACATTCTCCTGCATGAGCTCTCCCACACTGAGCACATGGACGACTCCGATTCTCAGCAACTGGTACAGGTGCACGTACAAAATTCTCAATCCTTGGCCTTTTCTAAAAATCTCCAGATGCTTCTGACGGTCCAAAACTCCTCTTATTCCAGTTCCTATTCTTTTCTCGGTTCTGTCTCTCAGTCCTCTTAACTTCTTCAGCAATTCGAGCTTTCTCCACTAGAATAGCAAAATCCCTTTCTCTCTGCGGAGCAATCAACACTCGGAGCTCATCCCGCAATCCATCTTCGAATCGGACACACCTCTCGTAATCAGTAGCCACGATCCCCTTAGCATACTGACTTAACTACACAAATTCCGCTTCGTACTCTGCTACCGACTTACTTCCTTGTTCCAAGTTTAGAAACGCCTTCCTCTGCGAGTCTAAGTAACTAGCTCCAACATACTTCCCTTCGAACTTAGCCTTGAAGTACTCCCAATCCACTCGATCCGCAGGGGTACCTTGTCTGACAGTGAGCCACCACCGATAAGCTTCATCTCGGAGCAACGAGACAGCACCTTTCAGCTTTTCCTCTGCCGTGCAATCAAAATCGTCCATGATCCTTTCGACTGCCTCCAACCAGTACTCCGCCACGCTCGGAGCCACTCCAGACACTCCTCTAAAAACCTCGACTCCGTTCGACCTAAGTCTCTCAGGCACTGATTTCCGAGCTCCGTTTCCCACACTAGCTCCTGCCACTCGCTCTAGCACTCGCAGCATAGCTTACGACACTACGTCATCTCCTCCTGTCTGATCCTGATCCTTCGCGCCCACTGATGGCGGCGGCACATCACTTTCTGAGCCATGGCCAGACCCTACTGGTTCCGATACTGCCATTCTACCTCGACCACGTCCACTAGAACTCATATCTAACGTCGCGATTTAATCTGATTAAAAATTTTATGCATTAGTACTTTTGTTCCACTATTTATCAGCGAACAGTTTTATGAAAAGAAGTTTAATAGTGGTTCTTTCGATCAATCAAAGTCTTAGTTTCAATTCCTCTATTCTAATTCAGAGAATCACATTCATTTATCAACAACATTCATCACACTATTATGGGCATCTTATCCATTTCCCCACCCAGGGGTAATTTCGTCATTTGTCCTACAGGGGTATTTTAGTAATAAATCGAGGTCAATTCAAATATTTTAATAAATCAAAGGCATTCCGGAATTTTCGAAACTTGTGGGTATTTTGAAAATTTTCCCAAATCAGAGGTATTACAGAAATTTCAAAAATCGGGGTTATTTTGGTAATTTTGGAAGTCAGGGGCATTTTAGTAATTTTTCCCAAATCAGGGTATCTTGGTATTTTGTGAAATAGGGTTTCTGGTATTTTGTAAAGTAGGAATATTTTAACAAAAGTCGAGGGTATTTTGGTAACTTTAAAACTAAGGGTATTTTAGTAATTTACAGCACAGAGGTATTTGGGTAATTTTTGTAAATCGGGAATATTTCAGAAAAATGTTCTTCAAAATCTCCTTTAGTGTGTACAATTCAAAGGGGTAATTTGGTGATTTTTAAAACTAGAGTTTTTATAAAACAGTATGGCTAGTCCCTTTTGGGTTTTAATTATCGGGTTTAGCCGATGAACAAGTCCTCTTGGTTAGGGTGAACCGTTACTATGCACCGGGTAGGATTCGAGTGGAGAGGAGGTGAGTCACTAGGACTGCTTAAATACCAAGCTCCCACCGAAACCAATCCTAAACATGCGCACAATGGTTGCCACACCCTAACTCGGCGACTTACTTCACAGGTTTGTTTGGTTGCACTTAAGTCTTATGTAACTTGTGTTGGAGTAGACTAGTCCTAGGGTTCAATAGCCCAATCTACTAATCTACGATCCCATACTGCCCATAAAGTTCACATATACAAATCACTTAAATAGCTAGGGGTACTTACCTGGTGGACTTCGGGTCGGAGATACAGGTGCCATGCCAGAATAACCTGAAATAGTTCATAAAAATATATGTTTTTGAAAAGCCCATCTTTAAAAAAATGTTTTTGGGCCCAAAACCCTCAAAGCCGAGTTTTGAACCGGGCTCTGATACCAAGCTGTAACACCCCAAACCCAGCCCATACACCACAGCCGAATTTAGAATGCCACTGCGGAAAACGTTTGAAAAGATTTTTGACTTAAAAGAAAAACATAAAAATTTGTTGTCGTGGGTAAAACATCTCGTATTTAAAATTCTAAGTAAAACTTTGATGTTACAGATTATTCGGATTTAAAACTTTAATATATACCTTTAAGATGTAAGTTGCTAAAAATAAAATTATTTCCAAATAGTAATTTAATCGTCAATCCAATTAAAACAAACTTCAAATACTTTGAGTGGCCCTTATTACATCAAATAATTATTCAAAAATACTTAAAATATAAAATGCGTAAGGCAAATAAAATATCTTCTGCATGGCATAAAAATAACTTCTGCATGGCCACCTCGTATCCTCTCCAACCCGGTCCAGGATTCACGTATCACCTGCGATGTTGGTAAAAATTTGGGTGAGTCTAACACACTCAGTGTGTAATTAGTCCACTGAATTCCACCCATATGGGCTTAGCCCACAACCAAACCATAAATCATATAATAAGGCAAGTTATCCACATAATTCCATATATTGGGCTTGGCCCATTATCACATTAATCCTCATGTCAGATACCCAAGACAAATAATTCACATGATTTCACTTATTGGGCTTGGCCCATATCCACATCACATATCATATAATAAGGCAATTTATCCCCATGACTCCACATATTGGGCTTGGCCCATTTCCACATTAATCCACATCACATATTGGGCTTGGCCCATTTCCACATTAATCCACATGTCAGATAATGAGTTTATGCAAAGTGCACCCCCCAGCCTAGGGTCTATCCTCTACACACCCCCGTACCCAGCCACCACACACCAGGGGATTACTAAATCGCCCTCCAACCTCTACACACCAATTTGGCAATTAATGCCGTCCATGCGAACTAAATAGCAATAATCCACAACGCGACCTCAGTCAGCGCCAATCCACGATGTAGCTCGTAGCTAACATCAAAACCACGATGAGGCACATAGCTACTCATCAACCACGATATGGCACATAGCCTATATCAACCACGATGAGGCACAGAGCCACTCATCAATTCACGTGTGGCTCGTAGCCATCACTAAACCACGTACTCAAAGTACACCTTGTCCTTCTTTCATATTCATTTCCCATCCCATGCACATGCAACATACAATAGTGTCATGATAAATAATGCGTGTACATGTTATTCAGCATACCATACATATACACATTAATAACCACATTTCCATCAGATTTGATACTGACCTGATTATCGGCATACCCCTTAAGAGTATCCATTTCATAATGATCACTGCACTTATTAGCACATACATAACACATACAAATATAAGCATATACCCGAAAAATGATGGTTAATCACACACCTGATAACTTGAAGAGCTACGCTCTCGATCCCGATGCTATCACTAAGCGACACTACGGCTATCTGCCTACACTCCTGCTCAGACGCTGATCCACACCCCGGTGGCCAATCCCGCACTGCAGAGACTGATCTTCTCTTAAACTTAGGAATAGGGACTATCCCTTGTCCTTCTTGACTGGTATTCGCCTCCATCCACAACACTTAATCAGAACATTCGATTAAACAATAATATACGAGGTCTTAATCGAATAAACTACCATAATCTAACCATCCCTTACCGAAACGATCTAGAATCCCTAAGGCTTTGCTTACAACTGTCGATTGTCCCTAGAAACCAAAGTCAGAATCGGTCACACTTAATAACCGAAATATGGCCTTAGGCCAAATATCGACATCCCTTACCTTGTTAAACTTAAATCCCGAAAACCACTATTTGCCTTTGGAGTTGTCGAAATCCCTGCTAAACAACTATTAGACTCGACCATAAGCAATAATCTTTGAAAATGGCCCTTGGCCGAATACTACATATCACTTACCTTGATGACTCGAATCCTTAATGCTCCCTTATGCGAGCTACAAATAAAACACAAGATTATGGCTTAATAAACATTCGGCCATCCCTTAGAAATCAAGACCAACCATTGATTTCGGCACTCTTAAAAGAAAGAATCCAAAACCGATTACTTAAGGAAGAAAATACTTACCACTTCACACTTAAAACGAAACTAAGAGCAAGAGATCGATGGTATCACCCTCAGAGAATCGGCATCAAGATCCCAAGGAGAAAGGTTTCGGTACTTAATGGTGAAGAGAGAAAACGCAACAATGGAGAGGGTTTAATGATTAGAGAAATCGGCCATGCAAAGAAATAGATTCAAGGTTTCGGCTTCAATGATCTCAAGAAAAGAAAGCTACAAGATTCGGCTAAGCTTTCCAAATGGTGCTTGAATATTCGGCTATCACAAGAATGAATGTGAGGTTGAAGTTTGAGAAAAAGAAAGAGAAGTATAAAAGAGAACTAGAAGATTTCGGCAATGGTAACAAAGGGGGATTCGATTTCAAATGAAAAAGAAGATAAAGAGAGAGTTCTCTTTACTCACAATTTCGGCAAAAAGGATGGACACTCCCACAACTAAAATTCAGCACTTATCCCCTCCTCATGGCCGAATTTTGCCAACCAAAAGAGTCCTTTGACCGGCCACTTCATCTCCTCTTATCAAATCCCACTTTCTTCTCCTATTTTATCTCTTATCTACCCATTTAAGATAAATAAAATAAATCAACATTATCTCCCCTTCCTAGCCGAAATTTAAAAAGAAATTCAAGGCTTATCTTCATCCCTTTGAAGTCCCCATGCCGTCCAACTCTTCCCCCTTCCCTTGACGCCAACATGCAAAATAAAACCACACTCCCTGCTGCCAACAAGACTCGAACCTTAGCCCTCCCCCACTAGCTTGAGGCGTCACTTTCCAAGGCCCTATGTGGCGCCTTCAAGCCACTTTACCAAGGCCAATCTCATGTCCAAAAACTCACACAAATTTCCTTAAGGCCTCCTTAGCCTAGCTTCCCCTCTTTAAGCTTAAAACCCATTATTTTCTAAGGCACTCTCCTACATCCTAGTGTTTTAGAAACCCCTAAAACACATCCAAACATACATTAAGCCCACTAACACTTGAATTATGCACTAAGCGCATAACCCCTAAATCTAGGATATTACACTATATGAGTGTTTGGATCTTCGTCCTGCAAACCATCAAATTGAACAAACTGTTGAATCATTTGTATTGTCTTAGGCTTTAATTCAAAATTGTTAGCAGCTATAGCAGGCCTAACAATACTTGATTTCACTCCTGTTAAATGCGGTTTAGCATAATCAAACATTGTACGTGGAGCATTGTTCTCCCCCACATCATGTGGTGGTGGATTATTCTCGTCCATCCCTTTAGTAGGATTGGATCTGCCTTCTTGATCTTCCTCTATGTAATTTATGGCTCGACTGATTTCTCTGTGAGTCCTAAGAATGGTAGCTTCAATTTCACTATCGTATACCAAAGGTCCTCTCGGGTTCCTTCTAGTCATAAACTAGAGGTACCTACTGAGAAAAGAAAAAGAAGGAAAATTTAGCAAAAATTAAAATTTAACCTAAAAAATAAAAATAAAAGTAAATTATAAAAAATAAAAAAAATAATGGCTAAAGTAAAAAAAATAGAGCTTTCTTAATATTTTAGTTCCTCGGCAACGGCGCCAAAAACTTGATCACTGAAATCAGAGTTTTAAAATTTATAAAACGAATGGTTTAACCTGGAACTAACTCTGACAATGATTAAAGGCAAGTGTACCTATCGAACAGTAGTATAGCTTAGGCAAGACAGGATTGTTGAACCCAAAGGAACTAAAAGTACTAATACTAACTTTCTTTTTATTATTTAGCCTAATATAAAGTGAAGTTGCTTTAAATCTAAATTAATGACTACTAAGCTAAAGACGCAAAGAAAAAAGAACGAATTGGGAAATAACTAGAAGAAAAACTCAGTTGATCACGACAATACCCTCAGGAAGAATCCACCTAGACTTCACTTGTTATCTAACACTGAACCATACGATTTATTCACTTAGTTTGATCCGTAGGACTCCTTAACGTTTATTAAACCCTCTCTTAAGGTGAACAACGTCTAACCCTAGGTTAATTAGTGGAACTCTCGTTCTCTTATAATAACCCCCTAGAATAGCAGTAAATCGATCTATGGACTCCCATATTAGGTTTCACCCTAATCCGGCAAAATCTCGTCACCCTATCTCTAGGCGTGTGATCAACTCCGCTTAATTATGCTAGATCTACTCTTAAGCAGGGTCTATTCCTCCTCCACCTAAGCACATCAAACTTAAATCAACATCCGCGAAATATTAACTCAAGAATTAAGCACACATAATTAAGAACAAACTAAGTATTTATCATATAATTCAGAAAACGATAACAAGATTTATCCAGGTTTCATCCCCTTCAGGTATCTGAGGGGTTTAGTTCATAACAAATAAAGAAAACATCTCAAGAGAAAAGATAAAACAAAACATAAGAAATCCCTAAAACCCCCTGAAGGAATTGAAGGAGAGATCCACCGTCTTTAGTAGAATTCCGGCTTCATGGGATGGATCAACTGGCTAACTTCGAGCGATTCCCTCAACTCTGACCTTTCTGGCTTGGCTCCTTGGCCTAGCTTGTAACATCCTGAAATGGTGGGGCTTTGCATTTAATATGCTGTGATGATTATGTTATGCTTAATGTGTTAATTAGAGTGTTTTGGGCTCAAAATTGGGCCGAGGCCTTAGTCAGAATTTTCTGTTCGGCACTCTAGTGGAGAGCCAGGTAGGATAGGGCTTAAAAGATATTATCTGTGAATTAAGACACAAAATGGGCTTGTGGCCCAGTGGTCAGTGGCGTTATTTAGGGGCTATGAGGTGGCGTGATAAGCAGTAAGGGGGTCCAAGGTTCGAGTCGCATTACCCACTTATTTTTAAGTGTTTTTGGCGTTAAAAGAGAGGGAGTTGGAGTCGGTTGGAATGCTTAAAAATAGGGAGATTTAATGAGTGGGATAATGTGGATAATATGGCTGATAATGTGGCAGATAAAGGAAGGAAGAGGTGGTGTTATCTGGGCCACTTGTGGATGAGAGATCAGATAATGATAAGAGAGGAAGTTTAGGATTTATCGGTTGGTCACAGTGGTGGCCGAAATTCCAACACTGAGGGGGAGGAGAAATCGATTTTGTATGGCAAGGGGTGCCGAAATTTCCCTTGATTAGCAGCTTAGTTTTAGTTTTAAAAAGGGGCATTTTTGGTTTTTGGGTAGTAGGTGCTGAAATTTGGGTTAAGTAGGGGGATATCTCTTCAATTCTAGCATTTGGATCCTATTCTTTCTTTTCTTTTTCCTTTCATCTCCACTTTTATGCAGAAGCCAAAATTTCATTGTTCTTTTCTCTGCTTTCCTCTACAAGCCGAAACTTTACAGTTCCTCTCTACATCTTTTCTTTTGATCTCTTCTAAAGCTGAATCTTTTCACATCAACTCTCTTCTCCACTTTTTCCTACTGGCCGAATACCTTGTCCACTCTTTTCTCCTTGCCGATTTCTTTCTTCTATCGTGCTAAGTGTCGGAATCTTTAAGGGTTAGTCGAATCTGTTGGTGTTAAGGTAAGTGTTGAATTCTCTTTTCACTTTTTCTCTTTCAATTTTTGGAGGCCAAAGCCGAAAGGCTAATTGGTGTGGCAAGATTATCTTTGGAGTAATGTTTGATTTGTTCTTATGTTCTTATTTTGGGGCGACACATCAGGAATCGAAGTAGATCATCTAGATCTAAAAGCCAGAAACCGCTAGTCTCTAAACTCCATCTCTTTTCGAGATTTCTAGGTAAAGGATCTCTGCACTATGAATGTACATTCGTGTTTGTATGCGATTCAATGTTTTAATCCGGTTTGTTGACTAAGATCTGTTCCATGGATACAAACACTAGTCAAACGAAAGAAGGAATTGGACCCGTAAATCCAACCCCTAGATTTAAGAAGCGAGTGGTGTCAGCAGTACGGGATTGGTCACCGGGTTGTGGACCGGCTTCAGAACAAAACCGTAAGCAGTTAGCAGTCGTATCGGCTACTAATAGTGTCGACATAGAAAGTACCATCTTGACCGTAATCAGGTGTGTAGATCTTTATCACATAAGTTTCCTGTATTATATCTGTTATGGGCTGAAAAGCCAGAAAAGGCTGTGTGGACAGTCGAATAACCCTTAGGGGTTAGGCTAGGGATGCCAGGTACGTAAACATAGTATTTTCTCTATGTGTATCGATGTATGTGTTAACCTGCTACTTTGTAAATGGTATATCATCTTTGTTATGACTTGTGTGTATGCATGAGGCACGAGATTGATATGATGAAGGGGAAGAGCATGTTAATAGGTCACCTAGTAATCGGTGGTTAAACCACAAACTGTATATTTAGGTCACAATAGTGATCGGTGGTAATGCCACATTAATTTGATTCCTGAATAATATGATCGACGGCAAGGCTGTCAAACTGGCGTGTAGCGGTTGGTGGGTTGATTGTAGAAATCCCCACGGTGTGATGGCTGGTAAGGGTTGGCATGTAGAGGATAGAACTCTAGGTTGGGTTGGGTCATTCTGCATGTACCTGTTCTGTTGCCATTTTGCATGGGCCAAGGCCTAGAATGTGTTTTTGGGCCTCAGGCCGTATATGTGATTCCGGGATTTGCACACTAAGTCTTGGTGACTCACCCTTTATTTTCCTTAATCTTTCAGGTGAGCAGTAGATCGTGGATATGGGAGCCGAGATGGACTCGAGGGGACATAATGTATTTTATTTAAGCGAACTTATTTCGGGTTT
Organism: Gossypium australe; assembly: GCA_005393395.2. Taxonomy (NCBI): domain Eukaryota; kingdom Viridiplantae; phylum Streptophyta; class Magnoliopsida; order Malvales; family Malvaceae; genus Gossypium; species Gossypium australe. Next base: position 109,790,595 of record CM016623.1, read on the forward strand.
TCCTTTGTTTTCTTTATTTCGGGTTAATTTTCGTTAGCATGTAATAAGGCCCTCAACTTAAATTTTCGGTTTTCCGTTGTTCATGTTTATGGATTATGAACTTATGTTTTCAAAGACCTAATTATAATAAGTAATGAAATGGGAGTTTCAAACACGCTTAGCGTAAAGCAATGGGTTCTTGAAAAATCACTTAGTTAATGAATACTTGATCAATTAAACCGAGATTTCCAAAACCAACAAAGTTAAGTTTTCAACACAATACGTTCTCGAAGGGTTTTTCCAACCAAAATATGTGCTCTCTTTATTGTAAATAAAGAACTTCGATTTTAACATTCCAACCCGTAACATGCCAGATCTGGTCGTAGCGTTTGGGCCGAGTTTGGGGTGTTACATTTTGGTATCAGAGCCTGGTTGCAAAACTCGGGCTGTGAAATGGGTCCAGTAGTAGTTTATAAAAATTGGTGAGAATGCTTTGGTTGAGATATGGCCTTCCAGTCTACCGGCACCCGATCCACGCAGGTAAGTATTCTAACTCTTGATGAGGTATGCATGTTGGGTTTGATGAGCTTTATGGGGACGTAGACTAGTATGTTAGGCAGTAATGGACTTTAGATTTAGTTTAAACAACTCTTTAAATTCATAAGACTTAATCTAACCAAACATACCCGTAAACAAGTTGCTAGGTTAGGGTGTGACAACAGGCATATGCATGTCTAGGATTTGATTCAGGGAGAGCTTGGTACTTAAACGGTCCTAGTGACCCACCTCCTCTTCGCTGGAATCCTACCTGGTGCGTAGTGAGTTAAGCGGTCCTAGTGGCGGCATATGAAGCAGAATTCCTATGCCTTAGCCGTTATGCTCGAGGGATGGTGGCCACAGACCATGAACGTTGTGTTCGATTTGAAGATGGTCTGAGAGATGATTTGCGTGTATTGATAGCTCCATAACGGGAGAGGGAATTTGCTGTGCTTATAGAAAAAGTGAAGATAGCTGAGGAGGTAAAGCGGACAAAGAAGCTGAATCGGGATAGATATAGGGGTGGAAGTAAGAGGAATATTGGTTCGTCAGGGCCAGCTGGGCGTACTCAGAAAAGGCCTAGGTCAGAGGGGTCGAGTCGGGTTGAGAGACCTGCTGTTGCTAGCCAGACCCCGAGGTGTGCTCGATGTGGTAAATTCCATTCAGGTGAGTGTTGGTCGAGCAATGGGAAGTGTTTTAGGTGTGGGTCTACGGACCATCAGATTAGAGATTGTCCACAGCCACGGGGCGGTGCAGGGCCCACAGGTCAGGGAAAAGCTCAGCCGGGTAGAGGAGGTCAGCAGCCACAGAGAGGTCGTGGTCCAGCCAGAGGTGGTAACGATTCCGGTCGGGGCCGTGGAGCACCAGGCCAAGGGGCAGGAAAAACTAAGGCGAGACAGCTGGGGTTAGTCTATGCTGCCAGACATCGAGAGGAGGCTGACGCACCGGATGTCATAACCGGTACGTTTTTAATTTTTGGCTTGCCTTACACTGCATTGATTGACATTGGGTCGACGCATTCATATGTGGCTAGTAGGGTGTCTGAAAATTTAAGCGTAGATTCTGAGATTTCCTCTAGGGAGATGATTGTAGTTAGCCTGTTAGGACACCCTGTGGTGGTAAATAACCTCTATCGGGAGGTACCTTTAGAAGTTCAGGGAATAGTTTTCCTGGCTGATCGATGGAATTATCGTTCGGGGAGTTTGATTTAATTTTAGGCATGGATTAGCTGGTGAAGTATCAATCTAATGTAGATTGTGCAGCCAAAAGTATGGTGTTAAAAACCCCCGAGGGTGGCAAAGTGTTGGTAATAGGTGAAAGGGGGAACTGTTTGTCAAATGTGGTGTCTGTCTTAAGAGCAGAAAGGATAGTGAGAAAAGGATGCGAGGCAATTTTAATGTTTGTTCGGGCTCTGGAAGCCAAGGAACTAACTGTCGGAGATGTTAGGACGGTGAAGGAATTTCCTGATGTTTTCCCAGAAGAGCTTCTGGGATTACCCCTGGATCGTGAAGTGGAGTTTGGTATCGATCTTCTTCCGGGAACAGCGCCAGTATCTATTGCTCCATACAAAATGGCGCCGAAGGAGTTAGTGGAATTAAAGGCACAGATCCAAGAGTTGCTGGGCCGATGGTTTATTCGACCTAGTGTGTCGTCTTGGGGAGCGCCGGTGTTATTCGTCAAGAAGAAGGATGGATCAATGCGTATGTGCATTGATTATCACAAGCTGAATAAGTTGACCATCAAGAATAAATACCTGTTGCCAAGGATCGATGACTTGTTTGATCAGTTGAAGGGGGCTTCAGTCTTTTCGAAGATAGATCTGAGGTCAGGGTACCATCAGCTCAAGGTCAAGGAGGTGGATATTCATAAGCTGGCCTTCAAGACTCGCTATGGTCACTAAGAATTCATGGTGATGCTATTTGGATTGACCAACGCGCCAGCAGCGTTTATGGACATGATGAACCGAGTGTTCCAACCCTACTTGGATCGATTTGTCGTAGTATTTATAGATAACATCCTGGTTTATTCAAAATTAGAGAATGAGCATGACTCACATCTTCGGGTGGTTCTGCAGATTCTAAGGGAGAAGCAGCTATATGCTAAATTCAGTAAGTGCAAATTTTGGCTAAAATAAGTTACTTTTCTAGGTCACGTTGTGTCGGTAGAGGGGATTAGAATTGACCCCCGGAAGATTGAAGCGGTGTTGGATTGGAAGCTGCCTAGGTCGGTAGCAGAAATTCAGAGTTTTCTTGGTTTGCCCAAGTATTATAGAAGGTTTGTTGAAGGATTTTCATGGATCGCGACACTGTTGACTAAGTTATTGCGGAAAGGGGTTTCGTTTGTTTGGTCCGATAAGCAGCAAGAGAGGTTCGAGAGGTTAAAAAAGATCTTGACAGAGGCTCCGGTGTTAATTCAGCCGGAGGCTGGAAAGGAGTTTGTGATTTATTGTGATGCTTCACACACGAGACTAGGATTCGTATTGATGCAAGATGGAAAGGTTGTGGCGTATGCATCTCGACAGTTAAGACCATGCGAATCGAATTATCCCATGCATGATTTGGAATTGGCGGCAGTGGTTTTTGCTTTGAAGATCTAGAGACATTATCTGTACGGGGGGAAATCTGTCATTTATACCGATCATAAGAGCCTAAAATATCTTTTGACCCAGAAGGAGTTGAATCTAAGGCAGAGGAGGTGGATCGAGTTGTTAAAGGATTATGACTGCTCGATCGAGTATCATGCGGGTAAGGCTAACGTAGTAGCGGATGCTCTGAGTCGTAGAGTAATCTCTGATTTGACAGCAATGTTTGCTCACCTCAGTTTATATGATGATGGGAGTTTATTATCTGAACTTCAAGTGAAACCCTCTTGGGTCAGTCAGGTTAAGGAGAAGCAACAGACTGATGAGTTGCTAAAGGGGAAGTTTCAGGTAGGATCAAGTGATGGATCAACAGAATTTAGTGTGAATGAGGAAGGGCTATTATGTTTTCAAGGGAGAGTGTGCATGCCGAAAGATCCTGAGTTGAGGTGTAAGATTTTGTTAGAAGCGCATAGTAGCCCATACGCTATGCACCCTGGAGGGAGTAAGATGTATCGGGATTTGCGAGAACAGTTTTGGTGGCCGGGCCTAAAACTAGAGGTGACCGAATTTGTGGGGAAGTGTTTGACCTGTCAGCAGGTAAAGACGGAACATCAGTTACCATCAGGGTTGTTACAGCCGGTGAAGATTCCATAGTGGAAATGGGAAAGGATCACCATGGACTTTGTTAGTGGGCTACCTCTCACACCAACTAAGAAAGATTCGGTTTGGGTGATTGTTGACCACTTGACGAAGTCTGCTCATTTCATACCAGTACGTGTCGATTACTCTCTGCAGAAATTGGCTAAGCTATATATAGCTGAGGTGGTAAGACTACATGGAGTACCAGTATCAATCATATCGGACAGGGACCCTAGGTTCACATCATGACTTTGGAAGGCGTTGCATCAAGCGTTGGGTACGAAGTTGGATATCAGTACAGCGTTCCATCCTCAGACCGATGGTCAGTCTAAGCGGGTAATCCAGATCTTAGAGGACATGTAAGGGGTTGTGTCATTGATTTTAGGGGTAGTTGGGAAGAGTTTTTACCGTTGGCGGAGTTTGCATACAACAACAGTTACCAATCTAGTATTTAGATGGCGCCCTATGAAGCATTGTACGGGCGGAGGTGTCGTACTCTTATCTGTTGGATGGAATTAGGGGACCATCAGATTTTGGGTCCAGAATTGGTTACCGAGACAGAGGAGAAGGTTGAGTTAATTCGGGCTCGATTAAAGGAAGCATCGGATAGACAGCAGTCCTATGCTGACCTGAAGCGTAAGGACATAGAATTTGCAGTGGGTGACAAGGTTTTCTTGAAGGTGTCTCCGTTGAAGAAGGTATTAAGGTTTGGACGGAAGGGTAAGTTAAGTCCCAGATTCATCGGATCATACGGGTGTTGAAACGAGTAGGACCGGTAGCCTATCAGCTTGAGCTACCTTCAGAGTTAAGCCAGATTCACAATGTGTTTCATGTCTCTATGCTGAGACGGTATTATTCGGATCCATCTCATGTGGTGCCTGTGGAGGAAATCGAGGTAAGACCTGATCTATCCTTTGAAGAGGAACCAGTGGAAATCTTGGATCGTGATGTCAAAGTGTTGCGAAGGAAGACGGTTCCGTTGGTTAAGTTTCTATGGTGGAATCACAGTTTTGAGGAGGCTACATGGGAACCAGAGGAGGCGATGCGGCAGTAGTACCCGCATCTATTCTGACCAGGTAATTTCGAGGCCAAAATTTTTTTCAGGGGGGTAGAACTGTAACATCCTAAAATGGTGGGGCTTTGCATTTAATGTGCTGTGATGATTATGTTATGCTTAATGTGTTAATTAGAGTGTTTTGGGCTCAGGATTGGGCCGAGGCCTTAGTCAGAATTTTCTGTTAGGCACTCTAGTGGAAAGCCAGGTAGGATAGGACTTAAAAGATATTATCTGTGAATTAAGACACAAAATGGGCTTGTGGCCCAGTGGTCAGTGGCGTTATTTAGGGGCCATGAGGTTTAAGTGTTTTTGGCGTCAAAAGAGAGGGAGTTGGAGTCGGTTGGAATGCTTAAAAATAGGGAGATTTAATGAGTGGGATAATGTGGATAATATGGCTGATAATGTGGCAGATAAAGGAAGGAAGTGATGGTGTTATCTGGGCCACTTGTGGATGAGAGATCAGATAATGATAAGGGAGAAAGTTTAGGATTTATCGGTTGGTAACAGTGGTGGCCGAAATTCCAACACTGAAGGGGAGGAGAAATCGGTTTTGTATGGCAGGGGGTGCCGAAATTTCCTTTGATTAGTAGCTTAGTTTTAGTTTCAAAAAGGGGCATTTTCGGTTTTTAGGTAGTAGGTGCCGAAATTTGGGTTAAGTAGGGGGGATATCTCTTCAATTCTGGCATTTGGATCTTATTCTTTCTTTTCTTTTTCCTCTCATCTCCACTTTTATGCAGAAGCCGAAATTTCATTGTTCTTTTCTCTGCTTTCCTCTACAAGCCGAAACCTTATAGTTCCTCTCTACATCTTTTCTTTTGATCTCTTCTAAAGCTGAATCTTTTCACATCAACTCTCTTCTCCACTTTTTCCTACTGGCCGAATACCTTGTCCACTCTTTTCTCCTTACCGATTTCTTTCTTCTATCGTGCTAAGTGCTGGAATCTCTAAGGGTTAGTCGAATCTGTTGGTGTTAAGGTAAGTGTCGAATTCTCTCTTCACTTTTTCTCTTTCGATATTTGGAGGCCAAAGCCGAAAGGCTAATTGGTGTGGCAAGATTATCTTTGGAGTAATGTTTGATTTGTTCTTGTGTTCTTATTTTGGGGCGACACATCGGGAGTCGAAGTAGATCCTCTAGATCTAAAAGCTGGAAACCGCTAGTCTCTAAACTCCATCTCTTTTCGGGATTTCTAGGTAAGGGATCTCTGCACTATGAATGTACATTCGTGTTTGTATGCGATTCAATGTTTTAATCTGGTTTGTTGACTAAGATATGTTCCATGGATACAAATGCTAGTCAAACAAAAGAGGGAATTGGACCCGTAAATCAACCCCTAGATTTAAGAAGCGAGTGGTGTCAGCAGTACGGGATTGGTCACAGGGTTGTGGACCGGCTTCAGAAGAAAACCGTAGGCAGTTAGCAGTCGTATCGGCTACGGATAGTGTCGACGTAAAAAATATCGTCTTGACCATAATCAGGTGTGTAGATCTTTATCACATAAGTTTCCTGTATTATATCTGTTATGGGCTGAAAAGTTGGAAAAGGCTGTGTGGACAATCGAATAACCCTTAGGGGTTAGGCTAGGGATGCCAGGTACGTAAACATAGTATTTTCTCTATGTGTATCGATGTATGTGTTAACCTGCTACTTTGTAAATGGTATATCATCTTTGTTATGACATGTGTGTATGCATGGGGCACGGGATTGATATGATGAAGTGGAAGACCATGTTAATAGGTCACCTAGTGATCGGTGGTTAAACCATAAACTGTATATTTAGGTCACAGTAGTAATCGGTGGCAATGCCACGTTAATTTAATTCCTGAATAATATGATCGACGACAGGGCTGTCAAACTGGCGTGTAGCGGTTGGTGGGTTGATTGTAGAAATCCCCGCGATGTGATGGCTGGTAAGGGTTGGCGTGTAGAGGATGGAACTCTAGGTTGGGTTGGGTCATTCTGCATGTACCTCTTCTGTTGCCATTTTGCATGGGCCAAGGCCTAGAATGTGTTTTTGGGCCTCAGGCCGTTTATGTGATTCCAAGATTTGCACACTGAGTCTTGGTGACTCACCCTTTATTTTCCTTAATCTTTCAGGTGAGCAGTAGATCGTGGATATGGGAGCCGAGATGGACTCGAGGGGACATAATGTATTTTATTTAAGCGAACTTATTTCGGGTTTTCCTTTGTTTTCTTTATTTCGGGTTAATTTTCGTTAGCATATAATAAGGCCCTCAGCTTAAATTTTCGGTTTTCCGTTGTTCATGTTTATGGATTATGAACTTATGTTTCAAAGACCTAATTATAATAAGTAATGAAATGAGAGTTTTAAACACGTTTAACGTAAAGCAATGGGTTCTTGAAAAATCACTTAGTTAATGAATACTTGATCTATTAAACCGAGATTTCCAAAACCAACAAAGTTAAGTTTTCAACACAATACGTTCTCGAAGGGTTTTTCCAACCAAAATATGTGCTCTCTTTAAAGTAAATAAAGAACTTTGATTTTAACATTCCAACCCGTAACATGCCAGATCTGGTCGTAGCATTTGGGCCGGGTTTAGGGTGTTACATAGCTCGACGCCCCCTTCAAAGGTGGTACTTAGAGGTTATTTCTAGGCTCTTGGAATGCGATTCTTTCTCCCTAAGTATCCTTTTTTGACTAAAATTGTCTAAAGCCACGACAGGGGCATGGCCATGTCACACGCCCGTGTGACTCGTCTTCAAGCCGTGTTCTTATTTCTAAGTTGAGGCACGGCCGTGTAGATCGGGGGTGAGGGCCCATTTTATGTTCTTTTCATCCTCGGGTGCTATCCTGGGTATAAGACATGAAAAGAAAGGATTAAGAGCACCTTTTTACATAAATTGAGGAATAAATAACCCAAAAACAAGCTAAATGTGGGATTAAAATATGTTATAATTACGGTTTATCAGTATGTATGAGTAGCACTTAGAATATTAATTTTAAGGTATTATCGGGATTATTTGAAGTCTTTGAGATAGGGATGACCATAGGGAAAATTTTATTTTTCTTGCTTTAGTGGACCCTAGTCTCAGGCATTAGGCCTCTTAAGCAGATTAAGGGGAAAATAGGACACAAATGGGCTTGTGGTCCAATAGCAAGGTGGCGTTACTAAGGGAGCTACAAGGTGGCGTGAAGAGGTCCAAGGTTCGAATAGTGGTAAGGTGTTTTTGGAGTGTTTATTTTGCTTAGTGGATGGCCAGAGTTGTGTGGAATTTGGACTCTTTTGTTGAAGTGTTTGAATTGGTCTTGTGAGCTGATAAAGGAGGGAATTTCATATGAGATAAGGGAGATATCATGGAGAAAAATTAGGAGATGAGAGGTGGGAAGAGTTGGTGCCGAATTGGACTGTGAGGGAAGGTAGGATTCGGCTATTGGCTATAAAAGGAGGTGCCGAATTCCTTTGAGAGGTTCCTTGGGTTCCATTACATTTCTTTTTCTCCCCCTTAGCTGAATTCTTCCATTTTTCGAAAAAAACCCATCATTCCTTTGCCAAAATTTTGGTTCTCTCTCTAGCCAAATTCCCCATACCTTCTCTTCTTAAATTCCTTCTCTTGTTCACCTTTAGTTCTAGTCGATCCCTTCTCCTCTTCTTCTCCCTATTGGTGCCGAATTATCTCTGTCACCATACTAATCTCAAAAGCTGAATTTAGGCCGCAGGATCGAAAGTAGATTTGGTAAGTGTACGGTTATCCTCTCTTGTACGATTTGTTAAAAGCTGAAAGGCTATCTAACTGACCTGTCGTTAACTCTGCGGTAACAAGGATAAGGTTCAAAGATCGCAATCATGGTAGGATCGTTAGCAAGGGTAAGTGTACTCGTCTCAGTTATGGATTAATGGATGGCTGAATGTAGGTATGGTTTATAGGGGTGACTTATGTGAAAAATGAGTCACTCGATTTTGACGATATATGTTTGGGTGCAGATCTAGGGATATTCGCGAATAGTAGCTAAGGAAGGGCCACTAGAACGTGGGGCACACGGTAAGGTTACGGAGAGGTTTCGGTTTTTGATAAAGTGTGTATTAAACCAAGATTAATCGTTAAGTGGTGACTATTGTAGGTTCGTGATTAAGGGGTTTACAGCACGCGTTGTAACCAGGTGTGTACAAACACTATGAAACACCCCACACTCGGCCCACGAGCCCGGACCGGATCTGGTATGTTCCTTAAGTAAACCGGTTTTCAAATTCTTTGTTACTTAGAGAAAATTTGTAAAATTTTAGGTATTGTAGGTTCGTGATTAAGGGGTTTACAGCACGCGTTGTAACCAGGTGTGTACAAACTATGAAACCCCACCTCGGCCCACGAGCCCGGACCGGATCTGGTATGTTCCTTAAGTAAACCGGTTTTTCAAATTCTTGTTACTTAGAAAAGTTGTAAAATTTTAGGAAATATCGTTGGATTGGGCTTAGGTTGGGAAACCCATTTATTAATTTAAAATCCAATTTATTAAGGTGACAAAATAATTTTTAGGGTTTGTTTTTAAAGAAATCATTCTTGTACTTAACTTTAATCAAAATATTTCGTAACATAATAATTAAAGTAAAGCAAAATAAAGAAAATCCACTGGGCCTTATGGCCTTATTACATCAAGTAAAACCCAATAATAAAATTAAAGGTACTGAAGAAATAAAGTCCAAATTAAATAAAATTCAAATGAGCATGGACACCTCAAGGTCTACCGTCCCGGTCCGTCACTGTTCATCACCTAAAAATAGTTCCCACAACGGGGTGAGTCAACAGAATCAATGTGTACACAACATTAACATTCAACAAATCAGGCATACAAGTTCATATCAAGTTCATGTTCATATAAAATAAATGATGCAACCCAAACCCAAGCCTAATGGTCCATCCGCTACACACCACCCGTACCTGCCAGTCACACCGTGGGGACTACTAAGTCAACCCTCCATCCGCTACACACCATCGAAGGCAGTCGCTGCAGTCGACGTGCTCATCGCCCATATAATTTGTGTCATTAGACACCATATTCAAATAATGTAACTGAAGTTACCAAATTCAGATAATGTAACCAGAGTTACCATATTCAAATTTTGTGACCGTAGTCACCATATTCCGTTGGTGAGACCGAAATCAACACCTTCTTCCCCTTTCACATATATCCCGAATGCCCCATAATCTTATATCATGCATAACATACTTAATTTCTCATTATTCACATGTCAAAATATAACATATTCGTAATCCTATCGAAAGTAGGAAACGTACCTGGGTACTCTTACCACATTTGTGGTACTTAGCCACATTCACATTCTTATGCATATTCATATATTAAAATAATGACATATGATATATCGAAAGTTAATGTGAGTACACACCTGATTTGCTTAATAGATTCCTTGAAATCCCGAAGAACGATCTACCGATCTAGATCTTTATCCCCTATATTCGGCCAATTATTAAAACATATTAACAAACCTATTTGGCTTAAAAACCAAATCCTAGTAGGATTTGTATTACTTACCTTGTTGCCGAATTGATGATTGATCAAGTTCCAAAATTGCTAGTATCCTTTTCCTTGGAAATCGGCTGACACTAATTCATGTAACCATGTGAGTTTTCGGCTTTTGAAATAATGAAGAATAATTCCAAATATCAAAAATAAGCCTTGGCCGAAATCACTTACCATACAAATTCCAAATCTGAAGAGATTCCTTTATATGCCTGTCGAAATCTTCATGTTAATTAATCTAACATATACATCATAACCTTTAATCAAATAAATTTATCTTACCTTAGATCCTTAGATTTCCCGAAAGATTCCCCGTTGTATTCGACAATTGTAAAAAGATCCTGAGAGATCCTTGCAGATTCGGCCATGAACAAGAATAGATTAGGCCTTTCTCTTTCGGCAAATGGAAAAGAAAGGAATTTGAATAGCTTAACCTTACCTTTAATGCCTTGATCGATTGCTTCCTTTCCTAGAGTCTCAGAGTTTCGGCTATGGAGTTTTAATCAGGAAAGGTTTCGGCTTGACAGATGAAGAAAAGAGAAGAAGAAAAGATGAAGAGAAAATTCGGCAGAGGGGTTTTGCTTAGGGAAAATTTCGGCAGAGAAAAAGAGGAAGCAAAAGTTGATGAGTAGCCCTCCTGCCCTCCTTTTATAGCCAAAATTATCAGCCTAGGAGTCCCTTACTTGGCCACCACTCCTCTTTTTGATAATATTATCTCTTTTGTTTAAAGATAAAAGCCTTTAATCCATCATTTATCTCCTCAAATAATCCTAAAAGAAAATCCTTTATTTATCACTTATTATTCACATATTTATGCAAATAAAACCTTCTTTTCTAGAAACCATGCCGTCCACCTCAGCCTTCTGGAAGCAAAAATAAAACTTATTTATTTGCTTCTCAAGTGACTCGAACTCAGGCCCATTTCCCCTGCATGTGACGCCATCTCCTTAGGCCCTAAGTGGCATCTTCAAGCCACTTTTCCAAGCCTGGTTGTGTGTCAAAATTCTCCAACTTTTTCTTTTAAGGCCCTCTAGCCCTTATTTCCTATTTTGAACTTTAAAATTTGACATTTCGGCATCATTCTAAGTTTCCTAAAATTTTCGATCGGCTCTGTAAACTTGCCATTTTCTTACATTTCCAAGTTTCCAGAAATGTTTACTTTCCATTTTTGAATCATTTCCAAAAATGTTCAGGTTTCCAAAATGTTCAGGTTTCCAAAATGTTCAGGTTTCCAAAATGTTCAAGTTTCCAAAAATGTTCATTTCCACTTTCATTTCCATTTCCATTTCCATTTCTAGGTTTCCAAAAGTATCAAAAATTTATTCTTAGTACTTGAGACTTGACATTTCGTACAATTAAACTGAAAATGCATAGGCCCTTTTCAGGATGTTACAGTTCTACCCCCCTTAAACAAAATTTCGTCCCTGAAATTTCCTAACTAAAATAATTGAGGGTATTGTTGTCGTATTGTCTCCTCCGGCTCCCACGAAGCTTCTTCTACTTCATGATTGCGCAGTAACACCTTGACTAGAGGAACCGACTTCCTTCGTAGTACTTTCACATCACGTTCCAAGATCCGAATCGGTTCTTCCTCGTAAGATAAGTCTGGCCTTAGCTCCACCTCTTCAACCGGTACTATATGAGATGGATCTGATCGGTATTGACGTAGCATGGACACATGAAATACGTCGTGCATCTGCTGCAATTCTGGTGGCAACTCTAATTGGTATGCCATTGGCCCAATTCGCTTCAATACTCGATAAGGCCCTATAAACCTTGGGCTTAACTTCCCTTTTCGACCGAGCCTCATTACCTTCTTCCAAGGCGAGACTTTTAAGAATACTTGGTCTCCCACTTCAAACTCTATTTCTTTTCGCTTAAGGTCTGCGTACGACTTCTACCTATCAGAGGCTTCCTTCAACCGTGCCCGTATTAACTCAACCTTCTCTTCAGTTTCTGCCACTAACTCTGGACCCAAAACTCGGCGTTCTCCTAACTCGGTTCAACAAGTAGGTGTTCTACACTTCCTTCCATACAATGCTTCGTATGGTGCCATCCGAATGCTGGCCTGATAGCTGTTGTTGTAGGCGAACTCAGCTAAAGGCAAGTAATCTTCCCAACTTCCTCGAAAATCCACCACACAACCTCTCAGCATATCCTCCAACACTTGTATAACCCGTTCAGACTGCCCGTCTGATTGTGGATGAAAAGCCGTAGTGAAGTCTAACTTAGTGCCTAAAGCTTGATGAAGTGCCTTCCAAAATCGAGACGTAAACCTTGGGTCTCTATCAAAGATGATTGACACCGGTACTCCATGTAACCTTACGATTTCTGCCACATATAACTTAGCCAATTTCTGAAGAGAATAATCAACTCTTACTGGGATAAAGTGCGCGGACTTAGTCAAACGGTCCACTATCACCCATACTGAGTCCTTCTTAGTAGGCGTAAGGGGAAGCCCACTAACGAAGTCCATGGTAATTCTTTCCCACTTCCATTGGGGAACTTCGATTGGTTGAAGCAATCCGGATAGGACTTGGTGTTCAGCCTTAACTTGCTGACACATCAAACATTTCCCCACAAATTCAGTCACCTCTCGTTTCAGATCAGACCACCAAAATTGTTCCCTTAGATCTCTATACAGCTTGATGCTTCCAGGATGCATAGCATAAGGGCTACCATGCGCTTCCCGAAGAATCCTTTGTCTCAACTCCTTATCTTTCGGCGTACAGACCTTTCCCTTGTAGCACAATACTCCTTCATCATTGACGCCATAGTCCTTTAATCCTCCTTGCGGCACTTGCTGTAACTTAGTACTTAAGTCCTTATCAGCCAACTGTCCCTCTTTCACCTCCTTCAGCCATGTGGGCTTGACTTGCAATTCTGCCAACAGGCTTCCATCGTCATACAGACTTAAATGAGCGAACAAAGCCTGTAGATCCGACACAACCTTCCTACTCAGGGCATCAGCTACCACATTCGCCTTGCCCGGATGATATTCTATCAAACAATCGTAGTCCTTCAGCAATTCCACCCACCTTCGTTGCCTCAAGTTCAACTCCTTCTGAGTCAACAAGTACTTAAGGCTCTTGTGGTCTGTGTAGATAACTGACCTTTCTCTATAAAGGCAGTGCCTCCAAACCTTAAGGGCGAAAACCACTGCTGCTAGTTCCAAGTCATGAGTTGGGTAGTTAACCTCATGAGGCCTTAACTGTCGTGACGCATAGGCGACCACTTTTCCATCTTGCATTAGCACACAGCCTAACCCCGTATGCGAAGCGTCACAGTACACCACAAAATCTTTTCCTGCCTTTGGCTGAATTAACACTGGAGCTTTCGTCAACACCCTTTTAAGCTTTTCAAAGCTCTCCTGCTGCTTATTAGTCCATTCGAAGGGTACTTCCTTCCTTAGCAACTTGGTCAAAGGTGCGGCTATTGACGAGAACCCTTCCACAAACCTTCTGTAATAGCCTGCCAAGCCTAAGAAACTTCGGATTTCAGCCACGGACCTAGGTGGTTTCCAATCCAACACTGCTTCAATCTTCCTAGGATCCACTCTTATTCCTTCTGCGGATACCACATGTCCTAAGAATGCCACTTCCTTAAGCCAAAATTCGCACTTGCTGAATTTGGCATAGAGCTTCTTCTCCCTTAATACTTCCAACACAACTCGAAGATGCTTATCATGCTCCTCTTCTGACTTCGAGTACACCAAAATATCGTCGATGAACACAATGACGAACCTGTCCAAATAGGGTTGGAAAACCCGATTCATCATGTCCATGAATGCGGCTGGAGCGTTCGTCAACCCAAACGGCATCACCACAAACTCAAAATGGTCGTACCTTGTCCTAAAAGCGGTCTTATGGATGTCAACCTCCTTCACCTTCAACTGATGATATCCCGACCTTAAGTCGATCTTTGAAAATACTGCGGCCCCCTTCAGCTGATCGAACAAATCATCGATCCTTGGCAAAGGATACTTGTTCTTAATGGTCAGCTTATTCAACTGACGATAATCTATGCACATACGCATAGTTCCGTCCTTCTTCTTTACAAATAGGACCGGTGCTCCCCATGGAGACACACTGGGTCTGATGAACCCACGATCCAAAAACTCTTGGATTTGAGCCTTAAGCTCCACTAACTCCTTTGGCGCCATTCGGTATGGGGCGATTGATACAGGAGCTGTTCCTGGTAGCAAATCTATCCCAAATTCCACCTCCCTATCTGGGGGTATTCCTGGTAATTCCTCTGGAAATACATCCACGAAGTCCCTTACCGCCCTAACTCTATCAATACCTCCTTCCTTCCCACCTATCATACTAATGAAGGCTAAGAATGCCTTACACCCCTTCTTAACCATTTTCTCGGCCTTCAGCGCAGAAACTACGTTAGACAAGTAGTTCCTCCTTTCTCCGATCATGGCTACCACTTCATCCTCCGGGGTTCTTAGTTCCATACGTTTAGCCGCACAATCCAACACGGCTCGGTGTTCTACTAACCAATCCATTCCGAGTATAAGTTCAAACTCTCCGAAAGGTAACTCCATTAAGTCTGCCCGAAAGTTCACTCCCTGAATCTTTAAGGGCACATTTTGAAAGATCTTGTCTACCACAATAGTTTGACCTAATGGGCTTACTACAGTCATCTGTCTATCAGAAAGTTCAGAGTCTAGGCCTAGTGTTTCCACTACACTACATGCAACATAGGAATGGGTCGAGCCCACATCAATCAGAGCAAAATAGGGTTTGTCGAAAATAAAGAACGTACCGATTATTACATCCGGTGCGTCACCATCTTCCCTCCGGCGAACTGCATAAACCAAACCCGATTGTCTTGCTTCTGCATTAGCATTAGTAGCACCTTAGCCCTGTGTTCCACGGCCTCTGCCAGCACCATTACCTCTGTTAGCCGAACCACGACCCCGTTGAGGCTGCTGTCTACCTCTACCAGTTTGACTAGCATTCTGAACTGCCAGTCGGCTCTCATCTGATTGCTTGGGACAATCCTTAAGCATATGGTCCTTGGACCCACACTTGAAACATCCTCCCGTCTTTCTCCAGCACTCTCCCAAGTGCTTCTTTCCACAATGCTCACAAGGGCGATACTGCCAGCCTATACCGGCTTGTTGATTTCGTGGCCCGTCAACTCTAGGCCTCTTGTGACCTTTTCCAGATGGCCCAAAACCTTTTTTGGGCTTATTCCTATCCACAGTCTGTTTGGTAGCATCCTTAATCCCCTCGGCCACCTTGGCCTTTTCCACCAAAGCAGAGAATTCCTGCTCCTGATGCGGTGCTATCAACAGTCTCAGATCGTCCCTCAGTCCATCCTCAAAACGGACACAGCGTTCATGCTCAGTTGCCACTACACCTCGAGCATAACGACTCAACCTTAGAAATTCTGCCTCATATTCTGCGACAGACTTACTCCCTTGTACCAACCCCAGAAAAGCCTTTCTTTGCTCATCTGTATACCTGGTTCCCACATATTTCTTCTGGAATGCCTCCTTAACATATTCCCAGGTCAGATCCTCCGCCGTGGCACCATCTCGAACAGTTAGCCACCATTGATACGCTTCATCGCGTAACAACGCCACCATCCCTTTCAACTTTTCCTCAGGAGTCAGATCGAGCTCATCCATGATACGCTCCGTTGCTTCCAACCAGTACTCAGCTGTACTGGGTGCCACTCCAGACACTCCACGAAACATTTCAGCTCCATTAGCTCGGAGCCGTTCAGGTACAGACTTTCGATTTCCTGAATTTCCTCCCGCACCAGCCACCAATTCCAAAACTCGCAACACAGCCTGCGACACAGCATCTTCCCCCGTCTGAGTCTGCTGCTCAACATTAACAGCTGGGGGTGGTGGTGGCGGTATTTCATTATCAGACCCTTGACCCGATCTAACGGGTTCCGACACGGTCATCCTTCCTCTACCTCGTCCACGACGACCACGTCCTCTAGAGCTCATTTTCTAGCGTCGGGATCTGATTAAAGAATTTTATGGATTAGTCATTGTTCCACTTATTTACCCGCGAAGGAGTTTTATGAAAAGGGATTTAAGAGTGGTTCTTTCGTATTCATACAAACGCACAGTCTTTTCCATTCATTCATTCATCCATCAAACAAGTATGAACTTTCGTTCATTCAGAAAAACGTTGTAGTTTTCGTCGTTGATGTTTTTCCACTACCCAGGGGTATTTTCGTAATTTTTTCCTACAGGGCATTTTCGTAATTTTTCAGAAGAAAACGTTCCTTGGTGTTTTCGTCAAAAAGTATTTTGGAAATTTCAAAGTCTCGGTGTAATTTGGAAAAATTTTGAAATCCGAGGGTATTTTGGTAATTTTTCACAAATCAGGGTAAATTTGTAAATTTAATAAATCAAGGATATTTCAAAAGTTGTAAAACTTTGAGGGTTCTTTTTGAAAAGTGTTCCTTCACAAATGGGGATGTTGTAAAAATTTTGGAAATCAGGGTCATTTTGGTAATTTTGCAAGTTAGGGGCAATTTTGTAATTTTCCAAAATCAAGGTATTTTGATGTTTTACAAATTAGGGTTTTTGAATGTTTATAAAATAACGAAATTTTGGTAAAGCTGTTGAGTAGTTGAACCTTTTATAAACCAAGGGCATTTTGGTAATTTACCACTAAGGGCATTTTTGTAATTGTCGCAAATCAGGAGTTTTTCAGAAAGTGTTGTAAAAATAATTTTCTCAGATTTAAAAGAAAGTTTTAAAAGTTTGAAAAAAACTAGGGTTTGTTGTTTTGTTCTCTTTTCTTTTTTTTTTTTAAAAAAAATGGCTAGTTCCCTTTCGGGTTTTAGTCATTATGTTTAGCCTATGACCGAGCCCTCTTGGTCAGGGTGAACCAAAGCTACGCACCAGGCAGGATTCGTGTGGAGAGGAGGTGAGTCACACGGACTGCTTAAATACCAAGCTCCCATCGAAACCATTCCTAGACATGCGCACAGAGGTTGCCACACCACTGAGCCCTCTGAGTTAGGGTGAACCGAAGCTACGCACCAGGTAGGATTCCTGCGAAGAGGAGGTGAGTCACTAGGACTGCTTAAATACCAGGCTCTTCTGGATCCAATCCTAGACATGCGCACAGAGGTTACCACACCCTAGCTCAGTGACTTAGCCATAGGTTTGTTTAGTGCATTAAGTCTTATGCGTTTGTATTTGAGTAGACTAGTCCTAGGGTTCAAGTTCCTATCATTCTATTCTACGTTCCATGCCTGTTCTACCCTTACACAGTTCATAAATCACAGAATCACACATAAAGTTAGGGGTACTTACCTGGTGGACTGCGGGTCAGAGACTTAGGTGCCATGCCATAAAACCTGCTTATGTTCAAAGAAAATCATTTGGGCTCGAATTCAAAATGTTTTGGGCCTGAGCCCACAGGCCGAGAGTTTTAAAACTGGGCTCTGATACCAAGCTGAAACACCCCACACCCGGCCCACGAGCCCGGACCGGATCTGGTATGTTCCTTAAGTAAACCGGTTTTCAAATTCTTTGCTACTTAGAGAAAATTTGTAAAATTTTAGGAAATATCGTTTTGGATTGGGCTTAGGTTGGGAAACCCATTTAATTAATTTAAAAATCCAATTTTATTAAGGTGACAAAATAATTTTTAGGGTTTGTTTTTAAAGAAATCATTCTTGTACTTAACTTTAATCAAAATAGTTCGTAACATAATAATTAAAAGTAAAGCAAAATAAAGAAAATCCACTGGGCCTTATGGCCTTATTACATCAAGTAAAACCCAATAATAAAATTAAAAGGTACTAAAAGAAATAAAGTCCAAATTAAATAAAATCTTCAAATGGAGCATGGCCACCTCAAGGTCTACCGTCCCGGTCCGTCACTGTTTATCACCTGAAAATAGTTCCCACAACGGGGTGAGTCAACAGACTCAATGTGTACACAACATTAACATTCAAAAAATCAGGCATACAAGTTCATATCAAGTTCATGTTCATATAAAATAAATGATGCAACCCAAACCCAAACCTAATGGTCCATCCGCTACACACCACCCGTACCTGCCAGTCACACCGTGGGGACTACTAAGTCAACCCTCCATCCGCTACACACCACCGAAGGCAGTCGCTGCAGTCGACGTGCTTATCGCCCATATAATTTGTGTCATTAGACACCATATTCAAATAATATAACCGAAGTTACCAAATTCAGATAATGTAACCGGAGTTACCATATTCAAATTTTGTGACCGTAGTCACCATATTCCATTGGTGAGACCGAAATCAACACCTTCTTCCCCTTTCAAATATATCCCGAATGCCCCATAAATCTTATATCATGCATAACATACTTAATTTCTCATTATTCACATGTCAACAATATAACATATTCGTAATCCTATCGAAAGTAGGAAACGTACCTGGGTACTCTTACCACATTTGTGGTACTTAGCCACATTCACATTCTTATGCATATTCATATATTAAAAATAATGGCCATATGATATATCGAAAGTTAATGTGAGTACACACCTGATTTGCTTAATAGATTCCTTGAAATCCCGAAGAACGATCTACCGATCTAGATCTTTATCTCCTATATTCGGCCAATTATTAAAACATATTAACAAACCTATTTGGCTTAAAAACCAAATCCTAGTAGGATTTGTATTACTTACCTTGTTGCCGAATTGGATGATTGATCAAGTTCCAAAATTGCTAGTATCCCTTTTCCTTGGAATCGGCTAACACTAATTCATGTAACCATGTGAGTTTCCGGCTTTTGAAATAATGAAGAATAACTCCAAATATCAAAAATAAGCCTTGGCCGAAAATCACTTACCATACAAATTCCAAATCTGAAGAGAATTCCTTTATATGCCTGTCGAAATCTTCATGTTAGATTTAATCTAACATATACATCATAACCTTTAATCAAATAAATTTATATTACCTTAGATCCTTAGATTTCCCGAAAGATTCCCCCTTGTATTCGACAATTGTAAAAAGATCCTGAGAGATCCTTGCAGATTCGGCCATGAACAAGAATAGAGATTAGGCCTTTCTCTTTCGGCAAATAGAAAAGAAAGGAATTTGAATAGCTTAACCTTACCTTTAATGCCTTGATCGATTGCTTCCTTGCCTAGAGTCTCAGAGTTTCGGCTATGGAGTTTTAATCAGGAAAGGTTTTCGCTTGACAGATGAAGAAAAGAGAAGAAGAAAAGATGAAGAGAAAATTCGGCAGAGGGAGTTTTTGCTTAGGGAAAATTTCGGCAGAGAGAAAGAGGAAGCAAAATTTGATGAGTAGCCCTCCTGCCCTCCTTTTATAGCCGAAATTATCGACCTAGGAGTCCCTTACTTGGCCACCACTCCTCTTTTTGATAATATTATCTCTTTTATTTAAAGATAAAAGCCTTTAATCCATCATTTATCTCCTCAAATAATCCTAAAAGAAAATCCTTTATTTATCACTTATTATTCACATATTTATGCAAATAAAACTCTTCCTTTTCTAGAAACCAATGCCGTCCACCTCAGCCTTCTAGAAGCAAAAATAAAACTTATTTATTTGCTTCTCAAGTGACTCGAACTCAGGCCCATTTCCCCTGCATGTGACGCCATCTCCTTAGGCCCTAAGTGGCATCTTCAAGCCACTTTTCCAAGCCTGGTTGTGTGTCAAAATTCTCCAACTTTTTCTTTTAAGGCCCTCTAGCCCTTATTTCCTATTTTGAACTTTAAAATTTGACATTTCGGCATCGTTTCTAAGTTTCCTAAAATTTTCGATCGGCTCTGTTAACTTGCCATTTTCTTACATTTCCAAGTTTCCAGAAATGTTTACTTTCCATTTTTGAATCATTTCCAAAAATGTTCAGGTTTCCAAAATGTTTAGGTTTCCAAAATGTTCAGGTTTCCAAAATGTTCAAGTTTCCAAAAATGTTCAAGTTTCGGAAAATGTTCATTTCCACTTTCATTTCCATTTCCATTTCCATTTCTAGGTTTCCAAAAGTATCAAAAATTTATTCTTAGTACTTGAGACTTGACATTTCGTACAATTAAACTGAAAATGCATAGGCCCTTTTCAGGATGTTACACACTACGCACACACGAAACCGGCAATGCCAAAAAGCCGAAAAGCCGAAAGTGGCTAAATGGGCCCGGTGGGCCCTGAGGCTAAGTTTGATGAAATGGATTAATTTAATTATATGAGTTGGGTTAAGCATGCGTGTTACATGATCTAAATTTGTTTTGGGCCTAATGGGTAATATGACTGAGATTTGGGCCTAGTGGGCCATAAGAATGTGATGTGGCCATTATGGGTTATATGAACGTGAAATGGGTTGATGGGCTTTATGGGGACGTAGACTAGTATGCTAGGGTTTTATGGACTTTATGCTTAGTACTAAACAACTCTTAAACCGCATAAGACTTTCTAATAATTAAACATGTTCGTGGACAAGTCGCTAGGTTAGAGTGTGGTAACGGGCATATGCATGTCTAGGATTAGATCTAGGGAGAGCTTGGTACTTAAGCGGCCCACCTCCTCTTCTCTAGAATCCTACCTGGTGCATAGTGTCTGTTCACTTTAGTCGCAAGGACTTGTTAATGGGCCAAAGTTCATAACTAAAATCCGAGAGGGACTAAATACCCCTAGATTTGTAAAATTACTTAAATACCCTTGGTTTGAAAATAACCAAAATACCCTTAGTTTGAAAATTACCAAAACATCCTTAGAGTTGCAAAATCACTAAAATAGCCCCAAATTATGGAATTACTAGAATACCCTTGGTTTGCAGAATTACCAAAACATCCCTGATTTACAAAATTTCCAAAGTACCTCTGTTTTGCAAAATTACCTAAATACCCCTATAGAGTAGATTTACGGAAATACCCTTGGGTTGTGAAATGACGAAAATACCCCTATGTGATGAGTTTGAGTTTTGTGGATGTTACTCATGTGCATGTTGCATTCATATGATATTCTACTTAGGATGCATATGGGTGGCAATTATGGTACGGAGGAAGATTTGAGGATTGCATAGTCGCTCGACGAACATGGATCCACCGATGGCTTTAAGCCCATTATATGATTATCAGCTTTGCTGCAACGTTGAGTAGTGTCGCTGTGAGTGCTACCTTTGGTGTGTAGAGGATGGGTGGGTCGATTTAGAAATCCCCACAGGTGTGTAGGGTTGGAAGGGAAATAATGTGTAGTGGATGGATTTTTGGGGAGGGTTTTGCATTACCTTGTTTTGCATATGATATGATATGATATGATATGAGGTCATTGTGGGCCAAGGCCCAAGGCCACCGATTTTGATAGGGCTTAGGCCAATGTGATAATTATATATTGAATTGAATGCCAAGGGTTGTACACACTGAGTTTCTGTAACACCCCAAACCCGGTCAACACACCACGACCGAATCTGGTATGTTACGAGGAAAATCGAATTTTTACCACCCTAATTTTCTTTGAAAGTTTGGTAAAAACAGTTTGATAAGTTTTGTACTTGCGGAAATCTTGGGCATGATTGTTTAAAAACTCCTATTTTATTTTGAAAACTGAGTAATTTTGAAAACCCAATTAGTTGTGGAGTTTAAACATGTTTATTTTCATTTAGAAATTAAAGTCGTTCTGATTGTGACTAAACATTTTGACTTAATAGAAAAATCAAGTTTAAGTTAGAAATACATTTGAGTTCCCTTTATTCCAAAACTTAGTGAGATACCCGATGGTATAGTTTAAAATATCGCTTTGTAGTTTTGAAATCGTTGTCTTTCCAGGTTTAAGCAAATTTTACCTCAATTAACTTGTTTAGGCATATTAAAATCTATTTTAAGCATAAAACATAGTAAAACATAATTTTAAGGCCCATTTACAATCCAAGATAAAACCCAAACAGTAACAAGTAAGCCAGAGTACCAAATTTTATAAAGTCTGAGCAAATCCTTATTTAAGCATGGCATGAGCACCTCGAGTCCATCCCGGCTCCACGTCCGCGACTAAGTGTCACCTGAAAAGTCAAAGGAGAAGGTGACTCGTATGACTCAGTGCATAATCCTCCTCTCGATAATGCAACATGCTAACATACAACATAACATAGCAATACAGTTAATGCACCCGTTCCTAACCATCCATAACACCTTTCCTACCCCGTGTGGTACCAAACCACTGGTGGTGCCAAACCACTGGTGACCCAAAGTCACGATATCCATAATGTGGTGCCAAACCACTGGTGACCCGAAGTCACGAATAATCCAATGATGGGGCCAACCCATCGTGTGATACCAAATCACTAGCGACAATCCCGTATCTCATAAATGGGGTCAACCCACGGTGGTGTTAACCACAGGGACGAGTCGCAATGAGGTGCCAAACCTCTGGTGTCCCAAAGACACAAGTGTGATACCAAATCACTGGTGACCGCAGTCACAAATCCGATGATAGGGCCAACCCATCGTGTGATACCAAATCACTGGCGTCAATCCCGTATAATCAACTGTGGGGCCAACCCACCGTGGTGCTAAGCCACTGGGACGAGACGCTGAGGTGCCAAACCTCTGGTGACCCAAAGTCACAAAATATCACTGTGGTACCAAACCACTGGAGGTGCCAAACCTCTGGTGTCCCAAAGACACAGTGTCCCAAAGACACAGATATCATAATCCCCCTCCTCTCATATCACCCATACATGTCATACTAATGCATATCATGTGAATCATGTGAATCATGTAATCATGCTAATATGTTTGATGTCACCTCTCATATCACATATATCAGCAATCATGATGGCATGTACCATTAATAGAACTCATAATAGAATGGACTTACCCGGATCCGTACACATACCCCATGTGGGTACCAAATAATTCATCATACTGTTTGGTTTTAACAAGGCAATCAGATTTATTAACAATATTACTAAGTAAGAAGTGTGTTAGTTTACACACCTGTTAAAACGCAGTCTTTAATACCAAAAGAATCGATCTAAGGCCCCTTGATTACTTGCTCCTATAATCGGCCAAATAAGAGCATTAGACATCTATATCATTCGGCCAAGACCATTAAACCAAAGGGTTTAATGTTGAGCCCTTACCTTTCAAACGTTCGGTTTCCTACCAAACCCGAACCACAATGGTTCCTCCTTAGTCAATCGTCCAACTCCTAATAAGAACACAGTTAATCCCTTGCAACTTGATTTATAGCCATCTAAAAGAATGAACTAATAACAATACCAACCCTTACCACCACTTACCAAACGGTTAAACAAAGGAAGAAGGCTCCACTTGACTGCTTCGAAGTCCCTGATGTCCTATGATAAATCGATTAACCTCAAGAGATTAATACCCTTCCACAAAACCCAAAATCGGCACTAAACCTTGTGAATGTTAACAGAGAAAACGAAAAGAAGAAGAACAAACATTCGGCACTTACCTCCTTCTAAAATCCATTTAGAACCAATACTAGAAGAGACTACCCTTCTGAAGATTTGGCCAACACCTTAAATTAGAAAGAAAAGAGGATTCGGCTAAGACCCTGAACCAAAAGGAAAAGAAGATTCGGCCTCAGTGTTTAACACACACCTATGTTCGATTTTTAGTGAAAAAGAAAAAGAAAGAGAATGGAAGATGGAAATATAGGTTCGGCACAAAAGAAATGAGGAGAGCAATTGGAGAAAACGGCTAAGGGTTTTGGAAAAAGAAGGAAACAAAAGATGGATAGAAGGTGGGGACTTTCGATTTTGAGCAAGAAAAAGAATGTTAGAGGTGTTTGGGAGGTGAAAGTTTCGGCTATCAAGGTTTACCAAAGGAAGAAAATGCAGAGAAGGGAAGATGCCAAATTTGGTTTACACAAATGACAAAAAAGGAGAAAAACAAGAGAGCATTCGGCCAACAAAACAAAAGAAAAGAACTTGCTTAACACCCCCCCTTTTTGACCGAAAATGCACTCCCCTTGCCAAAAGAATTTCGGCACACACCACTTCCCACTTACCACAACCGGCCACTCACTCCACAACTCCCCAACATTCGGCCAAACCCCACAAACACTCCAAGCCTCCCATTTCAAACTAGTTGAACTAGTCTCCCTCCTACATTCACTCTCCACCCTCCATTTGAAAGAGTTGACAAAGTCCATGGTAGAGTTTGAACTACCAACAACTCTCCCTCCCATGCCGTCAAAATGGAAGCCAAAATGGGGAATTTCGCAGCTTGAACTCAGGACCTCTCTCACCTGTGAATGACGCCAACCACAAGCCCTTAGTGGTGCATGCTTTGCCACTTTACCAGCTCCTCTTTTGTGCTTAAAAACACCAAATAAAATCCTTAAACCCCAGCTCCTTCAGCTCCTTACACATAAAGCTCAAAAACTAAAATTTTCCTACCTACTCAGGCTTACTCCTAGCCTACCACTAAGCTCTAAAACACCAAGAACAACAACACAGAAAGCCGAATACATGCAAACAAAGTCACAATAAAAATAGCCCCTAACCAGGGATATTACAGTTTCAAAACTCACACATTTTATTTAATGTTTCAGGTGATCCTCAGTAAATGGCTCGACGTGGGAGAGGACTCGGAGATGGCCGCACTACAAGATGTTTAAATTTTTATTTATTTGTTTCAAAAGACATAGTTTTAATTGCTTATTTTCGTTGGGTGTAATAAGGCCTTGTACTCCGTTTTGACTTTAGACTTTGGGTTTTGTTGTTTCAACTATTTACTCAATTATTAAACCTGAGTAAATTTCTTACGTTTAAACTTGGTTTCTGAAGCACTTAAAATTATAAAATGGGTTTTTTTTATTTAATTAATAAGACTCAAGGATTTTGGGCTTTTGGACCTTAAATTTTTAATTAGCAAAATTGTTTGAATTATGCTTTTGATGTGACACGCTGAATTCAGGTCTAACTTCTAGGCTGGGTTTGGGGTGTTACAGAGCGTATAAAACATAATGCCAAGGTAAGTTTACTTAGGACTGATCTTGAGTATTGGTCAAAGGCTATTTTTCTAGTAGGTCTATATGTGATGCAACTGATAAAAAAATTTGAGTCTTTTAATGTAGCAATTTTAAGAGCTAGGTCAATGTTTATTATTTCCATGTTAGAAGAAATTAGGCAGTATGTAATAGGGAGGATTGTAAACAATTTGGCCGAATGTAAAAATTAGAATGATCAATTATGCCCTAAGATATGTGAGAAGTTACACAAGAGTATCCAAATGAGTTCATACTGCCATGTTAAATGGAATGGAATGGAGTAGAAGGGTTTGAAGTGGCAAAATTTGGTGATGTTGTAGTTGTTGACTTATTTCAGTGGTCATGTAGTTGTAGGAGATGGGATCTCACTGGTATCCCATGCTCACATGCTATCGCGATCATTTTGTGAAAAAAGCTGATATTTCTAATTTTGTCTATAATGGGTTTAAAAAAGATGTGTTTGAAAAATTGTATGGCTTTGTATTGCCTATTGTCCCAAGTGAGAAATTTTGGTTGAAAACCTATAAGGGACCAATTGACCCCCTTCCAAGGAAAATGCCTAAGACTCCAAAAAAGAACAGAGTGAGAGAAGAGGGAGAGAGGAGTGAGAGTAAATTATTTAGAAGAGGGAGGAAGGTAAAGTACCATAAGTGGTCCATGGTTGGACACAACACCATAAGTTGTCAAACTTCATCTGGTGTAAGTGTTTTGATGACTAAGAATTTTAATGCAGTAATTGGCTAATTTGAGAACTCCTAACATGTTAAATTTGCAGTGTACACCTGCTCCTACTCCAGTAGCTCCTTTTGATCCTGCTCTAGTAGCTCTTCTCAAAAAATTGCATATGAAGCATCTGCATCATCACCACCAACTCCTTCAACGTAGCCAACTCCTCCCACCATGCTAACCTCTTCAGCACAGCAAATACTTACAAGACTAAGTAATAAGGAAACAAATTTTGAATGTAAGTTACAAATTGTTGAACTGTTATACTTATTGTATTTTGGGAGTGTGACACATTTTTTTAATTATGTAGTTTATGCATTGCAGTCTGGTATAAGGAGGGAAACCATGGTGATTTATCCAACCAAGTGCACCAATAAAACGAAAGGAAGCAACAACAACCAAACTATTGGTGGGACTCAGGAAAGTAGGAACACAAAAAATGTTATGTCCAAAAATCCATCCAAGCACAATCTTAAGTCATAGAGATAGTTGATGTCAATATGATTTCGTTAGTTAACATATCATGGATAATTTGATGGTTTTATTTTGTTAACATACGATGGATAATTTGATGGTTCAGTTAGTTAACATATGCTGGATAATTTAATGGTTTTATTTTGTTGGATCATTTTGATGGTTTTATTTTGATGGACATTTTATGTTGATCCTTTATGTATGATAGTTGTAATGGATGATTTTATTTTGTTGATGTCGATTTTAGTATCTGCATATACTTTTATAGCAACATTTTACAACAATAGAAAAGATTTTTCATTCAATTCAATCCATTCATTTTTAACAACTAATGCAACAAATACATGGACAACATTTCGCCATCCACAAGCAAGATAACCCAAAAACATCATCCATGATACAATTAATAACTTATAAGCAACTATTACTTTGTTGTTCCTTGACATTTTAGCCTTATACAATTTTATCTTCTCTTCCAAATGAGTTACCTTCAATTGCATTCTTCGCATTTTATCAATATTGAGCTTATCATTTTCAAGTCTTAATCTCTTATTCTCTTTCAATAAAATCTTATTTTAAATCATTATTTCATCGATTGTGCATCCTTGTTCTTCTGTAGTTGAATTTGCCTGGTCACTGTTACCTTCAACCTCCTTAAACCTACCGAAAAAAATCACAACCCCCGGTCTTCATTTCTCACATTCAACAAAAAAATCAAAATATTAAAAATCTAATAATACATTTTAAAGCCAAATTGCAACAAAATTTCAAAACACACAAACCTTTTGTTTCTCACAAACCCAATTATGGTAGACCAAAACACAAATCCAAATTTACCTCTTTGAAGTTCTAACACACAAATAATTTTCTCCCTTTTTCTTTTGAGTATTCACATTGCAAACGGGAGCCCTTAACTTGCAATGGCACTACAAGTGCGCACTTGATTTTTTGCTTGTAGAAGAAGACATGGTGGAGACATGAAGGAGATGGAAAATGAAAGAGATAGGAAATGAAGAAGTGAAAGGAAAAAAATAAATGGATGAACAAAATAGGAAAAAAAGAAAGAGATGCCAAAGAAAACGAAAAAGAAAGAGACAGGAATGAAAAATGTTGAAGATGATTCAAAGAAAATGAAAGAGAAAGTAGCAAGGAAAATATTGAAGACGATGATGAAGAAATAAATTTAAAGAAAAAATATTTAAAACAATCTGGTAAAGAAAATTAAACACGGATCAAAGTGGTCTTGGGAGTGCGACACATGGCAGCATGCGAGTGGCCAGTGCTACCACGTCAGCAAAATCTTAACGTTGTTAGACTCAGATACCAAACTAGTGGACGGAAAAAAAAAGTTCGCATACCGATCTGGGAGAACTGGACAAGTTCGGGTACTAATTTTATATTTAACCCTTAAACTTAAGATACTATGACTAAAATTACAAAATTAGGTAGTAAAGGAACAAATTTAAACTAAAATTCTTTTTGTTGCTATTCTACAATTTTATTATATTTGGCTATCATGCTTTTTAGTTAGATGATTTTTTTAATAAGCAATATAACAAATCATATGCATCTTTATATGGGGAGGGATCCACTTACATCGGTGTAAAACCAAAGTGGTCTTATACCCTTACGTAACATTTTGTACAATTTATGTTTTATTCAACTGTTATATTTTATATTTCATTTATATAGATCATCCATGTCAAGTTTGACATAAATTAAAAATTTTTAACTATTCGATTTATGTAAAAGAAACTTTTAATTGTTAGATATATATATATATTAATATAAATAATATTTTAGATCGATGATATATCCTTTTGCCACCTAGACACGTGCCAGTAAGACAGAAGGTGTTGACCTTCCCATTAACTCTACCTAATACAATTTCCCAGTTGACCAACCATCCTGATTAAAGGAGCAACACCCTTCCGTTTTCAATGTTATTCACTAGATAAGCACTCGTGACCAGCTCACCCACTTCCGAGGCACCCGCTTTTAGGTGTTAACAGTCCTCAAGCTTGAACACATTCCCAATTCAATAAGAGGCCCACTTGAGCAGAACAACCTCGTATTAATTGAAGACATAACAGAATGAGACCCACGATGCATGTCCTTTATGCTTTGCATGATGACAACTTTCCTTATAATAACCTGCCACGAATGCTAGTGGACAAAAGGACCTCTCCTATAAATACCCTCCCAATGATGAAGAAGGGATCGACTTTTCAACCTTAA
Organism: Gossypium australe; assembly: GCA_005393395.2. NCBI lineage: Eukaryota > Viridiplantae > Streptophyta > Magnoliopsida > Malvales > Malvaceae > Gossypium > Gossypium australe. The sequence goes on from CM016623.1 coordinate 109,819,286, forward strand.
GGTTACTTTGAGAAAATTATTCCTCTCTCATAATTAGTCTATCCTCTTATTCTTTTCTAACTCTTTGCCTCTTTAGGTGAATTGACCTCCACAGAACCACCACTTAGCCCTCCTTGTATCCTTCTTACTCTCCTCTCTTGTTGTACTTTGAATCAACAAATATGATAGATATATTGAATACAATAAAAAATTTACATGTATGACAAATACATATATCTTGATAAATTCAAGGGTTGGATCGTTAAAATATCAGTCATATAACAAGTTATGAAAGGGTATAAATCCACTTTAGTTTTACACTAATGTAAGTGGATCTCACCCCATATATATATTATAAAAGAAGGAACGAAAGTTTAATGACCCAATTTCCAATGATGCCGAAAAAGGCCATTTTGAGACCTTGTTTTCATAAATCGAGCTCGTAAATATTAAATAAAAATATTTATGGAGCTATTATATAGGTGAATTGAATTTTGGATAAGTAATTTAGTTAAATTAAGGCTTAATTAAGGCCTAAGGACTAAATTATAAAATATAATCTCTATGAATTTTTTATTAATAATTGGATTGAGGATTCAAATTGTAATTAAACAAAGGTCTAAATAGAAATTAGACCATAATAAAATGGGATATAGTGGACAGTTAGCTTAAGATATCATTAACTTAATTAAATTAAGGTTTAATTATTACAGCATGTTTTATTAACTTAAGTATAAATATATATATATATATATATATATATATATGTTAGTAGATGAAAAACCATTATTTTCCAACATCATTTCCAATCAACCTAAAACAAAAAGAAGAAAGAAAACCTAAGAAATAGTTAAAGGTTCAGCCTTAATTGGTATGTTCATTTTATTCCATTTTTTGTATTTTTTATGTTTTTTAGGTCATGGGAGCTTGATTTAGCTAGCCCATGTAACAATTTGCAAAACTATTAAAATTTTAGGAAGTTACCATCGATAATATCTTGAAGTTTTAGGTATTAAATTGATAGGTTTTAAGCTTAGATGTGAAAAATGATTAAATTGTGAAGTTAATTTATAGTTTCATACATTAGGAACCTAATTGAATAAAATGTAAAATTGACTATAGAAATGAGAAATAGGAGGTCCCTAATGGTTAATAGTGAAATTGGATTGGAAATTGGAGCTTTAGATTGAAAGTTATGTTAGTCCCGATTTTAAGGACTAAATTGAATAAAATATCAAATTTGTATAAAATGAAAATTGGTTATGAATTTGGTGGAATATTAATGGTTCTGTATGTTTATGTTAATTCATAGCTGACATCGACTCGGATTCCTCGAGAGGGAAAGGAAAAGCTAAAGTTGTCGATGAATAGCTCAAAATTTTCAGTTTGTATTTCTATAATTCAAATTACTTGAATTTCTGCATATTTTTGTTATTTTTCATAGTATGACATTGAGGTAAGTTAAATATGACTGGCCAAATCGTATTGGTATGAGTTTGATTGATTATCAAGATAGAGGACTAAATTGAATAAAATTGAAAATATTATAACTTGATGAAATTGTGAATTGGCATGGGATTGTGATGACTCATGTTATACGATATACATGTTGATGAATTTGGAATATGAAATACAAAGTTGAGCTATATTATGAATGGGATGAATTGCTACCCTATTAATTGTTCGGGTAGAGTCGGATATAATCAACATGCCTTAGGATAGATTAAGCACGGGTTACTTTGACCATGTATCAATGAGTGTTTGGTACAATTTTTACTTTGGTCATACTGTTGAGTGTTGGGCGCAATATATTTACTTTGGATTTTTCAATGAGACACTAGGGGCCAAATTTGATGTGATGGTTGAATCCGTGTATTTGTTCAAGTCTGACTCAGGTTAATAGGGAATTAAAATGAAAGATTGATAATGCTATATGAATTAAACTACTCTTGTGAAAGATTAAGTGAATCGGATTATAAGTCTTAAGACTTGATATGAAAATGAGTTGATTCAACCAATTTGATTTGGGAATTGGAATGTTAACATGATGTATACTTATATTGACTAATTGAACATGAATTGAATAAATCATATGTTTAAAATGGTATTCATGGTATGATGATGGATATTTTATTATAATGGCATGTAAATTAATTGTTTTAATTATTATATCTTGTAATCTACTTCTTGAATTATAGAATTATCACTGAGTTTTATCACTCAGCGTTAGGGGTATTCAGTCTGTTAACCAACCCAAAATAACATTAACCAAATTAACCGGCCTTTTAAAAATTTTAATCGTTAATCAAACCGAACTTTTTTCAAAAAAAATAACCGAACCGAAATTTTTTTGGTTAATTCGGTCGGTTAACCGAATTAACTGAAAATTATATGTTTTTTATTTTTGGTTAAAAATTAACCGAATTACCCGAATTAACCGAATTAACTGGAATGAATCACTACATAACTGAGTTAGGTTTAATTTAGTTTTAGTTTTAGAATTTTATTTTTATTTATTAAATTATTTGTAATTTTTATGATTGGGTTGGGTTGGATACTTGGGTTTGGATTGGGTTTAGGTGAATAGTGGGCCTATTTATATATTATAATTTTATTTATTAATTTTTTTGTTTAAATCGAAAAAATTCGGTTAACCGATCGGTTTCGGACCGAATTAACCGTTAACTGAAAAATTAAAAAATAATTAATCGACCCCCGACAGAAAAAATTCGGTTAACCGACCGATTAACCGAATTTTTTTAGATTTACCCAAATTTTGCACACCCCTACTCAACGTACGATTTTGTTTTTCATGCGCAGGTTATGTTCAATTCAAGATCTCGAGCATCGACTTTAGCATCCAGTCATAATCCCAAACTCAACAATGTTTGTGTACCCCTTTTTGTTAGTTAAATGGCATGTACCTAGTTAAGTCATTTTGGTATTTAGTTAGATTTGATGATGTTGAATTTATATGTTAGGTATTTGGATTTTAATCATATGAATGCTACGTTAGTATGGGAATTATCATATGTATGTATATAATAAAAGGGACTTTTGGCAAATGGTAAATGTGAATTTAATATGTATGTATGTGATCAAATGAATTGTGTCAAATAGATAGTTTATAAGAAACATGGTATAGATATATTGTTGGATAATGTATGTAACTACTTAGCTGTATATAAGTTGTAAATGAGCTTAAATTTGGTATGATTTGGTCTAAAATGTTGCATTATTAATTAACTTGGTGAATTGAGGTAAGGATTACAATGATTTGAATGTTTTGTTATTGAATTTATAGTTATGGATGATAGGGATTTGATTTAACGTTAGGAAGGACATTAGTTTGTATGATTTAAAGTTAATATGTTACAAATATGAGATGTATGTGATGGTTATGTGTTTAGGATTTGGTTTAGAATATTTCTAGTTGTTAAACAAAGAAAAATAATGTAGAAATAGTGTGTGACATCACAACGTCGCTTAAACGTCGTTGCGATAATAAAAGACCTGTAATGTCACAGCGAGACGAGGAACCCCGTCGTCTCGACTAGGCTAACACAATAAATGATGTCACCACGTTGAGTGGGCTAATGTCATGACATGACGAACTATTTGGCAATATCATGACGTGGAAAAATTGACTTTGCAACATCAACCTTGTATTTTGAAAATTTTACAATTTGGTCCTTCTTTGATCTTGGGATACTATTTGAGCTTTCATAAGCTCGTGTAAGATCCGGAAATGATTATATATTGTATTCATTGTATGTTTTGGTTGTATTTAAGTATTAAATAGTGTTTATTGACTGTGATTGATCGTAGTTGCTTCCTCAACGTATGTGACATCTCGTAACTTAGATTTGGTGATCGTGTTAGGTTTCGGGTTGTTACAGAAAGCATATGTGGACACTGAGTTTTATGTTAATTCTTTGAGTTTCACCAAACTAGCTAGACAATTGTTTTCTTCTTCATAAACAAATAATACTTGGATTCAATGATCTAGTTTAATAGATGGGTTAATAACCCTTTAATTTAGCAACTTGCACCTAAATTTAATTTTGGACTTGTAACATCCCAACGACCAGATTAGAAGAAATGAGGTTTTTAAAACAAGAGTGGTCATCCCTCGATTATCAGTTTAGATTTTGGAAATTTTGACAAGTAAATTGATTTGGTTCGGTGGTTAAATGTTCTGGGTATGTGTGTGAGGTTCTGGGTTCGTATCTTGTTTCAGGAATTTTTTGTTATTTTGCTTAAACCCTTACCCTTGAACGTTTGGCTTATAATTAAATCCAGTCAATTGATGTCAAGAATGAGCCTGTTGGTTCAATGGTTAAGCTTCTGTGTAATCCTTGATCTTGTGTTCGACTCTCAGCGAAAGCAATAGGGAATGTTTTATTTTTTATTCTCGTTATAAGGTAGTTAGTTTCAGTTGGTTAATTAAAACCTTCCAGAAACCTCCGATGCTTTATTTTTATTTTTGTTCTTTCTTTTCTGCAACGTTTTCCGCCATTTTGTTTTCATCCTTCATTTTATTCATTTGGTTTCTTATTTTCAAGTGGCCTTTCTTTTGCTATGTACGTTACACCAATTTGGTACGGGGTCTGACTTCGCCTTCTAGTTAAGTCACAGCCCGGTAAGTCGATTTAAAGTTTTGGTGTCGAAAGTTTTTCGACGTAACTACAATTTTAGAATGTTAGTTTTTAGCGATTTGACTGCGAATTAATTGTTTTGTTGGGAAATTGCTTGTCATTTAGGGATGGAAACTTATCCTTGTTACTCCTGCATCGAGTCCATATCAGGTGGGTGTAAAAACCCCTCTTTTTCTACATTTTTAGTCTTTGAAAAACATGGACGTGTGCCCAGGCCGTGTGTGCCATATGGCCGTGTGCCAAGCCGTGTGGTTGATCATGTAACTCACTATTCATCGAATTAGAGCCACACAGGCAAGGCGCACGAGGGTATGTCCAAGCCGTGTGTGGCCATGTTAGTGCAGGGTTCACACGGGCAACGGACACGGGCGTGTGTCTAGGACGTGTAACTCATTGTTTTGTGACTTAGGACCACATAGGTAAGGACATGGGCATGTGTCCAGGCCATGTGGCATATGAATAGGATCCGAATCTTATTTTTGAGGTCGTGAGTGTAACACCCCTTACCCGTGTCCGACACCGGGACAGGATACGAGGCATTACCAGACTTAAACATAAATATTTATACAAAACTGGACTATAAAATTTCATTCAATTTAAAATCACTCATTCACATGCATATCGTCACTTATATGGGCCCACGAGGCCTATAACATACATTGGGAACTGTTCGAGACTAAACTAAGAACTTAGGAAACTTTAGGAAGACTTAGAAAATTTTTCATCAAAACAGGGGTCAGACGCCTGTGTGGCTTGGGACACACACGTGTGGGTAGGGCATGTGGTCACACACGCTCATGTCTTTAGCCCGTGTAACTCTCTGTTTATGATGTCATCAACAAAATAAGGTCACACGGTCAAGTCACACGCCCGTGTGCTTAGGCTGTGTGGCGAATTAAATTCTAAAAAATAGATACAGACTTCACACGCCCATGTCCCGGGGCCGTGTCCTACACACGGTCGTGTCTCTGCCCGTGTGGCCAAGAAAATGGCTATTTACCAAGCCATTTGGCACCCTCATTTGCACATACTTAAACACAACTTCAATGGCATCTTTCATGGAATAATTGAGCACTTAAACATCATCAAACAAGTCATGATCATAGCGAATTCATATTAACTTATTCATGCATAAGGCACCATACTTTGCCTTGCTTAAACTTATAAAACTTTCATGCCATGATTATCATTAACACATCCTCACATCTCATACTTGTACTAAGGTCTATCCATATGCTAATTTAATCACATTTCAATCATCTGGTAATCTAGAGCATATCCACAATCTATCCATACCAAACACACATAACCACATCACATGAAACCTTTAGTATAAGCATACACATATAAATAGGCATTACAACTCAATAACCAATAGAAGCCACATCTTATGGCCATATATAAAATGAATCATATTGCCATTATGAACCAACACATTTGGCCAAATAAAATGACACATACACAATTGACTAAGTCCCTATACATGCCATAGACTCAAAGGGGTTTGTATTCACTTATAACTCAAAGGGGTTTGTATTCACTTATACCCAACATGATAGCTTGATAGTGTGATAGCATCTCCGGCGATCTCCAACTCGAGCTAGCATACAATCCTATAAGATATGGGAAAGGAAGAGGAGTAAGCTACAAAACTTAGTAAGTCCGTATGCAAATAATAAGGAACAATAGCCATACATTTTTCATACAACTAACATAACATAACACAACATAAACGTCATTACATCTTCATAGGCATAACTTACTCAATCACAATGCTTACCCCATTCAATTTGTAAGCATAATTTAATACATCTTAACAATTTCCAAATATTTGTAATCTCTCCAACATAGCATACCATAATAATCATTAAAAAAATCATTTCAAGACTCATAGTAACATGTACATTAATTATGCGTATTCATATTTTCAAGCCCAGAGCTTACCAGCTTTCAATGATTTAAACTCTTAACTTCTCATACTTTCACAACCATTTTAATAGGCAATTATGTAAATCTTTCATTTTTCACACATATCCAATGAACTCACAAATCAAGTGAAATAAACATCTTAACTCTCAATTTGATATTGTAACACTCCAAACCTGGCCTAAACGTTATGGTCGGATCTAGCATGTCACATCAAAAGAGCGTTTAAAAGCTATGCGTTCGTTAAAAACTTTGTTTCCTTTTTGAAACTCCGAATTTCATTGTTTGTAAAACAAGATTTGCTTAAAGTGTACTTTTGTAAAGATGTTATCATTATCTTTGAAGAAAACTTGTTTATTGCAGAAATTTGACTTAATAAATTGCAGAAACATGATATTTTGAAAATGGTTGTTATTGTTTTAAAGCAAAAACCAGTGTATAATCGTTTTAACAATTCATAACTAGCAGAATTACCAAATGAAAGTTTAAAAGAAAAAAATCCAACGGCCTTATTACACAAAATATTAACCCCAAAATAATAACATAAAATAAATTAAAACTGAATTTACTAAGTTTCGTAAGAAGTAAATCTGACGTATGGCCACCTCCGAGCCCTCTGCAGCTCTAAATCCTCTAACGCTAGGGATTACCTGAATGGCTAAAAGAAAGGGGGTGAGTTACGAGAACTCAGTGTGTAATCCCCTATAACAGTCACTATCTGGGCCTGAGCCCTTACGATATCGGTCTGGGCCTAATCCCTATTCGGTAACAAGCTGAGCCTAAGCCCCAAAATCATGCTAATGCACTCAAAAATGCAGCCCAACCCAATCCAACCATCACACCACCCGTACCAACCAATCGTACCATATGGAAATCATGTCAACCCACCCCGCCAAACGCACCAATATTGCAGTCAAGCTGCTAATCATGGTATATGTGGCTGAGCCACTAAAACGGTATGTGGCATAGCCATTAAAACAGTATGTGGCAGAGCCACTAAAATAGCACTTCCTCCAATCATTAAAACCAACCCATGCAACATGATATGAATGCAGTATAATACATTTATAAACATATATATAACAGAAATCACATACACGATATTTAACCACAATCAAGGGTATAACAACAATTTTCACCCCCTCGGGGTTATTTCGGTAATTTCACCCATCGAGGGTATTTCGGTAATTCACCCACTGAGGGTATTTCGGTAATCCTACTGTAACACCCTGGTTTTAGGGGCTATGCTTGTTGGGTATAATTCAAGCGCTAGTAGGTTTTGGGCTTGTTTGGAGGTGTTTTAGAGTTTTGAGAATGCTCGGATTAAAGGGGAAGGCTTTGGAAAATTTTGGATTTTTAGTGGAAAAAGGGAATCGGGCCAAGGGAGGCCTTAAGTATATTTTTCGGTAATTTTTGGCACAAGAAATAACTTGGCAAAGTGGCACTCATGCGGCACTTAGGCGCTGGAGGGAAGAGAGAGCGCGGGTTCGAGGGCTGGAGCTGCATGTTGGCGTTTTTATTTTTGTATGGTGATGGGCTGAAGTAGGAAGGGGTTAAAAATAAATGTTGGGGCTTTATGGCATGAAAGTCATTGAGGCCGAGTGGCCTGGGGCGTTGGGGGAAAGGTATGCAGCAGCAGGTTCCAGGTTCGAACCCAAGGCTGTGCAGTTGAGGTTTTATTTTTTTATTCTTCTTGGCAGCAGGTTAGTAAGGGTAGACGGCACATGGGAGAGTTGTTTAGTTCTTCTTGAATTCGGCTGGAAGGAGTGATAAGGGTGGGTTTTTATTTTAGATAATGGTAGGATAATTGTAGGAGTATTTTATTTAGTTTAAAATTTGTGAATAGAAGAAAAATTGTTGTTACTTTATTTTTTTTTTTTTATATAGATAAAGATTAAGTTAAGTATTGCTTAAAATTTCGGCTGGTGGGTAGCTTTGTTAGTTTATTATTTTAGATAATGTAGGATTATTATAATTAGTTAAAATTAGTCAAATACTTATCATGGCTGCTGGTGGTTTATTTTTTTTTAAGAATAAGTGATAAAGTATGGATAAAATAGTAAGGGATTGGTTTAAATCAAATTAAATTGAATTAGTGGCTAGGAAGGTGGCCGCCGAAATTGGGAGTCTTCAAGGGGGGAGCATGTGCCGAATTTTCCTATTTAAAGGGTAGTCTCCTTCATGAATTTCTTTTGACCCTTTTGCCGAATTCTTCTACTCCCTCTCCCTATTCTTTTATTTTCTTTTAGTTTTGCCGAAAATTGTAGTCAACCAATTCAGTGCCGAATTCCTTTCACTCTCTTCCTTTCTATACCTTTTTATTTCCTCCAACTTTGATTCTTTAACCTTTGGACTAGGCTGCAACTCCTTTAATATTGGGCACCGTTGTCGAAATCGTTGACATCCTAGTGTGGTTGGCCGAATATCGGCAAGGGTGATCTCCCTGGTTCATTTTCATTCGGTTTTAAAGGTAAGTGTTCTCTTTAAGGTATATTCCGGGATTCTCTTCCATAAGATGCCGAATCAGGAATTTAGGCCTTGATTCCTTTGGTTGGCCGAATGATCTTTAGGGCCATGATGATGTGTTTTTCTATTGTAGCTAGCGCGAGGGAGCACTTAGGGACTGTTTGAATTCGGTTACTCATCAAGGTAAGTAAGTTAAATTGTAGTTATTCGCCTGAGATCTTGTATTATGACGTTTAACCAAAGGATTCTGATTAAGTGATTACGATGGACGTGGATACCAGTCAAGGAGGGCAAGAGAAAGCTCCCATCCCGAAGTTTAAGAAAAGAGCCGTCTCGGCAGTTCGGGATTGGCCACCGGGGTGTGGACGTGCAGCAGAAAACGTTAGGCAAATAGCTGTAGTCTCGCTAAACGATAGCGTCGGGATCGAGGGTTTAGAGCTTCAGGTTATAAGTGTAGTTAGCCATTGTTTCCGGGTTTTATGTGATATCTGCTTATGTTATATGCTTACTAATAAGTGCAGTGGTAAAAGTGCAATAGATACCCTAAAAGGGGTATGACGCTGATCAGGTAAATAGCAAATTGTTAGTATTGTTGTCATTTATTTGAATATGAGTGAATGCCTATGTTTGTGAATGACATGCACATGCATCATATTGTCATTATATCATATTACATGTGCATGGGTGGGTTATGAAAGAAGGACAGGGTGTACTTCGAGTACGTGGTTGATGTCAGCTTTGTGCTACATCGTGGATTGGCGCTGACTGAGGTCGCGTTGTGGATCTTTGCGATTTGGTTCGCGTGGTTACCTTGATTGATATCGGCTTTATGCCATATCGTGGCTTGATGGATTGCTGTGTGCTCCATCGTGGTTTGATGTTAGCTATACGCTACATCGTGGATGGCATTGGTTGCCTTTTTGGAGGAAAAAGGAGAGGGTGACTCAATAGTCCCCTGGTGTGTGGTAGGCTGGATAAGGGGGTGTGTAGCGGATGGACCTTAGGATTGGGTTGGGTTTCATGTTGCATTGTTCCATTATGAAATGCTATGGAAATGGGCCAAGCCCAATATGACATGTGGATTGGTATGTTTTGAGAACATACGAGGAAATGGGCCAAGCCCCAGTAATCAGTGGATTAATGAGAAAAGGGCCTAGCCCAGTACTTGAATGTGGATTGAATGTGGGCCGAGCCCAGATTGTGGTAATGTCTAAATGATTATATTTATATGTTGCATTTGATAATTGGGTTGATTTGTGGCTAGCATGTGGGTGGATATCAGTGGTTTTAATTACACACTGAGTCTGTATGACTCACCCAATTATTTATCCAACATCGCAGGTGACAGGATGATCGGACCGGGTTGGAGTGGATACAAGGTGGCCCATGCAGAGGACGTTTTAATATTTTCATTATGCATTTTATGATCAAGTACTTGGATTAATTATTTTTTTTGTAATAAGGGCCTTAGTATTATTATTATCGTATTACTATTTTTGATATTATTTTATATTATGGTTTACTTAAAATAAATTATTATGTGAAGACGAGTTTAATTTCAGCAATCTATTTAATCAATGTTTATATTTATATTTTTACACTACAGTATTGCTATGGACTATTTTAATAACAAAATTTTACTTATATTTATAATTTTAGAAAAGACATGATTCCCAAAAGTTAACAAGTTTAAATGATTTATTCTAAGTTAAAAAGATTTTTAACCGTCTTTCCGCAGTGACATAACTAGATCCTGTCAAGGCTCGTGGGCCGGGTTTGGGGATGTTACACCTACCCTACAGGGGTAATTTAGTACATCAAGGTATTCTAAACAGAGATAACGATGCGATTAGGCCTAGGGCCCATTCTCAACCCAAATAGGCCCACACGCTCGTGTGTCCCATTTAGCCCAAATCTAGCCACAGGTATGAGATTCACCTAGACCAATTCAATATCTACTATATAATCATACATTTTATTCATATGGGCCTACGGGCCCATTGGGCCCACTTGGCCCAAGGCAGCCTAGACTCATGAGAACACTCATGAGGGCCTCAACTATCGCGTCGAAGCTCCCACATGTGCGCTCGCGCGCTCGTGTGGCTACCATCGTCGTGTGACCGGCTTTTCAGCATTTGCCGCTCTACAGTTAGAGTAGGGCGAAATACACACCTGATAGGAATTTGGAGTTGATCCGCGCTCCGGACACTCCTATGCTCAAACGCCAACCCAGGTATGCTTACTCACCACATAGATTGCTCTATTTAAAGCCAGCTTCTCACCTTCCCTATTGCTAACTTCCCGATGTGGGATCCCTCCTTCAGCAGAGTTTAATTCCAACACAAACTGGTCGTCCCAACTTAGCAAAATAAATATCCCTTTTTGCTTGCGATGGGATTCGAACTCAGGCTCCCCTGTAACTTAATCCATGCCGCTAGCCACTGGGCCACAAGCTCCTCTTGTGTCTAAAATCATGCGCAACTAAATATAAGTCTATGGGCCAAAGTCTAAGTTCACTTAAAAATAAATCAAAATGAAAAGCAAGCGCTAAGACTTGAACCTTGGACCCCTTGCTTCCTTGTGTGCCATCATTCCCTTGTCTCCTATGTGGCGCCATTTGCCACTAGACCACAATTCCTTTTGTGTCATTTTTCTCCACATTTTATTCTTAAAGCCTACTTACTAACTCCCAGGGTTTATTCACCTAAAACCAAAATTTTCCTAAAGCCCAAGTTTGATTCCGGGACTTCATAGAAGCCCCCTAACCTTCCAAAATCACTCACCTAATAGGTCCAACTTGCATTAGTGCCGTTCTCTTGTTCTCAAAAATTTTAAACGCTCCCCTGGTCAAGGACCAATAAGCTCAATTCTAGTAGGCCCAAATTCGGGTCGTTACAGATATGGCTCAAAAGCCTAACACATTATTCTCAACTGAATTTACTATGAATTTACACATCATCAACATAAACACTTGTTCACAAGATTAACTTAAGGTCACTTTCATAGCGATCACGAACTCATAATATCATGAATCCAATGCTTATAAACTTTACGTACATACATGTACGAACTCGTAACACAGTCTCATATTTCCTCATCATTGACTTACTTGTCGAATAACCCACTGATTTACCCATTGAACACTTGGAAAACTATCGGATACATGGAAAGCTTACACATAGTGCTTCATACGTAGCCACATGCTACCTCATATCACATATCACACATTGCTTGCTCTCGAGCTAATCACAGGTCTGCTCACACAAGCTGACAGTCAGGACGTAGCTACACTGGCTGCTTACACAATCTAACAGGTACCCGCAACACATGTCGGGCTACCCAGCCACCGGTAGAACGTACAAGACCAACACCCGGATTCACATAAACACATATTGCATATCTCATGAGCTCAACTCATATAGTTCCTAGTGACATGTCACTCATATCCTAATCTATTCCTAAGGTTCAAACGAGATTTTGAGGTATCAAATCTTCGTCAAATCGTCATCGAGTCAACATTAATCAAATCCACAAAGACAATTACACAATTCATGCAATATTAAAGCATTAAATACCTAATAACGGAATTTTGCATTATTTATACACGAACTTACCTCGAATGTGACAACGGTGAAAAGGACCTAACCGTCAATTACTCGTTTTTCCCTCGTTCTAGGTCTGAACTTCGTTTTTCTTGATCTAAAACATCACATTTAACTTACTTAATCACTATACTAATCAATTCAGTCAAAAAATCATATTTGGAAAAATTACATTTTTGCCCTTAAAATTTATCATATTTACACTTTTGCCCCTAGGCTTGTAAAATGATTTTTATTCAATTTCTTCATTCTTTAAGCCTAGACAAACCATTTTCATGCTTATAGCAGCCCATAATTTCCATTAAAACACACTTTTACTATATATTTTATAACTTTTACAAATTAGTCCTTTTAGGCATTTTCGTCGAAAATCACTTAGTAAAAGTCATTTCTCTAAACATAAACATGCATTTTCTACCATTAAACATCAAAATACACACATATTCATCATGGGTAAAAACCCTAGACTTTAACCATATCTCAAATTAGTGGTAGAAATAGATAGATCTTGTTACGAGGATTTCAAAAACGTAAAAATCATTAAAACGGGGCTAGAACTGACTTACAATCGAGATTGGAAGCTTGGAAAAACCTAGACATGGTTTCTTCATGTAAAATTCAGCCAAGGAAGAAGATGGACAAGAAATTTTGGCTTTTATTTTGTTTATTAAGTCATTTAATTACTAAACGACCAAAATGCCCCTAACTTAAAAACATTCTATTTCACCTATTTCATGTCCATTTTTGTCCAAAAAATTATAAAATGGTCTATTTACCATTTAAGGACCTCTAATTTAAAAACTCATAACAATTGGACACTTCTAACTTCTAGAACTCAAGTTTTGCACTTTTTATAATTTAGTTCTTTTGACTAAATTGAGTGCCCAAACCAGAAAATTTTCGAACGAGATTTTCATGAAATCATTCCGTGAAATTGTAGACTATAAAATATAATAAAAAACATTTTTCTACGTCAAATTTTTGGTCCCGAAACCACTGTTCCGACTAGACCCAAAATCGGGCTGTTACAGTGAGTGTTGCCCAATAAGAGCACTGACCTTCACAATGTATTTATTATCTAAATTTGATTGTATAAGGACTACCTGATGGTCTGACGATGAAATATTTGTGATCTGTACGTATGTCTGCTATGTGTGAATCCAAGTGAATAAGATCTGTCAAAACATAATATGCTACTATCTGATGTGTGCGAATTTTCCAAGTACGATTTGTATTTTGTTAAATTTGCTGGAATGCCCCTGCATTATTCTGTTGATGGAGAATATGCGATATCTGAATATATTAGATTGATTGTTACTGGTTCTAATTTATAACCTTGAATACGACTTCATAGCAATCTGATATGGTTTATTGATGTTTGATAAGTCTGTTTTACAAAACATGGATTCCCACATTTTCTAATTTTGTTATTGAAGGATAACATGACTTACATGCTCATTACTCTGATTTTGCATAAGCATGCCATGACACACTGCATAGGACTGAGGTTGATGTGAAAAGAGGAAGTTTTTGACAATTTAATGATCTGCATTACCTAATGGTTTATCCACACTTTTGTTCCAACTGTTTGATTGTACTATAGTGGCTTGACCACATATATTTGATTGGAAGCTTAACTGCATATTGATAAGCCATCGTTGCCGGGCAACTCGGGATGGCAAGTTATCATTGCCAGGCAACTCAAGATGAATTTGTTGATGTGCTTTGGATGGATGAGTTCGAGAGAGAACTCTATCTTGGTGTGTAGCGGAGTTTGGGTAGAATGTTTCTAATAAATCTGCATTCTGATCTATTTGAAAATACTGCATCTGCATAAACATACATGCTCTGTTTGTAACAGCCCAATTTTGGGTCTAGCGGGAATAGTGGTTTCGGGACCACAAACCTGACGCAGTAAAATTCATTTTTATTATATCTTTATGGTCTATAGTTTTATGGAACGATTTCGTGAAAATTTTGTTTGAAAATTTTGACGTTTAGGTACTCAATTTAGTTAAAGGGTTTAAATTGTAAAAAGTGCAAAACTTGAATTCTATATGTTAAAGGTGTCCAATTGCTATGAGATTTTAAATTGGAGGTCCTTAGGTGGTAATTAGACCATTATGTCTTAGTATTTTGGTCATTTGGTAAATAAAGCCAAAATAAAACAAATAAAAGATGTTCATATTTCTAATTTCATCCCCCATAGCTTAAATTCTCAAGAAAGCCAGAGCCAGGGTTTTGGCCAAGCTTTCATGCTCGATTGTAATCCGTTCTAGCCCCGTTTTTAACGATTTTTATGTTTTTGAGATCCTTGTAACCTAATCGCTATTTCAAGGACTAATTTGAAAAGATGTCAAATTCTAAAACTTTACCCATGTAAGATATTTGTGTATTTTGATGCCTAATGGTAGATTATGTTTGTTTGATGTTAGATAAACAACTTTTACTAAGTGACTTTTGATGAAAATACATAAAAGGACTTATTTGTAGAAGTTGTAAAATATGTATGTAACATCCCAAACCCGGCCTAAACGTTACGACCGGATCTGACATGTCACAGGAAAACGCATATGAGAGGTTAGAGGTTCCGGTTTAAAATTTTGTCAAAACTCATTGATGTGTTTAAGCTCGTAGAAATCTTGGGCATGATCGTTAAAAACCAATAGTGTATTTTGAAACCCAGAAATTTTGAAAACTCAATTGAATCCATAAGTAAGAACAAAGCTATATCATTTACAAATCCGAATAGTTTCTTTTAGTCGCTTTTAAAATCATTTTAACTTAATGTAGAAAAATCTTAAGGTTGGAAAACATTTGAGTTGCATTCAGTTTTAATTACAGTGTGATATCCGATGGTAAAGTTTAAAACATATCGCTTTGTAGTTTTGAAAACCTTATCTTTCCAAGTTTTATCCAATATTAACCCAATAATTTGTTAAGGCATATTTGAAATCGAATCTAAGCATATAAATAACCCAAGCATAATTTTAAAAGACCTTTTACAACTCCAACAAAACCAAATGAAAATAAATGAAATAAAGTACCAAGTTTTTAAATCAGTGCAACTTCGAATTTATTCATGGCATGGTCACCTCGAGTCCATCCGGCTCCGTGTCCGCGATCTAGGTGTCACCTGAAATGATAAGGGAGAAGGTGAGTCACAAGACTCAGTGCATAAACCCCCCTCCCGATTAATGCAACATACTAACACACACCATAACAAAGCAATACAATTAATGCACCCAATCCTAACCATCCATAACACATTTTCTACCCCGTGTGGTACCAAACCACTGGTGGTGCCAAACCACTGGTGACCCAAAGTCACGAATAATCCATCTGTGGGGCCAACCCACGTGTGATACCAAATCACTGGCGACGATCCCGTATCTCAAAAGTGGGGCCAACCCACGGTGGTGTTAAACCACAGGGACAAGTCGCTAGGAGGTGCCAAACCTCTGGTGTCCCAAAGACACAAATGTGATACCAAATCACTGGTGACAGAAGTCACAAATAATCAAGTTGTGGGGCCAACCCACGTGTGATACCAAATCACTGGCGTCGATCCCATAATATCATCCGTGGGGCCAACCTACTGTGGTGCTAAGCCACTGGGACGAGACGCTATGAGGTGCCAAACCTCTGGTGACCCAAAGTCACAATAAATCAATCTGTGGTACCAAACCACTGGTGTCCGTCGACACGAATATCACTTCCCCCTCCTCTCATTCAACCCACATCAATCAATGATATGCATTTAACAGAAAACATGCCAACATGCTTGTTTAGCAACATACATAGGATTTATCATCAGCCATATATTATATGCAACATATACCAAATATGTCATGCTTCCATAAGCATCAGATAGTAAACTCATTTTGACAAGGACTTACCTGAAGCCTTGCTTATACCTCATAAGGTATCATATCAATCAACCATACTGTTCCGGCTTTATCAAACAATCAGGTTATTAAGCATATTACTAAGCAAAGAGTGTGTTAGTTTACACACCTGTTAAAACGCAAGCCTTAATCCCAGAGAACCGATCTAGGACCCTCGATTACCTAGCTCCTATATTCGGCCAAACATGAGATTAGCAACCTAGACCATTCGGCCAAAGCAATAAAACCAAAGGGTTAACGCTTGAAACCCTAGACCTTACCTATCGTCCTTTGAACACAAGCCACTACACGTTAAATGCTCCTGCTTCACTTCCCTACAATCAGCAGTCATGCATCCACATCAATAGCCTTCGGCTTTGAACACTAAAAAGAATAGACCATTAGAATAACTTCTTACCACCACTTACCAATCGATTATTCCAAGAAGACGACTTCACTTGATTGATTCTAAATACCCGGAGGCCCTACAACACATTGGTTCCAACAAGCGATTAACATACTTCTAATCAAATGCCGAAATTGGCTCTTACCTTTGTAACAGTCGACAGAGAACAGAGAGGGAAGGAAATAGGCATTCGATCATAAACACTTACCTCCTCCAACGATTGAAAAAGAAAAACCCAAGGAGATCAACACCCCTCTAATATTCGGCCAAGGTGAAAACTAATAGAAGAAGGGAAGTTTCGACAACAAAAGGGAGAGATTCGGCTAGAGTCTTGAAGGTAGAAACGAAAGAAATGTGGTTCAAGAAAAAAGGAGAAATCGGCAATGGGAGATTAGAAGTGAGAGGGGAAAGATTCGGCTTGCACAATGATGGAAGAAAACAAAAGAAATGGGAGGAAGAAGGTTGATATTCGGCTACCAACCAAAATGAGAAACAAAAAGAAGATGGGATGTTTAGAAGGGTAATGTTTCGGCTACCAATGCAAATGAAGAGAGAACAAGGCAATTTCGGCAAGGTATAGGTTGCTTGGGAGGTTTTCGGTTTCAAGAAAGAAAATGAGAGACTCACTTGGAAATTCGGCTAGCTATTGACAAAAGAAGGAACTTCAGTTTTGACACAAGCTGGCCGAAAATGTACCAAAAATGCCTAATAGAATTCGGCATTCCCCACTTACTCACCTACCAAAACCGGCCACTCCCCCCTTGAAGACTCCAACATTCGGCCACAACCTACAAAAGCTCATGACCACTAATTCAAATAACTTTGAACTAGTCAACCTCCTTGATTTACTCTCCACCCACCATTCAAATTATTGACTTAGTCCATGGCAGAGTTTGAACTGCACACAACTTCTCCCCCTCCTTGACGTCAAAATGGAAGCAAAAGGATGAGACTTCTGCAGCTCGAACACGGGACCTCCTCCCCCTGCAAGTGGCGTCACACACAAGCTCTAAGTGGCGCCTACCTTGCCACTCTACTAACTCAATTCTTGTGCTAACATCCACCTAAAAATACCTATAATCCCCAGCTCCTTCAGCTCCTCTCACTTAAGCTTAAAAACTAAAATTTTTCCTACCATTTAGGCTTACACTAGACTTACAACTAAGCCCCCAAAACATCAAAAATACTGACACCACAGTCCAAACACAAGCACTCAATGCCATTACAACTAGCCCCTATTTCAGGATGTTACAATTCTACCCCCCTTAAAATAATTTCGTCCTCGAAATTACTTACTAACGAATATTCACACATCTTAACTCACCGCCCTACGCTTATGCTGCGCACTCTGATCTTACTAAACTATCTTACTTCCTAGGCACAATCTCTAAGTTCACATCCAAGGTTCTAGATACTTTACTAGCAACAGAAAACAATCTGACTTAACCACAGACAGGACAATTAAGGGTATTCCAGAAATAGAGAACGTACCCGCTGCCAACTCTGACATATCTTCCTCCTCGCGACGGCCAACCGCATAAACCAACCTTGGTTGCCTCGCCTCTGCACCTTCAGCACCTCGGCCACGCCCGTTACCAACACCACGACCCCTAGCTGCACCCTGACCCCTCTGTGGCGGCGGTCCTTCATTTCTAACTTGAGCACGGTTCTGACCCTCTGACTGAATCCTAGCCAACTTACGCGGACAGTCCCTCACACGGTGATCCAACGATCCACACTCGAAGCATCCTCTTTCACCAGTCCAACATCCTCCCCAATGAGACTTCCCACAACGGTTACACTGAGCTGGTCTCTGATTAGCAGTAACAAACCCACCAGACTGATTCAGCCCATTCTGCCTAGCCCTTTTCTGAGAATCTTCGGCCGACCCAGAAGATCCAAAACTCCTCTTATGCCTGTTCCTATCCATGTTCCGCCTCACAGACTCTTTAACTCCCTCGGCAACCTTAGCCTTCTCTACCACAATAGCAAACTCACGCTCCTGCTGTGGAGCAATCAGCAACCTTAATTCATCTCTTAGACCATCCTCGAATCGAACACACCTCTCGTGCTCAGTAGCCACAATGCCCCTAACATACCGACTCAACCTCAAAAATTCTGCCTCGTATTCCGACACAGACTTACTCCCCTGAACCAGCCTCAGAAATGCTTTTCGTTGATCATCCATATAGCCAGATCCAATATACTTTTTCTAATATGCAGCCCTAAAATAATCCCAAGTAAGATCTTCTGCTGCAATACTGTCCCGAACCGTGAGCCACCAAGACTCATCCCGAAGAAGTGATACTATCCCCTTCAGCTTCTCCTCAGCAGTCAAGTCCAAATCGTCCATGATCCGCTCCGTCGCCTCCAGCCAGTACTCAGCCGTGCTGGGAGCCACACCCGAGACACCTCGAAATACTTCAGCCCCGTTTGCTCGGAGTCGCTCAGGCACAGATTTCCGAACTCCTGCGCCTCCACCTACTCCAGCTACCCCCTCCAGAACTCGCAGCATCGCCTGCGACACTGCGTCATCCCCAGTCTGATCCTGAAACTCACCACCTCCAGCTGGTGGTGGTACCGATATCTCATTCTCTGACCCCTAACCAGACCCTACTGGTTCGAAAACTGTCATCCTACCTCGACCACGTCCACCCCGAGCGCTCATGACTAAAATCTCGACTTATCTGATTTAGAAGTTTTATGTATCAGTAATTATTCCACTATCTTTAAAGGCAAAGTCTTATGAATATTAAAGAAGTTTTGTTTTCGCAAGTTCGCAGAGTCCTATCAGTTTCAATCTTTAAAGTAATCTGCTACTGCTAGTCATCCAATCACATCACATCCAAATCACAAGCAATAGTAAGGGGTACTTACCTGGGTGGATTGGTGCCGGAGACTCGGTGCCATGCCTTTCCAGATCATACATTTTAAAACAAAAATACTTAAACCAATATTTAAAAACATTTTGGGCCTCGGGCCCACAGCCGAGCTTTTGAACTGGGCTCAGATACCAATTTTGTAACACCCCAAACTTGGCCTAAACGTTACGACCGGATCTGACATGTCACAGGAAAACGCGTATGAGAGGTTAGAGGTTCCGGTTTAAAATTTTGTCAAAACTCATTGATGTGTTTAAGCTCGTAGAAATCTTGGGCATGATCGTTAAAAACCAATAGTGTATTTTGAAACCCGGAAATTTTGAAAACTCAATTGAATCCATAAGTAAGAACAAAGCTATATCATTTACAAATCCGAATAGTTTCTTTTAGTCGCTTTTAAAATCATTTTAACTTAATGTAGAAAAATCTTAAGGTTGGAAAACATTTGAGTAGCATTCATTTTTAATTACAGTGTGATATTCGATGGTAAAGTTTAAAACATATCGCTTTATAGTTTTGAAAACCTTATCTTTCCAAGTTTTATCCAATATTAACCCAATAATTTGTTAAGGCATATTTGAAATCAATCTAAGCATATAAATAACCCAAGCATAATTTTAAAAGACCTTTTACAACCCCAACAAAACCAAATGAAAATAAATGAAATAAAGTACCAAGTTTTTAAATCAGTGCAACTTCGAATTTATTCATGGCATGGTCACCTCGAGTCCATCCGGCTCCGTGTCCGCGATCTAGGTGTCACCTGAAATGATAAGGGAGAAGGTGAGTCACAAGACTCAGTGCATAAATCCCCCTCCTGATTAATGCAACATACTAACACACACCATAACAAAGCAATACAATTAATGCACCCAATCCTAACCATCCATAACACCTTTTCTACCCCGTGTGGTACCAAACCACTGGTGGTGCCAAACCACTGGTGACCCAAAGTCACGAATAATCCATCTGTGGGGCCAACCCACGTGTGATACCAAATCACTGGCGACGATCCCGTATCTCAAAAGTGGGGCCAACCCATGGTGGTGTTAAACCACAGGGACAAGTCGCTATGAGGTGCCAAACCTCTGGTGTCCCAAAGACACAAATGTGATACCAAATCACTGGTGACCGAAGTCACGAATAATCAAGTTGTGGGGCCAACCCACGTGTGATACCAAATCACTGGCGTCGATCTCATAATATCATCCGTGGGGCCAACCCACTGTGGTGCTAAGCCACTGGGACGAGACGCTATGAGGTGCCAAACCTCTGGTGACCCAAAGTCACAATAAATCAATCTGTGGTACCAAACCACTGGTGTCCGTCGACACGAATATCACTTCCCCCTCCTCTCATTCAACCCACATTAATCAATGATATGCATTTAACAGAAAACATGCCAACATGCTTGTTTAGCAACATACATAGGATTTATCATCAGCCATATATTATATGCCACATATACCAAATATGTCATGCTTCCATAAGCATCAGATAGTAAACTCATTTTGACAAGAACTTACCTGAAGCCTTGCTTATACCTCATAAGGTATCATATCAATCAACCATACTGTTCCGACTTTATCAAACAATCGGGTTATTAAGCATATTACTAAGCAAAGAGTGTGTTAGTTTACACACCTGTTAAAATGCAAGCCTTAATCCCAGAGAACCGATCTAGGACCCTCAATTACCTAGCTCCTATATTCAGCCAAACATGAGATTAGCAACCTAGACCATTCGGCCAAAGCAATAAAACCAAAGGGTTAACGCTTGAAACCCTAGACCTTACCTATCGTCCCTTGAACACAAGCCACTACACGTTAAGTGCTCCTGCTTCACTTCCCTACAATCGGCAGTCATACATCCACATCAATAGCCTTCGGCTTTGAACACTAAAAAGAATAGACCATTAGAATAACTTCTTACCACCACTTACCAATCGATTATTCTTGGAAGACGACTTCACTTGATTGATTCCAAATACCCGGAGGCCCTACAACACATTGGTTCCAACAAGCGATTAACATACTTCCAATCAAATGCCGAAATCGGCTCTTACCTTTGTAACAGTCGACAGAGAACAGAGAGGGAAGGAAATAGGCATTCGGTCATAAACACTTACCTCCTCCAACGATTGAAAAAGAAAAACCCAAGGAGATCAACACCCCTCTAATATTCGGCCAAGGTGAAAACTAATAGAAGAGGGGAAGTTTCGGCAACAAAAGGGAGAGATTCGGCTAGAGTCTTGAAGGTAGAAACGAAAGAAATGTGGTTCAAGAAGAAAGGAGAAATCGGCAATGGGAGATTAGAAGTGAGAGGGGAAAGATTCGGCTTGCACAATGATGGAAGAAAACAAAAGAAATGGGAGGAAGAAGGTTGATATTCGGCTACCAACCAAAATGAGAAACAAAAAGAAGATGGGATGTTTAGGAGGGTAAAGTTTCGGCTACCAATGCAAATGAAGAGAGAACAAGGCAATTTCGACAAGGTATAGGTTGCTTGGGAGGTTTTCAGTTTCAAAAAAGAAAATGAGAGACTCATTTGGAAATTCGGCTAGCTATTGACAAAAGAAATAACTTCGGTTTTGACACAAGCTAACCGAAAATGTACCAAAAATGCCTAATAGAATTCGGCATTCCCCACTTACTCACCTACCAAAACCGGCCACTCCCCCCTTGAAGACTCCAACATTCGGCCACAACCTACAAAAGATCATGACCACTAATTCAAATAACTTTGAACTAGTCAACCTCCTTGATTTACTCTCCACCCACCATTCAAATTATTGACTTAGTCCATGGCAGAGTTTGAACTGCACACAACTTCTCCCCCTCCTTGACGTCAAAATGGAAGCAAAAGGATGAGACTTCTGCAGCTCAAACATGGGACCTCCTCCCCCTGCAAGTGGCGTCACACACAAGCTCTAAGTGGCGCCTACCTTGCCACTCTACTAACTCAATTCTTGTGCTAACATCCACCTAAAAATACCTATAATCCCCAGCTCCTTCAGCTCCTCTCACTTAAGCTTAAAAACTAAAATTTTTCCTACCACTCGGCTTACACTAGACTTACAATTAAGCCCCCAAAACATCAAAAATACTGACACCACAGTCCAAACACAAGCACTCAATGCCATTACAACTAGCCCCTATTTCAGGATGTTACAATGTAGTAGAAGTGTGATTTAATGAAAAATGTAGGTTTTTATGAGTATGAAAATGGTTTGGCTAGGCTTGTATTTTTAAGAAATTGACTATATTTCATTTTACGAGCCTAGGGACTAAAATGTAAAAAGTTGAAAAGTTAGGGGCAAAAATGTAAATTTTGCCAAAATGTGACTTTTGGTTTAAATTGAATAATGTGAGTATTAAATGAGTTAAATTTGATATTATAGATCAAGAAAGACGAGGTTCTGACCTAGACTGGGGAAAGAACAAAGTTGTGGACTAAATCAAACTATTAGCCATTTTGTACCGAGGTAAGTTCGTATGCTAAAAATAAGCTTTAGAATAATTGTATTTTAATGCTTTAATATTGCATGAATTGTATGTTTGATTTTGTGAATGAATACATGTAACACCCCAAACCTGGTCTATGCGTTAAGACCAGATTTGACATGTCACACGAAATGATCATATGTAAAGTCTTTTAGAGATTTGTAGAAAACGGATTTTTCAAAAAAAAGATTTTGAAAAGGTGTTTATTGAAAACCGAGGTTGATTGTTAAATTTAATAATTTAAGACGTAAGATTTTATAAATTGAAACTTAGAAAAAAAAATAATTGATTCAATATTTCGAGAAATGTAAAAGAGTTCGAAAGAAATTTTGAAAGCAAGATTTTTAGAAGAATTGTTACAGAAAATCTCCGAGTTAATAAAAGATATTTAAAATGAAACTCTTTTTGCAAATATATTTGAGGAAAACATTTATTTCTATTTTAAAATGAAATAGTCCCACTTAAGTATTTAAATCATAGTAAAATTCCATCCGCGAGTAAAACATCCACAAAAATTTAACCAGAGGCCTTATTACAAAATAGCAAAAATAATAAAAAGTACTTAAAAAGAAATCCGAAATTTAAATAACCCATAATTCGTAGTATGGCCTCCACTGAGTCGTTCCCGGGCCAAGCCTCCATCACTGATCATTACCTGAGGAGGGTAAAGAAAACAGGGGTGAGTTACTTAGAACTCAGTGTGTAATCCACTTACCATTGTCACTGGGCAAAAATTCAATTAAGCATTTATTGGGCCAAAGCCCATTACAATCATAACATAATATCATATATAACATGCATGTGTTATGCAATTTCCCAACCAAACCTAGTTTTCCATCCGCTACACACCACCCGTACCAACCAACACACCTGTGGGGAGCTTTAGTCACCCACCCCGCCAACACACCAAACTGGGCATTAAGCCATATATCAAACTGTGGACAAGCCACCAGATTTTGTAGCAAAGCTACCAGAACTTCTCTTCGTCAAATATTCCAACCCATGCAAATCATGTATATATTATGCACATTCAATTACTACAATCCATTCATATAATTATTACAAACATATGGCCCATTATAAAAATTCTCACAATCTGACCCATATCACATTTTGGCCTATGTAGCCAATATCACATTTGGCCCATAAATCAAGTATCACATTTGGCCCATTTATCACATATCACATATGGCCCATTTATCAAATATCACATATGGCCCATTTATCACATATCACATAAGGCCCACTTATCAAATATCACTTATGGCCCATTTATCAAATATCACTTATGTCCCATTCATCAAATATCACATAAGGCCCACTTAGTCACTTTTATCGGTTTAGCCCATTAAGGGAAATTTCGTAATTTTCACGGTCTTAATACCGATTTCATAGTTTTTACCATTAAAGTGATAAATATACTTTTTTTACCCGATTTCACTAACTTGTGATTTAATCCAACGATTACTACGATATAGTCATCTAACCCATGAGATACGGTGCGAGATTACACACCTGATTACGGTGAGAACTACAATTTCTTGATCGTCAACACCTAGAATATTTTTAACGCTCGATTAGATCATTAACACTTATAGTAATTTATTCTAAGATAAACGGTCTAGGATTTTTACCCTCGGAATCGCGAATAACTATGATTTGCCGATTTTCCCCGGTTGACGGTCCACAACCCGTTGGAAAATCTCGAATAGCTAATGGCTCAGAACTGCGAACAACCTTGAATAGTTGATTCTCACCGGATGAGGGTCCACAACCCGGTGGAAAATCCCAGATCGCCGAAACGGCCCTTCGTTTGAATCTAGGAGGGATCGCAAATCCGCTCCTTTTTCGATCACCAATCACTACTCCTTTTGATTCGATCTTGTTTGCCTCTATTGACAAATGAGTATTAGTCCAAACTAAAATTTCGTAATTAAAACGATTGGTCTTAATGAGGGAAATCGGCTTACCACAAAATCCTTACATTTAAAGGATGAAAATCGAGTGATAGAGCCCCTAATATAGAATCGGTTAATAAACCCCATCTTTAACGAAATCAAGAGTAATATGGAATTCTTGATAGAAATCCTTACCTTAAAGCTTTGGACCAAATCCTAGCGATACACGATGATTTCGGACACTCCAAGTTTCGGCCTTCCACTAAGTTTCCATGATGGAGAAAAGATTTGAATGAGATATGGTATGATGGTGGTCTCGATCCAAAAGACCATCCCACACCAACACGTAGATTCGGCACAAAGGAAAAGGGAAAATAACAATACCAAAATTTTGTACTAGCCACTTACCGATTGATCAAAGTGTGAGAAGAAGAATAAAATGTTTGAGAAGGAGATAAGTGTGGTAAAAGATTCGGCTACGAAGGAAAAGTTGAAGGGGATGGTGCTTAGTAACATTCGGCCATAGTGAAAATAAAAGGAGAAAATGTTTGAGAGATTTTTGTAAGAAGAAAGAGATGAAGAAAGGTATAGGAAAATTAGGTGTTTAGGTTTCGGTTCTTTTCAAGAATGGAAGATGAACAAAGAAATGAGTTTGAGGCTTGTGTGCATTTGGCAAGGGTGAAAAGAAAAGAAAAGAGAAAATGGCCTTTCAAGGTTTTGGTGATTTCGGCACTAGGAGGAAAGGTTTGAGAGAATAGGCAAAATAAGACCGAAATGGTCAAAATTATGAATGACTAAAAGAAAAACAAAGATGTTACCTATTGCTTAAGGTGCATTCGGCTAAGGAGAGGAAAGATGGAGAGAAAAGTTTTGAGAGAACACAAAAATGACCAAATGAGAATGTGCCCAACTAGCACCTAATCCTACCAAAAGCCTTCAAAAATTCGGCCACACCCTAGCCCCCAAAACCGTCCAAGTACATGGACACAAAGTCAAACTTTGGCCACTCCAAACTTTCCAAAACATCTTCCTTGTAATGTGCCTTGTGTTCCCCCTACATGCCTTATTCAAATGATTCCCTTCCTTAAGTTTACACTTGCCTTTTCTCTTAGCCACCTTACCATAAAAATTAAAGTCCAACCTACCATAAATATTAGGCTTGACCGACACAATGAGGAAGGAAAGCATAAAAAAAATAAAATTCAAGCACATCAAGGGATTCGAATCTCTTCCCTCAAGGAACACACATGGTGCCATATCCCCTTTACTACTTGCTCATCTTATGTTAACTTTTACCTCTTAATTACCTTAAACTTTAAGGTTACTTGTTCCACTTCTTTAAAGTACCCATTTCCAAAAATTATACCAAATCCAAATAAATCTTGAACCTTCTCAGGACTATTTTAACACACACATAGGATAAATAAACTAGCTGAGCATCAAAATAATGCAACATATAAAAATTCAAATTTTAGGATGTTACAATTCTACCCCCTTAAAGAAAATTTTGTCCTCGAAATTTACCTGGTTCAAAGAGGTGAGGGCATTGCTGTAGAATCATGTCCTCAGGCTCCCATGTAGCTTCCTCCGCTCTATGATTACGCCATAAAACTTTAACCAACGGTACTGACTTCTTTCTTAGCACCTTAACATCTCGATCCAAAATTTTCACTGGCTCTTCCTTGAATGACAAGTCAGGCCTTAACTCAACTTCCTCTACCGGTACTATGTGAGACGGATCCGATCGATAACGCCTCAACATAGAGACATGGAAAACACTATGAATCTGACTCAACTCCGGAGGTAATTCAAGCTGATAAGCCACTGGTCCTGCACGCTTCAACACACGGTACGGTCCGATGAACCTAGGGCTCAACTTGCCCTTCCACATATGACTTTTGTCTATCCGAAGCTTCCTTTAACGGCGCTCGAATCATCTTTACTTTTTCTTCTGTCTCTGATATCAATTCAGGACCCAACAACTATTGTTCCCCCAATTCAGTCCAAAAAGTAGGGGTACGACACCTACGACCATATAATGCTTCATAAGGTGCCATTTGGATACTGGATTGATAACTGTTGTTATACGCAAACTCTGCCAACAGAAGAAAATCCTCCCAACTACCTCTGAAGTCAATCACACAACCCCTTAACATGTCTTCCAAAATCTGGATTACTCTTTCCGACTGACCATCTGACTGATGATGAAAAGCTGTGCTGAAATTTAACTTTGTTCCCAAGGCTTCATGCAAAGCTTTCCAAAACTATGATGTAAACCTAGGGTCTCTGTCCGATATAATAGACAACTGGCACCCCATGCAACCTCACGATTTTCGACACATACAACTTAGCCAACTTTTGTAGTGAGTAATCCGTACGAACTGGTAGAAAATGGGCAGTCTTCGTCAATCGATCCACTATTACCCGGACGGAATCTTTCTTAGTAGGCGATAAGGGTAACCCACTAACAAAGTCCATCGTTATCCGTTCCCATTTCCATAATGGAATCTTCACCGGTTGAAGCAGTCCCGACGGTAATTGATGTTCCGCCTTCACTTGTTGACAAGTCAAGCACTTACTCACGAAATTAGTAACCTCCCGCTTCAACCTTGGCCACCAATACTGTTCACGGAGGTCTCGATACATCTTATTTCCCCCGGGATGCATAGCATAGGGGCTACTATGCACCTCTCGCAGAATCATTAGTCTCAAATCTGAATCCTTGGGCATACAAATTCTTCCGTGAAAACACAGCACTCCATCCTTATTCATTCCAAAATCCCCTATTACACCACTTTCAACTTGTTGAATTAAGAGACCCAACTTTTCATCTGATAACTGCTTCTCCTTGATCTGTTCTAACCACAAAGGCTTCACCTGAAGTTCCGCCAGCAGACTGCCATCTTCATACAAACTGATATGAGCAAACATTGCTCTCAACTCCGATATCACCTTACGACTCAATGCGTCTGCCACCACGTTAGCCTTTCCAGGATGATACTCGATTGAGAAGTCATAATCCTTCAACAGTTCTATCCATCTCCGCTGTCTTACGTTCAACTCCTTTTGGGAAAGGAGGTACTTAAGACTCTTATCGTCCGTATAAATGATTGACTTCTCACCGTAGAGATAGTGCCTTCAAATCTTTAAAGCAAAAACCACAGCAGCCAATTCCAAATCATGGGTAGGATAGTTGACTTCGTGTGGCCTTAATTGATGAGATGCATAAGCCACCACCTTACCACTTTGCATTAACACACATCCCAAGCCCGTGTGTGACGTATTGCAGCAAACAATAAACTCTTTTCCAGCCTCAAGTTGAATCAGTACGGGCGCTTCCGTCAGAATCTTCTTCAATTTCTCAAAACTCTCTTGTTGCTGATCTGACCACACAAATGGTACTCCCTTACGCAACAGTTTAGTTAGAGGTGCAGCAATCAAAGAGAACCCCTCAACGAAACGCCTGTAGTAACTAGCCAGCCCTAGGAAACTCCGAATCTCAGCCACTGACTTCAGTGGTTTCCAATCCAACACAGCCTCTACCTTCCGAGGATCAACTCTGAGAAAGTCCCTTCCTTTAGCCAAAATTCACACTTACTGAATTTGGCATAAAGTTGCTTTTCTCGCAGTAATTGCAATACTATCCGCAGATGTGAGTCATGCTCTTCTGTAAGAGTATGCCCAAAGATCAATCATGAGATGGTTGTAATAACATACTTAATTTACCATGTTTATTAATATAAAGCGTTGTCATTATTATTTCAGTTTTTCTTTCTGTGTGTATAGATAAACTGTTTTATAATAATGTCCTAAGAATAATATGATTATTCTTAAAAGATCCTTAGTCGAGTATTCTTGTTGACTAGGACAACAATAATGCATTAAGACTAACATGTAGTTGATTGATGATAAAGAGTTGTCATTGATATGGAGTGTCAAAATCAATGCATGAATATGTGTGTTAGAGAACAACATATTGGATTGACCCGCTATGAGTATGTTTCTTGGATTATTATGTAATTGTCACAACATTACTCATAGTGATTAATATGTATATGATCCTCAGACTTGAGGTCATTATTATCCCAGCATCGTGAGTTGTATATTTTGATACAGTCAAACGTACACCGTAACAGGTTGTTCTATAAAGGCTGATGTTGGATATACCACAATCTATGCAGAGGGATATGGTTGATCAATAAAGGATAAGTCCCTCCTACATAATAGGAGTAATATCTTAGGCCACTTGATTGAGTGAGACTAGAAATGCACGGCCATGCTCAAATAAGTTGATATGAGATGTCATACTAATTTGTATATCATAGTCTACTCAAGATATCAAGAAACATGGGATGGACTATGCAAGTGTGACTATCCCATGACTTGTATCCGTTCCAGAGATAAAGGACTTAAGGATTAATGCATGAAAGGTTAATCACAAAAGGTTATGTCGAATAATGACTTCTTGTAACTTAGGTAGCAATGATGCATTACTAGATGCCACTCATTGTTTGTGACAATAGAATCGTTCTAGTATTACTACTAACGTTGCAAGAACCTACAGGGTCACACCCTATGGTTGAAATGAACGGAATAAAATATAGTTGGTATTGTGTTTGGTTGTGTAACATCCTGAAAAGGGCCTATGCATTTTCAGTTAAATTGTACGAAATGTCAAGTCTCAAGTACTATGAATAAATTTTTGATATTTTTGGAAACCTAGAAATGGAAATGGAAATGGAAATGGAAATGGAAATGGAAATGAACATTTTTGGAAACTTGAACATTTTGGAAACTTGAACATTTTGGAAATGATTCAAAAATGGAAAGTAAACATTTCTGGAAACTTGGAAATGTAAGAAAAATGGCAAGTTACAGAGCCGATCGAAAATTTTAGGAAACTTAGAAATGATGCCGAAATGTCAAATTTTAAAGTTCAAAATAGGAAATAAGGGCTAGAGGGCCTTAAAAGAAAAATATGGAGAAGTTTGACACACAAACAGGCTTGGAAAAGTGGCCTGAAGATGCCACTTAAGGCCTAAGGAGATGGCGTCACATGCAGGGAAATAGGCCTGAGTTCGAGTCACTTGAGAAGCAAATAAATAAGTTTTATTTTTGCTTCCAGAAGGCTGAGGTGGATGGCATGGGTTTCTAGAAAAGGAAGAGTTTTATTTGCATAAATATGTGAATAATAAGTGATAAATAAAGGATTTTCTTTTAAGAAAATTGAGGAGATAATTGATGGATTAAAGGCTTTTATCTTTTAAATAAAAGAGATAATATTATCAAAAAGAGGAGTGGTGGCCAAGTAAGGGACTCCTAGGCTGATAACTTTGGCTATAAAAGGGGGGCAGGAGGGCTACTCATTCACTTTTGCTTCCTCTTTGCCGAAATTTTCCTAGCTCTCTCCCCCTCTCTGCCGAATTTTTCTTTAAGCAAGATCCATCTTCTTTTCTTCTATTTCTTCTCTGTTTCTACTGTCAAAGCCGAATCTTTGTTGATTCTAAGTAAAGGAGCAATCAACTACAACATCAAAAGGGTTTCTACAACTGTCGAATACAAGGATCAAGGATCTAAGGTAAGATAAATTTATTTGATTAAGGGTTATGATGTATATGTTAGATTAGATCTAACATGAAGATTTCGACAGACATATAGGGCAAGGAATCCTCTTCAGATTTGGAATTTGTATGGTAAGTGATATTCGGCCAAGGCTTAATTTTGGTATTTAGAATTATTTTCCATTGTTTCAAAAGCCGGAAACTGACATGGTTACATGTCTAGTGATAGTCGATTTCAAGGAAAAAGAATACTAGCAAATTTTTGGGACTTGATCATCCAATTCGACAACAAGGTAAGTAATACAAATCCTACTAGGATTTGGTTTTTAAGCCAAATAGGTTTGTTAATATGTTTTATTGAATGGCCGAATATAGGAGTCAAAGATCTAGATCGGTAGATCGTTCTTCGGGATTTCAAGGAATCTAATAAGCGAATCAGGTGTGTACTCACATTAATTTTCGATATATCATATGGCAATTATTTTTAATATATGAATATGCATAAGAATGTGAATGTGGCTAAGTACCACAAATGTGGTAAGAGTACCCAGGTACGTTTCCTACTTTCGATAGGATTACGAATATGTTATATTGTTAACATGTGAATAATGAGAAATTAAGTATGTTATGCATGATATATGGGGCATACGGGATATATGTGAAAGGGGAAGAAGGTGTTGACTTCGGTCTCACCAACGGAATATGGTGACTACGGTCATAAAATTTGAATATGGTAACTCCGGTTACATTATCTGAATTTGGTAACTTCGGTTACATTATTTGAATATGGTGTCTAATGACACAAATTATATGGGCGATGAGCACGTTGACTGCAGCGACTGCCTTCGATGGTATGTAGCGGATGGAGGGTTGACTTAGTAGTCCCCACGGTGTGACTGGCAGGCACGGGTGGTGTGTAGCGGATGGACCATTAGGCTTGGGTTTGGGTTGCATCATTTATTTTATATGAACATGAACTTGATATGAACTTGTATGCCTGATTTGTTGAATGTTAATGTTATGTACACATTGAGTCTGTTGACTCACCCCGTTGTGGGAACTATTTTTAGGTGATGAACAGTGACAGACCGGGACGGTAGACCTTGAGGTGGCCATGCATCCATTTGAAGATTTTATTTAATTTGGACTTTATTTCTTTTTAGTACCTTTAATTTTATTATTGGGTTTTACTTGATGTAATAAGGCCATAAGGCCCAGATGGATTTTCTTTATTTTTGCTTTACTTTTAATTATTGTGTTACGAACTATTTTGATTAAAGTTAAGTACAAGAATGATTTCTTTAAAAACAAACCTTAAAAATTATTTTGTCACCTCATTAAAATTGGATTTTTAAATTAATTAAATGGGTTTCCCAACCTAAGCCCATTCCAAAACAATATTTCCTAAAATTTTACAAAATTTCTCTAAGTAACAAAGAATTTGAAAACCGGTTTACTTAAGGAACATACCAGATCCGGTCCGGGCTCGTGGGTCGGGTGTGGGGTGTTTCAGGTTGTCACATGAATTAAAATAATTAAAGAATTTATTTAATTAGGCAATCAAATATTGAACATATTATATGTACAAGGATGTTGTACACATAATGATAACATAATTTATTAATATATGAATTTGATTCATATATAAATTTAAATAAATATAGTTTACCGAAATCCTTATTATAATTAATGTAATTATAATTTTCGGATATAATTAATGTAATTATAATTTTCGGTTAAAAACTTTATTGTATTTATTTAATCTTATAATACATTCAAGAGATACCAATTATAAAAGGCCCAATTAAAAGGATACCAATTATAAAAGGCCCAATGAAAAAGACACCCATTATAAAAGGTATTAAAAGGAGACAAAGCTGGAAAAAAAAAACCCTAAGTGATTACTTGTTAGGTCTAGCAACCGCCAAGCAAATAAACCTCCAAAACAGTTTTGGAGATTTCTTCCGTTCATAGTCAAATCGGGTGGATTACGTAGAGGTAGACATCGGAAAAGGTTGTGGCTTGATTCGACAATAGATCAAAACTCTTGTTGCCAAGGCGTCGCTGTCTACTCATATTGAAGTTTTGGTAATTTCGAAACCTTTATTTCACCCCGATTCGTTTCTCACACATGGATTCATGGTTTGGATTGCCGAATCTAATTTTATTTTGCTGCGCCATGGGGTACCGGCGTTCCAACATCTTCTTCATTTCTCGAGTATACTAAGATATCATCTATGAACACCACCACAAACCGGTCTAAGTAGGGTTGAAAGACTCGGTTCATCATGTCCATAAATGTAGTTGGTGCATTGGTCAATCCAAACGGCATCACCAAAAACTCATAATGTCTATAACGAGTTCGGAATGTCGTCTTATGAATATCTGCCTCCTTAACCTTGAGTTGATGATAACCCGATCTTAAATCTATCTTGGAGAAAACTAAAGCTCCTCTGAATTGATCAAACAGGTCATCAATTCTCGGCAATGGATACCTATTCTTGATCGTCAATTTATTCAACTGCCTATAATTGATGCACATACGCATCGACCCATCCTTCTTCTTGACGAACAAGACCGGTGCTCCCCACGGTGACACACTCAGTCAAATGAATCCCCGATCCAACAACTCCTGAATTTGAGCCTTAAGCTCCGCTAACTCCTTCAGCGCCATCCTATAAGGAGCAATGGACACTGGAGCCGTTCCAGGCAAAAGCTCAATGCCAAACTCTACTTCCCGGTCTGGAGGTAAACCCAGAAGTTCCTCAGGAAAAACATCTGAAAATTCTTTCGCCGTTCTAACACCTTCCACCGATAATTCCTTGACATCCAAAGCACATATGAAGGCTAGGAATGCTCCACACCCTTTTCGCACCAACTTTTCTGCTTTTAAAGCAGATATCACATTTGCTAAATAGTTTCTCCGTTCACTAAATAGTTTCTCCGTTTCCCATCATCACCACTTCCTTATCTTCCAAAGTCCTTATCGACATCCGCTTTGCAGCACAATCCAAGTGCGCACGGTGCTTCACCAACCAGTCCATGCCCAAAATAAGGTCGAACTCACCGAAAGGCAGTTCCATCAAATCCGCCAAAAATATTTCTCTTTGAATTTCTAAGGGCACGTCTCTAAACAATTTATCCACTATCACAGACTGTCCTAAAGGGCTAATTACTGTCATCTTTATATCAGTAATCTCAGATCTAATGTTCAGATTTCCAGATATAGCACTAGCAACATATGAATGGGTAGATCCGATATCTATCAAAGCAGTAACAGGTACATCAGAGATGAAGAACGTACCAGTTATCACATCAGGTGCATCACCATCCTCACGGCGTCTGACCGCATAAACTAACCCTGGCTGCCTCACCTCTGCGTTACCCCTGAAGCCATTACCTCTGCCCAGCGCACCTTGACCATGTCCACCGCCATTACCACCTCGTCCTGGCCCACGGCCTCTCAGTGGCTGTTGAGCACCTCTAGCTGGCTGTGTATCAGGGTTACGAGCTTCCTGAGTCGGAGCAGTTTGTCGAGGATAATTTTTAAGCTGATGATCCTTAGAACCACATTTGAAACACCCATCGGTTCTTTTCCAACGTTCACCTGGGTGTCGTCTTCCACAGTCAGCACATGGTTGAATCTGATTGGTAGCAGCAGGTGCTCTAACTGGAGCTGGCTCATCATTCCTGGGCCTCTTCTAAAACCTTTTAGCGGAACCCGAGTACTTAAAGTCCCTCTTGCCTCTGCCTCTGTCTCTGTTCTGACGCTCGGAGTTCTTAGCCTCTTCAACTATTTTGGCTTTCTCCATAAGCTTGGCAAAAGTCCTTTCTTGTTGTGGGGCTATCAGTACCCGCAACTCATCATTCAGCCCATCCTCAAAATGTACACATTACTCATGACCAGTTGGCACTATTATCTGAGCATAACAACTCAAGCGTAGAAATTCTGCCTCGTAAGTGGCCACCGTCTTATTTCCTTGAACCAGATTAAGGAATTCCTTCCTTCGGGCATCCACATAGTTTGCCTCAACATACTTTCCTTAGAATGCAGTTTTGAAGAAATCCCAAGTAACATGTTCAGCCTGAGTGCCTTCTCGAACAGTAAGCCACCATTGATACGCCTTGTCCCTCAACAAGGACACAGCTCCTCAGTTTCTGCTCGGTGGTGCAGTCCAAATCGTCCATGATCTGCTCCACTGCCTCGAGCCAATACTCCACTACATTTGGAGCTACACCCAAGACACCCCTAAAAACCTCGGCACCACTTGATCTAAGTCGTTCCGATATTAATCCATGAGCTGCTGGCTCAGTTCTAGCTCTAGCAACCCTTTCTAAAACTCGCAACATTGCTTGGGTTAAGGCAATGTCCTCCCTCATATGGTCATGTGATCCAGTCTCAGTCCCGGGTGATGCAGGTGCGTCCATTTCTGGTATATGTCCCGACACTTCAGACGCAACCCTAGCACCTCGGCCTCTACCACGGCCATGTCTACCACGTCCACATCCTCTAGCTCTCATTTTGAGTATTTCAGTTTAGTCTGATTACAAGTTTTATGAATCAGTATACTATTTCAGTATTTATTAACGATATTTTATGAGATATAAGAGGTAGAGTTATTTTCGTAAACACATCCTATAGTATCAATCTCTATAGTTTCAACACCTAAAACTAAAAGTTCTAGAGTGTTCCTATAGTCATATCACAATAATAATAATAATAATAATCATTCAATTTGCATACACTTACTTGACTTGGTGCCGGATACTCGTGGTGCCATACTACCTTTAAAACATAAATTTTATAATTCAAAACAGTTTTAAACGAAAATTGTTGTTGAACCCAAACCACAGTCGAGTTTTGAAACTGGCTCTGATACTATAAAATGTAACACCCCAAACCCGGTCTATACGTTAAGACCAGATTTGACATGTCACACGAAATGATCATATGTAAAGTCTTTTAGAGATTTGTAGAAAACGGATTTTTCAAAAAAAAAGATTTTGAAAAGGTGTTTATTGAAAACCGAGGTTGATTGTTAAATTTAATAATTTAATACGTAAGAGTTTATAAATTGAAACTTAGAAAAAAAATAATTGATTCAATATTCCGAGAAATGTAAAAGAGTTCGAAAGAAATTTTGAAAGCAAGATTTTTAGAAGAATTGTTACAGAAAATTTCCAAGTTAATAAAAGATATTTAAAATGAAACTCTTTTTGCAAATATATTTGAGGAAAACATTTATTTCTATTTCAAAATGAAATAGTCCCACTTAAGTATTTAAATCATAATAAAGTTCCATCCACGAGTAAAACATCCATAAAAATTTAACCAGAGGCCTTATCACAAAATAGCAAAAATAATAAAAAGTACTTAAAAAGAAATCCGAAATTTAAATAACCCATAATTCGTAGTATGGCCTCCACTGAGTCGTTCCCGGCCCAAGCCTCCATCACTGATCATTACCTGAGGAGGGTAAAGAAACCAGGGGTGAGTTACTTAGAACTCAGTGTGTAATCCACTTACCATTGTCACTGGGCAAAAATTCAATTAAGCATTTATTGGGCCAAAGCCCATTACAATCATAACATAATATCATATATAACATGCATGTGTTATGCAATTTCCCAACCAAACCTAGTTTTCCATCCGCTACACACCACCCGTACCAACCAACACACCTGTGGGGAGCTTTAGTCACCCACCCCGCCAACACACCAAACTGGGCATTAAGCCATATATCAAACTATGGATAAGCCACCAGAATTTTGTAGCAAAGCTACCAGAACTTCTCTTCATCAAATATCCCAACCCATGCAAATCATGTATATATTATGCACATTCAAATACTACAATCCATTCATACAATTATTACAAACATATGGCCCATTATAAAAATTCTCACAATCTGGCCCATATCACATTTTGGCCCATGTAGCCAATATCACATTTGGCCCATAAATCAAGTATCACATTTGGCCCATTTATCACATATCACTTATGGCCCATTTATCAAATATCACTTATGGCCCATTTATCAAATATCACATAAGGCCCACTTAGTCACTTTTATCGGTTTAGCCCATTAAGAGCAATTTAGGAATTTTTCATGGTCTTAATATCGATTCCATAGTTTTTACCATTAAAGTGATAAATATACTTTTTCTACCCGATTTCACTAACTTGTGATTTAATCCAACGATTACTACGATATAGTCATCTAACCCATGAGATACGGTGCGAGATTACTCACCTGATTACGGTGAGCACTACACTTTGTTGATCGTCAACACCTAGAATATTTTTAACGCTTGATTAGATCATTAACACTTATAGTAATTTATTCTGAGATAAACGGTCTAGGATTTTTACCCTCGGAATCGCGAATAACTATGATTTGCCGATTTTCCCCGGTTGACGGTCCACAACCCGTTGGAAAATCCCGAATAGCTAATGGCTCAGAACTGCGAACAACCTCGAATAGTTGATTCCCACCGGATGAGGGTCCACAACCCGGTGGAAAATCTCGGATCATCGAAATGGCCCTTCGTTTGAATCTAGGAGGGATCGCAAATCCGCTCCTTTTTCGATCACCAATCACTACTCCTTTTGATTCGATCTTGTTTGCCTCCATTGACAAATGAGTATTAGTCCAAACTAAAATTTCGTAACTAAAACGATTGGTCTTAATGAGGGAAATCAGCTTACCACAAAATCCTTACGTTCAAAGGATGAAAATCGTGTGATAGAGTCCCTAATATAGAATCGGTTAATAAACCCCATCTTTAACGAAATCAAGAGTAATATGGAATCCTTGATAGAAATCCTTACCTTAAAGCTTTGGACCAAATCCTAGCGATACACGATGATTTCGGACACTCCAAGTTTCGGCCTTCCACTAAGTTTCTATGATGGAGAAAAGATTTGAACGAGATATGGTATGATGGTGGTCTTGATCCAAAAGACCATCCCACACCAACATGTAGATTCGGCACAAAGGAAAAGGGAAAATAACAATACCAAAATTTTGTACTAGCCACTTACCGATTGATCAAAGTGTGAGAAGAAGAATAAAATGTTTAAGAAGGTGATAAGTGTGGTAGAAGATTCGGCTACGAAGGAAAAGTTGAAGGGGATTGTGCTTAGTAACATTCGGCCATAGTGAAAATAAAAGGAGAAAATGTTTGAGAGATTTTTGTAAGAAGAAAGAGATGAAGAAAGGTATAGGAAAATTAGGTGTTTAGGTTTCGGTTCTTTTCAAGAATGGAAGATGAACAAAGAAATGAGTTTGAGCCTTGTGTGCATTCGGCAAGGGTGAAAAGAAAAGAAAAGAGAAAATGGCCTTCCAAGGTTTTGGTGATTTCGGCACTAGGAGGAAAGGTTTGAGAGAATAGGCAAAATAAAACCGAAATGGTCAAAATTATGAATGACTAAAAGAAAAACAAAGATGTTACTTACTGCTCAAGGTGCATTCGGCTAAGGAGAGGAAAGATGGAGAGAAAAGTTTTGAGAGAACACAAAAATGACCAAATGAGAATGTGCCCAACTAGCACCTAATCCTACCAAAAGCCTTCAAAAATTCGGCCACCCCCTAGCCCCCAAAACCGTCCAAGTACATGGACACAAAGTCAAACTTTGGCCACTCCAAACTTTCCAAAACATCTTCCTTGTAATGTGCCTTGTGTTCCCCCTACATGCCTTATTCAAATGATTCCCTTCCTTAAGTCTACACTTGCCTTTTCTCTTAGCCACCTTACCATAAAAATTAAAGTCCAACCTACCATAAATATTAGGCTTGACCGACACTATGGGGAAGGAAAGCATAAAAAAAATAAAATTCATGCACATCAAGGGATTCGAACCTCTTCCCTTAAGGAACACACATGGCGCCATATCCCCTGTACTACTTGCTCATCTTATGTTAACTTTTACCTCTTAATTACCTTAAACTTTAAGGTTACTTGTTCCACTTCTTTAAAGTACTCATTTCCAAAAATTATACCAAATCCAAATAAATCACGAACCTTCCCAGGACTATTTTAACACACACATAGGATAAATAAACTAGCTGAGCATCAAAATAATGCAACATATAAAAATTCAAATTTTAGGATATTACAATTCTACCCCCTTAAAGAAAATTTTATCCTCGAAATTTACCTGGTTAAAAGAGGTGAGGGTATTGCTATCGAATCATGTCCTCAGGCTCCCATGTAGCTTCCTCTGCTCTGTGATTACACCATAGAACTTTAACCAACGGTACTGATAGCTTGAATGAGCAGCACCGCGTAGCTACGTCTTAACTGACAGCTTGTGTGAGCAGGCCCGTTGATAGCTCAAGTGCGAGCAACTATGTGATATGAGATTGAGGTAGCATTGGCTACAATTGTGTCACTTAGTGTGCAAGAATCCCGAGTATCCGACAGTATTATTCCGAGTGGTTCACGGGTATGTCAAAGATGAAATTATGTGTAAATTCATTTTGAGATAGAACAGGTATGTACTTAAAGCTCATATCTATTAAATGCTTGAAATGATGAATACAAGGTAAGTTTTGTGATGGAATGAGTTATGATTATGAGACCATGGTAATTGTACATTTAATTATGTAATATGATTTGAATGTTATGTGCATGGTAAGGTTGCTTATTTCTTGCATACAAGCTTACTAAGCTATATAGCTTACTCTCTTTCCTTACCCTTGTCTTATAGTGTCACCAAGCTAGCTCGAGCTGCAGAGATAGTCGGAGATCCATACACACTATCAACAATTATTTTGGTATCAATGAATTCAACATTTTGAGTTATGGCATGTATAAGGGACTTGGTCATTTTGTTATGTGTCATAATTAATTTGGCCAAATATGTTGGCCTATGTTGATTACAAGTTCATTTTTTATAAGGCCATTTGAAATTTGCTAACATTAGTATAAGTATATTCATATGATGATGCTTTTCATGAATGTGGAATCTTGCATG
Organism: Gossypium australe; assembly: GCA_005393395.2. Classification (NCBI taxonomy): domain Eukaryota; kingdom Viridiplantae; phylum Streptophyta; class Magnoliopsida; order Malvales; family Malvaceae; genus Gossypium; species Gossypium australe. The sequence goes on from CM016623.1 coordinate 109,859,034, forward strand.
ATTTGAGATGGTAAGTTATGTGATGCTTGTGTATGATAGATGTTTGCATATGAATGATGTGTTGATGATTTGGTTGTATGTATAAGCTTGAATTGGTGCTATGTTATGTTATATATGTGTGTGCATTAAAAGGGATGCAAATGGCTTGGTAAATAGCCTTCTTTTGTCCACACGGGTAGACACACGGGCATGTCTTTAGGCCTTGTGTGACACATGGTCTGCCCCACAGGCATGTAGTTCAGCCGTGTGTCCACTTCACCTTAATTGATGCAAAACAAAATGTCCAAAATTGAGCATACGGGCAGAGACACGAGCGTGTGTGCTACACGGCCTTGAACACGAGCATGTACCGCGGCCGTGTGAAGTCTGCACCTATTTTATGAAAAATTATGAAAATTAAATTGACCACATGGCCTAGCACACGAGCGTGTGGCATAGCTGTGGAACATGTCAAAAAGTCCCCTAAATTTAACACGGCCTATAGCATGGGTGTGTCTCATGGTTACACGGGCGTGTCCCTTGAACCGCACGGGCATGTGACCCCTGTAACATGAAAAATTTTCTAAGTTTTGTAAAATTTTCTAAAGTTCTTGTTTTAGTCCCGAACCACTTCTAAAGCATGATTTGGGCCTCGTAGGCCCGTATAAGGGACTTTATGATTGAATATGAATGGTTTTAATTTGGATGAAAATTTATGACTCGGAATTGTATGAATGCTTCAATTATAAGTCTGGTAACGCATCGAGCCATGTTCTGACATTGAATACGGGTAAGGGGTGTTACGTTGTCTGCTCTGTTCCGTTCTGTTCTGTTCAAATCTGCTCTACTCTATACCATTTTGTTTTGTTAAGCTCTATTCAATTCTATACTGTATGATTTATTTTGTTCTACTCTATTCTATTTTTGCTTTGCTCTGTTGAACCACCTTTGATCAAATCTCTGTGATGCTCTAGGTTTGTCTGTACTGGTTATACAACTGTTCTTAAGTTCTTTGCGTTACTACGATTTATATAGTATGCTCTGCTTATTTGTATTGAGTCTGGGTATACGCGGTGATTGGTAACTCACCATTTTTCTTACCTTTATCTGTTTAAGAAAACATCGGATTTAGGATTGGGCAGCGTACGGGAGCTTGGATGGCCTTGCACTGTAATAAATGTGATTTGTAAATTGTGTTTTCATATAGTAAATGGATCCCAATCGAGCCGAAGCTGATGACGTAGAAAGTAATGCGCCGGCTCCCACTCAAGAGACCGCGCCATCTGAAAGTAGACCAGTGACAATTGGTCAAGGAGAAGGGGCTAGGGAAGCCTTCCTCCACAAGATGAACGAGTGGTATACGGAGTTTTTCAAACAAATCTTAATGCTCAACCCCCTCCACCCTCACATATTCCTCTGCCGGTTCCCATAGCTCCACAAGGTATGGAATTTATGAGATTGAGTAAGCCTCTATTTGATAATATCTGAAAGCATGGGGCTGAAGATTTTAGAGGAAATGTCGATGATGATCCTGAAAGAGCAGAATTTTGGCTCGAAAACTCCATCAGGATATTTGATGAACTGCCATGCACACCGGATGAGTGTCTAAAATATGATGTGTCACTTCTGAGAGATTCAGCATACAGGTGGTGGAAAACTCTTGTGTCATAGTACTGGGAGAGAGGATTATTTGGGAATTCTTCCAAGATGAGTTTAGGAAGAAATATATCAGCCAACGATTTATTGATCAGAAACGTAAGGAGTTTTTAGAGCTGAAATAGGACCAAATGTCAGTAACCGAGTACGAGTGAGAGTTTGTTAGGCTCAGTAAGTACGCTCAAGATTGTGTTTCCACCAAGGCTATCATGTGCAAAAGGTTCGAAGATGGGTTGAATGAGGATATTTGTAACAACCTAATTTTGGGTTTAGTCGGAATAGAGGTTCCGGGACCACAAATTCGACGTAGTAAAATTTTTTTATTATATTTTTATGGTCTACAATTTTATAAAATGATTTCATGAAAATTTCGTTCGAAAATTTTGACATTTGGGCACTCAATTTAGTTAAAAGGACTAAATTGCAAAAAGTGCAAAAATTGAGTTCTATGTGTTTAAGGTGTCCAATTGCTATGAGATGTTAAATTAAAGGTCCTTAGATGGTAATTAGACCATTTTTTAAGTTAGTGGACAAAAATGGACATGGAGTAAGAGATTTTTTATGTTTTAAGTTAGGGGTATTTTAGTCATTTGGTAATTAAATGAATTAAAAAGCAAAAATCAAGCCAAAATCTTGTCCACCTTCTTCATGCTAGCCGAAAATTAGAGGAGGAAGCCATGGTGAGGGTTTGGCCACTTTCAAGCTTGATTGTAAGTCCGTTCTTGCCCCGTTTTTAATGCTCTTTACATTTTTGAAATCGCTGTAACCCGATCTATCTATTTCTGCCACAAATTTAAGAAATAATCAAGGTCTAGGGTCTGACCATGTTAAGTATTTTGTATTTTAATGTTTAATGGTAGATTATGCAAGTTTGATGTTGGATAAACAACTTTTACTAAGTGATTTTCGGTAAAAAATCAAAAAGGACCTATTTGTAAAGGTTATAATAAATGTAGTAAAAATGTGATTTAGTGGAAATTGTGGGCTGTTATGAGCATGAATAAAGTTCAGCTACACTTGGGTTTTAAAGAAATTGAATACGTTTCATTTTACGAGCCTAGGGACCAAAATGTAAAAAGTTAAAAAGTTAAGGGAAAAATGTAATTTTTCCATAATGTGATTTTTGGACTGAATTGGATAATGTGTGTATTAAATAAGCTAAATTTTCTATTATAGATCAAGGAAAATGAAGTTCGGACCTTGATCGGGGGAAAAATAAAGTATTCGATGATTAGGTCCATTTTCACTATTTTTGTATCGAGGTAAGTTCGTATGTAAATAATGCAATGTTATATTTGTATCTTAATGTTTTGATATTGCATCAAATGTATGATTGATTCTATGAGTATATTCGACGAAGTTTCGACAAGAGAGAAATCCCGGTTGAACCTTAGGAATAGATTAGGATACAAGTGACATGTCACTAGGAACCCATGTGATTATGTGATTTATGTGTCCCAGATGCTGGTCCTGTACGTCCTACCGGTGGCTAGGTATACCGGCATATGTTGCGAACACCTGACAGCTTGTATGAGCAGCACCTCGTGGCTACGTCTCGACTGACAGCTTGTGTGAGCAGGCCGGAGGATAGCTCGAGAGAGAGATTATATGTGTTATGAGGTTTGTGGTAGCATTGGCTACATATATGGCACTTATGTGCAAAGATTTCCATGTATCTGATAGTATTCCAAGTGGTTTAACGGGTATGTCAAAGACGAGGTAGTATGTGATTATGTTACGAGATGGTACAGGTATGTACGAAAAACTCAAAAGAAATGAATTCGGTATATGACGAACTATTGGTAAGAATGTGAATGAGTATGTTATGTTCATGAAGTTTTAATGACATTTTGGTTGATATACGTATGTTACTTATATGGCAATTGTATGGTTAATGTTGTTTATTATTTGCATATGAACTTACTAAGCTATTTAGCTTACTCCCTTTTCTTTCCCTCGTCTTATAGTATTACCAAGCTAGCTCGGGATTGGAAATCATCGGAGATCCATTCACACTATCAACTATTATTTTGGTACCAGTGAATTCAACATTTTGAGTTATGACATGTATAGGGGACTTGGTTATTTTGTTATGTGTCATAATTGATTTGGCCAAATGTGTTGGCTTATATTGGTTGAAAGTTCATTTTGTATAAGGCCATTAAAACATGGCTACAATTGGTATGACCAATTTATATGATGATGCCTTTCATAGATGTGGGAATTTACATGATTTGAGATAATAAGCATGTGATGTTTGTGTATGATAGATGGTAGCATGTGAATGATGTGTTGATGCCTTGATTGTGACTAATTTGGTTGTATGTAAATGCTTGGATTGGTGCCCTATGATAACTTGTATGTATGTACAAGTAAGGGTGGCAAAATGGCTTGGTAAATAGCCTTATTTTTGTCCACACGGGTGTGTGTCTAGGCCATGTGTGACACGATCTGCCCCATGGGGCATGTGTTTCAGCCATGTGTCCCCTGCACCTTAATTGTTGCAAAACAGAATGTCCAGAATATGGCGCACGGGCAGAGACATGGTTATGTGTCTCGGCCTTGTGAAGTCTGCACCTATTTTATGAAGAATTATGAAAATTAAATCAACCACACGGCCTAGCACACGGGCGTGTGGCATGGCCGTGTGGCACAAGTCAGTGAGCAACCTATTTTGAACACGGCCTGTAGCACGGGCGTGTCCCTTGGACCACACTGGCATGTGAGCCCTGTAACATGAAAAAAATTTCTAAGTTTTGTAAAAATTTCTAGAGTTCTCAGTTTAGTCCCAACCCAGCTTCAAAGCATGTTTTGGGCCTCGTAGGCTCATATAAGGGACTCTATGATCGATTATGAATGATTTTAATTTGGACGCAAATTTTATGACTCAAAATTGTGTGATTGCTTGTGATGTAAGTCCGGTAATGCCTCGTACCCTATTCCGGTGTCGAATACGAGTAAGGGGTGTTACAATATCCAATTTTTAGTTGGAGTTCTTGAGCTGAAGAAATTTGTGGTGCTATTCGACCGAGCTTGTAAGGCTGAAGAATTAAGCAAAGAGAAGAAGAAAGATAAGTCTGAGGCTAGAGATGTAAGAAAAAGGTCGATGAGTAAGTCGTTTCAATCTCAGTCTAAGAAATCGAGAGATTTGTACGCTCGTTCGAGTGCTTCAGCTGGATATTTCAACAGAGATCGTGGGAATCAATACTCGGGTTCTAAAGCCCAAACCACATCAATAGCGAGCGTTGGTAACGTTAGGTCTAATAGGCCTGAATGTCAGCACTATGGTAGACGACATTCTGGTGAATGTAGAATGACTGACCGGGCTTGTTTTAAGTGTGGCTCTCAAGACCACTTTATTCAGGACTGCCTCGAGATGGCTGAGAAAGACAAGATTCAGAATACAAGATAGGGCAACACTGCCACTAGAGGGAGATCCTCGAGGAATACGGGGAATGCGACTAGTAGTAAAGGTGTGACCAAAGATTCAACTGTAAGATCCGAGGCTAGAGCACCTACTAGAGCCTATGCTATCCGTGCTCGCGAAGAAACGACATCTCCCGATGTTATCACTGGTACTTTTTCTCTCTATGATACTAATGTTATTACATTGATCGATCCTGGATCGACTCATTCTTATATTAGTGTGAATATGGTAGCTAGTAAGAGCTTGCCTGTTGAGTTTACTGAGTTTGTGATTAAAGTGTCAAACCCTTTAGGCAAACATTTTAATTGATAGAGTTTGTAAGAATTGTCCCTTGATGATTCAAGGTCACTATTTTCCAACTGATTTAATGTTGTTGCCATTTGATGAATTTAATGTTATCTTGGGTACGAATTGGTTGACACTGCATGATGCGGTAGTGAATTGTAGATGGAAAATTATTGAATTGAAATGTGAAAATAGTGAACTTCTTTGGATTGATTCAGATGAGTCGGGTGAATTACCTATTGTGATCTCCTCAATGTCTGCCCAGAGATATGTAAGAAAAGGTTGTGAAGCTTATCTAGCTTATGTGTTGAATATAAAAGTGTCTGAATTGAAAATTGAATCAGTTCCAGTAGTTTGTGAATATCTGGATGTTTTTCCAGAAGAGTTTCATGGGTTGCCACCGATTAGAGAAGTTGAGTTTGGTATTGATTTAGTAACATGGACTTCACCAATATCGATTGCTCTGTATAGAATGGCCCCGACTGAATTGAATGAATTAAAAGCTCAGCTGCAAGAGTTGACAGATAAAGGTTTTACGAGACCGAGTTTTTCTCCCTGGGGTGTTGCATTGTTATTTGTAAAGAAGAAAGACGGATCTATGAGACTTTGTATCGATTATCAATAGCTCATCAAGGTGACTATAAAGAACAAGTATCCTTTGCCAAGGATTGATGACTTTTTGATCAGTTGAGAGGACCAAGTCGGATGTACCGAAAACTACTTTTAAGACGAGATACGGGCACTATGAATTTCTTGTTATGCCTTTTGGATTAACTAATGCCCATACTATTTTTATAGACTTGATGAATCGAATTTTCCAACCGCATTTGGATAAGTTTGTGGTGGTGTTCATCGATGACATTTTGATTTATTCTCGAGATGAGTCTGAGCATGTCGAACATTTAAGAACTGTGTTGTAGACTTTGAAAGATAAGAAATTGTTTGCTAAATTCAGCAAAAGTGAGTTTTGGCTCCGAGAAGTCAGATTTCTGGGACATATTGTTTCAGGAGATGGTATTTGGGTTGATCCGAGTAAGATTTCGGCAATTGTCGACTGGAAACCGCCAAGGAATGTATCCAAAGTTAGAAGCTTTTTGGGCTTAGCCGGTTATTACTGATGTTTTGTCGAAGGATTTTCGATGATTGCTACTCCTATGACTAAGTTGTTGCAAAAAGATGTTAAGTTTCAATGGTCCGAAAAATGTCAGCAAAGTTTCGAGAAGTTGAAAGCATTATTGACTGAGGCGTCGGTTTTAGTGCAACCTGAACTGGGAAAAGAGTTTGTGATTTATAGTGGTGTGTCACTGAATGGATTAGGATATGTATTGATGCAAGAGGGCAAAGTGATAGCTTATGCCTCGAGACAGTTGAAATCACATGAGAAGAATTATCCGACGCGCGATCTAGAATTGGCTGCCATAATGTTTGCTTTGAAGATTTGGAGACATCATTTGTACGGTGAGAAGTGTCGTATCTTTACCGATCATAAGAGTTTAAAGCATTTGATGACTCAGAAGAATTTGAATTTGCGACAACAGAGATGGCTTGAGCTACTAAAAGATTTTGAGTTGGTAATTGATTACCATCTTGGAAAGGCGAATGTAGTCACAAACGCTTTGAACAGAAAGTCCTTGTTTGCCTTGAGAGCTATGAATACGAGGTTGACGATATCTGATGTCGGTTCAGTTCTAACTGAGTTGAGAGCTAGACTGGTATTTCTTCAGCAAATTTGCGAAGCTCAGTGAAATGACAAATAACTTCAAGCTAAAAGAGTTCAGTTCGAATCGACTGGTGATTCGGATTATCAAATGGGGACCGATGATTGTTTGATGTTTCGAGGTAGGATTTGTGTACCGAAAGATACCGAGCTTATTCAGAAAATTCTTCATGAGTCGCATAATGGTTGTCTATCTATTCATCCGGAGAGTACGAAGATGTATAATGATTTGAAGAAACTATATTGGTGGTTAGGTATGAAACGAGATATTTCAGAGTTTGTCTCCAAATGTTTGATTTGCCAACAAGTAAAAGCCGAACACCATGGACCTTCGGGTTTACTTCAGCTAGTGATGGTACCTGAATGGAAATCGGACAGGATTACGATGGATTTCGTAATGGGTTTGCCTTTGACTCCGAAAAAGAAAGATGTCATATGGGTTGTGGTTGATAAATTGACAAAATCGGCTGATTTTATTCCGGTACGTACTGACTATTCACTTGATAAGCTAGCTGAATTGTATGTTGCTGAAATTGTTAGATTGCACGGAGTGCCTATTTCTATTATTTCGGATAGAGATCCAAGATTTACATCTCGATTTTGGAAGAAGTTGCAAGAAGTTTTGGGTACAAAGTTAAACTTTAGTACCGCATTTCATCCACAAACCGATGGTCAATCTGAAAGAACGATTCAGGTACTTTAAGATATGCTTCGCTATTGTATATTAGAGTTCGAAGGTAGTTGGGAAAAATATCCACCTTTACTCAAATTTGCTTATAACAACAATTTTTATCGAGTATACAGATGGCACCGTATGAGGCATTGTATGGCCGCAAGTGTCGAACACTGTTGTATTGGACCGAGCTCAGTGAGAGACAGATTCAAGGGGTCGATTTAGTTAAAGAAACCGAAGAATAAGTAAAAGTATTTCGTGATTGTTTGAAAGCAGCTTTGGATAGGCAGAAGTCGTACGTGAATCTGAAACCAAAGGAAATTAAATTTCAAGTTGGTGATAAGGTATTTCTGAAAGTATCCCCATGGAAGAAAATCTTTAGATTCGGTTGCAAGGGTAAATTGAGTCCGCGTTTCATTGGTCCGTATGAGGTTATTGAAAGAATAGGGCTAGTAGCATATCAGATAGCTTTACTGACAGAGTTGGAAAGGATCCATAATGTGTTTCATGTGTCGATGTTGTGCGTTATCGGTCAGACCCTTCGCATGTGATTTCTCCAACAGAGGTTGAGATTCGACCAGATATGACTTATGGTGAAGAATCGATCAAGATTTTGGCTCGGGAAGCCAAACAGTTGAGGAATAAAAGTATAGCTCTAGTGAGAGTTTTATGGCAACAACATGGGGGCGAAGAGGCTACGTGGGAACCTGAGGAAGCTATAAGAAAATAGTACCCAAACCTCTTTTCTGGTAAGATTTTTGGGGACGAAAATTCCTAAAGGGAGGAGAGTTGTAACAGCCCAATTTTAGGTCTAGTCGGAACTGTGGTTTCGGGAAAACAAATCTAATTCAGTAAAATTCATTTTTATTATATTTTTATGGTTTACAGTTTTATAGAATGATTTCGTGAAAATTTTGTTCGAAAATTTTGACATTTAGGCACTCAATTTAGTTAAAGGGACTAAATTGCAAAAAGTGCAAAACTTGAATTCTATATGTTAAAGGTGTCTAATTGCCATGAGATTTTAAATTGGAGGTCCCTAGTTGGTAATTAGACCATTATGTCCTAGAATGGACAAAAATGGACATTGTTAAGGAAAAATATCGAAGTTTAAATGAAGGGCATTTTAGTCATTTAGTAAATAATGCCAAAATAAAACAAATAAAAGATGTTCATCTTTCTAATTTCATCCCCCATAGCCGAAATTCTCAAGGAAGCCATAGCTAGGGTTTTGTCCAAGCTTTCAAGCTTGATTGTAAGTCCGTTCTAGCCCCGTTTTTAATGATTTTTATGTTTTTGATATCCTTGTAACCTAATTTACATATTTCAAGGACTAATTTGAAAACATGTCAAAGTCTAAAATTTTACCCATGTTAAATATTTGTGTATTTTGATGAAGTTCTAACCTAGACCGGGGAAAGAACAAAGTTGTGGACTAAATCGAACTATTAGCCATTTTGTATCGAGGAAAGTTCGTATGTTAAAAATAAGCTTTAGAATAATTGTATTTAAATACTTTAATATTGCATGAATTGTATGTTTGATTTTTTGAATGAGTACAATTCTACGAATGAGTCCGAAGACGAATCAACAAGCAAGAAATCTCGTTTGAACCTTAGGAATAAGTTAGGATACAGGTGACATGTCACTAGGGATAGTATGTGTTATGTGACTATGTGATCCGGGTGCTGGTCTTGTACATCCTACCTGTAGCTGAGTATACCGGCATATGTTGCGGATACTTGATAGCTTATGTGAGCAGCACCACGTAGCTACGTCTTGACTAATAGCTTGTGTAAGCAGGCCCGTTGTAACACCCCTTACCCGTATTCAACGCCGAAATAGGGTACGAGGCATTACTAGGCTTATACGCAAACAATCACACCACATCGAGACCTGACTTTCCACTCCAAATTAAAACTTTTGGTAACACCTCTTAAACAAGCCTCCGAGGCCTAATTTATAGTTTAGAAATGGTTTGGGATCAAATCGAGCTCTTTTGAAGCTCTCAGAAAGACTTTAGAAAATTTTCTCTGAACAATCCACACGCCCGTGTGGAGGAAGGGACACGCTCGTGTGACATTTCACACGCTCGTGTGGAATTATTTCTCAATTCGAACCTACAGGGGTTTTCACACAACCGGACACACGCCCATTTCCTTGGCCGGTGTCCCTCATAAGGCCTCGACACGCCCGTGTCTTAGCCCGTGTGCCAAAACCTTGGCATTCTGTTTCTGACGTCATCAACCCCAAAATGTCACACGGCCTAGGCACACGCCCGTGTCCTTCGACGTGTGGCGAATTAAATTCCAATTTTCAGGTGCAGACTTCATACGGCCTGGGCACACACCTATGACCATGGCCGTGCCTTCCACACGGATGAGACACACAACTTTGTCTCTACCCGTGTGTTTACTACTGAGCATATTGACTTGTAAAACTAACATGCAGGGGACACACGGCCTAACCACACACCCATGAGGCTGACCGTGTGTCACACACAGCCCACACACATGTCCGTGTGTCTACCCATGTGGACAAGAACAAGGCTATTTACCAAGCTCTTTTATCACCCTAACTCATACAAACATAAATCACATTCAACCATCAGCCCATTCATGCATACTTTAAACAAGCAACCCAATCATGCACCACACACATTCATGAATAACCTCATCTTTTCATAGAATAATAATAATGAGCCATCAAATATGGCCTTATACAAAAGAGTTCATCTTTGAAAGAGCCAAAACAACATGACATTTCACTAAGTCTAGCCCCTATACATGCCATTCTTAAAATGCTAAGTCTAAATATACCAAGATGTGCTGATAGTGTGGGTGAACTTCTGATTATCCTCATATCCCGAGCTGGCTTTTTGACACTATAAAACAAAGGAAAAAAGGGAGTAAGCTTTAAGCTTAGTAAGTCTACAAGTAAACAATAAGCATCATATCGTATTCTAATCAATCAAAAACATTACATACTATGTAAGAACAATTCACATTATCATAAACATGTTTACTCATCTCAACTCTTACCACATCCCAACCATATCATATTCATTGCTCACATTTATTTATACTTATTCCCTGCACTTATCATCTCCAAGTCACATAAAATATTTACTTAAACAAGTATCTCGATAAACCCCTCAGAATGATAATAAGTACCCGGTGGTTTCGCACACAGCCCACCATTAATCAATAATAGGGTGGTATCGCACATAGCCCACCATTAATCAATAATAAGGTGATATCGTACACAGCCCACCATTAATCAATACTAGGGTGGTATCGCACACAACCCCCCAATAGTGATAATTACGATGGTATCGCACATAGCCCACCAACAATAATAATTACGGTGGTATCAAACATAGCCCACCAAATGGTAATGTAAACAATGGCATCGCGCACAGCCCATTGTGAATGAATAGCAAGGTGGTATTGCACACAGCCCACCAACAATTACATATTTATAGATATTTATCCGTATTCACATTTCTATTCCGAGGTTCATTTGAGAACTACTCATTTCTATCATTTTCAATCTATCTCACCAATAAGTATTGACATCCATACAATGCATCAATAAGTAACAACATATGTATTAAAGATGTATCGTTTACACATAAACTTACCTCAGTACAAAGTGTGTTAATCGACGGTTTAGTCCGTAACATTGCCTTTTCCCCGATCAAGGTTGTTTCCGCACTCTTCTTGATCTATAATAATAAAATTTACTCATTTAATCGTTACTTAACTCATGACACATCAAAATTTCTACTTAGGCAAAAATGACCATTTGCCCTTATACTTTAGCAAAATTACGATTTTGCCCCTCGGCTCGTAAATCATTTTTCATCACATTTTCTCATTAAACAAGCCTGGCTGAACATTTATTTCTCTTATAACAACTCACAAAACCAATCATTTCATGCATTTATTACTCAATTACAACCTTTACAAATAAGTCTCATTTAGATGTTTTCATGGAAAAATCTTTCACAAAAGTTATTCCTTAACCCACCAACATTCATTTTCTTCCATAAAAACTCAACAAACAACATAAACACTCTCATGGAAAATCTCTAAACTTTCAACTATTTTACAAAATAGTCCCCCCATTAGCTAGCTTAAGCTTTAGGGGTTCCAAAAGTACAAAAATTATCAAGAAAGAGCTCTAAAATCACTTACTTGCAAAGGAATAGCTTGGCTGAAAGGTTGAAATCCAAAAAACTCAATTTTCTCTTCAAATTTCAGTGTAAGAAGAAATGGGAATAGTAAAAGATGACATCTTCTTTATTTATCTTATTTTATTCATTTTAGTCACCTACTATCACCAAATTTTTGACCAATTTAATGCCTTTGCCTCCCTTGGCCGGCCATCACCTTTAAGGTGGTCTAATTGTAGTTTAAAGACCTCTAATTTAATATTCCATAACTATTAGACACCCCTAGCTTGTAAAATAGAACTTTTTCACTTTATGCGATTTAGTCCTTTTTCGCAATTAAGCATACAATCTCTAGAATTAAAGCACCAAAATTTTCATGCATCCTTATAAACATGCTATAACACATAAAATAATATTAAAATAATTTTCTCTAACCTCGAATTAGTGGTCCTGAAACGACTGTTTTCGACTAGCCCCAAAATCGGGCTGTTACAACTCTCCCCCTTTAGAGATTTTCGTCCCCAAAAATCTTTCCGGTAAAAAGGTTTGGGTACTGTTCTCTTATGGCTTCTTCCGGTTCCCACGTAGCCTCTTCTACACCGTGTTTTCTCCATAACACTTTCACTAAGGCTATACTTTTATTCCTCAACTGTTTAACATCTCAAGCCAAAATCTTAATTGGTTCCTCTTCATAAGTCATGTCAGGTCGTATCTCAATTTCGGTCGGAGGGATCACATGTAAAGGATCGGAACAATATCACCGCGACATCGACACATGAAACACATTGTGTATTCTCTCTAACTCTACCGGCAAAGCCAACCGGTAAGCTACTAGCCCAATCCTTTCAATAACCTCATACGGCCCTATGAATCATGGACTCAATTTGCCATTTCGACCAAATCTTAATATTTTCTTCCATGTGGATACTTTCAAGAATACTTTATCGCCCACTTGAAACTCGATTTCTTTCCTTTTTAAATCCGCATATGACTTTTGTCAATCTGAAGCAGCTTTTAGACTATCACAGATCATTTTCACTTTCTCCCTAGTCTCTTTAACTAGATCAACCCCGTGAATTTGCTTCTCATTGAGCTCGGTCCAATACAAGGGAGTTCAACACTTGCGACCAAATAAAGCTTCGTACAGTGCCATCCGTATACTCGACTGATAACTGTTGTTGTAGGCAAACTCAATCAAAGGTAGATATTTCTCCCAACTACCTACAAACTCTAAAACACAGCATTGGAGCATATCCTCAAGAACTTGAATCACACTTTTGGATTGTCCATCGGTTTGAGGATGGAACGCAGTACTGAAATTCAATCTTGTACCCAAAGCTTCCTGCAACTTTTTCCAAAACCTCGAAGTAAATCTTGGATCTCTATTCGAGATAATAGATATAGGTACTCCATGTAATCTTACAACCTCAGCAATATACAGCTCAGCCAACTTATCAAGTGAGTAATCCACACGCGCTGGTATAAAGTGAGCCGATTTCATTAATTTGTCCACAATAACCCACACAGCATCTTTCTTTTTCGGAGTCATAGGTAACCCCGTTACGAAATCCATTGTGATTCGATCCTACTTCCACTCGGGAATCATCACTGGCTGAAGTAATCCCCAAGTTACTTGATGCTTGGCTTTCACTTGTTGGCAAATCAAACACTTAGTAACAAACTCGGAGATGTCTCTTTTCATACCTGACTACCAATACAACTTCTTCAAGTTATTGTACATTTTTGTGCTGCCCGGATGTACTGACAAGCAACCATGGTGTGCTTCATGTAAAATTTTCTAGATTAACTCATAATCCTTTGGTACGCAAACTCTATCATGAAACATCAAGCAATCATTTGAACCAACCCGAAAATCCGAGTCATTTTCTGATTCGCACTGAGCTCTCTTAACTTGCATTTCACTATCATTCTTTTGAGTTTCACATATCTGCTGAAGAAATAATGGTCTAGCCCTCAACTCGGCCAATAGAACACCATCATTAGACAATGCTAACCTCGTATTCATAGCTCTCAAAGCATACAAGGATTTTCTGCTCAAGGCATCCGCAACCACGTTCGCTTTCCCCAGGTGGTAATCAATTACTAGCTCATAATCCTTCAGTAATTCGAGTCATCACAGTTGTCACAAATTCAAAAATTTTTGATTCATCAAATGCTTCAAACTCTTATGATTGATGAAGATTCGCCATTTTTCACCATACAAATAATGATGCCAAATCTTCAAAGCGAAAACGATCGCTACCAACTCCAAATCGTGAGTCGAATAATTCTTCTCATGTGGTTTTAGTTGTCTCGAGGCATAAGCTACTACTTTACCCTCTTGCATCAACATACAGCCAAGACCATTTAATGATGCATCACTGTAGACCACAAACTCCTTTCCCGACTTAGGTTGTACTAAAATCGGTGCTTCAGTCAACAAAGCTTTCAGTTTCTCAAAACTCTGTTGGCATTTCTCGATCCATTCAAACTTAACATCTTTCTGTAACAGTTTCGTCATCGAGGTAGCAATATAGAGAACCCTTTTACGAACCGTCTGTAGTACCCTGCTAAACCCAAAAAGCTCCTAATCTCTGACACATTCCTCGGCAGTTTCCACTCCATAATAGCTGAGATCTTACTCGGATCAACTCTAATTCCATCACCTGACACACTGTGTCCTAAGAATCTGACCTCTCGGAGCCAAAACTCACTCTTGCTAAATTTAGCATACAAACTGCTTGTCTCTTAGAGTCTGCAACACAGTTCTCAGGTGTTCTGCATGTTCATTCTCATTCCGAGAATAAATTAGTATGTCTTTAATAAAAATGACTACGAACTTATCCAAATACTGCTGGAAGATACGGTTCATTAAATCCATAAAGATCGCAAGAGCATTCGTTAAGCCAAATGGCATGACAAGAAACTCATAATGGCCATACCTCGTCTGAAATGCAGTTCTCGACACATCTTGCTCCTTAACCCTCAACTGGTAATAGCCAGATCTTAAGTATATCTTAGAAAACACCGTAGCTCCCTTCAGTTGGTCGAACAAATCATCTATCCTTGGCAAAGGATACTTATTCTTCACTATTACCTTGTCGAGTTGTTTGTAGTCTATACACAATCTCATCGATCTGTCTTTCTTCTTCACAAAAAGTACCGAAGCACCCCACGGTGAATAGCTCGATCTTGCAAATTGTCCATTATTCTTTCAACTCCAATGGTGCCATCCTATACGAGGCAACTGAAATAGGTGCCATACCCGGAGCTAACTCAATACCAAACTCAACTTCTCTAACTAGAGGCAATCCGGGTAACTCTTCTAGGAACACGTCCAGATACTAGCACACTACAAGCACTGATTCAATCTTTACCTCTAACTCTTGGGTATTCAGCACAAAGGCGAGATAGGCCTCATACCCTTTTCTCATGTATTTTTCAGCTACCATAGACAAAATCACTACAGGCAAACTATCTGATTTACCTAATTCAACCCAAATAACATCTCCATTTACATATCTCAATTCAATAAACTTACCACCACAGTTTACTGAAACATTATCGGTAGTCAACCAATTCATACCAAGAATCAAGTCAAATTCATCAAATGGCAACAACATGAGATTTGTCGAAAAATAATGACCTCTAATTGCCAAAGGACAATTCCTACACACCTTGTCAACTAGTACATGTTTACCTAACGGGTTTGACACTTTTACTACAA
The DNA here is from genome assembly GCA_005393395.2 of Gossypium australe. Taxonomy (NCBI): domain Eukaryota; kingdom Viridiplantae; phylum Streptophyta; class Magnoliopsida; order Malvales; family Malvaceae; genus Gossypium; species Gossypium australe. Next base: position 109,874,675 of record CM016623.1, read on the forward strand.
ATTCCATAGACTCAACAATCATACTCATGCTAGATGCCAATTTCATGCAACTATAAGAATGGGTAAACCCCAGATCAATCAAAGCAACAACAGTGATATCATGAAGAGAAAAAGTATCCGTTATCACATCTGGAGATGATTCCTCTTCACGAGCGCGAATGGCATAAGTCCTTGCAGGTGCTCTAGGCGCACCTCTACTACTAGTCCCACCTCCCGGGTTCTTTTGTGGTCTACCCCTCGAAGGTACATTACTTGCCCTTACTTCTTGTTTTCTGTCTTTCTCGTCCCTCTCTGGATAGTTCCGAATGAAATGTTTGGGTGAACCACACTTGTAGCAATTATGGTTGTTTTCCCAACACTCCCTAGTATGTTGCCTACCACAATTTGGACACTCCAGTTTATTTGACTTTGTATTACCTACGCTTGCCATCGAGGTGGCTTGAACTCTCGAGCCCAAATATGTATTACCTCGATCTCGGTGTGAATACCCAGCTGAAGCAGTAGTCCGAGGGTTCGCTTCCTTGGACCTCTTGGATTGACGTTGGAACGATTTACTCACTAGCCTCTTCCTTGCATCTCAGGCTTCAATCATGGCTTTTCCCTTTTCCTTATTCAATTCTCCAGCCTTGCAAGCTCTATCGACCAAAACCACAAATTCCTTCAATTCCAAAATCCCAACCAGTAATCTGATATCCTAATTCAACCCATCCTCGAACCTCTTGCACAAAATAGCTTCCGTGGACACACACTTTTGCGCATACTTGCTGAGCCTAACAAACTCGCACTCATACTTTGTCACAGTCATTTTGCCTTGCTTCAATTCAAGGAACTCTTTTCGTTTCTGATCTACAAATCTCTGACTTATGTACTTCTTTCGGAACTCTTCTAAGAAGAAGTCCCATTTCACTCTCTCCCTTGGAACTAACGACGTCAACGTTTTCCACCAATGATATACTGAGTCTTTCAGTAATGACACGGCACATTTTAAGCTCTCCTCAAGCGTGCAAGAGAGTTTATTGAATACCCGCATAGAGTTCTCGAGCCAGAACTCCGCTCTCTCAGGGTCATCGTCTATATTAGCTCTGAATTCCTCGGCCTCTTGTTTTCGAATCTTATCAACCGGGGGTTTAGTCACTCTTACCAAGTCTATACCTTGAAGAGCCACGGGAACTGGCTGAGGTATAGGAGGAGGTGGAGCATTAAGGTTCGTTCGTACATACTCAGTGTACCAATTACTCATAATGTGGAGAAAGGCTTCCGAGCCTCTTCTCTTTGACCTAAATTCTCGAGTCTACTTTCTACAGGCGCAGTCCCTTGCGTAGGAGCCAGCGCATTACTAGCAGCAGCATCAGCAGCAGCTCGACTGGGATCTATTTACTATATGAAAACACAGTTTACAAATGTCAGGAGTTACCACACTATCAGTATATGTTTATGGCATGTATAGTTTGACTCTCATACACGCTACGGGAGTCCGAGAACTGAATAAACCATAGCTCTGATACCACTAAATGTAACACCCCTTACCCATATTCAACGCTGGAATAGGGTACGAGGCATTACTAGGCTTATATGCAAACAATCACACCACATCGAGACCTGACTTTCCATTTCAAATTAAAACTTTTGGTAACACCTCTTAATCAAGCCTAGGAGGACTAATTCATAGTTTAGAAAAGGTTCGTGATCAAATCGAGCTCTTTTGAAGCTTTCAGAAAGACTTTAGAAAATTTTTTCTGAACAATCCACACGCCCGTGTGGAGGAAGGGACACACTCGTGTGACATTTCACACTCCTGTGTGGAATTATTTCTCAATTCAAACCTACAGGGGTTTTCACACGGCCGGACACACGCCCGTTTCCTTGGCCCGTGTCCCTCACATGGCCTCGACACGCCCGTATCTTAGCCCGTGTGCCAAAACCTTGGCATTCTGTTTCTGACGTCATGAACCCAAAATTGCCACACGACCTAGGTACACGCCCGTGTCCTTCGACCGTGTGGTGAATTAAATTCCAATTTTCATGTGCAAACTTCACACGGCCTGGGCACGCACCCATGACCATGGTCGTGCCTTCCACACGGCATTGTCTCTGTCTGTGTGTTTACTACTGAGCATACTGACATGTAAAACTAACATGCAGGGGACACAGCCTAACCACACACCCATGAGGCTGACCGTGTGTCACACACGGCCCAGACACACGCCCGTGTGTCTACCCGTGTAGACAAGAACAAGGCTATTTGCCAAGCTCTTTTATCACCCTAACTCATACAAACATAAATCGTATTCAACCATTAGCCTATTCATGCATACTTTAACCAAGAAACCCAATCACGCACCATACACATTCATGAATAACCTCATCTTTTAATAAATTAATAATAATGAACCATCAACTATGGCCTTATAAAAGAGTTCATCTTTAAAAGAGCCAACACACTTGGCCAAAACAACATGACATTTCACTAAGTCTAGCCCCTATACATGTCATACTCAAAATGCTAAGTCCAAATATACCAAGATGTGCTGATAGTGTGGGTGAACTTCTGATTATCTTCGTATCCCGAGCTGGCTCTTTGACACTATAAAACAAGGGAAAAGAAAGTAAGTAAGCTCTAAGCTTAGTAAGTCTACATGTAAACAATAAGCATCATACCATATTCTAATCAATCAAAAACATTACATACTATGTAAAAACAATTCACATTATCATAAACATGCTTACGTATCTCAACTCTTACCACATCCCAACCATATCATATACATTGCTCATATTTATTTGTACTTATGCCCTGCACTTATCATCTCAAAGTCACATAAAATATTTACTTAAACAAGTATCTCGATGAACCCCTCAGAATGATAATAAGTACCCGGTGGTTTCGCACACAGCCCACCATTAATCAATAAATGTAACAGCCCTATTTAGGGGCTAGTCGGAACAGTGATCTTGGGATCACTAATAAGAGGTTAGAGAAAATTATTTTCATGTTATTTTATGAGTTAGAGCATGATTGTATAAGTGCATGAAAATTTTGGTGCCTTAATTTTAGCGATTTCTTACTTAATTGCGAAAAAGGACTAAATCGCATAAAGTGTGAAAGTTCTATTTTATAAGCTAAAGGTGCCTAATAGCCATAGAATATTAATTTGAGGTCTTTAAAGTGCAATTAGACCCATAAGAATTGGGTGGCCGGCCATAGGAGGCAAGAATTGTCAAAATTGGTCAAAGTTAGTAAAAGTTGGTGACTAAACTGACTTGTATTAATAAAATAAAGAAAGAAAAGGTATCATCTTTTCTCTCCATCTTCCTCCACCGAAAATAGAAAGAAAAATAGGGGTTTTGAAACCTCAAAATTTCAGCAAACTCATCTCCATTTAAGTAAGTGATTTTAATGGATTTTCTTGAAGATAGTTGTACTTTTAGAACCCCTAGAGCTTAAGCTTTCTAAAGAAGGGACTCTCTTGCAATATGGTGAAAAGTTTAGGGATTTTAAATGAGAGCTTTTATGTTGTTTGTTGCAGTTTTATGGAAGGAAATGAGTCTTAGTTATTAGATAAACAACTTTTGTGAAAGGTGTTACTATGAAAACATCTAAATGGACCTTTTTGTAAAGGTTGCAAAATTTGTTGTAAATGTGTGAAATGTTGGGTTTTGATGATAGCTATAAGAAAAATAAATGTTCATCTAGGTTTGTTGAAGGTAGAAATTTGATTAGAATTAATTTCTGAGCCTAGGGGTAAAATGGTCATTTTGCCAAAGTCTAAGGGCAAAATAGTAATTTTACCAAAGTATGATTATCAAAATGTTTTTATTAATGTGATGATTAAAATGAGCTAATTTGCTATTATAGAGCAAGAAGAGCCAAGAATCAACATCGATCGGGGAAGGAACAAAACATCGGACTAGATCGACAATCTAGCTTATTTTGAAATCGAGGTAAGTTTGTATGTGATAAATTCAACAATTATGACAGCATGTTTGAGAATGTTAAATATTATGATGATACATGATATTCTATTAAATTGGATAATTAGTGTTGAATGAGTAAGTTGAGATATTGAAGTCCTAGTTAGACTATAATGAATGTGAAAATACTATCATTGAGACATGAGATGGATGAGGTCCCGTATAAGACCATGTCGGGGATATGTCTCGGTACCGAATTGAAATCCCGTATAAGACCATATCTGGGATATGGCTTCAATACTGAATATGAAAATCGTATAAGACCATATCTGGGATATGACATCAATACTTGATGTGAGATTCCGTAGAAGACCATATCCGGGATATGGCATCGGCACTCAGAGGTGACCCCATGTAAGACCACATCTGGGATGTGGCATTGGCTTCGTACTTATAATAATGACGATGAGTATGCGTCTTTGAGTATCCCTAGTGATTAATGGGATAAATGGATAAGTTTGGAAATAGAAATGAGATTAGTACTAAAGTCATGTGATTGAGTGAATACAGGTGCCCGTGAGGAATTCACGAGAAATGTTACGATATGTGGCATGGTATGTTCTAGATAAGAACGAGTATGAGTAAGTTATGGCAAAGTGTTTATGACCTTGTGTGGTTAACTAATGCTAAGGATTGATGTCCTTATGAGCTTATTGTTGCTATTTATTTTCATGCAAACTTACGAAGCTTTATGCTTACCCCTCTCATTTCCCTTTTCTTGTAGTATTGCCAAGATAACTCGAGGATCGTGGGACGCAGGAGTTCGGAAATCACACTATCGACGTCACTTTAGTATAACAATTTAGACTTATTTTGAGCATGGCATGTATAAGACTTGGGTATTTTGTTAGGTCATAATTGTTAGCCAAAGTGTTGGCTATGTATGTTATCAAAGCCATTTTGTAAATGGTCTTTGGAATTGGGCCAATACTTGATAAGTTATATATATTCAATGATGATGAAATTATGAAGTTTATGCTTGTGTGAATGCTTTGAATTGAGTTCTTGAACGTGCCTTTGGGTCATGAATGATGTTGATATGAGTTGGAATAAGTATGTTCGCTATGCAGGGTGGCATTTGGCTTGGAATATAGTCTTTTAATATCTACACGGGTGGACACACGGGCGTGTGTCTAGGCCGTGTGAGACACACGGTCAGCACCATGGGCGTGTTGTTCGGCCGTGCACCCCCTGCATGCTAGGTTTACAAAGTCAGAATGCTCAGTAGTAAACACACGGGCAGAGACACAGCCGTGTGTCTCAGCCGTGTGAGAGGCACGGCCTTAGACATGGGTGTGTGCCCAGGCCATGTGAAGTCTGCACTTAAAATGTGGAATTTAATTCGACACACGGTCTAAGGACACGGGCGTGTGCCTTGGCTGTGTGACCTTAGTGAGGTGATGACGTCATAAACAGAGAGCTCCACGGGTAAGAGACACGGGCGTGTGCTCAGCTGTGTGAGATAAGTCAGTGTCGACCACGGGTGATGAACACGGGCATGTCTTAGAGGCACACGGGCGTGTGACCTCTGTCTAGGTGAAAATTTTCAAGGAGCGTTAAAGTTTCCAGTCAACTCCGAAACCTTTCGGATGTATGTTTAAGGCCTTGTAGGCCCACGATATGTATATTATGATTAAAAAGAAGGGTTTTAAGTTGGATCAAAGTTTTATAGCCCGAGAATGCATGTTCAAGTAAGGTTAGGTACGGTAATGCCTCGTATCCTGTCCCAACGTCAGACATGGGTAAGGGGTGTTACAATAATAGGGTGGTATCGCACACAGTCCCCCAACAATGATAATTACTGTGGTATCAAACATAGCCCACCAACAATAATAATTACGGTGGTATCGCACATATCCCACCAAATGGTAATGTAAACGATGGTATTGCACACAACCCATCATGAATGAATAGCAAGGTGGTATCGCACACATCCCACCAACAATTACATATTTACAGATATTTATCCGTACTCACATTTCTATTCCGAGGTTCATTCGAGAACTACTCATTTCTATCATTTTCAATCTATCTCACCAATAAGTATTGACATCCATACAATGCATCAATAAGTAACAATATATGTATTAAAGATGTATCATTTATACATAAACTTACCTCGGTGCAAAATGTGTTAATCGACGGTTTAGTCCGTAACCTTGCCTTTTCCCCGGTCAAGGTTGTTTCCGCGCTCTTCTTGATCTATAATAATAAAATTTACTCATTTAATCATTACTTAACTCATGACACATAAAAATTTCTACTTAGGCAAAAATGACCATTTTGCCCTTATACTTTGGCAAAATTACGATTTTGCCCCTAGGCTTGTAAATCATTTTTCATCATATTTTCTCATTAAAAAAAGCCTAGTTGAACATTTATTTCTCTTATAACAACTCACAAAACCAATCATTTCATGCATTTATTACTCAATTACAACATTTACAAATAAGTCTCATTTAGATGTTTTCATGAAAAAATCTTTCACAAAAGTTATTCCTTAACCCACCAACATTCATTTTCTTCCATAAAAACTCAAAAAACAACATAAAAACTCTCATGGAAAATCTCTAAACTTTCAACCATTTTACAAAATAGTCCCCCCATTAGCTAGCTTAAGCTTTAGGGGTTCCAAAAGTATAAAAATTATCAAGAAAGACCTCTAAAATTACTTACTTGCAAAGGAATAGCTTGGCTGAAAGGTTGAAATCCAAAAAACTCTATTTTCTCTTCAAATTTCGGTGGAAGAAGAAATGGGAATAGTAAAAGATGACATCTTCTTTATTTATCTTATTTTATTCATTTTAGTCACCTACTATCACCAAATTTTTGACCAATTTAATGCCTTTGTCTCCCTTGGTCGGCCATCACCTTTAGGGTGGTCTAATTGAACTTTAAAGACCTCCAATTTAATATTCCATAGCTATTAGACACCCCTAGCTTGTAAAATAGAACTTTTGCACTTTATGCGATCTAGTCCTTTTTCGCAATTAAGCATACAATCGCTAGAATAAAAGCACCAAAATTTTCATGCATCCTTATAAACATGCTATAACACATAAAATAATATTAAAATAATTTTCTCTAACCTCGGATTAGTGGTCCAAAAACCATTGTTCCGACTGGCCCCAAAATCGGGCAGTTACACCTGTTGATTGCTCGAGTGCGAGCAACTATGTGATATGAGATTGAGGTAGCATTGGCTACAATTGTGACACTTAGTGTGCAAGAGTCCCGAGTATCTGACAGTATTATTCTGAGTGGTTCACGGGTATGTCAAAGATGAAATTATGTGTAAATTCATTTTGAGATGGTACAGGTATGTACTTGAAGCCCATATCTATTAAATGCTTGAATTGATGAATATGGGGTAAGTTTTGTGATGGAATGAGTTATGATTATGAGATCATGGTAATTGTACATTTAATTATGTTATATTATTTGAATGTTATGTGCATGGTAAGGTTACTTATTTCTTGCATACGAGCTTACTAAGCTATATAGCTTACTCCCTTTTCTTTCCCTTATCTTATAGTGTCACCAAGCTAGCTTGAGTTGCGGAGATCATCGGAGATCCATACACACTATCAACAATTATTTTGGTATCAATGAATTCAACATTTTGAGTTATGGCATGTATATGGGACTTGGTCATTTTGTTATGTGTCATAATTAATTTCGCCAAATGTGTTGGCCTATGTTGATTAGAAGTTCATTTTGTATAAGGCCATTTGAAATTGGCTAACATTAGTATACGTATATTCATATGATAATGCCTTTCATGAATGTGGAATCTTGCATGATTTGAGTTGGTAAGTTATGTGACGGTTATGTATGATAGATGTTTGCATATGAATGATGTGTTGATGATTTGGTTGTATGTATAAGCTTGAATTGGTGCTATGTTATGTTATGTATGTGTGTGCATTAAAAGGGTGGCAAATGGCTTGGTAAATAGCCTTCTTTTTGTCCACACGGGTAGACACACAGGCGTGTGTCTAGGCCGTGTGTGACACTCGATTTGCCCTACGGGCATGTAGTTCAGTCGTGTGTCCCCTGCACCTTAATTGATGCAAAACAGAATGTCCAAAATTGAGCACACGGGTAGAGACATGGGTGTGTGTCTTGGTCGTGTGTGCTACACGGCCTTGAACACGAGCATGTGCCCTGGCCGTGTGAAGTCTGCACCTATTTTATGAAAAATTATGAAAATTAAATCGACCACACGGCCTAGCACACGGGCGTGTGGCACGGCCGTGTGGCACAAGTCAGAGAGTTCCCTAAATTGAACACGGCCTGTAGCACGGGCGTGTCTCAAGGTTATACGGGCGTGTGACCCCTATAACATGAAAAATTTTCTAAGTTTTGTAAAATTTTCTAAAGTTCTCGGTTTAGTCCCGAACCACTTCTAAAGCATGATTTGGGCCTCGTAGTCTCATATAAGAGACTTTATGATTGAATATGAATGGTTTTAATTTAGACGAAAATTTATGACTCGGAATTGTATGAATGCTTGTGTTATAAGTCCGGTAACACCTCGAGCCCTGTTCCGGCATTGAATACGGGTAAGGGGTGTTACACTGTCTGCTCTGTTTCGTTCTGTTCTATTCAAATCTGCTCTACTCTGTACCATTTTGTTCCGTTTAGCTCTATTCAATTCTATACTGTATGATTTATTTTGTTCTACTCTATTCTATTTTTGCTTTGCACTATTGAACCACCTTTGATCAAATCTCTGTGATGCTCTAGATTTGTCCGTACTGGTTATACAATTGCTCTTAAGTTCTTTGCGTTACTACGATTTATATAGTATGTTCTGCTTATTTGTATTGCTTATTTGTATTGAGTCTAGATAAACGCGGTGATTAGTAACTCACCCTTTGTCTTACCTTTATCTGTTCAGGAAAACATCGGATTTAGGATCGGACGGAGTACGGGAGCTCGAATTGTCTTGCACTGTAATAAATGTGATTTGATCTTTTGGGTTTGTAAATTGTTTTTGGATTTGCATTGCATTCCTTTTGATAATCTCATCCACATCAGTCAATTTCTAACACGAAACTATAAAATCACCTAAACCGACAAAAATGAATTTCTAGTTTCAATCTTAAAATCTCGAAAAGAAATCGATTTTCAATGCGTTGGTGTAACTCATCTAGGTTTGGCTTAAACTTCTAGGCCGAATTTGGGGTGTTACAGGACTTAATTAGTACTTGAATTTCAAAATTATTAATCAAATTGTATTTCTTTTTTAAGTATGTAATTCACAAACTTTTGTACTAAAAGAGCTTTCAAAATATTTTGTACTAAAAGCTAATAAAATAATGACCCATGTCTTAAAAATTTTTTTCTAAAAAAGTAAATAATATTTGGTACGTGGAGTTTTTAAACTCCACAAGCAATGTTAAGGGTCGACAAGTATTTTATAGGCTGTAGTATAACATTAAAAATATAAATATTTAAAAGAAATAGACACGTGATAATTTTTTAAAACTACCTATGAAATACAAAAAATACACTCTACCAAATACTAACCCATAAAAATTTAAATTTTTATTTTTATTTTTTTTATTTAACGTTTACAATGAACATGTAGATATGGATGTCAAATAAATTTGAACATCTATTTGTGCAAATTCATTCAGCAACTTCAATTTTTAGTAATTTTATATTTTTTATAATTTTAAAAACTAATATAAAAACTTGATATTTAAAAAAAAGGTTTTTCTAGAATTAAAAAAAAAATCATTTTATGGATTTTTTATTTTTTCTTAATTTTGATAGTTTTTTTTATTCATTTTATATGATTTCTATAAATTTATATATTTAAAGATTTTTTATTTTTTATTTTTAAATGATGCTTATCATGTTTCCTAATTTGAAGCTGCCACATAACATTTTGTTGTTGGAATCATCAAGGATTTTTCCTTGATAGAATTAAGCAACTAAAAAAAAGTATACTATTATCTTAATATAGAGATTTTTGTATATTTCTATTTTATGGTTGTATTTTTTGTTACTTAAAAATAACTAAAATTGAACATTTTATCTACTCAAACAATGGCTACATCAGTTTCTCTCTGTCCCAAGAATAGTGGAGGAGATAATCCTCCTGATGATCCGAACAGAAAGAAAGTCCGCTTTAAGGAATCGGAGGATAATCCAGAAGAAGCGATGGTTGTGGATCCAACACCAGCACCATCTCTGTCTTGGAAAGACCTGTTAATGGGGAATAAAATCATTGAACAGAAAGTAGATAGTGGATCTCAACAATCTGAGGAAGATTTTTCACTCACTGAAGGGGATGTCAAAAAATCGGTAATCAATGGTCTTCCCTCCATTGAATTCTCGGAGAGAGTACATCAGCTGCTTGAAAAGGAAATGTCCACTTCAGTGGTCCTCAAATTGTTGGGAAGGAATATCGGGTTTACGGCTCTGCAAAACCGATTGTATGGCATCTGGAGACCCTCTCAGCCATTTCAATTAATGGACATTGAAAATGGCTATTTCTTAGCCAAATTTCAAAGTCCTGAAGATTATGAGAAAATTCTGTCACTGGGACCATGGCTTATTTTTGGGCAATACTTAATAGTTCAGCCCTGGACAATCGATTTTAACCCGGAATTACCCTACCCCAAAACGGTTCTTACGTGGATCAGGTTTCCAGGCCTTCCCAGTCATTTGTACAAAAAGGAGATCCTACGGGACATTGGGGGGATGGTGGGTAAAGTTACCAAATTAGATTTCAATACTGATAGTAGGGCAAGGGGTCGTTATGCCCGAATGGAAGTGTACGTTAACCTGGGGAAGCCACTGATCTCAAAACTCCTTATTAATGGAAATATGCAAAGAGTTGAATACGAGAGCCTACAAGTGGTGTGTCTCTCATGTAGGTGTTATGGCCATAATACTGAAGCTTGTCCGCATGTTCCCCTCATATCTGATTCGGCGAAGGTAATGGATTCATCGGCGGTGAAATTACAGGAGAACACGGTGGCCGGAAATGGAGACTTTGGCCCCTGGAAGTTGGTGGAGAGGAGGACCAGACGCGCTTCTCGGGAAGACAACAAAATAGGAAAGTCTATCTGGGGAAAAATCATCGGGATCTCGGTTCCAATCCCTAACCGATTAAGAGGCTGTAATTTCGGAAGATAATTCAAAGAAAGGTAACTCACAGATCCATAAGAATCATGGGAAAGGAATCCTAACCGAAATTTTGGGGAAATCCCCAACGGATAAAAACGTTTCTGCTGAAGTATTAAGGAAGGAGGAATTAAGGCATTCAGTGGGGGTTCCTTTTAATGGGCTAATTCGGAAGTCCAAGTCCAAAATTCCTCTTAAAGGCCATAAATCTGTTGGGCATCCTAATGGGCCAAAATCTGTTACTAATTTTCCAGCTAGTGGCCTGACCATTAACAGCAAAGAAGTTGGGCCATCTAACCCCCCAAAGAGTAATGGAACGGGGGTGACACTTCAAGTTCTCCAGGCGATCTTCACGTCTCTCGGGCCAAAAGTGGAGAGGCCCAACAGACTGCAATTACAGGTAACCCCGAACCGCTTTCATTTTCTTTAACCCCTCTGCTACTGTCACAGATAAGGCAAATTTAGGTCCTTCAAATCCCACTAAAATTCAAGAGGAGCACTTAATACATTTTAATCCCACTTTTGAGGAAGCAAATGTTATTAATGTGGCGGTAAAGGAAGGTGTATTAGATGCAACTAAACATACAGCAGTAGTGTTTAAAAATATTTCTCAATCGAGTTCCTTGGGCGAAGAGGTGGGAGGCAGTTCAACCAATTCCAAAAATCGTCTGAATTTGGTGGATAACAAGGGAAGTGGAATTAATGCTTCCGGACCGGAAAGCGGGTGGAAAATAAATAAAACTTTAAAAGGCCAGGGCAATAAATTCAACTCCTATGGAAATTCTCGGGTACTATTTGTTGAATCTAAGGCTCTGTTTGTTTACCTGTAAAAACTTTTTCGTAAAAGCTTTTCAGCCTTTTTTAGTATTTGTTTGGTTAAAAATGATTTTCCATTATAAAACATTTTACAAAACACGGGAAAAGGGTCTTTTTTGGGTAAAATGTCTTACCTTGTTATTTCGGTAAGACATTTTCCAAAGTTTTTCCTCTTTACATCCCAACATCAAAATTTGCTAAACGCTCTCTCCTCCTTCCCCTTCCCTAGGATTCACCTCTGTATCAAAAACCAGCAGTAGTTTCGTTGACAAAAAGAAAAAAGCCCTAGCCATTTCTAGTCTTTTCAGAAATGAAACTCTCAACAATTAGGTGATTTTTTCTCTTCAATTTTTTCATCTATTTCCCTTTAGCGATTTGTCACTTCAAGCGAAATCAATCGATTCAAGTTCGAAACTCAATTGTCAAAGTAGACGGTGAGATAATTAACTATGGGAAATAATGAGAAATTGAGAACCGTTTTGAAATTATATGATTTGTTTGCTTGCTTCTTAGCAAAATGTAATAACATTTTTGTTTTCATATATTCATTTTTCCCTCTGGTTGTTCTCCAATAATAATTGAAAAGAAACCTTTCTGAATCGATGTGAGATTAAAATAGGTAGTTTTAATTAATTCTTGCAATAGATCTATTAAGTTGGCAATTAGGTTTGTTTGTATATTTTTTAAATGAATTTTATTTCTTGTGGAATTGATTAGATGGGATCCTGATCAGGTTCAATTTGTGATGGAGTTAATGATTTTGTGTTTGAATTGAGCCTTTTGATGTGTTTGATTTTATGGATATTTGATTTTGAACCACTTCTCTTATTAGATTGTCTGTTTTATACTAAAACGCTGGAATAGATGTTAGCTAAGATGGGTGATTTGTGATCATCCTTACTTTTGTAAAATGAATGAAATGGCTAATTCTTTGTTTGGTAGGATTACTTATTTATATCCCTAGCTTTGTGTTTCTTGATTCATGATGAATAGTATTGTATGCATTGCCTGATTGTATTTTGTTGATCTCCCATGTCTGAGAAATAGACATGGAGGACTTAATTCTTTATGTGCTCCTCTCTGCACAAAAAATAAGGAAGGGGAAACACTTATGGAGTACTTTTAAATCTGTTAGGACAAAAGAAAATTCAAGTAGGTTAAAAGATTAATATCATGGTTTGATTTTATAAGACAGATATTGATTTCACTTTGAGTTTGAAGTCTCCGGCTTTATCATATTCCGTCTCCGGCTTTATCATATTCCGACTCCAATATTTGGTCTTCAGTCAGCAGAATCAGGAAATGGTTAAAAGGTTAGTCCTGTTGTTTGCTTTTAGAATGATCGAGTGTATGAAAAGAATGACATGAATGGGATTTTTGGTCTCTTTTTCTATTGCCTAGGTATGGAGTGTATTGATGTGAAAAGAATATCATGTTGCAGTGCGTAGATAGATAAAGATAATAATATTAAAAATATATATATGTATACAAAATAAAGTAAAAACGTAATTGTAAAATAAATTAAGCTAAATAAAATTAAATGGATAAATAAAATATTTTTTAAAGCTTAGCATTAGCCTCGGTGTACTTCAATCTTGAATCGATCCTTGAAATAGATTTTCCTTTCCAAACAATAAGTTGGTTATAGCGACCAAAAACGTCCCGACCACCAACTTTTCCTTATGTAATCGATCCTGGTACAACCTGCAAACCGACTCTTGCCCAATTTCTAACTGCAATACACGTGTTCGCAATTTAAGATTTCTACAGCCTTATGATCTGAAAAGCCCAACTCGAATCAACGGCCTCAATCCTGTGGGTCGTTTAAATTTGATCTCTATCTTCCTTGATGGAATCCAATTGGCTTTTTCCACGTAGACACGCCAATTTTTTTGCGGGAATTTGAACATAGCACGGCCGATTCGACTTCCCAACTGCATGCCAAACAACTTTAACCTAACGTGCACCTTTTGAATTGAAGTTGAATCAACTTTAAGGGACGAATTTGTACTATCCCATATATCGGAGAGATAGAAAATACTGCATTGAGAGGTTTTTTTGAGCAGATTCGTATGTCACGGTTGTTTTGTTGGAGCGATTACCGGGCCAAGGCTAAAAAAGGGTTTAGTTAATCATGAAAAGAGTCGAGCTTGAAAGTGTATGGAAATGGTTTAAATGGAATTGTGGAAATTGGAAAGCGAATGGGGCTTGAAAGGCAAATAAGCCAAAAACGTTGAAAGCAAAAGAAAGAAAACTGAAATGGCAGAATAAAACATACGCATGAAGGGGAAAAAAGAAAGAATTTTATTAAATGCCTGAAGCCAAGTGTGTGTTTAGTTGGTTGTAGCTACTAGGTATTTATACACACTTTTAGTGCTAAAATTTAGCTAGATTTTTCCTAAATATTATCACTAATTAAATCAAAATTTTAAAAATCAAATTGAAACTAGAGATTAAATTTAAACTAATTACATAATTTTAACAATATAAAAAATCCTTCAATCTTTATCCAACCACTTTTTTAAATCTTCAACACTTCAATTTTTATCCATCCAACTTTAAATCTTCAATATTTCAATCAAGCCCTCCTCTTTGGCTAATTTATTCTAATTTAGCCCATTTTTGTATGAGTTTGAATTCAGCACACCAACTTCATTCTTGATAAGAAAAACCCAAATTTAATAGCATTTTATCCAATAATTAGCCAAAAATAAATATATTAAAAATACGAATTTATATTGCTATCACTAGGGTAATCTTTTTTGAGAGACTTGATCAGGCCCTAGGTAATGAAGCTTGGATGGAGACCTTTCCCAACTGCTTGGTAACTCATCTACCAAGAATTAAATCGGATCATTGGCCACTCCTTCTTAGCTTACAGTCTGACTCCAATTCTTCCTCAGGTCGACCTTTTTGGTTTTTAGCTGGTTGGTTGAAGCATCAGAATTTTTCAGAGTTCGTAAAGGATAATTGGAATTTTGAAGGACACATGACTAGTACGATAGTTGGCTTTACTGATAAACTCAAAAATTGGAACAAATGCATTTATGGCCACCTTAATACTCTTAAAAGGTAGCTAATCCATAAGCTCTCTATCACGTGTGAAATGATATGCGATTTGTGCAAGTACGCACGTAGGTTCAAGTAATAAAGTGATGAGTGAGTATCGTTCCCACAAGGTTCGGATTAAGGCACAAAATTGGTCAAGTTATTGTAATATGGTTAATGTTATGGCAAGACTAACGAATAAAATGCTATGGTAAACTAAGGTAAGTATGCACTGATAATTCAAAGGAATGATAAAGTATGCGATAGACGGAATTGATGAAAAATTAGAAATGCTATGGAAAAAGTGAGAGCAGAAATGTCATGGCAATAACGAGAGTGATTATCCGAATAGAATATAAACAAAGAAATAAACAACTAAATATGTTGTGGCAAAGTTACTACGACAAAGAATAAGGATACAGTGATGTTGATTCGGAAGGTCGACATTACCCAGAATCGACCCTTATGGTCAATAATGCCTTGGCAAAATTGTATCTACTTTACAGGACAAAAGAGTTCTAAAATGTCCTACCTCTTGTGAAAGCAAAACCTCAAGTTACATTGCCCGTGTCTATAGGCTTTTTAGATATCTTGCATGGGTTCCTTCTGTATGATCATGACTCTATGTCTAGAGTCAAATACAAGTTTCTATCGAATGCTTGCTCATTTCATTTAATTTTAATCCAACCAATCCAACCCTTTTGGAATTAGAATTAGTTTATAAGTATGCGAACTGTCTTCTATGTCTAGAGATTTTTTGCATTTTAATTAAGAAATAAGAACTATCAAATGAAATAGTAAAGTAAATTAGAGATATACTATATCCATAAAAATAGTTTAAGGTTTCATCGAAAGTAATCCCAACCCTATAAGATTTAGCTAATGGGTTGGGTAATAAATTCCAAACCAAAATATTATCCGACATTGTGTTCAACTACTTTAATTCAATATTTCGAAGGAAAACTAATGGAAATAACGGAAGAACTTCGGGAAATAGCTTTCACTTGCCCAGTCCACACTTCTATAGCACAATGTTCTGTCATGGCTAAGAAGGACTGCCTTCGACTTCCTTTCCTTTACGCAACCGAACCCTTATTCACGCCGAAGGATCTCTCCTACTTGTTCGTCCTTTTTGGGTTTCCTCCTTTGGATTTTTATAGGCTTTTCCCTAAGGTAAATCCAACAACCCATGTTTATCTTATCCTCTTTTTAAATTCTTTTTTCAACAACCCAAGATTATCTTCTCCTTTTTTAAAATTTTTTTTTTAGGATAAAAACCAACAACCCAAGTTTATTTTCTCCTCTTTTTTAGGCAGATTTTTCTATTACAAGTATAGTTGGGCTAAAATTGGTATGCGTTGAGTGTTGACTCGGTCTTCCTAGAATTGCCATGGCATTCGTACTGGCAAAATGTCCAACCTTTTGTCTCGACAAACCTTCACTCCTTTATTTCTTATTCCTCAACCTACACCTGCCAAACCACCAAACACAACTCTTTCACAAGCAATTAAAAGTATCTAATATTTAAACACAATCCAGGCTCCTAATTAAATGATGAAAATACAAATGAAATCTCCTAAAATGCAACTAAATGTACCTAAGTACAAGCAGTTAGCTAGGTCTAAAGGCATGAAATATAACTCTTTTCAAGAGTTATCACACCCCCAAACCTGAGTTATTGCTTGCCCTCAAGAAAAATACATATGAATGCATATATGCCAACATTTTGCCAGTGCACCAAACCAACTCATACTGCCAGGCTATTCGAAGAACAACAAGTACATTAGTTTTTAGCAATCTCCTTTTTCCTAAAACTCGTTCGAGTGTCAAAGGGTTGCTTAACAAAGGCAGAGCAAAAATTTCTCCCTAAACACAAAATCTCCTGAGTACTCATGTATTCTGTCTTTTGGGCCATAGCAACCATATTCTAATTTACTTCGTTCATTTATTACTTAAACATAAGTTACTTGCTTTAAGCCTACTCAGAATATATTAATCATATTTATGCTTTTTTATTGTATTATTATTAGGGGATTTAGCAAGTCACAAAATTCTGACTTGACAATCACAGTGCAACATACACCAAATTGTCGAGTACTCAATCATGTCACAATTTAAACCAAAAGTCACCCATGAAGCTCAAACGTTTGACTAAAAAGATGGATGGAGCATACACTACCTCCTTAGTTACTCAGTCCTTTCTGCTACAACAGAGTGCCCCTAATTTTATTTCCATGAAACACATTCTTGCTTAGACTCACCTTTCTAATCAACAGCACGATGGAGCAAGCAAAGTGATGCTGGCCTAATTGGCAATTCTAAACATTAGAGTGCCTACTTTCATTTATTTAAATAATGTTGTGGCAATATAACTAATGCTTGGCTTTAAAAATCCCTAAGTTCATTAAAAGATACTTACTATATCCCCCTTCCCAAAAAATAAAAACACTGAGTATAAGATATCCTAGTTTTAGGAATTAATTTTCAAGCATATTAACCTAATCTAAATTCACCCAATCCACTGTCACATGTTCTAGGTATATCAAAAAATGTAAACTCATCATCGAACATCATAAGTAAAGATTGTACTCCGCATAGGCAAAATAGTACTTAATAGTTACAATGCAGTGGCAAAACATCCATATTATATAAAGTGTTGATGCATAATACACCACCAAACCTAAGGGATGCATTGTCCTCAATGCATGAATAGATATATGCAAACTATTTATATACAAACAATGTCATGGCAAAATATATGCAATGTAATATGTATGAAAGAAAAAGAAAACTTTCCTTATTTCAACTGTATTGTAGATACTTCATTTTGTCCAACGGGTTGATTTAAGATTAGCAACCTTGTACCTCTGATTTCTCATCATTGGGGTCAGTTTAGCTCCATCCTTCTCGATCTCTGTGAGCTCATCAATCAATCGATTAATGTCATGGTACAATGTTGTCCACTAGTGGTGCAACTGAGGGATTTGCTTCCTCTTCGTCCTCACGGTTAATCTCAACGCTGACAGACTCTGTTTTCTATGGTTCTTCCTCCGGTGCTTTGGGTGCATTCTCTTTATTGGCAAGATTCGTCTCAACGGGCTCGCAGTCACCGACCCCTTCCCCTCCTGTAGTTTATTAAAAAGGAATTGAAATAACTAAGAGAAATTTAAATCGACAAAATGAAATAAAAATAAAAAGAATTTTCAATATGTTGAAGTTAAACATCTCAAAGATCAATGGACTATTTGTCTCGCTCTACATGAGCATTAAGTAGTGCTTCAAGCGTTGTCTATAAATTTAAATGTGTCTCCCATTTTCATGTCCTTGACATCAATATCTTAATACGGATATACATGAGCTACCAATCATTGTTCACCAAAATTGAAAGGTCTATTTTGCTCCAGCAAAGTGCACAAGGGTCTTCATTCAATAAATCTTCATCACTATCAGAATTGTTGTGGCAAAATATCATGAACTCTTCCTCCACTGTTGTTTCTATCAAGTCAATGGCACGTCATTCTTCATTTTCGTCTGCACATTTCAAAACATCAAAAACATTAAAAGTAACTTGTTCATCATTTGCCCTCATGGTCAATTCACATTTCTGTACGTCAATTTGAGTTCCGCCTATAGCAAGAAAAGGTCTTCCATGAATAATTGACACATTTTAGTAAATTTCAAATGCTAAAATAAGGAAATCCACGGGAAAAATAAATTTATCTACTCTTACCAGTACGTCTTCAATTTTACCTTCCGGATGGGTCTAGAATCGATCAACTAGTTGCAAAGTCACCATAATAGGTCTTGCTTTCCCAAATCCCAGCTTCTTGAAAATAAACATAGGCATTAGATTTATATTTGCTCTTAAATCACTTTTGCATGTAAATAACTAATGGAATTGTGCAAGTACACGTCATTCAAGTAATAAAGTGATAAGTATCGTCTCCATAGAGATTGAAAATTGGCAAGAGATTGATTAAGTTATTCTAAACCTATTAACTATACTAAATAACAGGAAATATTCTTGAATTGAATGAGATGATGGTATAATGAATTAATGTAATTTAATGCTAAAAATAGAAAATTGATATGACAAATAAAATGTAGTGGCAAATTATAGAGAAAAGCAAGAGTAATTTTGTTACTGAATGAATAGAGCTAGAATTATTCAGATGAAATGTTCACATCAAAATAATGTCATGGAAAAATATTGTCTAATCAACTACTCAGAGAGTCACTACTGTAACCTACCTCTTTCGATGGCTAAATTTTAAGCTCAAAATCTAAGTTACTATACGTCTACAAAACTCTGGATTAATAACTGCAATGAACTTTCTTCTCTGTACAATTCGTAACATCTATGTCTAGAGTTTTACGAACATTCTGTCAAATTTTTGCTTGCCTCAAACAATTTTAGATCTAGTATATTTAACCTTTTCAGAATTAAAAATACATCAAAGAACACAGCACACAATTAGTTATGTCTAGAGCTTGCATGCATGTATTTAGAATAAGCAATAATCGAATGAAACAGTGGCATAAACAACCTCAAGTCATGAACATTAAAGATGATAGAAAATTCACCCAAATAACTCTAACCCATAAAAGATTTAGTTCATTAGTGGAAAAGTTAACACAAAGTTAAAATCATTGATCAACATGTAAACAATTTTTGAATCACAAAAATCAGGAAAACTAAAGGCAGAACTGCAAGATTTCTCGCCGCACTCCAGCTTCTCTTTTATTTTTTTGATCATTCGTGAATCTAGAAGAGATGTCTCTCCCCCTTCTTCTCATCTGTATTCTACTCCTAGTAGTTGCTACACTTTCTTTCTTTGAAATTCTCCAATGAAGTTTTTTCTCTATGCAGAGAGAGGATTACTGTCACCAGTCTCTTTCTCACACAAATTCTCCTCTCTTGTTTTTCTTCTCTCTCCTTTTATTGGGTAGATCTGTCCCACCTCAACACACTTTTTTCATTCCTCTTTTCAGGTTGGATCTTTTGGTACACGCACAGTTGGCAGAGAATGGCGTGGATAAAGTGCTGAGTTATCTTCCCAGAATTGCCATGACAATTCTGTTGGCAATTAATTCCACAAATTGTCACGACAATATTTCACTTCCCTTGTTTTCCCTCTTCATCTTCTTGCTCTTCCTACACCTGTGTTCAAACAAAACCACACATTTCTTCCCCAAGTGATAAAAGTAACAAATAATGACCATTATATCACAATCCAAGCTTTGTTATACAATGTTCTAAAAATATCCTAAAAATGCAAATGTATTCACTTAATTACAACCAATTAATTCTATTCAAAGGCCTTAAATGTAACTCTTTTCAAGAGTTGTCAATTACATAACGCCTTACCAACAAAATGATTTCCAATTGAACAGGGGATAGTGAAACTCCCTGGATCCTTCAGCTTCAGATGTATTTTATTCATCAACATTGATGTGCGCCCTTCAGTGAGAGCAATGGTCTCAAACTTTCCCAATCTGTGCTTCTTTGACAGTATGTCTTTCATAAATTTCACATAATTGGGCATTTACTCCAAAGCTTCCACTAACGGTATGTTGGTTCGGAGTTGCTTCAAAACATCTAAAAATCTTTTGAACTAGGCCTCTTGTTTACAATTGTGGAATCACTGAGGAAATGGTAGAGGTGGTCGTCCTTCAGGTTGTTGATATTCTTTTGCTGTGGCATTTTTGTTAGCAACATGATCTGATTCTGCCACAACATTCTTCTACTTACCCTTTTCAAGTGCAATATCTTTTTCAGATGGCTCTGGGACCTTTACATAGTTGCTATTCGAGTTACCCTCTCTTGCTGTGGCATCTTGAACAACGTCATTCAACTGAGTTCCACTTCTAAGAGTGATCACTTTGCAATGTTCTTTCCCTTGTGTTCTTTAATTCTCAGTATCATTTGGCAATGCTCCTTGTGGCCTTAAATTTAAAGCATTTGCTTTTGCCCCTCTTGATTTTCAAGAGCTCGGAGAGACGTAGCTTGACTTTGAATCACAACATCATTTTTGGCCATATACTCCCTCAAAAAAAAGATTAAATAGAATTAGAAGATGATACTTGACCTTATTGAGCATTTTGCCTTGGTATAGAATGATTATAACTGGGCGGTGCATTTGGATATTTTGTCTTGCAACATTGTGTGAACTCCCTACACCTTGATTATTCCAACTAAAATTTAGATACTTGTTCCACCCTGAATTGTAAGTGTTGGAATAGGGATTATTAT
Source organism: Gossypium australe (assembly GCA_005393395.2). NCBI lineage: Eukaryota > Viridiplantae > Streptophyta > Magnoliopsida > Malvales > Malvaceae > Gossypium > Gossypium australe. Next base: position 109,895,907 of record CM016623.1, read on the forward strand.
TCCGGTTAAAATTATCCATGTAGTATACTGATGCTGGTTTTGATGTGCATTCATCAAAAATATGGTCTTCTCCGCAATAAACACATTGCAACTCGGTTGATTTCATCTCATGGATTGATGTTGAATTTCTTATTGTTTTAATCATATTAGCTAGAGAAGATACTTGGGCTGACAACGAAGTGATTGTGTCAAGCTTTATGGTACCAGCAGCTCTCTTACGTGCCCCAACTCTTGTTGTTGGATACTGATAATCGTTGTTGGCAATCTTTTCCAAGATCTTGTATGCTTCATTATAAGTTTTGTCCAACAACGTACCATTGGCAGACGCATCAATTACCATCCTTATGTGCGCATTTAACCCGTTGGAAAAAATCTCCATTTGATTCCAGTACTAGAATCTATGCATAGAACATTTTCGAATTAACTCCTTAAATCGTTCCCAAGCTTCATATAGCATCTCATTGTAACAGTCTGTTTTTCAATGGTGTCAAAAATAGTGATTTCGGGGCCACCAAATTTGACGAGTAAGTTCGTAAATATTATTACTTAATATTTACGAGTCAAATATGATTTTAAAAAGGTCTTTTATATAGTGCTTTTTGTTGTATAAGCGATTTATTAAGTTCAAGTGGTATGACCCTAAGGTTAAGTAGTTTAAGAAAATGAGGTATCGGGACCTCGTTTCTATAAACTGAGGTGAAAATATTTTTATAAATATTTACTAAGTGTCATTAAGGTGGTATTAAAGTTTCGTCGAAAAATTTTAACATTTCTATACTTAATTAATTAAAAAGGACTAAATCGTAAAAGATGTAAAATTTGATTTGAGTGACTAAATGGTTAACTAAATAAAGGAAAAGGGACTTAAATAGTAATTAGACCATTCAAGGAGTTAGTGGACATTAGTGGGCTTACAAATTGTTAATGTTTGATTATAATTGCAAAGGTAAAAGAGTAAATTATTAATTATGTATATTATAATTAAAACATGACAAAATTAATTATCATCTTCTTCATTTGAAGTTTATCACTAAAACCCTGAAAGAGAAGGAAGTATATTCGGCCAAACTTTGGCTTGGTGATTAGGTAAGCAAATTTTGCCCCTTTTTAGTAATTTTTATGTTTTTGAGATCGTTACAACTAGGTCCAGCTAGCCCATATCTTTGATTTTGAAACTGTTAAAGATTTTGAATGTTTCCATTGATGAACCTTTTGATTTTATGTGTTAAAATTTTGAGATATTATTTGTTATTTAAAAGTATTTTATTAAGTGATTTTTTTATGAATTTTTCGATTAGGGACTAAATTGTTAAAATAGTAAAAATGCAAGGATTTAATGTGAAACTTTTGCATGAATGGGATGTTTTTGATACCATGAGTATTTTTCTAGGCTCAATTTTGGGTAAAAATGGTTAATTTGCATGTTTTGGGCTCAGGGACTAAATTAAATAAAAATAAAACTGTAGGGGCAATTTTGTAAAAAAGTAAAAATGACTAAATCGCATAAAATATATTGTTTTACTTTCTAAATTAATAAATTGAATGAAATTATTAATTTAGATCAAAATTGGGTGGAAAATCAAGGAGAATGAAAAATTACCAAAATGTCCCTATACTTTGACATTTCTGCAAAATAGCCAGGTAGGTTCGTATGAACTGTACTATGAATAATGTTGACTAAATTGAATGTTATTATATGATTTTGTTGAAAATTAATCAATATATATATATGTTAATTATACAATTTATCGAGTAAAGAAACAATGAAAATTCATCGACGTACGACGACTACCGAGCCCCGTTTGAACCTTAGGAATACATAGGATAAAAATGACATATCATTAGGATTACCGTGTTTTGGTGCTGGTCCTGAATGTCCTACCGGTGGCTGAGTTTCGGCATGTGTTGCGGATACTTGACAGCTTGTGTGAGCAACACCATGTAGCTACATTCCGACCGACAACTTGTGTGAGCAGACCCATTAATGGCTCGAAAGAGAGCATCTATGTAAAGGAAAAGGAAAGAAATGGTTTTGACCATATGTTAGTACACAATGTGTAAGATTTCCGCGTATCCGATATTATTCTAAGTGGTTCAACGGGCATACAAAGGGAAGGAACGGTAAGTGTTCCAATTGGCAATGTCATGAAAGTATGGAAAGGTATGAGTTGCTGATGATTAAAGTGTGTATAGCCATGTTCATGAAAAGTATGAATGCTTATATGCTATATTCATGAAAGTTATTTTATCATGTGGTGATTTATGCTAAATTATGTGTTTATTCACTAACCTGTGAATATGGTTAATGCTATATTTATGTCTTATGTGTTGTGCAAATGAAATTGTAAGTGTTCAATATGAATTAAGATAGGTATGCATGAAACTCATTGAAATGGTGATATATGAAAAACATGATATGTTATGAGATAGATGATAAATCCAATTGAATTGTGCTCAAGTATAATGGTTATCCATGTCAAATTTATATGAATCATGTTTAAATGAACTAACATATATCTAGATTAGGGATAAATACACTAAGTCGAAATTCATAATGTCATTTAGGCTTATGATAAGCATTGAGTACAAAATGGAAAGTAACTAAATTGAAAGGTTTATAATCTTATAGAAAGGTTGATTGTTATACATTATGTCCCATTAAATCCTATCACGTTATGAATGATAGATATATGCAACATTAATGAATTTACTCACTTGTGAGTAGATGATCATATAGAGTTATAAATTTTGGCATTGGCATAAGTTTATATCTATTCTAATAAGTTTATTATCGAAATGGAATTTTTTATGCTTAAAGTTTATACGAGCTTACTAAGCATACATTACTTACGTAGTTATTTTCCTTTACTTTACAAATTATCGAAAGCTCGATCGGGTTGGAAGCTAGTCAGAGATTCATCACACTATCTATCGATTTTATCGGTAGATTTTAATGCTTTGGTCATGGATATAATGGCATGTATAGGTGGACTATGTCTTATGTTTAATTGATGAGTTTGGTATGTATAGTCATTTTGGTTGATGATTATGGCATGAAATGTTACCTTGGATTTGAGGAACTTAAGGTACTAATGATAGCTTGTTGGTTATGGTTAAATTGGTGTATGTTTTGAAATGACCAAAATTGGTATGGTTGTTATGTATCAATTATGTTATGTTTTGGCATGAAAACTAGTTAAGTGATAATTGGGTAAATATGCACATGTATAGGTGTTTTGGTTAATGATGTAGTCATTTGAACTGGCTTGTAATTATGGTCTCCTTTTGAGGATGGAATAGTTGTTATGTTGATATATGTATGTGGCCTTATGATGGTTGATATTATAGTCTTTATGGAGCTTAATTGATGGAAGTTGAAATGGTATTCAAAATGTATGTGATGGAATGTTCTTTGATATGGTTGAATATGGTCATTATGGTTTAGGTAATGTAATTGACATATATGGTTAATGATGCTAATTGTTAAATGGTCAATTTGGTATGTCAAGTGTGATTTTGATATGTGAACCTAGTGGTAAGTTTTGGTATGAACTTAGTTATAAGTTGGTTGAGTTTTGGCTAAACTATGCAAGTGTGAACATATGTATGATTGTTGTGATTTGAGGTGCCCATTGGGCATATTGGTTATGTGAATATATCCTTACTAATTTAGCTTGTTGATGCATTATTTGATGCATTTTGAATGATGGATTACATGTGGAAAATTGTTTGTAGGTGTGTGCATGATTGGGAGAGAAAAACGTCTTGGAAATGACCTATTTTTCATCTACATGGCCAGAGACACGGGCGTGTGTCTCATTCGTGTGTGATACACGGCCAGGAAACATGGCCATGTGTCCCTTGTAGCTTACTAAGGGTTGCAAGTCAGGCAGTTACACGGCCTAGCACACGACCTGGCACACGAGCGTGTGGCTTGGCCTTGTTACCCAAGTCAAAGAGTTACACGGGCTGGGTGTAACACCCTTTACCCTTGTTCGACGCCGGGACAGGATACGAGGCATTACTAGACTTAAACATAAACATTTATGCAAAACCGGGCTATAAAATTTCATACAAATTAAAAATCACTCATTCACGTGCAAATTGTCCCTTATATGGGCACACGAGGCCTAAAACAATCATTGAGAACTATTCGGGTCTAAACCGAGAACTTAGGAAATTTTAAAAAGATTTAGAAAATTTTTCATCAAAACAGGGGTCACACGCTCGTGTGGCTTGGGACACGCCCGTGTGGGTAGGTCGTGTGGTTACACACGCCCATGTCCTCATCTCGTGTAACTCTCTGTTTATGATGTCATCAACAAAATAGGGTCACACGGCCAAGTCACACGCCCATGTGCTTAGGCCGTGTGGCGGATTAAATTCCGAACACACATAACCACATCACATAAAACCTTTAGTATAAGCACACACGTATAAATAGGCATTACAACTCATTAACCATTATGAACCAACACATTTGGCCAAATCAAATGACACATACATAATTGACAAAGTCCCTATACATGCCATAGACTCAAAAGGTTTTGCATTCACTTATACCCAACATGATAGCTTGATAGTGTGATAGCATCTCCGACGATCTCCAACCCGAGCTAGTATAAAACCCTACATGATATGAGAAAGGAAGGAGAGTAAGCTATAAAGCTTAGTAAGTATGTATGTAAATAATAAACAATTTATCACTATGCTTTTAACAATCCTTATTTTGAGTTCTCAAGATAATGCCATCATTATTGCATAAACTTTCTCAATTCACTTATATTTATCTTGAGCTGTCTACTCGAGTTACAGTCACTAAATTATTTTTATCTGGATCTACGGAACTCCAAATTAAGATCGCTAATTTTCCTTGAAACTAGACTCACATATCTTCTTACCATAAAATTTCCAGAATTTTTGGTTCAGTCAATTAGTATAGTTTATTCTTTAAAAGCTCTCCTGTTTCACTGTCCGACAGTTCTGCCCCCTCTTCACTAAAAATAAATTTTCTCGTGGTACAGGACTCAAATGATGTTCCCGTTTATTTCTATTCAAAATATACTAATTAAGAAATTCAAGAATATAAAATTTTATCCCTTAATTATTTTCTTACAATTTTTAATGAATTTCCCAAGTCAAAACAGGGGATTACAAAATCACTCTGCCCATGTCTTATAAAAATTTGAATATCTCATAATATGAAATTCTTTTGCTTGAATTGTTTCTTTTATGAAAAAATAGACTCAATAATATTTAATTTCATATCTTATTCAACTTCTAAATCAATTTTCACCATTTTTGGTGAATTTTCAAAGTGATACAACTGCTATTGTCCGAGCTATTTTGTTGCTAATTTTACTCTATCATGTTCTCTTTGTATTAATTCTTATTTACTCACATATAAAACTAAAGTATATCCATAGTTAGCCATGCCAATAGCTAGTCATCATCAAATATTTACAAGCCATTCATTGGCCAATTCAACCTATACATTAACAACAAATACTTGAACATTTCATTTCTCAATTTAATTTGGCTTAAAAGCTACTTACATGATCATCAATCACCTTTTCCACTTATTTATATATCATAAGCATGGTCTTATAATCACAAGGTCATTCTCATAGGTATAACTTACTCGTTTACCTTCTTACCAAAATTTAATCACATCCCAAGCACATTGCTCATGAGTGTGTACATACATATATTGCACTTAATCATCACATATCACATATCGGACTCATTTCTCTTGAGTTTCTCATATGTACCTGTATCACTTCATCACATGGTTTAGCACTTATGTTATCTTGAACATAAACTTAGATCATTGTCTTCCTTAACTTAAATGTAACTCTTTGTCATCTTTGCATAGCTTAGCTCTTTGTCATTTTTGCATACTTACCTCTTTTATCATATTTGCATACTTAGCTATTTTTTCATCTTTGCATACTTAGCTCTTTTGTCATCTTTGGATACTTAGCTCTTTTATCATCTTTGCATACTTAGCTCTTTTGTCATCTTTTCATACTTAGCTCTTTTGCCCGTTGAATTACTCGGAATATCGGAGGATACTTAATCTCATCATACATGTATCACGATGCCAATGCCATATCCCAGATATGGTCTTACATGAGATCACCTCTTAATGCCGATGCCATATCCCAAATATGGTCTTACACAGGATCTCTTAACTCGATGTCGATGTCATGTCCCAGACGTGGTCTTACACGAGATCATACATAGATGTCGATGCCATGTCCTAGACATGGTCTTACATGAGATCGTACATAGATGTCGATCCCATGTCCCAGACATGGTCTTACACGAGATCTTCCTTTGGTGCCGAAGCTATGTCCTAGACATGGTCTTATACGAAACCTTCCTTATTCGGTGCCGATGCCATGTCTCAGACATGGTCTTATACGGGACCTTCCTTATTCGATGCTGAAGTCATGTCCTAGACATGATCTTATACGGGATCTACGTTCGGTGCCGACGCCATGTCCCAGACATGGTATTATAAAGACTTTCCTTATCTCATGTTGTGACATAGGCATCCTCGTTATTCCGAATCTTCAACCAGGACTTTAACTTAACATAATCTCTTTACACTTTCATCGAAGCATCATTAATCAATTCATAGAAATAATAGACATATCACGAAACGTCAAACACTTAAAAGCATAATAACATGATGCTAAATTATAACATACAAACTTACCTCGACTTAAAATGGCGAAAGGGACCAAGTCGACCAATATTCGTCTTTCCCCCATTCTAAGTTCGGAACTCGTTTTCTTTATTATTGAGCTTGAAAGCTTGAAAACCCTAGCCATGGCTTCCCCCATGCTAAATTCGGCCAAGGAAGAAGATGGAAAAAGGTTTTTGGCTTTTATTTTGTCTTTTTGTCCATTTAATTACCAAATTACCAAAATGCCCCTAACTTAAAAATATCCTATTTCACTTATCTAATGTCCATTTTTGTCCCACAATTCAACCAATGGTCTAATTGCCATTTAAGGACCTCCAATTTAAAATATCATAGAAAGTGGACACTTCTAACATGTGGAACTCAACTTTTGCACTATTTACAATTTAATCCTTTTGACTAAATTGAGTGCCCAAACATCGAAATTGTTGAACGAAATTTTCACAAAATTTTTTCGTAAAATTGTATACCATAAAAATATAATAAAAATAAGATTTTTCTCGTCAGATTTGTGGCCCCAAAACCACAGTTCTGACTAGGCCCAAAATCGAGCTGTTACACTGGGACACAACCGTGTGTCCCTACTTTGAATGCCCACACTGCCTGAGACACGGGTATGTGTCTCAGCCATGTGAGTCACACGGCCTGGCCACACAGCCGTGTGACCCCTGCAGTTTAAAAAATTCATCTTTTTCTTAAAAGTTCTATATGTTTTTGATTTAGTCCCGATTCGTTTCTAATGTATTTTTAGGGCCCCAAGGGCTCGTATAAGGGATAATATGCATGTGTTTGAATAGAATATGATGTATTTTATAAATGATTGTAATCAAATGTTTTAAGTTAAAAGTTTTCAGTAATGCTTCATAACCCTATTCTAGCGACGGATACGGGTTAGGGGTGTTACTCTCGCGGGTTATACCATAGCAAGAATCTTTGGCAAAGATCATTCCATGATGCCACTATTACCGATGACAAAGCATTTAGCCATTCTTTCACACGATCTCTTAAATAATACAAGAATAGCTTAAGTCTTAAGGCATCTTTAGGAACACCCTACTGTTTGAATGAATCACATACTTCTAGAAAGAGTCGTAAATGTAATCGTGGGTATTCAGTGGGCAACTCGCTGAACTGTCCCATCGTTTGCAATATTTGAAACATTACTGGTTTCAGCTCAAACTGTTGTACCTGTATGTGTGGTCTGACTATCCCTGTATTCATGTCATCCAAAATTGGCACAACGTACTCTCGAATTGGTCTATCTCATCATCTATCACTTGAAAAATAGGAGGATTAACATGCTGAAAATTTGGGTTATCATTGCAACTAGGATCATTCCCATTCCTAGCCATTTTTCTCAGTTCTTTCCACCTTCTTCATAAAGTTCTTTCGATCTCTGGGTCAAAAGGATATTCCCTGTTAGCAAAAATGCCTCTTCTCATGCATTGATGGAAAACCTATAGAAATTAAATATAATTAAGTTAAATAAAACTAATGGAAATAAGTAAAATAACAAAACCAATTTTCACTAAATTGTCGATCCCCAAAAACGATGCTAAAAACTTGTCGCGTGTGAAATGATATGCGATCTGTGCAAGTATACATGTCGGTTCAAGAAATAAAGTTACGAGTGAGTATCGTTCCCACGAGGATCGGATTGAGGCACAAAATTGATTAAGTTATTGTAATATGGTTAATGTTATGGCAAGACTGACGAATAAGATGCTATGGTAAACTAAGGTAAGTATGTAGTGATAATTCAAAGGAATGATGAAGTATGCGATAGATGGAATTGATGAATAATTAGAAATGCTATGGAAAAAGTGAGAGCAAAAATGTCATGGCAATAACGAGAGTGATTATCCAAATAGAATGTAAACAAAGAACTAAACAACTAAATATGTTATGGAGAAGTTACTACGACAAAGAATAAGGATAGAGTGATGTTGATTTAGAAGGTTAGGATTACCCAGAATCGACCCTTACTGTCAATAATGTATTGGCAAAATCGTATCTACTTTAATGTACAGAAGAGTTCTAAAATAGCCTGCCTCTCACGAAAGCAAAACCTCAAGTTACCTTGCCCGTGTCTATAGGCTTTTTAGATATTTTTCATGGGTTCCTTCTGTATAATCATGACTTTATGTCTGGATTTGACTACAAGTGTCTATCTGATACTTGCTCATTTCATTTAGTTTTAATCCAACCAATCCAACCCTTTTAGAATTAGAATCAATTTATAAGTATGCGAATAGTCTTCTATGCCTAGAGGTCGTTTGCATTTTAATTAAGAAATAAGAACAATCAAATGAAACAGTAAAGTAAATTAGAGATATACTGCATCCCTAAAAACAATTTAAGGTTTCATCAAAGTAATCCCAACCTTATGAGATTTAGCTAATGAGTTGGGAAATAAAATTCCAAACCAAAATATTATCCGACATTGTGTTCAACTACTTCAATCCAATCTTTCAAAGGAACACTAATGGAAATAACGCAAGAACTTCGGGAAACAACTTTCGCTTGCTCAGTCCACACTTCGACAGCACATCGTCCTGTAATGGCTAAGAAGGATTGCCTTCGACTTCTTTTTCTTTGTGCAGCCGAACCCTTATTCACACCTAAAGATCTCTCCCACTTGTTCGCCCTTTTTGGGTTTCCTCTTTTGGCTTTTTATAGGCTTTTCCCTAAGGTAAATCCAACAATTCATGTTTATCTTCTTCTCTTTTAAAATTCTTTTTTCAACAACCCAAGATTATCTTCTCATTTTTTTTAATTCTTTTTTTTCTAGGATAAAAACCAACAACCCAAGATTATCTTCTCCTCTTTTTTAGGCAGATTTTTCTGCTACAAGTTCAGCTGGGCTGAAACTTGTATGCGTTGAGTGTTTACTCGGTCTTCCTGGAATTGCCATGACATTCGTACTGAAAAAATGTCCAACCTTTTGTCCTGGTAAACCTTCACTCCTTTATTTCTCATTTCTCAACCTGCACCTGCTAAACCACCAAACACAACCCTTTCACAAGCAATTAAAAGTACCTAATATTTAAACACAGTCCTGGCTCCTAATGAAATGATGCAAATACGAATGAAATCTCCTAAAATTCAACCAAATGTACCAGTAATTAGCTAGGTCTAAAGGCATAAAATATAACTCTTTTCAAGAGTTATCACTCTCCAACATACAACGAGCCATGAAATTTTCTGGATCTAATTCTCTTGCTCAGCATGAATTAGAGGTTAAGGAGGAGATTGATAATATTATGCATCATGAGGAGATGCTTTGGCAGCAAAAATCGAGATACGAGTGGTTAAAATTGGGGGATCGTAATACCAAGTATTTCCACAGGCGCATAATATAGAGAAGAAATTTTAATAGAATTACTACTTTGTGTAACTCTAATAGGGAGTGGATTTTTGAACCTGGGGCCTTTAAAGCTGAAGTAGTTAACTTCTTTCATAAACTTTATGGAGAGGTTCCAGGTCCGTTTGGAAGTTTGCCTTAAAGTAATTTTTCTACACTTGATCACGAAGACATAGAGTTTCTTGGGAGATCTGTTTTGAATGAAGAAATCAAGATTGCCTTTTCAATATGGCCGCACTAAAAGTGTTAGGAAGTGATGGTTTCCATGCTTTGTTCTTTCAGAATCAGTGGTATAATATAGGAGGAGTCATTTGCGTGTGGGTGAGGAAGAATTTTGAAGGCAGAACTATAGATTCAGAGTGTAATAATACCCTTATAGTCTTAGTTCCAAATGTTTCTAATCCGGAGAACCTTACTCAATTCAGACCCATTAGCCTTTGTTCTATACTTTATAAACTGGTTATGAAAATCATCGCGAATAGGTTTAAGAGTATTTTTCCAAATATCATAAATCAAGAGAAAATAGGGTTTATTGCAAGGAAAAGTATTATTGATAATGTCATCATTGCACAGGAAGTCTTACATTCTATGAGAATCAAGAAGAATGTCCAATGGATGGCTGTCAAGATTGATTTGGAGAAAGCTTACAATAGGATGTGTTGGGACTTCGTAAAAGCTTCTCTCAAAATACAAGGTATTCCTTCTTATTTAATACGATTTATTATGACTGCTATTTTGACCTCTACCATGCAGGTTCTGTAGAATGGAGTTCCAACTTCTAAATTCAAGCAAGTAAGAGGAACTCGTCAAGTTGCCCCCTATCACCTTATCTCTTTGTTTTGTGTATGGAATGGTTGGGTCACTGCTTTTAATCGGCCATTTTGTCTAGAAAGTGAAATCCTATCCATTTATCATGCACACGACCAAATCTGTCTCATCTTTTCTTCACAAATGATTTGGTGATTTTCAGTAAAGCCGATTTAAAGCACAGTGGCCTCCTCAAAAGTTTCTTGAGTAATTTCTGTGAACTCTCCGGTCATTGGGTTAATACAAGAAAGACCAATGTCTTTTTTTCTGATGGTGTTAAGGAGGATATAAGGAGAAATATCAACAATACCCTTGGCTTTCAAGAAATTAAGGGTCTGGGACTTTATCTAGAGGTTCCTCTTTTCCACCAAAGAGTTACAAAAAGCACCTTGGATTTTTTTGGTGGAAAGAGTTCGTAATCACATTTCAAATTGGGACGCAAGAAAACTTTCTCTTTCTAGGAGGGTCACTTTAGCTCAACCTGTTCTGCTTACTATCTCGAGCTATCTCATACAGTCATTTGGGGTGCTTCTAATGGCAAAAGGAAAATGGCTCTTGTAGAGTGGGACTATATCTGCCAACCGAGGTCCCAAGGAGGCCTTGGGATTCTGCATCTGTATGATCAAAATAAAACTTTTATGTTGAAAATTTCATACAGTCTTGTTACTAAGACTGAAGCTTTATAGGTTCATGCCCTTAGGACGAAGTACGGTATAGTTGAGTGTATGCCTACTTGCATTATGAGGAGTAGATGTTCCTTTATGTGGAAATCTGTTGCTAAGGTTTGGCATTTGCTACAAGATAACATGATTTGGTCAGTGGGTGATGGGCGTACCGTTCGTTGTTGGGAGGATGCTTAGGTTCCCAACATGGGACCTTTAATCAATCATGTTCCAAGTCACGCAAACATCTTTTCTGATTCCAAGGTAAATGAGATGATTTTGGAAAACAACACATGGAACCTTGATTTATTTTGAGTTTGGCTTTAAGAAGAAGTTGTCCAGTATATCATTAGCATTCCCCCTCCCATGGAGTTGGCTGGTACAGATTACTTATCTTGGACTCAAACTACAAGTGTAACATCCCAAAAATTGGGGGTTAGTAGAATTAGGTTTGGGAATCGAGAGAGAGTGGTCGTGCCCTAATTTTTTAGATTATCTGTGTTTCTAAGAATAAATGGGGTATTCGTTTGTTTGATAAGTGTTAGTGAAACCTTCCTTAAAACCCAAGTTCAAATCCCTTCTCTCTCACTTTTTTTATTATTTTGCTAATTTTTCATATGACATGCCTTATTTTTAAAGTAAATATTACAAAATTATTTCAAAAATAAGGAAATAGCCTAGTGGTTAATTGATGAATGCAAAAGCATAAAAATTAAATTGAGGTCCCAAGTTTGAATCCTTTATGCAAAATAACTATATTTTTTTACAAAATCCCTTATTTTTAATGTGTATGCCATCTATACCCTTGTAACCCTAGGTAAAAATTTTAATTTTACACAAAATAATCAGCCTTTATTCTATTCTTACTCACCCTAGTCGTTCCTCCCCTCTCCTCCCCTCTCATCTCCTCATTGATCTTTAATTTTTTTTTCTTTCTTCATCCATTGTTACCGTCGCCTACACCTAGTTTTACCATCTCTTTCTTTTTCTTTTTTGTCTCAAAATTTGTTAACATATTCTCCACCATCTTGCTGGTATTTTTCCTCATTAAAATCAGCCCCATATTTGAAATCTTAAACTCCAAGATTGATCTCGAACATTGCCAAGAAAGCGCCATTGTCACATCTCCCAACTTGCTTGTGTAAGATCTCTTCTTTCTTCAATTTGATGATTAATATTGTCAATTAAAAACCTAAATTTATAGATTTAGAATTTATGGGAATTTTAAATAATTTAAAGGTTTTTTTTCCATATTTTTAATGGATCTTTAAATCATTTTTAAATTAGCCTCGAATTTGGCCACCGCGAGTGGTGGTGCGTGCGCCTATGTGCAAGAAAAGGGCTGTTTTGTTTCTTGAATATTTCCCACTTAATTCCAGCCATAATTTGAGTTCTTGAACCCTCCTAGTCATCTATTAAACCCATATCAATTATGGAAAAACGTTCTCGATCGTTTGGGCATTCGAAACTCACAAATCGGGAAGCGTAAGTGCAATTAAGTGTAAAATTAATTGTTATTTCGACATAGTTGTAGGGTAAAGGTTATGAATTGATTAAATGAAGGAATTTAATCATTATTAGCTATTGATTTTCCAGTATATTAATGAATTAGGTGCTGACCCAAATGCCCCGAACTAACCGTAAAGCCGAAGAACGATCGTACGTACGGTTTGCATCGATACAAGGTAAGGAATTGAACTAGTTTGAATTCGTAAAATAGTTATTAATTCGAGAATTGGTTTGAACCCATAAGTGAGTAATTGGGAATTGGTTAACTAGTAAATTGATTGAATTTATATTGAATTTTGGTTTAGGATTGTATAAAAGTTTATTAAGGAAAATTGGAATATTCACTAGGGTGCTGCGAGAAAGCGAAAAATAAGGTGTGGGTCCTAAACTTGTAAAATTTTTTTGATGATGATAAATGTCATGTTATATTTGATAAATTAGTTTGCTAATTGGTTTGTCTTAGTAGCCAAAATATTAGCTTTGTGAGTGGCCGAACCAAGTACGTTTCGAGCCTTAAAAAATTGATGTGTTGGCAAAATTACTAGTTTGACTGTATAAATGTGTAATTGAGATTGTTATGCATAATTATATTATGTGATATGAGAATGTTTGATTGAATGGTATAAAATGTTGAGATATTAGGTTTATGCATGATTTAAATGCATGAAATATTTGTTATGATACATATACGAGAGGTTGTTATTGGTGCATAATGAAATTCGTAAAGTATGTGAATTGAACGATATTGATAGATACCATCTTAATGGTAATTTGAAATTCGAACACTGCTTCCTTTTACTGAAAGTATGTGATTATTGAGGACATGTTGAACATGTCAAATAAATGTGAAAAGTATTGAAATATGATTACATATAAATTTGTATGACATATTGATGTGCATTGGTATGGGATTTTGTGGTTGATGGAGGAGTTCCATTGAGTACTGGCGGCATATTAAGTCCGCATATATTTGTATTTAGTGCACTGCATTTGCTGTACCGAGGGGATTGGCGATTATATTGCTTTATTTATTTGGAAGTTTCACTCTATTATTGATTATTGGTGGTTTTACCACATCGAGCTTTACTCACATACGTTGGAGTTTGGTAGACAGGTTCTGGGGAACTCGTGGTATGTAGCAGATGGTATGGGTAGGATCTCACATGTGCATTTTTCATGATCATGTGCATTTGAAATTATTATTGCTAATGTTTGATTGTGCTATTGGTACCTCTGTGAAATTGCTTGTATGAATGTTTAATACTTGCTTGTTTAGTCTCACACTGAGCTTGTTAAGCTCATCCCATGACCTCAACTTCTCAGGTAATGATCGAACTTAGGATCGGAATTGGCATAAGGATGTACGACGGACTTCGGACTTTAGTTTGTCATATTTTTTAATTTAATTATATTTTTTGGTTATTTTATTATTATTCGGTTTTGGATTGTAAAATTTCTTTAAACTATGGTTTGAGACTGTTTGAGACTTTAGGGTTTTTCATGCATGCATGACATGCATATTTGGCATAGATACACGGTTTTTATAAAAATGTTGAAATGGATTATGCATGATTTATGGTTAAATTAATAATTTGATTAGTAATGGTACATTTTCGCTGTTAAGAAGATAACAAAATGATTTTTCGAAAGCAATGCCGACAGTTGGGTTTTATAAAAATTCACCTAATTCACTAATTCGAACTAAACATGGTTGGACTAAGTAAATGAACGTTTTTCCAAAGCTAACAATAGAAATCACAGTTTTATAAAAGGGAGTACTTGAAAGTTTTTAACTATCGTTAGGGTAGGTTTGACACTAAGGTGTCCAATGTGGCCTTCACGATTCGACCATAACATCTAGGCCGGGTTTGGGAGATTACAACAAGAGGCATTTTTTAAGTCAAGAACGCCTATTGGATGCTTATGGAGGAGTGTTGGAGTTTGAGGGATGATACTTGGAACACCATTTGGAAAATCCCAGGGCCTCAAAGAGTTAGACAGTTCATTTGGTTGGTCTTTAAACAAAGACTATTAACTAGCTCT
Organism: Gossypium australe; assembly: GCA_005393395.2. NCBI lineage: Eukaryota > Viridiplantae > Streptophyta > Magnoliopsida > Malvales > Malvaceae > Gossypium > Gossypium australe. The sequence goes on from CM016623.1 coordinate 109,911,004, forward strand.
AAAAGAGTCCGGAAAGGGATTGGACAAGAAGATTCATGTCACTTATGTGGTTTTAATACTAAGGATGATTTGCATGTCCTTAGAGATTGCCCATTCACGAAGGATATTTGGAATCAAGTCATCCCTTCTAATCAACATAAACAGTTCTTCAATGGTAATTTATCGAAATGGTTACTCTCTAATCTACGTGATCAGACGGATAATAGCACGAGAGGTTCAGTATGGTCCTGTTTCTTCGATTTAATTCTTTGGCAAATTTGGAAGAATTAGAACTTGAATATCTTCCAAAGAAAATCTATGAATCTGGAGGAAACTATTAAGGTTTCTTACAGTTGGGAGAGGGATTGGACAGTTCATCTGGTTGGTCTTTAAGCAAAGACTATTAACTAACTCTGAAAGAGTCCGGAGAGGGATTGGACAAAAAGAGTCATGTCACTTATGTGGTTATAATACTGATGATTCTTTGCATGTCCTTAGAGATTGCTCATTTGCGAAGGATATTTGGAATCAAGTCATCCCTTCTAATCAACATAGATGGTTCTTCAATGGTAATCTATTGGAATGGTTACTCTCTAATCTGCGTGACCAGTCAGATAATAGCATGAGAGGTTTAGTATGGGCCTGTTTCTTCGGTTTAATTTTTTGGAAAATTCGAAAGATTCGGAACTTGAATATCTTCCAAGGGAAATCTATGAATCCGGAGGAAATTATTAAGGCCTCTTACAACTGGGAGAAACAATTTTCTTCAATCTACAAAGAAGATTTGGTGATGGAACTGCAACAGACTCCCATACAACCGTATTCAGGTATTTGTTTTTTTCCTTAACACGGATGGTGTTGTTCACTCAGTCTCTGGTTTGTCTACTATAGGTGGAGTAATGTGATGAGAAAGGAAAATGGATCATGGGATAGAACCGTTTCTTGGGGAAGTGTACAATCTTTGTATCTGAGCTATGGGGCATATTAGATGGCTTGCTCCTACTCCAAAAGCAAGGATACAATAAAGTCATCATTCAATCTAAAAACCTTAAGGCCGTTGTTGCTATTAGCAATAGGGAACTTGAATGGTCAAACTCTACCCTGGTTAGGCAAATTTGACAAATTCTATCGGTTGAAGAGAGGTGGTGCTTGAGATATGTTCCTAGGGAGAATAACAAGATTGTAGATGCATTAGGAAAAATGGCTCTCTCTAATGTTGAATGTTTGCACATGATTGAAGATCCCTCTATAGAGATTCAAGAAGTCATAAGAGAGGATAACGTTGGAGGCAATTTACAGAAAAATATGATTATGTAATCTTTTGTTCATTTCATAAAAAGAAAGTACACTAATTCAAATTGTTAATCAAGATGCTAATTATTTTAGGTGTCTTGTTAATTCTATCAATTTTTTGATGATTTGGCATTAATATTCAATAACACAACATCGTGGCAGCCTGAAATTATGAAACGTGATATGTATTATTTTAAAATTTTAAAATTTTAAAAAATATTATATAAAAATTTCTAAATTTCTAAAACTTAACTTATAAAAAAACTTAAAATACTAAAATTATCAGGAAAAATCTAAAAACACCAAAAATTTTCTAAATATACCCTTAAAATATAAGGTTTTTATATTATTATTTTTAAAAGTATAAATTTAGAAAACTACTAAAACTGAAAAATATATGATCTGGTATTTATTTGTCCAAATTTATTATGCATGTGAAATAAAAAATATTAAATTTTAAAAAACATATATTTTTAAAATTTCTTAAGCCATGTGATGATAAAAATTAATACTTAAAAATGTATCAACTTAGTTCATGTGCCAAATAAGTCCAAAATTTTTTTATATAGCAACTAAATACAAATTGCAAATGAAAAGATAAACATTAACCCTTTATAGATGGATAGGAGTAAAGGAATAGTGTGACCATTATCCCTTTAATTTTTAGTTTAAATTCCCTAGTTGGGTCACTTAACTTTTAAGGCATTTCATTTTGGGCCAAAATGGAATCCTTACAATTTCGTCACTCAACTTTTAGGGTGCTTTCATTTTAGTCACACAATCGTTAAATCTCTTACGATAATTGATAAGGATGAATGCAGATACAGGATCGTAAAGTTTGTTCAAGTCGCGGTTTTGACTTAGGGCTCTAGACATTCGAAACGAAACTTGAATTTTGTCACAACCTGAAACACAACCAAATCCAAGTTAGGTAAAAAGTTGAAGAAAAATAATTTAAATAAATAACTATTATAAATAAAATAGAACAATAAATCAAAAACTAGAATAATAACGAATAAAAATAAAGAAGATAGATCGAAAAGATGAAACGTGGCGTGTAGAAGTCCTAAGAAACCTTGGAAATAAGAAGAATCCACAACTCACTTCAAGCGACTCTAATTTCCCCTTGAAAAAAGAAAACTTTGCAAGAAAAAGTTTGAAGATAATCCCCACAATCTAAAAAGATTGTTAAAACTCTTCTAAAAGAAACTCAAGAAAAATTCTTGAAAATGAAAAACTCAAAGAGAAACTATTAACTCAAAAGAGAAGTTAAATAATAATGAATTGATTTTTGTGTACAATGTAACGTCCTTTATATAGGCTAGCTAAATAAATCTAAATAAAACTCTTAAGTATACTAGGACTCTAATTAACCTAAACAAGAAGTAGTTTTAAACTAAACTTTCTTGTTGACATAAAACACCTAAATAACTTAAAATACTTAATAAATATAAAAAATTCGAAATAAAATAATAAGAGTTGATAAATACAATATTGAACTCATTTATAATAAAAATTAAGCCTAAAACCCGAACCCATTACGAAACACCTAAGCTTGTTAACATTTTCCACATGGGTTTGTCATCATAGATCGAGAGTTTAGGCCCACGAACAAAAATAGTCCCTTCTAATTCATCCTTGCTCCAAAATCCATTGTCTTGAAATTTCAACTCTTCTTCTTGAATTTTTTTTTGTGATAAAGTCTTGAACAAATAAGTTGAGTTTTGACTTTAGACTTTAACTGCTTGAATTTGGATATCGTGATTGGGCCTTGAGGGAAACTATGCCTATCTCTATTATGACCTTTGAATTGGACTAAGCTGCTCGTATCAACAATTAACTTGTACATACCACATCATGTTCACACTTTTATTTTGGTCACCCAATGTAACACCCTGAATTTGGGCCTAGTAGAATTGGGCCTATTGGGCCTTGGGCGTGGGAGCGTTTAAAATTTTTGAGAACAAGAGAACGGCACAAATGCATGTTGGATTTGTTAGGTGAGTGATTTTGGAAGGTTAGGGGGCTTCTATGAAGTCCTGGGTTCAAGCCATGTCATTTGGAAAATTTTTATTTTTAGCATCAGGGGAACCCTGACTCCTGGTATTAAGCCTTCTAAATAATTGTGGTAAAAAAGAGACACAAGAGAGCCTATGGTGGAGTGGCTGTGGCTTCACAGGTGTGGCAAGGAGGATAGAGGTTCAAGTCTCACTGCATGCAAATGGGATTACTCATTTTACTCATGTGTGGGCAAGACTTCTGTTTTGGAGAATTTGAATGGGTCAAATGAGTGAATTAAGGAGGGGATCATGGAGAGTTAAGGGGAGGAAATCAAGGAGATTTGTAGTTGGAGAAGAGTTGATGCCGAATGGGATTTGTGGCACTCAAGAAATTCAGCAAAATGGGGGAATTTGGTGCATATTTCGGTTTTTTTGAATATTGTTTCTCTTTTCTTTTAGCTACTTTTCTCCTTTCTGGATTCTGCCAATACTGCACTAAAAGTGACCTCTCGTGCATTCTTTTTGCTCTATTTCACTTCATTTTCTTCATAGCCGAATTCTCTCATTCCTCTCTCTCAGTTCTTTTGACTCGACCAATCCTTCTCTTCTGCATCTTGTGCTTGGCCGATTATCCCCTATTACGTTCTCTTTTAGTTTTCCTTTTTCTTTCAGTGATAGCCGAATTTTCTATTCTATCCTCTTCTGAGTCGAACTACCTTTTTCCCCAACGCTTGTTTCTTTTGGTCGTAAGGAGTGCAGAAGCCGAATACCTCTACTCTCGCCCTATCAACTTTTGCCAAATCTGTTCTCATTTCTTTCTCCCTTCATAAAGTTACGGCTTTTTTTCTTCTCTGTTTGCCGAGATCGAAGGTAAGTGATAGTGATACTTTTTATTTAGTTTCGTTACTGGTATTATTCCCTTCCTTTCTACCGAATCTTCCCCCTTTTCTCTTAGTCTGATGGTGGTTGGTACCTAGGGTTGCTCGAGGTTTGATAAAGGGGCAAGTGACTTGAAGCAATTGACATACTACTCTTGGGTTCTTGACCAAAGTAAGTGTTCTTGCCTTGTTTTGGTTAGAGGCCGAATATTCTTGATGGCTCTGTTAACTGCCAAGTGTGGTTTTAACTATATAGTTATAATCTCTTTTAATAAGGTTCATTTAATTCAGAATCTGACAAGAGGTTTAATAGTCCCTAACGGTTAGGGAGGACTTAGCAAAGCTAGTTCGATTGAGGTGCGACGCTAGGGATTCGTAGTGTGCTTCACAGCAGGTGTGTACACACACCACTCAAGCAGTAGATCGGCAAATGCCGAAAAGCCGAAATACCGGCGAATGATGCCACACGAGTGCGTGATTGCACGTGTGGTGGACCGAGCCCACGAATATGGGCGTAAGACGGTTGAGGCCACCATGAGCGTTCTCATGGGCTTAGGTCATTATGGGCCTCGTTGGGCCGATATGGGTCGTGTGGGCCCAATGGGCTCGTGGGCTCCACACGAACTAATTTACGAAGAGTGGCAGAAATTGAACTGGGCTATAATGTTCACATAGCCGTGTTTGGAAATCGGCCGAATAGGCCACACGAGAGTGTGGGCCCACTTGGGTCAAAAATTAGGCTTTGGGCCCATTTACACCAATTGACCATATATATTATCTGTGTCGCTCGAGGCGACTGTAGACCTTTAGGGAAGGTTATAAAATGACCGAAATACCCCTGGAGGGTAAAATGACCGAAATACCCTCGAGGGGTAAAATTATCGAAATACCCTCGAAGGGTAAAAATTACCGAAATACCCTCGAAGGGTAGAATTATCGAAATACTCTCGAAGGGTAAAATTACCGAAATATCCTCGAAGGGTAGAATTATAGAAATACCCCTGTAGGGTAAAATGACCGAAATACCCCTAGAGGGTAAATTGATCGAAATACCCCCATAGGGTAAATTGACCGATATGCCCCTGAAGGGCAAAATGACCAACATGCCCCCATATGTTATATGATTGTTATTGTATGCTATTTATGGTATGTCTACATTCATGTGATATTATGCTGCATGGGGGATGGGATTATTGATACAAAGGAAATTCTGATAAGATCGCAGGGTCACTTGACGACTGTGGATCCGCCGACGGCTTTAAGTTGATTATGTGATTGGCAGCTCTGCTGCAACATTGGTTAGTGCCACAACTGGTGCTACATAAGGAGTGTAGGGATGGGTGGGTCGATTAAATCCCCACAGGAGTGCAGGGTTGGACAGGAGACAAAGTGCAGGGTTGGTATGGGCATTAATGCATTCCATATATGGATTTTAATATTGAGATGGGCTTAGGCCCAGATAAATATGATATGTGACATTTGACATGGGTTAAGGCCCAACTGAGGCTATTATGGGTTAAGGCCCAAATGCCACCGCTACTGTGTTGGGCTTGGGCCCACATTGATGACTGTAATGGGCTTAGGCCCAGATTATTGTGATACATGTTTTTACCAATGAAGGTTGTACACACTGAGTTTTCGTAAACTCACCCCCTTTGTTTTTAATTTTTCAGGTAATCCTCAGTAAGCGGTTCGACGTACTGGAGGACTCGGAGGTGGCCACACTATGAGCAGCTTTTAATTTCAGTTTTTATTTTATCTTAATAAAACCGCTTTCTTATTGGGTTGTAATAAGGATTTCTGGTTTTCACTTGGGATATTTATCTATGATGTTTTATAACTGTTAAAAGTAGATCGCGACTTTCCTAAACAAAACTGTTTCAAAACATCACATTTTCGTAACTCAATTATTCTTAAATTAAGCTTCCATAACAAACAAGGTTTTTATGGTAATAAATTTTTTTTATAAACCTCAGGAAATAATAATAAACTAACATAACCGAGATTTTACTCAAGCTTTTAATTAAGAAGGGTTTTCAATGAAAACATGGTTTTCAAAAAACACTTCAATGTGACACGCCAGATTCGGGCCTAACTTCTGGGCCGGGTTTGGGGTGTTACACCCAACTTTTAGGTTCCATCCATTTTGATCACCCCAAAAATATCCTTTTTTAATAATATTGATCAGGGTAAAGAAACACTAAGAATTAAAGTGAAAAAATAGCAAAAACTAAAATAATTCTTTAAAAATTGTCAAATTGTACTTGTTTACCCCCTTTCTGAGAGTTTTAAATTTTTATTTTTTTTCAATATTAAATTTTTAAATTTTAAAACTTCAAAATGAATTAAATAAGTTATTAAAAATTTTTTATCCTTTGATATCATCAACTAGAGCTGATCATGGGCCGAGCCAGACCAATAAAAAATTTAGGCCCGTTCTCTAGGCCCAAGCCCAATCCGCCCGTATTAAAAAAAATTTATACTAATTCTTTTATATAAAAAATTTGAAAAATAAAATACATCAAATACACTAAAAACATTAAAATAAATGCTTTCCAACAAATGGAAAAAAATTAAAAAAAGTTATACTTAAATAACACTAAGATAGGTGCAATTTAGCAAACAAATACCTCTAAAATGGTAGTAAAATTAATAATAAAATAAGAGTTATAAAATATCCAAATAATAACAACAAAATAGTAACAATATAATAGTGAAATGATAGTAAAACAATGAAAAAATAGTGGCAAAACAGCATCAATTTTTTATTTTTTTGCAAATTCGGGCCACGCTGGGCTCAAGCCAAAAAAACTTACCTGAGGCCTGGTCGGGCCTTAATTTTTTTTCGGAGCCCATTTTTGGGGCCTATATTTTTGTCCAAACCCTCCCACTTTTCAGTCGGGCCGGGATCAGGTAGTGTCAACCGATTTGTTACTATAATATTAAAATTAATTAAATTAGCCTCCTTTTAAATCTTAAATTTCAATTTTTTTCTTTTAAAATTAAGATCAACTCAAAAATTATACATGAAATCCAAAATTATATGATCTCTAGTCTTTCATACTAAGCTAAAAGCGAAGAAAAATCCTTACAATTAATTAAATTAATTAACTTTATATTCCATGCCAAAAAAAACCCAAAATTTTTTCATTACTTCTTTACCCAAACGAAAAACAAGAAATTAATTTAATTAATTGCAATGATTTTTCTTTGTTTTAGCTTAGTTGTAAGACTGGAGATTATATAATCAAAAGAAATTTAAGTTTTGCAGACAATTAGTAAATATGAGTTATCAAGTTGATTTCATCAAAAATAATGTCGAAATATAAAATAAAATTTTAAAATTTAGAATGAGATTAATTTAATTAATTTCAATATGACAGTAACAAAATTAATTAATATTATCAAGGGATAAAAAAATTTAACAATTTATTTAATTGATTTTTATGTTTTAAAATTAAAAATTTCAATATTAAAAAATTAGAAATTTCGGGAATGTGATAAACAAATACAATTTGACATTTTTTTAGTACATTATTTTAGTTTCTATTGTTTTTTCACTTTAATCATTTTTTACCCCAATCAATATTTTAAAAAATGATTTTTTTAGTGACCAAAATTAAAGAGACCTAAAAGTTAGGTGATTAAAATGAAAGTGAGAACATGATGCGGCGTGTATAGTTAAGCACCATAAAGATTTAATGGTTGGTTGACTAAAATGAAAGCACCTTAAAAGTTGAGTGACAAAATTACAAGATTTCATTTTGGGTGACCAAAATGAGACCAAGCAGGTAAATTACCCTAATTTTAAATAACTCCATTGATTGTGATAGATAGGATATCTATTATTTAAAGTGATCTAAAGAAAATAAATTGACACAAATGTCTTCTCTCCATTATCATTCTTCACGTTCCATGAACCAACTCCCTTTTCCCCATTTTTAGTGATCAGCAACGCAACCAATCCCAGCATAGTTAATTGGAATAGAAAGTGGGGTCCTGCGTCAATTTCCCTTCTAAAAAATTGCATGTTTCTAGCTCCACTTTTGGTTTTGGGACACGCATAAATCAATTAAAGCAATTGTTGAATAATAGGTGTCAATTGAATATTTCCTTAAAATTCAAAACCCTTCTTTTGCATTGGCTAGAATCACCACATGTTTTGCACTTCATTCCATTCTTATTAGCAAATGTTTTTTTTATTGCATTATTCATAACAATTATACCACCATTTATCTTTATTTAATATTGATATGATTGTTGTTTTAAAAATGCAAAAAGAGAATAAAGAAATATAAATCAATTATGTTATATATTTATTATAATTGATTTTTTTTAATTATGTGATCAACAATAGTTTTTAAGGTGACTTGTGGAGCTTGTGTAAATTTTTAATTATATGATCAACAATAATTACCTAAACAATTATAAAATCATAATAATAAATAATTATAACTATAATTTTTAAAGTAATTAAAATATTATAAAGTAAAAAAAAAAGATGTACTTAGATAATAAAAATATATATCATATGAACACAATATGTACATGATTGATACAAAATAGTTTACTATAATTTTAGTTACTAATGCACTATACTAAAATTAATTTTTCATGACATTCAACGACACAAAATAATATTTTCGTGACATTTAAAAATGTCACGCAAAGTGTTTATCTCTTACTTTTATAAGCGTCACATTGATCAAGAAAAATGTCACGAAAGTTATCTATTTAGTGATGTTTAAAACGTCATAAATAGCTTAAAATTTTTTAAATAGAAATGTCACTCAATATTAATCTTCTTGGTTACCTTTAAAAACATTCCAAAAAAATTAACAGAAACCGTCACAAAATGTATTTTTAATTTCTTTTTTTTATGAGAAGTAACAATATATCTAAAAAAGTGTCACGAAAGGGATTTTTAATTACTTTTATATTTGAGATATGAAGTTGCAATATAATTTTAAAAACATCACGAAAAGTATAAAATCATAATATAAATATTAAAAGTCACCAAAAGTCATAATTTAGAATTTAGCTTGTTCAGAGGTAGACTTTAGGATATACCAATTTGGGGTTTATAATTTTAAGGGTTTTTTTCTAATCTAAAAATATAATTATAGATGTATAGTTCAAGAAATAAATAGAAAATAATAAATTTAATCTCGATTTAAATAAACAAAATTTTGTGAGCTTTTCTAAAATGTTATAGAAAACGTGTGAAATGTCATGACAAGCGGGCATAAAAAGTCAAAAAGCAATTTCATAGTTGAGGTTTTTAAGCGTCACGAAACGATGTTAAAAACATCGAAAAAAATTTAACATTGGTGAAATTTTCAAAAGCGTCACCAAAAATTCACTCCTCCGACCATTATACAAAAACGTCCCTAAAAGTACACTTTTCTACCATATTTATGATTTTCCGCCATCAAGTTTTCCATTTTTTTTACTTGTCACAAAGCCATACTTTCTTGTGATGTTTTCGGAAAAGTCGCGAAAAAACGTCATGAAAAGCCAAATTTATAGTAGTGATAGGTACAATTATTGCGATAAAAATATGTCAAAGGAAAATACCATGGCAAAGTGAAGCTTCTTTAGAGACATATTTGAAATTTATTTTTAAGGAATTAGATATTGACCTTGATTATATTTTAATAGGCCATATATGCTTATATAGAACAACTTGTTTAGGGTTAATATATGCTTATATAGAACAACTTGTTTAGGGTTAATGTATGTGAGAGGAAGCATTTAACTTGTTCATTAAGGAACAAAAATTTATAGTGCATATTTTGTAAGTATATTGTTTTATTTATCAATTTGCAATTAAGTTTTTAAGGAAAAATTAGTAAGAGAGTGCTCTAAATTGAAGTATAAGACTGGGGTTAAATTTGATAAATGAGTTCAACTTAAATCACGTCTTCTACCTATAGTACATTACTCTTTACACAAAACCTTGTTGGTGTAGTATAGTTTCAAATTGCATAATCAAACTTTTATGTTCATCTCTATTTTTTAGATGTTAGTAAGTTCATCTAATTGCAACTAAACAAAAATATGGAAGGCAAAATCTATGAATATATTGAATCGTATTGCACTCATAGTTCATAGTTGTCTCTCACAACAATGTTGTCTCCAAAATTTAAACTTAAATTCTCTCTTAAAGAGTAGGATATGTCTTATTATATATTGATTAATTGTAATATATATATATATATATATATATATATAGATCAGTTCAAAATTGACAATGCTATACGTAAAAATAAGGCCCTAAGCCTTCCTTTTATGACAAGTGTCATGGCCTGTTTTTTCCTTTTTCTTTTTGACATTATTAACATATGATTAAATTTCAATTCTAATCTCTTTATCTTTTTAGATTATATAAAAATATCAATTTTTAATTTTGGTCCCTATGCTATTTTTTAGATTATATAAAAATAATCAAGTTCGAATTTTAGTATGTATATTTCGTTTAAATTTAATATTTAATTTATATTTTAATTTTTTATATAATTTGATACCTCAACGCTTATATTATCATTAATTAGTCTAAATACTTAATTTTAATTGAAATGTTGATGTGAATTTTAAAAATTGTTAACACCATTAAAATTCTCTATTAAATTCAAGTTCACTACAATTTTTTTTTTGTCATATCTAAATGAATTTTTTTAATAGAAAAATTAGAACATGACACAAACGATATTAACAAAATAATTTTACAATATTAATAATTAGACTTGATTTCTTAAATTCGACTAAATTCTTAAAAATAAAAGTATAAAAATAATAAAGCTGAAAAGCAATAATAATAGATGTGATTGACTTATGTGGACAAACATTTTTAATGTGTTTGGTGAACTAACTTTCTTTAGGAATGCAGCCAAATCCCACATTCATTGGACATGGAAATTGACACATGGATCCCCTAATTTGGGTTGTTTTTAACTTTTCTCGACAGGACACGCAATTTATGTCAATAAAGCTCATTTCTTGTTGCCTTTTGAGTCTAAATAATTGTTTTAGGATTCCAATGTAATAACTCAGGCCTACCAAATTTATTTTATAAATAAACAGATAAAATATGTAGAATTCGTTGATGTGAACTCAGATATGTGATATTACTCGTGAAGTTGTTGGGTTACATAATAATTGTTTATGGTAACTAAGATTATTTATATTATTATATATTTAACCATCATTGATTTGAAAAGAAAACAAAAGGTAAAATTTTGTACAAAGTTGATGACTTCTTCAGTTTCTTGAGGACATGACCTCAAGAGCCTCTCTTTTTTGTTCAAGCACATTGAACACCGTTGCGGCTATGTGGGATGGCGTAAGACCAGCTTCAGCCAACTGGTCCACGGGTGAGCCATGGTCAATGTATCGATCGGGAAGAACCAATGGCCTCCACTGCAAATCGGGAAAATATTTTAATGCAAAGAAATAGATATTAGTATATGGATACATGGTTTCGGATTCGCATACCTTTACTTTGCCATCGAGAAGACCATCAAGTGCTAGAAACTGTGCCACATGAGAACCAAAGCCCCCGATTGATCCTTCTTCGACTGTGATCAGTACTTCGTGTGACTTTGCCAGTTTCCGGATCAAGGCGTGATCTAATGGCTTACAAAATCGTGCATCTGCTACGGTCAGCCTTAAGCCATGCGATTCCAGTAAAGAGGCAGCTGCTAAGCAGCTTTGAACTGCACTTCCGTAGCCTAATAGTGCCACTCTTTCCCCTTCAATCAGTACCCTGCCTTTGCCAACCTGTAAGGATATTATACGAATTCCAAGTTAGTTTTTTCCCTTTAGTCTTTGTTTCATTACAAAAAGGAATATTTTGAGGCTTTCTCGAAAGTGACCTCCAGTGGAACCCCTTTTTTCCCAGGTGGTAACTGAACTCCGATCCCATTTCCTCTTGGGTAACGGAAACAGCTAGGACGGTCATCTATGGCAGCAGCTGTTGCAACCATATGGAAAAGTTCAGCTTCATCGGAAGGAGCCATTACCACCATGTTGGGGAGGCAAGCCATGAAAGTGACATCAAAAGCCCCACAATGTGTTGGACCATCTGCACCAACGAGGCCAGCTCTGTCCATTGCAAATCTTACAGGCAGCTTCTGCAGATCAACGTCGTGTACAACCTGTTGCAGCAAATCAAAACATTCGTAATGGTTTTAAAATGCAACATGTTTAACTTAATACACGGAATAATAATCGATTACAATTCGTAAAAAAGAAAACCCGAGGTAACTTTAGTGGCTTGCCTGGTCATAAGCCCTTTGCATGAATGATGAGTAGATTGCACAAAAAGGTTTCAAGCCTTCACAGGCCAAGCCTGCAGCAAAGGTGACAGCATGTTGTTCGGCTATCCCCACATCGAAACATCTTTGTGGGAACCGGCGGAGGAAGAGGTTTAATCCGGTTCCACCTCCCATTGCAGCATGGATGGCAACAATATTTTTGTCTGCCTCAGCTTCCGCAATCAAAGCCTCAGCAAAATATGTAGTGTAAGACTGGGTAGCAGAATTGCCTTTGAATTGCTTTCCAGTTGCTGGATCAAACTTAACCACTCCTGAGAAAAGAAATCCAGGTACAGTTTATTCTTTTATTCCCTAAACTAAGGTCATATATCGAGGCACCAGTAAATTAAATCATAGGAAACGATCTCTCTTCTAAAAAGGCTTATTCTGTGTGTTACCGTGATACTTGTCAGCAGCTCTCTCTGCATATGGATAACCTCGGCCTTTCTCAGTGACAACATGGATCAAGACCGGACCCATTGTTTTAGTAGTCTTAACCTCTTTGAGAATAGAAACTAAATCATCGATGTTGTGGCCATCAACAGGTCCAATATAATATAGTCCAAGTTCTTCAAAAAGTGTTGATCCAGAACCACTGATCATTCCACGAGCATACTCATCAACTTTTGCAGCCAGTTCATGCATAGGCCCACCGATTTGCTTGGTAACTCCCTGCAATAAAACCACATCCAGTCTTAGTAAGTTTTAGTTTCTAGTAAAAATTATATTAGTTTTCTGGGTTCTATTCATTTCTACTTACCTTTGCAACCTCTCTCAGTTCTCTAAGAGGCCTGTTTGATTGCAGCCTGCTGAGAGCACTGCTCAAAGCTCCCACAGGTGGTATAGGTCCGTCGAGATTGGCAGTTGGCAGAGAAACTTGTTTATTGTCATTAAGAATAACAATCATATCAGAATCAAGATATCCGGCATTGTTCATTGCTTCGTAAGCTTGTCCTGCAGTCATAGCACCATCACCTATGACAGCAACAACATGATTCCTTTCACCTTTCAGATCCCTTCCCACAGCCATCCCTGTCCACCCGAAACATCAAGACAGTTAAATCTCTGAAGACCAAGTGAAACTAGGTTTGCATAACGGAATTGAAAATAGTATTTCACCATATCAAAAGCAAAAAAGTTCATTTAAAAAAACAACAAAATCGCATGTTAGCTAAAAGCAACATCAAAGAACTCGATAACGGTTCGATAAGAGTTATCTTGTTTCAATGTTTTAACCATACATATAATATGCAAAAAAGAATGCAGAAGGACTGGATTAATACCCAAGCCTGCAGAGATTGTGGTTGAACTGTGACCAGTCCCGAAGCAATCGTATTCACTCTCCGTCCGTTTCGTGAATCCGGCCAATCCATTAGTTTGCCTCATAGTATGCATCTTATGTCGTCTCCCAGTCAAGATTTTGTGAGGGTAAGACTACAAATCAAATGAAGAATTTTACCGAAATAAAGATCAATTCACCATCAGTCAACATCTTTCTTTTCTCATAAAACCAAGAAAGGCAAGAACCAAACCTGATGACCAACATCCCACAATATCTTGTCTCTAGGGGCATTGAAGACATAATGAAGAGCCACAGTGAGTTCAACCACACCAAGGCTTGAACCCAAGTGACCCCCAGTTTTTGAAACATTGAAAATAACATCAGACCGCAGTTCTTCAGATAGTTGTTTCAGTTCCTGCATGAAAAGTTCCCATATCATAATAATTGATAAAAGGCAAGGGAAAAGAACATGTTTTTTTTTTTTTTTTTGGATGTTTTTATACCTTGACAGAGAGATTTTTCATATGAATTGGATAGTTTATGGTGTCCAAGAGAGGCGTTGCTGGTCTTTGGGAGTGATATTCAGCTCCTTCTGATAGTGATGCATAAACCCCACCTGGCCTTTTCTTGACCTTTACCAAATCAAAACAAAAAACCACCAATTTTTTCAATTTATATTTATTTTAACTGAAATCTAATAAGTAATTGAATTCAAATAAAAAGAAAACCCAAATTTTGGTAAGCTATCCCTTTCTTATAACCAAAACTAAACCCATTAAACAAAACTCAAAAACTTTACTTAAACAAAGTATTATCTAAAACAAAGAACGACTATAAATTCTGATAAAAAAATAAACAAAATCAGTTTTCCTTTTTTTTAATGGTTATTTCATATGAACCTGATTGAGCTTCTTCAATGGCTGCAAAACCAGATCTGATCCACCAAGAAAATGAGAAGCAAAAGGAGTGGATTTTTGAGGATCTGAAGCTGCACCCCAGTTGATAATGGCAGGAAATGAAGATGCACAAAGGGCCATGACTAAAGACTATACAATCTCCAAAGACCAATAAAGTACCGCAACTGCTGACTAAGAGCACAAAACGAGAAGAACCCAGAAAAGTTTCCACTCTTTGAGTGCAAGAATGAAAGGTTATCCAATCAATGAAAGATTTATAGACAATTTGGTTATTGACTATTGCACCGTCATGTCACCCTGCTTTATTGCTTGATGATGGTACTAAGTGGAGGACTGTGTCGAAACCTTCCGTCAAGACTATATTAATATACTCTTATAAAAAAAAAAGGTTTTGTCTATAGAAAATGAACATCCAAACTTAAAAACGAGAGAGAAAAAAAAAGGGCCTTTTTTTTTTTTCTCTGAAAACCCAAAAATTATTATTAATTACATATAAATAAACTGTTTCTTCATTTGAATGTAAGAGGTTTTTATTATTACAGGGAGGGGGACAGCAAAGAGCAATGTTCTAGGATTGAAGTTGAAGTGGCAGGTCGTTCTCTGATTGGACCACGTCAATGGAAAAATCACAAATGGATAGATTACGGCGTTAGAAGAAGATACCTTTTTTTTCTTTCCTTTTGTTCCTATTTCTCGAGGAAAGGGTTGTTGTCTGTTATCGTTCTCAATCTGATCATTGTGAGCTTACGTTACTTTATGCTGTTGATGTGAAATGGATTAGTTAACTGGGGGGTCTGGCTGGTATCCAAGGTCAATCTAGAAAGGTTAATGGGGGGTTTTGGATATTTATATAAAATAAACATGGTTACAGTAATTTCGGCTTACTTTTAAATATGAGATATTTTCTTAGTTTGTATTAGATATTGTAATTATTAAGTTTATTTTTATTTAATTAATATTTAGATATTACTTATATTTAAGTCTGCAATTATTAAGTTTATTTTTATCAAATTAATATTTAGATACTACTCTATATTAGTTAGTTAAACTGAACTAAAAATGTTAGTAAACTTGTAAAAAAATTATAAATTCTATAAAAGAAATCAAATTTTAAAAAACTTTAGAAAACTTTGGGGACCAAACACAAATTCATTCTATTTTTAGACACTAATTATAAGATCAAAATAAATCTTTTAAAAAAAATCAATGGGGTTTTAAATGAGATTTTACAAAATTCAGAAGGGTTAAATTCAACCCTGCTCCCATCCATTACTTTTGTGTGTATTTTCATCCAATACAATTTTAGTCACTATTTGAAAATATGATTGACAATTCATAGATGGGTTTTGCACATTTGAATGGTGATGATTAATGTATTGGAAAGCAATGGATGAAAAAGTATTGGTCCAAATCCCAACCCCATTGTTGGTAGTCCCTTCCATTAAACATTGTTTAATTCGATTTGTCAACCACATTGTACATCTTGGTCATAGAAAACATCACTCTTACTAGCACTCATTGCAATTTACCTCGGTCCAATCTTCTTAATACTTACGAAAATGCTTAGGTGCATTTAAATTGAATATTGGGTGAACCTTGAGTATTTTCAGTAACTTCGGCTTGTAGGACTCCTTGCCTACTCATTTAGGAACTTCAAAAGGACCCTTGTATCTTTGCCAAGTCATATTAAGTCCGCAAGTTGCCATACTTGGTTGTATGTAACCTACATTCTATGGTTTAGGTAATCGCACTATATAACACTAAAATAATGTATAAGATGTACCTTCCATACATTTAGTCTGGTTGACCGCCCATGTTACACCAACAATTCTTTACCCATAAAATTTGATATAAAATCCACCTCTCTCAGAGGTGGTAGTTCCACTAGTAACTTAATAGACTTCATATTAGTAAAAGACTATTGCATATCTAGCACTGCTAAAGTGGTCTCATCAACGTTCAAAATTGCCAAGTTTATGTTTTTGTCACTATGTACACCTTTGGCTAGTTGGATTGCAAGTAACATCTTGGTTCTTGTAATGCCTCAAAAAATTTGATTTGATATTTCACACTATTTCAAGATCGGATATAATGAAATTTTGAGAAAATTTTAAAATGCGTCATATTGAGGATTCTTGGTCGCTGAAATCAGAGCTTTAAAATTTATAAAACGAATGATCAAACTTGGAAACTAACTCTGATAACGATTAAAGGCAAGTGTACCTATCGAACAGTAGTATAGCTTAGGCAAGACAGGATTGTCGAACCCAAAGAAACTAAAAGTACTAATACTAACTTTCTTTTTATTATTTAGCCTAAAATAAAGTGAAGTTGCTTTAAATCTAAATTAACGACTACTAAGCTAAAAATGCAAAGACAAAAAGAACGAATTGGGAAATAACTACAAGAAAAACTTAGTTGATCACGACGATACCCTTAGGAAGAATCCACCTAGACTTCACTTGTTATCTAACACTGAACCATACGATTTATTCACTTAGTTTGATCCGTAGGACTCCCTAACGTATATTAAACCCTCTCTCAAGGCGAATAACGTCTAACCCTAGGTAATTA
The DNA here is from genome assembly GCA_005393395.2 of Gossypium australe. Classification (NCBI taxonomy): domain Eukaryota; kingdom Viridiplantae; phylum Streptophyta; class Magnoliopsida; order Malvales; family Malvaceae; genus Gossypium; species Gossypium australe. The sequence continues at coordinate 109,928,242 of CM016623.1, forward strand.
GTGGAACTCTCGTTCTCTTATAATAACCCCTAGAATAGCAGTAAGTCGATCTATGGACTCCCATATTAGGTTTCACCCTAATCCGGCAAAATCTCGTCACCCTATCTCTAGGTGTGCGATCAACTCCGCTTAATTATATTAGATCTACTCTTAAGCAGGGTCTATTCCTCCTCCACCTAAACACATCAAACTTGAATCAATATCCGCGAAATATTAACTCAAGAATTAAGCACACATAATTAAGAACAAACTAAGTATTTATCATATAATCAGAAAACGATAACAAGATTCATCTAGGTTTCAGCCCCTTCAAGTATCTGAGGGGTTTAGTTCATAACAAATAAAGAAAACATCTCAAGAGAAAAGATAAAACAAAACATAAGAAATCCCTAAAACTCCCTGAAGGAATTGAAGGAGAGATCCACTGTCTTGAGTAGAATTCCGGCTTCTTGGGATGGATCAACTGGCTAACTTCGAGCGATTCCCTCAACTCTGACATTTCCGGCTTAGCTCATTGGCCTAGCTCGACGCCCCCTTCAAAGGTGGTACTTAGGGGTTATTTATAGGCTCTTGGAATGTGATTCTTTCTCCCTAAGTATCCTTTTCCGACTGAAATTTTCTAAAGCCACGACAGGGACACGGCCATGTCACACACCCGTGTGACTCGTCTTCAAGCCGTGTTCGAATTTCTAAGTTGAGGCACGACCGTGTAGATCAGGGGTGAGGCCGTGTTCTAGATGCTTGACAAGGCACGACCGTCTGCTCTTTGGGCCAGGCCGTGTCGATTTCGTGATATGGCCCATTTACTCTGTTTTGGGCCCGTTTTATGTTCTATTCATCCTCGAGTGATATCCTGGGTATAAGACATGAAAAGAAAAGATTAAGAGCACCTTTTTACATAAATTGAGGAATAAATCATCCAAAAACAAGCTAAATGTGGGATTAAAATATGTTATAATTATGGTTTATCAAATACCCCCACACTTAAGCTTTTGCTTGTCCTCAAGCAAAATTCTCAACATACAATGAAAACGAACTTTCCATAATTCACAATTCCTACTGACAATGCCTTATCATAATTCATAGATAATTTATACATGGATAATTCAATTCAAAGAGTCCTAAAGATTCAAATGATAAGTCATTCATTTGTAATTCGAAAACGTAGGTGTCTCCCCTTATCTGGATAATTACCTTTAATTCGAAATTGACAAGAGTTGACATCCTTACTAAAAGATTCACTGAAATCACTCAAAGTGTTTAAGGTTCATAAAAAGAAGCACTCATACGTCGAACCTGAAAAGTTAATCCCATAGGCTTGCCTGAAAATCAAATCTCCACCACTGTAAAATGAGATGATAAACAGATCAAAAGGTCTTTGTTAGGGTTGTAACGGGGCTAGGGTTAAGGTGTGGATAAAGGCTGAAATTAGAAGGTTAGAATCGAGATTGAATTGGCAAGTACCTACCTAAGAATACTGAAATAATATTTACATTAACTGAAGATAATAATCCTAATAATACGAGCTTTTCTTTTGGAAAATAAGCTTTAACTGTATAAGCTCACCACTAATACTGAATATACTTCGATTTTTTTTAAGAACAAACTAATAATAATAATGGCTGAATTCAACTCATGCTCTGATTTAATTCGGTAACTAATCAAATCATATCTCGATTAAAGGGTAGTCAAAAGGAGGGTGATAACAAATACAAAGGGTTTTGGGTTATTAATAGGTGAGTCAATAAAAGGGGTTGTTAGGATCAACCGGGTTCACTAGGGGTTAATTTATGGAGGTAAGCTATTTAGTGGAGTGAGTGGGTTAAAACCTAGGTGCCTTTATCATCTCTGTATATCAAATCATCAATGTGGTCTCAACATGTATAAACAAGGTAAGTTCTAGAATAACAGTTCAAAGTTGACACACTCATAATCAAAAAGTGAGCACGAACAAGAATATATGCTCTATAAGGCTCAAAATCTCACAAAAATTATGGGTGTTTTGACATCAATCTCATAAATTTCAAATTTCAAAGCAATATCCAAATTTAGGTTAACAACCTAGCAAAAATTTTTGTTCTGAAAAATAGACTTATCATGCTTGATTCTCTAGTATCTTTAAAATTTAATTATCAATGCATAATTATCAATGACTTAATCTAAAACATGTCAATAAAAATCATAAATCATCAGAATTTCATCCTAATTAGTTATGAAAATTTTACTTAAAAACAGGACTGCATTCAGGGATTTGAGAATAATGAAAAAAAGTTTGGCCGGGTTTGAGAATAATGTAGAAAGTTAGGCTCTTTTTTAGATAAATATTCACCCCCCACAATGTACAAAGATAGGTATAACATTTATGGGATAAATCAAAAGAGAAGGGGAAAGAATACTCCTTGAATTTTGGATGGTGTCCTTGGAGGATGGTAGAGGTCGTGGTGTGTATGTTTGAAGAGGTCGGTTTGGATGACGAACCTGTGCTAGATGAAGAAATTGGAGAGCTCGTAGAGGATTAGCCAGGGATTATTTAGACACATTTAAAATAACCTAAATGTATAATTTAAAACAAGAAATAAAAAGGAAAGGAGACTAAGAAGGAAAATAAAAATAGAAGAAAAGGTGGATGAACCGGAGAGTCCTTATTGATGGATGGTTCGCGAGGTGGGTGTGACTTCTAGGGCTGCGGAGGTGCTGGCGGTGGCAGAAGTGGCGTGATTCCCTAGCAGCCTGGCGAACCTGACACTAAGAAACTAAAATAAATTAAACTAAACTAAGCATAAGATTGTCAAAGAGAAGGAAATTGAAGCAAAAGAGAAAAGAAAAATAAAAACTAATTGGTCTCAAAGACCCTTGGCTTGGTGAGCAGACGAAGCTGCCGGCATGAACTCATGTTGATCGTTCTTCTTTGAGAAGACTATGGTTGGCCTTTTTCGCTTCTTCGACATGATTTTGGATGGCTCAAGGATCTAGAGATTTATTATAAAGAGGAAAAAGTCTGAGAGGGAGAAGGGAGAAAAGAAAAGAATGAAGAAATCAGATGGGGAGAAGGGGAAGGGCTGTGGGGTTTAAATAGGATTTCAAATCTGGCACGTTCCCACGCCCGTGGACCAGGGGCGTGTCGATTTACACGACCGTGTCGCATGACTGTGTGTCTGTGCGTGCTGTATCTCCCTGGCCGTTCTTCTACTAACCACGCCCGTGTATGTGAAGTTAGTATGTTAGCACGGTTGGGAGGCACGGGTGTGTTCTGCCCGTGGTCGACTAGTCAGTAACCTCGCACGGTTGTAAGACACGAACGTGTTTTGCCCGTGGTGTGTAAGCCAGTAGCTTTACACGATCGAGAGGCACGGGCGTGCCACTTTTACGGAGCCCGTGGGGTAGTGGTTGGATCCGTGACGTCGAAAAGTGGTTGGGACTGATTTGCATGGCCTCTGATAAGTCAGTACGGAGATTCTGGTGGTCCACACGGTCACGGACACGGCCGTGTGTAAGACCGTGTAGCCTTGACATTCTGCACTTTTGGTTAGTTTAAGAGAGAAGAAAGAATGGAAGAAAAGAAACCGATAAATTTAAAAGTAAATAGTGTTAGTTGCTCAGGTTGCCTCCCAAGAAGCGCTCATTTATAGTCTTAAGCTAGACTTACCCTATTTTCGGTTTTAAAAGAAGGTTCATGGAGCAGAAGCTCCTCTCTTATATCTCCAACATCTGCACCATTATAAATTTTGAGTCGGTGACCATTTACCTTGAATGTGCCCTTAGTGGGGTGAGTTACCTCAATTGTGCCGTATGGAAAAACTGTTTTGACCATGAATGGGCTTGACCATCTTGATTTCAGCTTCCCAGGGAATAATTTAAGCCTTGAGTTGTATAGTAGGACTAAGTCCCCCACTTTGAATTGTTTCGACTTCTTTAGATGAGAATTGTGACGTCGCTTTGTTGCCTCTTTGTATAGTTTTGAGTTCTCGTAGGCTTCAGCTCTCCATTCGTCTAGCTCGTTTATCTGCATCATTCTTTTCTTTCCTACAGTTCTAAGATCAAAATTTAAAAACTTTATTGCCCAAAAAGCTTTATGCTCTAACTCAAATGATAGATGACATTTTTTCCCGTATACAAGTTTGTATGGGGATGTCCCTAGAGGTGTTTTAAATGTTGTTCTATAGGCCCATAAAGCATCATCTACTTTTAATGCCCAACTTTTCTATTGGATTCAACCGTTTTTTCTAGGATGCGCTTAAGTTCTCGGTTTGCTACTTCAACTTGCCCACTGGTTTGAGGGTGATATGGGGTAGTTGTCCTGTGGTAAACTCCATATTTCTTTAGAACTTTTTCAAATTGAGTATTACAGAAATGAGTACCCCTATCACTAATGATAGCTCTAGGTGTCCCAAATTGAGAAAATAGTTTCTTGAGAAATTTAACTACTGCCCTAGCATCATTGGTAGGTAAAGCTTCTGCTTCTACCCATTTTGACATGTAATCCACTGCCACTAATATGTATTTATTTCCAAACGAACTAGGAAATGGTCCCATAAAATCAATACCCCATACATCAAATATTTCACATGATAACATATATGTTTGAGGCATTTCATTACATTTAGAAATATTACCTGTTCTTTGGTATTTATCACACGAAGTAACATACCTGTTGGCATCTTTGAATAGAATGGACCAATCAAAACCTGATTCGAGTATTTTGTGTGCTTTCTTAATTCCACTATAGTGTCCTCCTGAAGGTCCTGAATGGAAATGCTCCATGATTTTGCTTGCTTCTGCTTTGTAACGCATCTTCGAATTACCTGATCTGCACATATGCGGAAAAGAAAGAGATCCTCCCAAAAATAATTTTTCACATCAGCAAAGAATCGCTTCTTTTGGTGATGTGTTAGTCTTTTTGGTAAGATGTTAGCTGCTATAGCAGGCCTAACAATACTTAATTCTGCTCCTGTTAAATGCGGTTTAGCATAATCAAACATAGTACGTGGAGCATTGTTCTCCCCCACATCATGTGGTGGTGGATTATTCTCGTCCATCCCTTCAGTAGGATTGGATCTGCCTTCTTGATCTTCCTCTGTGTAATTTAGGGCTCGTCTGATTCTCTGCGAGTCCTACGAACGGTAGCTTCAATTTCATTATCGTATACCAAAGGTCCTCTCGGGTTCCTTCTAGTCATAAACTAAAGGTACCCGCTGAGAAAAGAAAAAGAAGGAAAATTTAGCATAAATTAAAATTTAACCTAGAAAATAAAAATAAAAGTAAATTGCGAAAAAAAGAGAAAAAAAAATATTGGCTAAAGTAATAAAAATAGAGCGTTCTTAATATTTTAGTTCCCCGGCAACGGCGCCAAAAACTTGATCACTGAAATCAGAGCTTTAAAATTTATAAAACGAATGATAAAACCTGGAAACTAACTCTGACAATGATTAAAGGCAAGTGTACCTATCGAACAGTAGTATAGCTTAGGCAAGACCGGATTGTCAAACCCAAAGGAACTAAAAGTACTAATACTAACTTTCTTTTTATTATTTAGCCTAAAATAAAGTGAAGTTGCTTTAAATCTAAATTAACGACTACTAAGCTAAAGACGCAAAGGCAAAAAGAATGAATTGGAAAATAACTAGAAGAAAAACTCAGTTGATTACGACGATACTCTCAGGAAGAATCCACCTAGACTTCACTTGTTATCTAACACTAAACCATACGATTTATTCACTTACTTTGATCCGTAGGACTCCCTAATGTATATTAAACCCTCTCTTGAGGCGAATAACGTCTAACCCTAGGTTAATTAGTGGAACTCTTGTTCTCTTATAATAACCCCCTAGAATAGCAGTAAATCGATCTATGGACTCCTATATTAGGTTTCACCCTAATCCAGCAAAATATCGTCACCCTATCTCTAGGCGTGTGATCAACTCCGCTTAATTATGTTAGATCTACTCTTAAGCAGGGTCTATTTCTCCTCCACCTAAGGACATCAAACTTGAATCAATATCCGCGAAACATTAACTCAAGAATTAAGCACACATAATTAAGAACAAACTAAGTATTTATCATATAATTCAGAAAATGATAACAAGATTCATCTAGGTTTCATCCCCTTCAGGTATCTGAGGTGTTTAGTTCATAACAAATAAAGAAAACATCTCAAGAGAAAAGATAAAACAAAACATAAGAAATTCCTAAAACCCCCTGAAGGAATTGAAGGAGAGATCCGTCGTCTTGAGTAGAATTCTGGCTTCTTAGGATGGATCAAGTAGCCAACTTCGAGCGATTCCCTCAACTCTGACCTTTCCGGCTTGGCTCCTTGGCCTAGCTCGACGCCACCTTCAAAGGTGGTACTTAGGGGTTATTTATAGGCTCTTGGAATGCGATTCTTTCTCCCTAAGTATCCTTTTCCGACTAAAATTTTCTAAAGCCACGACAGGGGCACGGCCATGTCACACGCCTGTGTGACTCTTCTTCAAGCCGTGTCCGGATTTCTAAGTTGAGGCACGGCCGTGTAGATCGGGGGTGAGGCCGTGTTCTAGATGCTTGACAAGGCACGACCGTCTGCTCTTTGGGCCAAGCCGTGTTGATTTCGTGATATGGCCCATTTACTCCTTTTTGGGCCCGTTTTATGTTCTTTTCATCGTCGGGTGCTATCCTGGGTATAAGACATGAAAAGAAAGGATTAAGAGCACCTTTTTACATAAATTGAGGAATAAATCATCCAAAAACAAGCTAAATGTGGGATTAAAATATGTTATAATTACGGTTTATCAATTCTTATGAAAGAAAAATTGATTTCAAAGAAGAAAAGCAATGAAAAGAATTATGGAGGTAAGCATGTGGAAAAAAGAATTAAATTGCAAATTCTAAAAAGCCGGAGGATTAAAATGCAATTTGACCAAAATGGGCATATTATTTTTTTATCAATGCAATGCGAGATATTATTGGTTATTTGGTAAGGGAACTACTTGGAATATATACTGGTTTGATTAAAATCTTTTTTGGATCAAATTGAAATTACTAGAAAGTTTAGGGTCTAAATGTAAATTTCACATTTTTACTGAGAAAAGAGAAAAAAAAGAGTGTGGTTTTCAGCTCATAAGGACTTGTATTAAAGGTTAAGTTTGATTTATGGGTTCCGAGTTCAATAAATCTCTATGTATAGTGAAGAAAGTAATTAAAAGGTGAAAAAAGGCAAAATGATAATTTTACCACATAAGGGCATTTTGGTCACTTTTAAAGATTTAAATATTGGAAATATTATTTTTTATGAGATATTTGATATGTATAATTAATTTGGACCGTTGGATGTGATTTTCGTGAAGAGATTAAAAGTGGACTGCAGATTTTAATTGAGGTTTGATCAAATTTTGACTTGGGTATTTTTATTAGTGTTTTTTTAATGCAAACTGGCACGCTTTATTGAGAAAGAAAGATGATAGAAATAGTCATAACATGTTCCAAGAAACACCTTGGGAAATCAAAGAAAAACAAAGACTAGAAAAACAAGTCATTTCCTCCTCTCTACCCTAAGGACATCTCTATTTTAGTAAATAAATCTTATAATACCAAGGGGAAACAATGACCACGCTCAAGTTTAAGAAAAATAAACTTTTGCTACAGAAAAAGAAGACTTTCTAGCTTTTTGAAATGTCTACAACTGGAAACTTATCTGAGATGATGAAGGTATTGTTTCTCTACCTCTGCCATCTCTTGAATCACCATCGGGGCTTCTTCAATCCACCAGACATCCCATTTACAACAAAATCCTTCCTTGGCGAGCAAGTGGGCTACTCGATTCACCCCTCTTGGTATGTTGGAACTTGATTCTTTTAAAATCCACAGAGAATTGTTCCGTTTCCCAAATAATATTACTAGTTATCAATCTATCAATTCATGTTGCCTTTAGCTTCTTTATCATTAACAAGGACTCGCCTTCTATTTCCACAAATTGGAAACCCATATCTTAAGCAAATCTAATTGCTCGGGTGCTATCTAAGGCTTCTGCTATTAAAGCATCATGTATATGAGGGTTCCATAGACAAGCTACTCCCATGATAAGTCCATCACTATTCCTTATAACAACGCATATACTTGATGCTTCTAGACCCTTGTCGAAGCCCGCATTGAAGTTTACGCGAACAAAAGGTTCCAAAGGAGGTCTCTACCACACTGGCTCCCATGGCATATGGTCTAAATTATGCTCTATCAGTGCTTTTAACTCTCTGGCATAGTGATCTGCCATAATTTGATACGTCAAATTAGATTCTTCATTGCACTTAAGGAGCTTATTGTTAAGCAATTTAAGTGTCTTTTATATGTTTTTGTCAATTTTTAGCTTTTTTGTTAATAAATTATTTTTAGTTTTAAGCTATTTTTGAGACGCCCATACAATTCAAGCAATCAAAATACTTTTAATCACTTGGAATTCTAAACCCATGGGTCACGACACCCTAATCAACATATCATCAACAATCACCTAAGTCTGAGTGTTAATGAACCTAAGCTCTGATATCACCAAATGTAACACCCTATACCCGTCCCGTTCACCGAGCCTGATAATAGGTTACTACACCACCGTCTCACATTGCATACAACAGAAGTCGACACATTATTAAACATACATCCTTTTGTTTCCTTTATTATTATGACATTTACATGAAACTTAGATCATTCACACTCCAAGGAAGTTGAATCATGCTAAACATTTATTGAATAATCATAAGACAAGCACTAAACATGCATTAGGACCATTTAGCAAAATTTCCCAAAAATGTTACATAAGTATTGATATTGGTAGAGTGGTATCGATAATTCTCTCAAGTGGTATTGATACCGCTTGGAAAATCGATACCAAATTAGGTTACTATTTCTCATATTAAAAACCCAACTTTTGGAAAATCGGTACCATTGAAAAAGTATCGATAATTTTACCCCCGAGTATCGATACTCATGGTAAAATATCGATACTAGTTAGCAAAACTGACTTCTTGCACTTTGAAAATTGTAGAGGTATCGTTTTTAAATCGGAATATCAATACCTCTATTCCAGATTTTAAAAACATAGCATATATGATCACTTAGATCATTCCAAATAGGTTCTAAACATCATGCATCAATTGTCTCATAAAATAAACACTGAAATGTCTCAAATAATAGTCCCAAACACCATATGTAAAGTCCACAAAGTTTATAACCACAATAGGCATGCAAACAACCAAAAATCATAGCAAAACCAATATAACATCTACCGCATTGCCTTTTATTCCCAAAACACAAATAAATAAAAGAACACCTACTAATAGCAACTAAAGTTTCTGGCTTGGATCACCCCTCGATACCACACCGCTCACACTGACACTACTTATCTGCAATTGTTATAAAGGAGTGGGTGAGTTTAACAAGCTCAGTGAATTCTTAGAACAACCACTACGCCAACAAGTCATTATGCATCGACTAAACAGACATTAACCACATGATTATTTAAGCATGTATCGTAGTACATATAAAACACATTTAATCACATCCAGACATATTTTATATGATAGTTTGACTCTTGAGGTTATGAAACATAATGTGGACTCTATCACCACACATCAGATACACAGATCTCCAACACAGCAAGATGACTCATAGAGTCGAACATGTCCCATAAGTGAAGCGTATAGCTAACATTCTCCAACACACCAAACACAAATATCCTGGTGAATGGAGCTTAGCTCACATTCCCTTATCTCTCAAAAAATTGTCCCTTGACCTCAACACATAATCACATCACAAAGATCAGTACTCACAATCCTATGGCATGCCAACTATATTCAACGGTCTCATAAAATCACAATGCCAAAATATCCACATTACTATCACATTTTTACTTACTGACTTTTCGCACATATTCACTGCATATTCACATCGTTATCACATTATAATCACTGTCACATGGTATGAAAACATACCTATATATTTATTGCCACATGGCATGAATATTATACCTACATATTCTCTTTCACGACAACCATCACAAGCTTATGGAACATCTCATAGTATCTCATGTATGTTCATATTTTCACAATTTCACAAACACACATATCACATTTAGTCATAGGCGTGAGAACACTTACACTCAAAATTTAGAGTAGGGGTTTAGGCTAACTTTAAATTCCCAATTACACAATGAATCATCAACGAGCGACGATTCCAAAACACTCACCAAAATATGCTTTCGTCAAAAGCCAAAAGCTCAAACAAGCTTTTCTTTGCCTTTGTATCTACTCGTTGAAGGTCTTATTGACCTCTAAGACTTCAACAAGACAAACCACACAAACATATAATCAACAACCAGTCATTAACTCACCTTAAACAGTAAAAAAATAATAGTCTAAGCTATATTCTCTTTTAACCGAAACCTTCGACATAGAAACTTTAAATTTGAATATCTCGGCCTACACTTAATCTTTTCATGCAAAACGAATTCCGTTCATCTACATCTTTATCTACGACTAATTCCCAACCTTTAAACTACACAAAACTACACATTTCAAGGTATCGACACTTTTCAACAAGTTTTGGCCATTATGATGAAAATTCATTAAAACTGGAGAAATCCTTAACGAAACTTCAATATAGGTTTAGAAACCTTCTAGTCATATTAAAACAAGTAGAACACTTTGAAATCACATTTTATTCCACAATCCCAAAATTCACAACTAACAACCAACTTTTCTACTTTTATTTAAAACATATGTTTTAAAGGCTAACAATTAAGTTTAAGAGACTAGATATCATTTAAAACTATTAGAAGGACAAATGCTTACCTTCGATGGAAGAAACACGAGCCTTGATGCAAATATGAGAAAACCCATTCTTAAAGAAGATAATGAAATTAGTGAGGTTTTTTTGGGTGTTTTTCTTGTTTTCAATAGAGATTTATGGTTCAAAGAATGTTGGAAATCAACAGTAATTAAGATTTGGAAATAAAAATAGAATGAAATAGCAAGAGAAAACAAATGGGACGACAAGAGCTTCTGTAGGGAGCTCTATCGTGAACAATTTAGAGAAATAGGGAGTTTTTAGGTTGATTTTAAAATTTTGTGTAAATTACTTCATAAAACTCTCAGTTTTGACTCTTTTACAAATCAATCCTATTTTCAAAATTAGAGGTATTTAAAACTCATTTTCAGAAATTGACTTAATTTTCTAATAGCCATTGCCGAAAACATTATCGATTACCAACCTTATGATATTCCGAGCACATATAAGCTAAAATTCCTAAAATACCCTTGAAACTTCTAAGCCCAATTTTGAGGTGTTACAATTCTCCACTCTAAAAAGAGTTTCATCCTCGAAATTACTTGTACTAAATAGATAAGGATATTGTTGTCTCATCTGGTTGCGCTACAAAACTTTAACTAGCGGAAACCTCTTGTTACACAAAACCTTATCTTCACAAGCTAGAATCTCAATCGGTTCCTCTTCATAAGTGAGATAAGGTCAAACCTCGATCTCCTCTACTGGCACAATATGTGACGAATCTAAATGATACTTTTGATGTATAGGCATAGGGAAAACATTATGAATTCGCTCAAGTTACGACAGCAACTTGAGTCAATAAGCTATCGGTCCAATCCTCTCAACAACTTCATAAGGTCCAACATATCTTGGACTCAATTTACCCTTCCTTCCGAACCTCAAAACCTCCTCTTAAAAACCTTCAACATATCATGTATTGCTCGCCCATGAACTTCCTCTTAAAAACCTCAATAAAATAACCCCAAGTCAAACGATCAGCAATAGTACCTCTCTTAATCGTATTCCACCAACAATGAGCCTCACCGTCAAGTAGGGACACAGTACAACCCAACTTCTCCTGTCAGAATAGGACATCTAGTCGAGGATCCTTTCAACTTTTTCCAACCAGCACTCAGCTATGGTCAGATCAGTTTTTTTACCCTAGAAAACTCTTTACCATCCAATACCCACAGACGTTCAAGCTACAACCCTCGATTAAAAGGCATAGGATTCACAGGTGCAGGAGTAGGGTTAGCACCAGTAATCCTCTGAAATGCTCCAATCATAGCTTCCATCAGAGGGCCAATACCTTCATCAGGTATGTTAACTCTACGCGGCGGAACAAGAGGTGTAGAAGATGTACCATTCTCTTGAGCATTAGCATTCACATTCACACGTCTACGAGGCATATCGAATCTAACAATCTAGCATACACAAATAAATAAGAGGTGTGAGTGGCGGGGAAATGATCTAAGTTACATTCCTACAAGAAAACTTTAGGATTAAGGCAGTGTGTTCCCATTCCTACCCCACATGCAATTCAAATAGAGATATTTTCAAACACTTTTAAGCAATCAGAGTAACTTAAACATTTGGGTTTCGCAACCCAATCCACACAACAATCACCTAGGTCCTAGTGCTAATGAGCCTGGCTCTGATACCACCAAATGTAACACCTTATACCAAGCCCGATTGTCGAGCCCTAATATTAGGACGCCACATTACTGTCTCATCAACAACATAGCCAAATCATCTTATCAAATATGAGAATAATGTCATATTATTAATCTTAACATATATAGAGTTTCTAAGTCACAAATACTCAAAGCATCATTAAATTAAGCTAAGCAAACATTAAACGAGCTTATTACACAATTGCAACATACATTTGAACCACTTAGCAAAATTTCAAAACAAATCACGTAGGTATCGGTACTAATACAATGGTATTGATATTTATCATAGATGGTATCGGTACCACCTAGAAAATTGATACCAAATCAGCATTTTGTTTCTTGCTTAAAATTAAAACATAAGAATTTTATCGGTACATTTCAAAAGGTATCGATTTAATTAACTCGAGTATCGATACTCTTGACATGGTATCAATACCAAATTGTGTTACTGACTTCCTGCACATTAGAAATATCATGGAGGTATCAATTTTAAAACCCGACTATCAATACCTCTATTCTAGACGGCAAAAATACAACATATTAAGGTATTTAATCCATTCTAACTAATAACTATTCAACATGCATCTATTACCTCATCAAACCATCATCAAAACGACTATAATAATAGTTCAAAAAATTGTAAATATGTCCAAGTAAGAAATCAATATATCAGGATCCAAGTCCATAAATAATAATAACAATAGAGTCACGTAACATTCAAACATCATGACAAAAAAATCAGCTAAAAGTCTACCACATTGCCTTGTCCCCATAATTCCAAAATAATATCTATAAAACACATACTCAAATGCTAAACTACTTGGATCAATCCCTTGGAAAATTTTTGGACCGTTAACACAACGCTAACAGTCTGCAAAGGTTTAAAAAGGAATGGGTGAGCTTAAACAAGATCAGTGAATTATTAGAATATCTACCATGCAAACATTTCAGCATGCATTAACGAAGCAACCGTATAGCACAATTAAAACATTTCCAATGTTAATGTCATATATTTATTCATGCATTATTCATTGGTTCATTTACATAGTAGTCACATACTCATCTAGGCATATATCACATTACACATAATCACATTTATGATAATTTGGCACTTGAGACTATGAAACATAAAAGGGGGCTCTATCACCACACATCGGATACACGGATCTCCAACACATCAAATGACTCGTAGAGTCGAACATATCCCAAAAGTGGAGCATATAGCTAACACTTTCCAACACACCAACATATATCAGTGAATGAAGTTTAGCCACATTCTCTTATCTCTCCAAAATTGTCTCGGGCCTCAGCGCCCTAAAAACACAACACAAAAGTGAGTACTCACAATCCTATGACATACCAACTATATCCAACAGTCTCATATGGTCACAAGGCCAAAATATGCACAATATAACACACATTTACTTACCGATTTTCCATTCACTATTATTGCATCTTTGCATCATTAGCACAACATTATCACTGCCATTTAGCATGTATAACATGCCCACATTTAAACTTTCACAACAATCATCACATGCATATCACAGATGTCTTAGCATAACATCTTCTCATTTTTACAATCACATAAGCATATATTTCACAAATTAAACATGGGTACAAGAAAGCTTACACAAGAAATTTAGAGTAGGGGTTTAAGCCACTTCTAAATTCCCAATTAACGTAATGAATCGTGTTAAAAAGCAACGATTTCAAACACTGACCGTTCACGCTTTCACCTAGATGCCGAAAGCTCAAACTACCTTTTCCTTAACTTGTAAAAGGTCTTAACGATTTCGAAGCTTCAACAAGTCACAGAAAAAGAATAACCAACATTTAGCCAAAGACTCTTTTAAATCAAACAAAAACACAAGCCTAAGCTAGATTCTCTGGTAACCGAAACTTTCGACATAGCAAACTTGAAACTCAATTATATCTGTCTATACTTAATCTTTTAGCCTAAAATTGATTCCATTCATCTTATTATTCACCAACGACTGATTCTTAACCTTGATTCTTAACCTTTAAACTACACAAAACTACCTAAATCATGGTATCAATTTTTTTTGACATATTATGACAATTTTTATGAAAATTCACTAAAACTTAAGAAATCTTTAGCGAAAATTTAAACTAGGTTTAGAAACCTTTTATTCACATCAAAACTAATTGAAAAACACTTTTGAAGCCATATTTTTATTCCAAATCCCAAAATCCACCATTAACGACCTAATTTTCAGCTTTTATTCAAAACATATGATTTAATTTCTAAAAACTCATTTTTGAAAGCTTGATAACATTAAAAACTAATAAGAAAATGAATCATTACCTTCGATGAAAGAAAAATGGACATTTGGTTGAAAATTTGGAAAACCCACAAACTATAGTGAATGAAATGGTGTTTTTAATGCTTTCTCTTTGATTTTGGAAGGGATTTGGTGTATAAAACTTGATGGAAATTAAAAGAATTAGAGTTTGAAAGGTTAAGATGGATGAATGAAGTTCAAGGTTTCAATGGGCGACACAAAAAGATGAGAGAATGGTTGTATCATGTGTAGTTGTAAGTGAATGGGGAAATAGGTTGATTTTTAAAGTTTTGGTTTAACTGCCTTATAAACACTCAAAATTTAGCCCCTTTTACAAATCAATCATCTTTTCAAAATTGATGGTTCTTTGAAAATGTTTTTCAAAAATTGGTTTGATTTTCAAAAAGCCATAGACGAACACATTTCTAGTTTACCATGCTATAAAATTTTCAAGCACACATGAGCTAAAATCCCCAAATTAACCTTGAAACTTTTAAGCCCTATTTTGAGGTGTGACATAGATATAATTCTTAAGTTGCATGAGAGGTAGTTCTCATACAAGTTTAATGTTTTACCACTATGTGACCTAATTGTTCGATTTAGTCCAAGGGTCGTCTTTTGCATGTTATATGTATTTACTTAAGGACAAGTAAAGAGTTAAGTGTGAGGGAGTTTAATTTGCCATAATTTGACACGCCAAATTAGGCTCTCCATTGCACTTAAGGAGCTTATTCTCAAGCAATTTAAGTATCTTTTATATGTTTTTGTCAATTTTTAATTTCGTTGTTAATAAATTGTTTTTATTAGTTTTAAGCCATTGTTTAGACCCAAACTGGCCAACCATGCCATGGAGAACCTAACAAGTTGATTGAGTGCTGTAAGGATTCAACGGTAACCCGGGCATAAAGCAAACATCACCTAGAATAAGGGTATCATGATATTGAAGCATGGAAGCCGTGACACCCCTAACAATGTTGAGATGAGGAGAATAGAGACCATCTACAGTGGTACCGCGATACCAAACCATGGGTATCGCGATACCAAGACCCTAAGATTTCCAATCTCAAGACTATCGCGGGTATTGCGATTCCCAATCCTGGGTATCGTGATACCGCTGCCCGACGAGTGAAAAAACTACAAAGGTAATTTTGTGTCCAAACAATCTTATGTCTTCTTTTCACTTAAGGGGAAAATAGTCATTGTTAGGTTAAATGTTAGTAGGCTATAAAAAAATTTATAAGCCTTTCACTTCAGATTTTGGTGGTTGAAAAACTCTCCTTAGGTTTTCATAGTATAGGTTAGGTTTTCTTTTCCTTTCCTTTCCTTTTTCTTTTCATTTTTAGTTTAGGTTTTCTTTGTTTCTTTTAGGTTAGATCTTAGTGTGATAGTTTTCTTTCTTCCTTAGTGTTATAGATTTTGTAAACAAGGATGAACAAATTCTTGGGCTTCAATGGATCTTCATCAATTGAATGAGCATTTTCTTAAACCATTTGCTTTCATTTTATGCTTACCATACGTTTGATAAAATGTTTGTTTGGAATTTGAGTTTGAGTTTGTCCTAAATTTGTTGGATGGTTAATTGTTTGGTTGTTTGATAGCTTAAGTTAATGCCTATTCTTGATTGATTGGTTGTTTGATTATATCGAAATGCTTAATACATTAAAATTGACGCTTGTAGCAAAAAACCTAGATAAACGAGACCAATAGGAGAGTTTATCCTTAGATTGTTTGATATAATCGTGCCGAGTAGTGAAATCGAGAGGTAATCTATATGCCTAGGTGAGACTGAAAGGTAACCTTAGGTGATATCTTTTACTCCAGGACGAGATCGAGATGATATTCCTAACTAATAGTGGCAACCAATATAATCGGTATAGGTTCATTAGTTTAATTAGCACTCAAATAATCAATCGACCATTATTTAGTCATTTACATTGTATAAAACGTTAGGAAGAAAGTTTAGCTTAGTTAGTTTAATTTTAGTTTATAAACCAATTTATATTTGGACTTGCACTAATAATTTTTGACTTGATTAGATTAGTAATTGCTTAACTTGTAATTAACTTGATAAACACATTTATCCATTTGGCAATCCATCGGGTTCGATCCTTGGAATACTCTAGTGTTCCATTGTAACACTAAAAATATTACAACAGATATTGTTCGCTTGCAAATAAAATCGCTCTCCAAAATAGTTTTTTCCAAAATAGTTTGTTTTAGCACGCACACACGCACGCACGCAAGCGGTCACATAGTCCATTATAAAGGTAAAGGCCTCAATACATGATTGTTGTTTTCTTTCATGTACTAGTAGATTCCTTGAGAACCAAATTGTGCAAACCGCCACAATAATAAGTAGCTTTTGAGAATGACTCCTCCAATTAAACAGATTTCTAACCCAACCTACCATGATATTATTTGTTTGGCTCATCCCCCAGTTGATCCTTAAATTTTTCCAAATTTGTAGGGCTATTGGGAAATCTTCGCTAACGTGAATAGTCTCTACCTCAAGGTGGCAATGAGGACAAGTTGCATTAGCCGTTAATATTTTTAGGCACAAATTAGCTTTAGTAAGCACAAAATTATTCATGAATCATCATAATGTAAGTTTCATCTTTTCTAGTGCTTGTGTTTGCCATATCTGTCTATAAAGGCCTCAAATATAGTCGTTGATATGATTGCATGTATCATCATCAGTCGCAGGAAAGCCTCTAAGTAGTAGTCTGTAACCACTTCGAATCTTATATTCTCCCGACCTTTCGAGAAACCATCTCATATAATTTCTTAGATGATTTTGCGCATGTGGAATGCTAAAGATTTTCTTTACACCCTAAATATGAAATAAGGTTAAGACCCGACCCTCTTTCCATTTCCTAGTATGTGCATTAATCAAATCTGTCATCTATTGAATTCCACTAACTCGAGCTGATTTCACTTTACAGGGTCCATCACCAGGAAGTTAACATATATCCCAAATAGAGATTAAGCTTTCACTTCCCACTTGTTAGCTAATTCCTTTCTCAAGGAGGTCTCTTACTGCCTAAATGCTCCATCAATTTGCTGAAGGTTGACTTCCTAACTCAGCGCTTAAGAAATCTTTCTTTGTGTCGTATTTAGCTTTTAGCACTTGTGCCACTAGCAAAGTAGGATTACAAAGAAGATGTCATCCTTGCTTAGCCTATAGCGCAACATTACACTTGGCCAAATCATGAAAACACATTCCTCCAACCTCATTCAAATCACACAAACCCCTAATGAGCACGTTGTGACTATGATTTTCACCACCAATACCAATACAAAATCGATTCTAGCTCTTTACAAAAAGAACTCGACAATAAAAAATAGGACATTGTGTACGTGGGAATGGCCTAGAATATCGATTTTATAAAGACCTCCTTACCACCTTGCGAAAGGGTTCGATTGCACCACCTATTTATCCATTCTCGAATCGTATACTTAAGGTTCTATGTAACAGCCCGATTTTGGTGCTAATCAGAACAGTGGTTTTGGGACCACTAATTCGAGATTGAAGAAAATTATTTTGATATTATTTTATGTGTTATAGCATCACTATAAGGATGCATGGAAATTTTGGTGCTTTAATTTTAGCAATTGCATGCTCAATTTTGAAAAAGAACTAAATCACATAAAGTGTGAAAGTTATATTTTACAAGCTAGAGGTGTCTAATAGCTATGGGATATTAAACTGGAGGTCCTTAAAATGCAATTAGGCTAATGAGAGGGGGTTTGGTCGGCCATAGGGACAAGGGAGACAAGAGCATTAATTTGGTCAAAAATTTGGTGAAATTAGGTGACTAAAAATGAATAAAATAAGATAAAGGAAGAGGATATCATCTTTTACTATTCACCTTTCTTCTTCCACCAAAAATTGAAGAGAAAATAGAGGTTTTTGGAGTTCAAACTTTCAGCCAAGCTATTCCCTTGCAAGTAAGTGATTTTAGAGGTCTTTCTTGATAATTTTTGTACTTTTGGAACCCCTAAAGCTTAAGCTGGCTAATAAGGGGACTATTTTGCAAAATGGTTGGAAGTTTAGGGACTTTCCATGAGAGTGTTTATGTTGTTTACTAAGTTTTTATGGAAGAAAATGAATGTTAGTGGGTTAAGGAATAACTTTTCTGAAAGGTGTTACCATGAAAACACCTAAATGGGACTTATTTGTAAAGGTTGTAATTGAGTAATAAATGTATGAAATGATTGGTTTTATGAATTGTTATAAGAGAAATAAATGTTTAGCTAGGCTTGTTTAATGAGAAAATAAGATGAAAAATGATTTATGAGCCTAAGGTCAAAAACGTAATTTTGTCAAAGTATAAGGGCAAAATGGTCATTTTTGCCTAAGTAGAAATTTTGAAGTGTCATGAGTTATGTAGTAATTGAATGAGTGAATTTCATTATTATAGATCAAGAAGAGCGCAGAAACAACCTTGACCGAGGAAAAGGCGAGGTTACGGACTAAACCGTCGATTAACACATTTTGCACTGAAGTAAGTTTATGTGTAAATGATACATCTTTTATACATATGTTGTTCTTTGTTAATGCAATGTATGAATGAAATTACTTGTTGGTGAGATTGATTGAAAATGATAGATAATGAGTAACTCTCGTATGAACCTTGGAATAGAAATGAAAGTACGAATAAATATCCGTAATTATTATTTGGTGGGTTGTGTGCGAAACCACCGTAATTATCATTCTTGGTGGGCTGTGTGCGATACCACCTTATTATTTATTCACGATGGGCTGTGTGCGATACCATCGCTTAAATTATTATTTGGTGGGTTATGTGCGAAACCACCATAATTATTCTTGTTGGTGGGCTATGTATGATACCATCCCTATTATAGATTAATGGTGGGCTGTGTGCGTAACCACCGGGTACCTAGTATTATTCCGAGGGGTTCATCGAGAAACTTGTCTAAGTAAATATTTCATGTGACTTTGTGGTGATGAGTGTAGGGTATATGTGCAAGTAATTGTGAGCAATATATATATGTTATATGTTGGAAAGTGGTAAAAGATGAGATGAGTAAGCATGATTATGATAATGTGAATTGTTCTTACATAATATGTAATGTTTGTGATTGTTTTGCATATAGTATGATGCTTATAGTTTACATGTAGACTTACTAAGCTTAAAGCTTACTCCCTTTCTTTACCCTTGTTTTATAATGTCAAGGAGCCAGCTCGGGATACGAAGATAATCAGAAGATCGCCCACACTATCAGTACAGTTCGGTATAGTTAGACTTAACATTTTGAGTATGGCATATATAAGAACTAGACTTAGCGAGATGTTCTGTTGTTTTGGCCAAGTGTGTTGG
The DNA here is from genome assembly GCA_005393395.2 of Gossypium australe. NCBI lineage: Eukaryota > Viridiplantae > Streptophyta > Magnoliopsida > Malvales > Malvaceae > Gossypium > Gossypium australe. The sequence continues at coordinate 109,948,348 of CM016623.1, forward strand.
CTCTTTTAAAGATGAACTCTTTTGTATAGGGCCATAGTTGATGGCTCACTATTATTGATCTACGGAAAGATGAGGTTATTCATGAGTGTGTATGATGCATGATGGGGTTGTTTAGTAGAAAATGCTTGAATGGGTTGAAGGTTGAATGTGAGTTATGATTGTGTGAGTTAGGGTGATAAAAAGAGCTTGGCAAATAGCCTTGTTCTTGTCCACACGGGTAGACACATGAGCGTGTGTCTAGGCTGTATGTGACACACTATCAGTCCCATGGGTGTGTCACTGGGTCGTGTGTCCCCTACATGTTAGTGATGCAAGTCAGTGTCGACCACGGGCCAAGCACACGGGCTTGTGATAGGTCGTGTGATGCAAGTCAGTGTCAACCGCGAGTGGAGCACACGGGTGTGTTGAGGCCGTGTGAGAGACAAGGGCTAGGGACACGGGTGTGGAAATTCCACACAGGTATGGAACACGGCCGTGCAATATGCCAGACGAGCATGTCCCTACCTCCACACGGGCATGTGGACTATTTAGTGAACATTTTCTAAGATTTTCTAAAGAACTTTAAAAGGGTTCAATTTGGTCCCGAACCACTCCTAATGTATGATTTGGGCCTAGTAGGCTTGTTTAAGAAGTAATAATAAAAGTTTTAAATTGGAGAGGAAAGTCAAGTTTCAGAATTGTATGATTTATTGCATATAAGACTAGTAATGCCTCGTACCCTATTCCAACACTGAATACGGGTAAGGGGTGTTACATTTAGTGGTATCAGAGCTATGGTTTAGTCGATTCTCGGACTACCGTAGCATGTGTAAGAGTCTAGCTATACATGCCATAAACGTATATTGATAGTGTGGTGACTTTTGACAATTTTAAACTGTGTTTTTGTATAGTAAATGGATTCCGACCGGGTTGCTACTGATGACGCTGCTAGTAACTCGTCGGTCCCGCGCAAGGGACCGGGCCTGTAGAGAGTAGGCCCGAGACTATGGGTTAAAGAGAAGATGCTTGGGAATCCTTTCTCCACATGATGAGTAATTGGTACACTGAGTTTGTACGAGCAAAACCGAATGCTCAACCTCCTCCACCCCCTCCTATACCTTAGCCAGTTCCTATGGCTCCACAAGGTATAGATTTGGTAAGAGTGACTAAACCCCCGGTCGATAAGATTCAAAAATAAGGGGCCGAGGAATTCAGAGCTAACATAGACGATGACCCTGAGAGAGCGGAGTTCTGGCTTGAGAACTCTATGTGGGTATTCGAAGAACTCTCTTGCACACCTGAGGAGAGCTTGAAATGTGTTGTGTCATTACTGAAGGACTCGGCATATCGTTGGTGGAAAACGTTGACATCGGTAGTTCTAAGGGAGAGAGTGACATGAGACTTCTTCTTAGAAGAGTTCCGAAAGAAATTCATAAGTCAGAGATTTGTAGATCAGAAACGGAAAGAATTCCTTGAATTGAAGCAAGGCAAAATGACTGTGGCAGAGTATGAGCGCGAGTTTGTTAGGCTCAACAAGTATGCGCAAGAGTGTGTGTCTACAAAAGCTATATTGTGCAAGAGGTTCGAAGATGAACTAAATGAAGATATCAAATTACTATTTGGGATTTTGGAATTGAAGGAATTCGTGGTTTTGGTCGATAGAGCTTGCAAGGCTGAAGAATTGAATAAGAAAAATAGAAAAGCCATGATTGAGGTCCGAGATGTAAGGAAGAGGCCAATGAGTAAATCACTCCAAATTCAATCAAAAAGATCTAAAGAGACGAACCCTCGAACGACTACTTCAGTTAGGTATTCACACTAAAATCGAGGTAATGTATATTCGGGCTCGAGAGTTCAAGCCACCTCGATGGCAAGCGTGGGTAATACAAAGCCAAACAAACTGGACTGTCCAAATTATGGTAGGCAACATACTGGGGAGTGTTGGGGAAACAACCGTAATTGTTATAAGTGTGGTTCACCCGACCACTTCATTCGGAATTGTCCAGAGAGGAATGAGAATAATGGAAAACAAGAAGTAAGATCAAGTAATGTATCTTCGAGGGGTAGATCACAAAAGAAAACGGGAGGTGGGACTAGTAGTAGAGGTGCACCTAAAGACTCTGCTGTGAGATCGGAGGGTCGAGCACCTGCAAGGACTTATGTCATTCACGCTCGCGAAGAGGCATCATCTCCAAATGTGATAACAGATACTTTTTCTCTCCATGATATCTCTGTTATTGCTTTGATTGACCCAGGGTCTACCCATTCTTACATTTGCATTAAATTGGCATCTAGCATGAGTATGACTATTGAGCCTACAGAACTTGTAGTAAAAGTGTCAAACCCATTAGGCAAACATGTGCTAGTTGACAAGTGTAGGAATTGTCCTTTGATAATTAGAGGTCATTGTCTTCCGGCTAACCTTAATGATGTTGCCGTTTGATGAGTTTGATCTGATTCTTGGCATGGATGGGCTGACTGCTCATAATGTTTTAGTAAATTGTGGTAGTAAGTTTATTGAATTGAGATGTGTAAATGGAGATGTTATTCGGGTTGAATCAGGAAAATTAGATAGTTTGCCTGTAGTAATTTCGCCTATGGTAGCTGAGAAATACTTAAGAAAAGGGTATGAGTCCTATCTCGCCTTTGTGCTGAATGCTCAAGAGTCAGAGGTAAAGATTGAATCAGTGCCTGTGGTGTGCGAGTATTCGGACGTGTTCCCGGAAGAATTACCTGGATTGCCTCCGGTTAGAGAAGTTGAGTTGGTATTAAGTTAGTTCCGAGTACAGCACCTATTTCGGTTGCTCCGTATAGGATGGCACCATTGGAGTTAAAAGAATTGAAAGTTCAGTTGCAAGAGTTAATAGACAAGGGTTTTGTAAGACCGAGCTATTCACCGTGGGGTGCTCCGGTACTATTTGTGAAGAAGAAAGACGGGTCGATGAGATTGTGTATAGACTACAGACAACTCAACAAGGTGACAGTGAAGAATAAGTATCCTTTGCCAAGGATAGATGATTTATTTGACCAATTGAAGGGAGCTACGATGTTCTCTAAGATAGACCTAAGGTCTGGCTATTACTAGTTGAGGGTTAAGGAGCAAGATGTGCCAAAAACTACATTTCAGACGAGGTATGGTCATTATGAGTTTCTTGTCATGCCATTTGGCTTAACAAATGCTCCTGCAATTTTTATGGATCTAATGAACCGTATCTTTCGATCGTATTTGGATAAGTTTGTAGTCATTTTTATTGACGACATACTAATTTATTCCCGAGATGAGAGTGGACACACAGAACACCTGAGAATTGTGTTGTAAACTTTAAGAGACAAGTAGTTGGATGCTAAATTCAGCAAGAGTGAGTTTTGGCTTCAAGAGGTCAGATTCTTAGGACACATTGTGTTGGGTGATGGAATTAGAGTTGATCCGAGTAAGATCTCGGCTATTGTGGAGTGGAAACCACCAATGAATGTGTCAGAGATTAGGAGCTTTTTGGGTTTAGCAGGTTACTACAGAAGATTTGTTAAAGGGTTCTCCATAATTGCTACCCCGATGACAAAACTGTTACATAAAGATGTTAAGTTTGAATAGACTGAGAAATGCCAACAGAGTTTTGAGATATTGAAAGCATTATTGACTGAAGAGCCGGTTTTAGTACAACTTGAGTTGGGAAAGGAGTTTGTGGTCTATAGTGATGTATCATTAAACGGTCTTGGCTGTGTGTTAATGCAGGAGGGTAAAGTAGTAGCTTATGCCTCGAGACAGCTAAAACCACATGAGAAGAATTATCCGACTCACGATTTGGAGTTGGATGCGATTGTTTTACTTTAAAGATTTAGCGTCATTACTTGTATGGTGAAAAGTGTCGAATCTTCACCGATCACAAGAGTTTGAAGTACTTGATAGGCCAAAAGGATTTGAATTTGCGATAATGGCGGTGGCTTGAGTTACTGAAGGATTATGAGCTAGTAATTGGTTACCACCCGGGGAAGGCAAATGTGGTTGCGGATGCCTTGAGCCGAATATCCCTGTATGCTTTGTGAGCTATGAATATAATTTAGCATTGTCTAATGATGGTGCTGTGCTGGCCGAGTTGAGGGCTAGGCCATTATTTCTTCAGTAGATATGTGAAGCTCAAAAGAATGATAGAGAAATGCAAGTTAAAAGAGCTCAGTACGGATCGAGAAATGACTCTAATTTTCGGGTTGATTCCGAACATTGCTTGATGTTTTATGATAGAGTTTGTGTACCAAAGGATGATGAGTTGATCCGGAAAATTTTACATGAAGCACATAACGGTTGCTTGTCAGTACATCCGTGTAGCACAAAAATGTACAATGATTTGAAGAGGTTGTATTGGTGGCCGGGTATGAAAAGAGACATCTCCGAGTTTGTTACAAAGTGTTTGATCTGTCAACAAGTGAAAGCCAAGCATCAAGTACCTTCGGGATTACTTCAGCCAGTGATGGGTTATTATTGACGAAATTGGCTCACTTTATACCGGTGCGTGTGGATTACTCACTTGACAAGTTGGCTGAGCTGTATATTGCTGAGGTTGTGAGATTACATGGGGTGCCTATATCCATTATCTCGGATAGAGATCCAAGGTTTACTTCGAGGTTTTGGAAAAAGTTACAGGAAGCCTTGGGTACAAAATTGAATTTTAGTACCACGTTTCATCCTCAAACCGATGGCCAATCTGAAAGAGTGATTCAAGTTCTTGAGGATATGCTTCGATGCTGTGTTTTAGAGTTCGAAGGTAATTGGGAAAAATATCTACCTTTGGTTGAATTTGCCTACAATAACAATTATCAATCGAGTATAGGGATGGCACCGTACAAAGCTTTATATGGTCGCAAGTGTCGGACTCCCTTGTATTAGACCGAGCTTAGTGAGAGGTAAATTCACAGGGTTGATCTAGTTAAAAAAATCGAGGAAAAAGTGAAAGTGATCCGTGATAGTGTGAAAGCTGCTTCAGATCAACAAAAGTCATACGCGAATTTAAAAAGGAAAGAAATCAAGTTTCAAGTGGGCAATAAAGTATTTCTGAAAGTATCCTCGTGGAAGGAAATATTGAGATTTGGTCGAAAGGGCAAATTGAGTCCATGATTCATAGGGTCGTCTGAGGTTATTGAAAGGATTGGGCCAATAGCTTACCGGTTGGCTTTGCCAGCAGAGTTAGAGAGAATACACAACGTATTTCATGTGTCGATATTACGGCAATATCGTTCCAATCCTTCGCATGTTATCCCTCCGATCGAAATTGAGATACGATCGGACATGACTTATGAAGAGGAACCAATTAAGATTTTGGCTCGAGAGATTAAACAGTTGAGGACTAATAGCATAGCCTTAATAAAAGTGTTGTGGCAGAAACATGGAGTAGAAGAGGCTACGTGGGAACCTGAAGTAGCCATGATGGAACAGGACCCAAACCTTTTTACTGGAGAGGTTTTCGGGGACGAAAATCTCTAAAGGGGGGAGAGTTGTAACAGCCCGATTTTGGGGCTACTCAGAATAGTGGTTTCGGGACCACTAATCCGAGGTTGAAGAAAATTACTTTGATACTATTTTATGTGTTATAGCATGATTATAAGGATGCATGGAAATTTTGGGGCTTTAATTTTACCAATTGCATGCTCAATTTTGAAAAAAGACTAAATTGCATAAAGTGCGAAAGTTCTATTTTACAAGCTAGAGGTGTCTAATAGCTATGGAATATTAAATTGGAGGTCCTTAAAGTGCAATTAGGCCAATGAGAGGGGGTTGGCCGGCCATAGGGACAAGGGAGACAAGAGCATTAATTTGGTCAAAATTTGGTGAAATTAGGTGACTAAAAATGAATAAAATAAGATAAAGGAAGAAGATATTATCTTTTACTATTACCTTTCTTCTTCCACCAAAATTTGAAGAGAAAATAGAGGTTTTTGGAGTTCAAACTTTCAGCCAAGCTATTCCCTTGCAAGTAAGTGATTTTAAAGGTCTTTCTTGATAATTTTTGTACTTTTGGAACCCCTAAAACTTAAGTTAGGTAATGAGAGGACTATTTTGCAAAATGGTTGGAAGTTTAGGGACTTTCCATGAGAGTGTTTATGTTGTTTACTGAGTTTTATGGAAGAAAATGAATGTTAGTGGGTTAAGGAATAACTTTTCTAAAAGGTGTTACCATGAAAACACCTAAATAGGACTTATTTGTAAAGGTTGTAATTGAGTAATAAATGCATAAATTGATTGGTTTTATGAATTATAAGAGAAATAAATGTTTAGCTAGGCTTGTTTAATGAGAAAATGTGGTGAAAAGTGATTTACGAGCCTATGGGAAAAATCGTAATTTTTGTCAAAGTATAAGGGCAAAATGGTCGTTTTTGCCTAAGTAGAAATTTTGAAGTGTCATGAGTTATGTAGTAATTGAATGAGTGAATTTCATTATTATAGATCAAGAAGAGCGCGGAAACAACCTTGACCGAGGAAAAGGCGAGATTACGGACTAAACCGTCGATTAACACATTTTGCACCGATGTAAGTTTTTGTGTAACCAATACATCTTTTGTACATATGTTGTTCTCTATTGATGCATTGTATGAATGAAATTACTTGTTGGTGAGATTGATTGAAAATGATAGATAATGAGTAACTCTCGTATGAACCTCGGAATAGAAATGAAAGTACGAAAAAATATCCGTAATTATTATTTGGTGGGTTGTGTGTGAAACCACCGTAATTATCATTGTTGGTGGGCTGTGTGCGATACCATCTTATTATTTATTCACGGTGGGCTATGTGCGATACCATCGCTTAAATTATTATTTGGTGGGTTATGTGCGAAACTACCTTAATTATTCTTGTTGGTGGGCTATGTGCGATATAGATTAATGGTGGGCTGTGTGCGAAACCACCAGGTACCTAGTATTATTCCGAGGGGTTCATCAAGAAACTTGTCTAAGTAAATATTACATGTGACTTTGTGGTGATGAGTGTAGGGTATATGTGCAAGTAATTGTGAGCAACATATATGTGTTATATGTTGGAAAGTGGTAAGAGATGAGATGAGTAAGCATGATTATGATAATGTGAATTGTTCTTACATAATATGTAATGTTTGTGATTACTTAGCATATGGTATGATGCTTATTATTTACATGTAGACTTACTAAGCTTAAAGCCTACTCCCTTTCTTTACCCTTGTTTTATAATGTCAAGGAGCCAGCTCGGGATACGAAGATAATCAGAAGATCACCCACACTATCAGTACAGTTCGGTATAGTTAGACTTAACATTTTGAGTATGGCATGTATAGGAACTAGACTTAGCGAGATGTTTTGTTGTTTTGGCCAAGTGTGTTGGCTCTTTTAAAAATGAACTCTTTTGTATAAGGCCATAGTTGATGGCTCACTATTATTGATCTATGGAAAGATAAGGTTATTCATCTGTGTATGATCCATGATGGGATTGTTTAGTAGAAAATGCTTGAATGGGTTGAAGGTTGAATGTGATTTATGATTGTGTGAGTTAGAGTGATAAAAAGAGCTTGGAAATAGCCTTGTTCTTGTTCACATGAGTAGACACATGGGCGTGTGTCTAGGCTGTGTGTGACACACGGTCAATCCCATGGGTGTGCGGCTGGACCGTGTGTCCCCTACATGTTAGTGATGCAAGTCAGTGTCGACCACGGGTGGAGCACACGGGCGTTTCGAGGCCGTGTGAGAGATAGGGGCCAGGGACACTGGTGTGTGACCAGCCGTGTGAAAACCCCTGTAGGTTCAAATTGAAAAATAATTCCACACGGGTGTGGAACACGGGCGTGCGATATGCCGCACGGGCGTGTCCCTACCTCCACACGCCGGTGTGGACTGTTTAGTGAACATTTTATAAGATTTTCTAGAGAACTTTAAAAGGGTTCGATTTGATCCTGAACCACTCCTAATGTATGATTTGGGCCTAGTAAGATTGTTTAAGAAGTAATAATAAAAGTTTTAAATTGGAAAGGAAAGTCAAGTTTCGAAATTGTATGATTTATTGCGTATAAGACTAGTAATGCCTCGTACCCTATTCCAACACTGAATATGGGTAAGGGATGTTACACACTGAAAAGCTTTCTTCTTATTTTGGCCCACTATAATAGGAAGGCCCAGATATTTCTCAAGATCCAAGGAACTCCATACTGCTAGAAACCGTGTGACCAAATCCCAGCGACCTGTCTACACATTTGAGCTAAAGTAAATAAGGGACTTATTAAAGTTTACCAGTTGTCCTGAACATCCTTCATATTTCTTAAGGATGTTTTTGACATTTTTCATACCATTCGGCATCATCTCACCAAAAATTAAACTATCATCTGCGAAGAATAGGTGGGACACCACTGGTCTAGGTCTACTAGCTTTGGCCCCTTTCAACCTACCTTCATTGCAAAAATAGAAAGTGTAAACGACTTAATGGGTCTCCTTGCCTTAGCCCTCTAGAAGGAGAGATATACCCCTTAGCTTTACCTTTCAATACCATGGAGTAACTAACTGATTTAACTCATCTCATAATTAATGCGACCCATTCAACTGCAAAGCTCATCTTAATCATGCTCTCCTCGACAAAGTGTTATTCTACACGATCATACACCTTGCACATATAGAGCTTAAGCACAAATGAACCCCTCTATCCTATTCTTCTTTTCTTGAAAGAGTGTAACAACTCAAAAGCCACCACAGTATTATCTATAATCAACCATCGAGGTACAAATGCACATTGTGATTCATCTATACAATGAGGCATAATCACCTGCAATATATTAACAATAGCCTTGGAAATAATTTGAATCAAAATAGTACATAGATTAATTGGTCGAAGATAGGTCATATTTCGAGGATTAGCTTGCTTAGGAATTAAGACTATATTAGTATGATTGATGTCAGAAATTAATAAAACCGTTATTTAGAATTGCTGAGTAAAATTTACTAACTTCATCACCAACAATATACCAATATTTTTAGTAAAAAAGCCCCGACATACAATCATTCCCTGGTGCTTTTGTAAGGTGCATACTGTTGAGGGTTGTTATAATCTCGTCTTTTTTGAACTCTAACCTTAAAAAGTTGTTCATGCCATTAGTAACATGAGTATGAATGCTTGACAGGATTCATCCTGGATCTCCTCACCCCTGTGAAGTAAAAAGATCGATGAAGTAATGGAAAGCAACTTATTCGATTCCAATGGCATCCGTAACACCTAAACCATTATGATATTCAATCTGATCAATCGTACTGATACATCTGCGCTGGGATGCAAATTTGTGAAAATAAGATATTTTTCAATCCTCATTATGCTGGGATGCAAATTAGTGTCTTAAGTTGGTAAAAGTGGTGAAAATCACCCTTACTCCCATTGGCCCTTGTTGCCAATCCCTTCTTTTCTATAGGAAACAATCTTTCTTTTTTTCTCTACTATTTTTATTCAAATGTTACCAAAAACTCAACACCCAAACTTTGTACTTTTGCATAAATAAACTAGAAAACTCATCTTTAAGCTTGAATCTACTCTACAATCCTTTATTGTTTAGTTAGGGTTTACGGGGGTCTTGAGAGAGAAAGTTGAAGCTAGTGAGAAAAAGCTTTAATAAGGTAAGAAATGGTATTTTCCAACTTTCCTAGTTTGTTATTTGATATTGGTTTCTTTGGGAAAGTTTGGAAATTTTAGGTACTAATATATGGTTATATTGTTGTGTATGAGATAATGAGGTGATGATTGATAATGGTATCTCAAGCTAGGATGAGGATGGATTCTTATGATTGGAGGTTAGATTTTGAGTAATAATATATACAAGAGGTATGTACCATTGGATACTCATATTTTTCCTATCCTTATATGTTTAGGAAATTAATAAAATTGTGAAATAAATTATGAAATTGATTATAAAATAAATATGAGTAAATTTCATGGCTTAAAGTGTTGATGTTATTTGGTTTGTAAGAATTTGGCTAAATAACCCTTGGTTACAAGTTAAGTATTAACCATTAATAAGCTAAGAATACTTGAATATAATAGAATGGCTAATAAATGTGATTTGGGGACTTATGATTAAGCAAGAAATGTGTCATTAATGAGGAAACATACTAAAATGTCACAATAGTTGATTGTGTGATTAATTTGTTAATTCTACAAAGAATGTCGATAAAGTTGACACGTTGTTTTAAACATAATTTTTATGTGGTAACACGTGTGTGACCTTAAATGGAGTTTTTATATATGATGTCATACTGACCAATATAGGATTTGACCATGTGTGAGATAATAATAAATGGAATTGTGATCCTCCATTTATTCGGAACTATAATAAGAAAAGTGAATTTGTATAAAAGACCTAACATTTATGAATTGTTTATATGCAAGGCATTCAAAGTGCACTTAGAAAAAGAGTTTTCTAGAAAAAATTTTAATTCTGAAACTCTGAATCTATCTCCATATGAATATTATAAGTACTCTGAATTTTGTGAACTCCGAAATCTGCCTTTGTATGATTGATGAATATGTTATTGGTCTTAATTTATATAAGTTAATTATGGTTAAAAGGTGCCCTAGTAGACTTAGTGAAATGTTTAAGTTACGATTGACTTGCTAATAGGGATTAGATGCGCTTTTGGTTCGAGAGTTGATAGTTGGAGCTCCGTTGCCTTCGAGTCTTGCACTTATTATGTGCACTCTCTATTATGTTCGGGCTATGCACTCACGTGTATTTTTTTTATGCTTTCAGTCTTAGCACTTTGGTGCTCTCTGGTGTTTTGGAGGATTAGCACTTATGTGCTTTCTAGTGTGTTTTAGAGGGATGTGATATGAAACCTTATAGCTAAGCTCTTATGTTCTTTCTGATGTGTCTAGATGGGTCTCAAGTATAAAAGCCACATTTTACTAGAGTTTACTATGGGTAGAATGAATTAAAAATCTCAATAATAAGACTTGTCTATGAATATATATTGTTAAATGTGAACTAAAGTGGTATGTGCTAAGAGCTAAATGAGTTAAAAAAAGGGAATAATTAAATATGATAATTATAAATTTGTTGTGATATCATATTTTGGTCATTTGTGGCATAATTGAGTTTTATCTTAAGTAAATTAATTCAATAGATCAAATGTTCCTCAATAATGGAAAAACTATAGACTAATTCATAAGCATTAAGTCCATAAGAACACGATATGAGAAACAAAACTTTTGAAACCGTATACTCCTAATGGAGGAAATAAAAACATAATGTTTAACTGCTAAATAGAACCAATAAACACTTGGCTATATGAAGAACAAACCTATGTGTGACTGTGTTAAGCAAACTTTGATAAAAAGTGGAACTTATGTGTAAATGTTCTTAAGAACTACAACAAAATAAGGATATATGTTTGATTAAACATTATTTGAGCTCTACATAAGAGTCCAAAGTCTGAACTTCATAATTTGATTGACTAATAAACCATTAATATGCAAGTTGAGCCCTTAACTTTGGTAAAAAGAATATGTTAGTGGCATTAAAAATGTGGCATGCGTGAACTTAGTGATGAATACATTTAAAGGGCTCAACACTAATAGTGGAATAGGTTTAATAAGATTATCCTTGTGTATTTACTTAGCTCATTGAGCCCACGTGTTAGTTATTTAAACACATAGGTTGTGGACTTGCCGAGAAGCTTGAACTTTGTCTTGGGAGCATCGTATCACCCTTTTTAAATTTTGAGATGGTAGTTCATTTATTGAGTATCATTTGTATTAAGACTTAAGAATGTACATGGAGACTTAGATATGAGTATGCAAAATGTAAAATTGATTTGTATTTTAAACCCTTTTTACGTAATCAATTGAACTTTGATTCATTATTTATTTTGAATGTATGCATGTCTTGTATTTGAGCTCAAGAAGTATAGAATTTTTGTTATAATGAATTGAAACTTATTGATATGTATTTGAGGTGTTTGAGTATGTTTAAAAGTGTTTTTTAACTGATTTTCAACTCCAAGGGTCCAAATATCAGTACTTGGCACAATTTTTTCAAAACAACTAATTCAACGAGCAAAATTGGGATTCTAAAGAAAATGTATACTTCTCCCAAAGTTACCGATACATCTAGGCCAAACTTGGCCCACTACACTATTTTTGTCTATTTTGACTTTTGGGATCTCGTTTTTAGGCTTTGGACACCTCTAATCATCCTCAAACCTCTTCTAAATGATTTTAAAATATTTCTATTTCCTTCTAAAGATTTTAAATTTGATTTAGTGATTTTATAAAAAGTATTTAAATTTCAATATTTTAAGGATCTTTGAGATTTTTGTTCCTTATCCACTCTGTAACATCTCTCATTCGTAACGTACATCGAGACGAGTGAGGGGTGTTATTGTTCTAGCACCGGTATCTTGATTTATAGACATAAAAGTAATAAGAAGAGCATTAATCTGATCAAGGAAATTTAAACTAAGACAAAATCATAATCTTCCAAATGGATTACCTTAAAGTTTTCCTTGTCCTTCCAATATCTAATTTGTAGTTGAACTCATTGTGCCACACCCTCAATTACAACCCCCTTAGAGTTGACAGTTTTGAACAACCTAGTTGTCTTATGAACCTTATGATCAAGTTTACTAGTAGTATGCTCGAATATGAATAGGTCAAATGCTCTAGTGTTAACTAGAGCCTTCTTTCATTTGTTTGCAATATTGGTATCTACGAACATCAACTCTTTCTTCTTTCAACCCCTCTTTAACTTAGTAGAATTGAATACCACTCACTCTCAAGCCCTGCATTCTATTTATTGGTGGTGGTTAGCTTGTCTCGTTTTAGGCGATCTTGCATCTTGTGCAAACCATCACATAAGAAGCGTTAAACTAGCTTATTATTTTTCTTTTTCTCCCATGGCTTGTTGGACTTACACTTCCCTACTGATAGCTTCTCATTGCCATTTTTGGACTTTCCTTCTTAGCCTTCCCTTCTATTATCCTTATTATTGGCTTGGAAGACTCATGCTTGTTTGACTTTTCATTTTAAGCTCAATCAAGGACTTAGGTAAGTCATGACTTTGGTAGGATCTTGAACACTTCTCCACCACATCTCTTACTTGGCCCAAGGTTTAAGTTCATCTATGAATGAAAATAATGCCTCTTTTTCACCCAAATCGAAAATGGAGCATTAACTCACTAAACTCCTATACATATTCTTGAATAGTGCCTTGTTTTGTAAGTTGTTGTAACTTGGCACGAGCCTCATCTTTAGCATAATCTGGGAAAAACTATTACTTGATTATGATTGGAACTCCACCAAAGTCCCAATAGTGATGGCACCACATTTCTTAGTTGTATACATACGATGCCACCACAAAGGAGCAACATTAGTAAAATACATAGAAGTAATATTTACCTTAGCCGCATCATCCTTGATGCCAATAGCTCGAAAGTATTGCTCCATTCCCCATAAAAAATTGTTTACATCCCTCACAGACTTAGTCCTCTTCAATTTTCTCAGCTTAGGACCTCAATTTTGTGCTTGGGTGTCACAGCTAGTAAAGCATTACCCATAGTTGCTTTGCATAAAATAAGCTTCCCCTTGAGCTCGTCTATTTCTTTTTCAAAGCCTCCACCACGACTTTAAAAGCATTGTTCTTCTGGGTCAACATGTCCTTAATGGCATTAAAAGTACCCTACATCTCACCCTTGGACTCATCTCTTGCGAAGTCTAACTCTTCGATGTTGCCTTCAACCATTTTAAGGCTTTCCTTCATACTCCCCATGGATTCCTCAAGTTTGGCAACTCCATCATCCATCTCTAACAACATATCCTCTAGGTCTCTAGTGGGACATTCTAATCATCTACCTGAGTCGCCATCTCAATTCAACACCCTAACAGAGCCTTGCTTTAACTCCAACTGACACGAGCATGAGCTTTAACCGAGCAAACCGTGTAACCTTAGGTGGAGAATTTGCTTCAAATTGCCTAATTCAACCTAAAACCTCGAAGGTGAGAATTTTAAAGAATTCTCTAAAGTGTCGAAGTTAGAAAGATACTAAGTGAAACAAGCAACAAGGCAAGAAATCTTTTAAAGTAAATGCTCTCAATTTGATTACTCAATTGTGAAAAATAAAAATAGGGTTGGGGAAGGCCTTTAACTCCCCATACATCAATTATACAAGTTGAATTACATCAATGGCTCAAATTCAAACCTATCTACAATACATAATCCTAAGAAATTTAAATTCTTATCCTTAGAATACAAATTATCCTAGTAAAATACAAGTTACTAAAGTGTTTACTAGATCACTTGACTTTAAGTAGATGAATCTTTTAGAACCTTCTAAGTATTAGGTCAATCCTAGTGGATTAAAGTAAGCTCAAATCATCTACAAGAACAACTTGAATCAATAGAGCATATTTTTATCACGATCTTTTGTGCATGAATCGTAACACATACGCATGTGATACAATTTCTAGTATTTTTTAGGTAAAAAAGATGTCGTTTATACATAACTTGTACTAAAATATGTAGAGCAATTTATTTCACAATGCAATATATATGAGTTCTATTGATGATTCATTTTATAATATCATGTAACATTTGAACTTATGAATCTTATTTATAACTATATATAAAAGCTATCACAATGCATGGGATAGTTTAATTGAACATTAAAGAGGGCTAATTTTTAGCCACATTAACAACATCCTTAAAAAAAATTTATGAGGAGCATTTATGGTATTTTAAAAAATTTAAGAAAGGTATTTTTAGAAAAATATTAGGAGAAAAGATATGTATATATGTTGGGAGTTTACTTGATTATTTTTTAATGTAAACTTATCTATCTTTTAAACTTTTTTTTTTTTTTGGTAAATGTAGAAAACCACTAGTATTTAAACTATAACCATTCTAGGTACTACAAATCCATCTAAATCATGATGTAGAATTTGAATAATTGCATCAAGTGGCTATGAGAAGACAGTAAGACTCGGTTCCAAATTAAAAGCCATGGCCTCCATATTATCTGCTAGTCAATTTCCTTCATTCATGAAACACTTGTTTGAGGTCAATTTCTCAATCACCAGCAATTATTCTTTTGACATTTCGTAAAATAGCAATATCATAATCCATCTCACTCTTTCCACAAACAAGGTCTAATGCTACCAAGCTGCCTGGTTCTAAGATCACTCTTTTTGCTGCCATCTTCTTTGCCAATTTTAACCCATCATGGATACCTTATAATTTAGCATCGACAGTGCTACATATCATTATATTTCTTACAAATATTGAGTGCTAAACACCATTTTCATCTCTGACCGGTCCTCCAGCTGTTGCAAAACCACTCTTGAGTTGTCTGGCACCGTCTTTGTTCACTTTGAGCCATCCCGATTCAGGGCTTTGCCAACAAATATGTTTCCATATCTTCTCCATTCCCCTATTATCTTTCCCACTTTTAGCTTGAGTCGCATCACAAAACTCTTGGCTTAAACGCCTTGCCTTATCCAGCGTGCTTCCCCATTTAAAAAAAAGTATCATTGAAGATAACTTGATTTCTTCACAGTCATAGGCTCCAGCATGCCAGCCCAAAAAACACCTCCCAGTTTTCATCATTTAGAGCAAAGTATTCTAGCTTGATAAGTTGACATGAACCTAATCAGCTAAGTTAAGGCTAAAGAATTCATTCAATATGCCACTCTTCACCATGCAACTCCAAAGGCCAGCCGTTGGCAAACATTTTCGCAGAACATGATCTATGTTCTCTAATCTGACTCCACATTGATTACACGAAAGGTCTATTGTAATATGTTGTCTCTATCGTTCCACATTGGTTAGCAATTTTCCATGAACCACAAGCCAAAGACACTCGTTGTGGCCCCTTAATCTTCCAAATCACTTGCCATCTGTTATCAATTTGCCGATCAAATTCCTAACTCAACAACTCATATTCCGACTTAGAAGTGAAGGCAATTCCTTTGTTCCATTTCCAACCAAGTTTATCTTCGAAATCATCATTCGCCATAGGTGGTTTAATTGTAGTAATATATGCAATAGAGAATGATGGCAACATGGTTTTTAAGACATCCATGTCTCATTCTCCTTTATTGTTAACCATACTACAAACTGACAGAGTTTTGTTGGGTAGTAAATCTGGATTCAAACATACCATGTTCAATTTCCCATGGTTTTTTATCCATTCATCTCTCCAAAAATCAACCTCCTTAAGCATTCATAATTTTTATGTTGAGTTTATGTTATTTTTCAAAGTTTTATATGCTACTAATTAAGTTTATGTGTATTTTGATGTATTCATAAATTTGGTGTTATATTCATATCATTTATGTTAATTATTTTCATTTGTGTATGTTATGCCTCAATTAATCCATATTTAGCATAACTTTATTGTGTCTATGTTTTTTAAATATATATAATTTCCACACATTAGAAATTAGTTGTGTATATATTTTAGATAAATTTGTACATGTTAATCATTAGTTTATGTAGATGTTAACACTTAATATTTGTTTCATTTCATGTATATATATATATATTTGACACCATGAACTGTTTTGAATATTTTACATTCTTTTATTATACCTTAAATTATATCATATTTTCGCTATATTCTTTCATTCATGATAATTTAAATCTAATTCTAATTTTATTTACTTAAAAAAATTACGTCATAATATATATTATATACGAGTCAATGTCCAAATAAAACATAATCTTTAGATAATACACACTTAAACATATTTCAATCAACGTCCTCTAAATAAATAAAAAAACTAAAAATCAATCACCTAACTTATCATATATTAATATTTAAAACTTTAATTTATTTTTAGTTTTGCACTTCGTGCAACACGTTAAAAGGTTTTTTATTTGATTCATTGCTTCTATTAATTCAAAAAATACAATGCATGATTACACCTTTCGTGTAAAATAGAACCTTAATCAATATCAATAAATAATTATTAACATTCTTTTATCATAATATATCATATGTCATCATGTTTAAACTTAATTTCATCCATAAATATCAAAATTATATATAAATTTTGATACAATGAATAATGTCATATATAAACTTTGATTTTATATAATTTTATACATAAAATATTAATTTGATTAAATTTTCACAAATCACTAAAGACATTATCGAATTAGCATCATTTTATGTTCATATATTGCATACACAAACAATTATATTAATTCAATATAAAAATAAATGTATATTAATTCAATATAAAAATAAATGTATGTATTCATTTATTTAAATATGTATGATTGAATCAAAATTAACCTTTCATGTATATATATCAACCACAATTCAAATTTTATGTTTATAATTACACCAAATCAAAGTTAATGTATTAAGTTGCACATTGAACCAAAATTCACATATAAATTTGATATTTATCTCCAGTTAACAAAGATATTTTATTTTTTATTTAAAATAATATTAATTTTATAATATTTGTCTGCTCTGGTTTAGTAAAAAAAAAAAAAGTAACTATATGCCCTCGTAATTTCAAGAATTCTTTATTCTTTATATGTGTTCGACGTACAAAATATAATTACATCATTAAAAAGCATAAAAATATGAAGTTTGAAAGTTAAGTTGTCCGATTAACCAGCGTAAGTCTCCCAATTCTTAACCACACAGGAATTGGAGCAATAAATTGGGAACCCCTATTAGATTCAATTTAAAGGATGTTTGGTGCTTTCCATGAGAATTTCATTGCTCACAAATGTAATTTTTGTAAATGTGATTAATGAAAATGTTAGTGTTAGGAAAGTTACTTTTAGTATATATTCGAAAGTATCGATTAGAATTTTAAGAAAATTACATGAACATTTTTGGTACAATCAACATTGTTTTGGGCACAATCAATCTTTTTCAAAAATCTTTAGTATTAACAATTGTTTGAATTAATTCATCTAATCTAATCAATTATATGGACACATTAAAAAAAAAAAAAAAAACCTTGCATATTAACCTAAGATTATGAAGATGTATGATTTGTAAATTTTTCCTTGTTACATTATAAATTCAAGTATATTCATATGTTACATAGATGGCTTGAAATTATCTTAATAATAATTTTTAAGTTAGTAGTTTGTTTTAGGTTTCTAATATTTTTTGTCCAATAGCTACCAGATTTTCCATTTTTAACACATAGGAATTTTCATATAGGTGGCATGTCATGTATCTTTTTTGATAAAAAAATTGGACAATGAATTAGTTTAAAAATTGAATTTGAGATTAAGTAATGCTAATGTTATTTATCTTTCACACAAATACTTAATTCTACAAGTTGTCTAAGTTTTTTAGTGCCAGAAAACCAAATTTGCTTATAACAAAGTAAAATATAGATATTTATCTAGTAATATTAAAAATAAATTTATTTTGAAATAATGAATCGAAATTGTAAAGATCAAAAAAACGAGAAAACAAACAACAACTGCATTGTTCTTTTTTCTTTTACATTGAATAAGTTAAATAATATCCTAAATACAAATAGAAGGAAAATTAATTTTGTCCTAAGAATTTCATTTTACTTTCTATATATATCTTTTCCACCAATTATTAAGAGAATCACTCTCTATTACTTCTGAGAAAACAATTCTCATGGAAAGTAAATTATTTTTTTTCATGTCAAACATTGGAATTACATACCGACCAATTATCACTTTCTATCATACTAAATATTTTTTTAGTCCACTCCATTAATTATAATGACTATTAAAGATGAGTAAAGCTCAATTCAACTTGTAAAAATTTAAAAAAAAAAAATCAAATTAATCAATTCGAATTATTAGATCAACTCGAATAATTAGTTCAACATAGACTGGAGTTTGACTATTACAACTTGAATATCCAGTAATCCAAATAACAAAACTCCGTGGTTTTGAAGTTTAAGCATTTTATATTTTTTTTCTTTGTTATGAATACGGTCCTTCTAAATTTCAGAAATAAGCAAATTCATCCTCTATTTTTTTTTTAATTCAATCAATCATAGTTATAAAAATTATGTAATATTAAAAATTTCTAAATATATATAATTCAATAAAAAATTCATAATTTCCAAAAAGGTTTCTTAAAATTATAAAAATAAAAAATATACATAAAAAAACTTACAGATTTTTTATTTAAAAATTCAAAAGAAATGATACAAAATTTCAAAGTTTAATATATAAAAATAAAAAAATTAAAATAGTTTTTAATATACATATTCTATTTTCTCTTATTTTGCTTTGAAAGAAGTTTTCAAAATGTACACTCTTAAATTTATGTGCTCTATTTTAAAATTTAGTTAAATTGTCAATAAAATTTTAATTTGACATATTTAAATTCTTTTAATTTAACTCAAAAAAATTTACTCTAACTCAATTCAAAATTTATTTTATTAGATTAGGTTTAGAAAAGTTTCAAATTAAATTAAATTAATAAAATAAAACTCATTACCTCAATTATTTTTCACTAAACTTGATTTGATAAAATAATGATAACCCAAATGTAGGACACATATATAATTGCGACCAACTATATTGGAATTTAATATATCCTATATCATCACGTTGATTAAACAAAGATATTTTCTATTTTTTATTAAAAAATTCAAATCCAATAATTTAAAATTACACTGTTTTATAAAATATAACCTTAACAAATAGACATTTTTATTATCTTAATAATATATTCTACTCATTACGTTTAATCATTACTAAAAAAATTTATTTTAAAAAAATTCAAATCTAATTATTAAAATTAAAATTTATATTTTTAACTGAAGAATATTAAATAATCAACTCAAATTAAATTAATGATGATTTATGCAAATGTGATTCCAACTTATATGCTCAGAATCTTAAAAGCTAAAACCTTTCGATTCCTCCGAAACATTTTTCCCATCTTAATATGTCTTACGTCATCAACTTTAGTCATTAGTAAGCAAAGATATTTTATTTATTTTATTTACAAAAAATCAAATCCTTGCCCTTTTTTATATATAAAATATAATCTTGATCCATATCATTAAATAGTTATTAGCAGTTTTCTTATCTTAAAATATCCTACGTTATCATGTTTAGTAGTTAGTAAAAATTATATATATATATATATATATATATATATATATATTCTTTTTTTATCTTTAAAAATTCAAATCTAAAAATTTAAAAGGCAAATTACACCATAGTGCTCAGCTTTGATGCAGCTGATAAAACAATCACGATCTGGTTTCAATTCAGTCACTCAATTTTTGAAAAATGACAATCAGCCACTACCATTACAAATGTAACAAGAAGTTGAGGTGGCTCGTTAACTTGCCATGTTGGCATCCCACATGGAAACGACGGCCTTTATACCATCCCCGTTAACTTGTAGTAGAAGAAGAAGAATAAAGAAAAGAAAAAAGAAAAAAAAATCCCCCTTTTTCCATTCAACAACAACCGTTTCTCCTCTTCCCCATTTCCCATTCTAAACCAACGCTCCTATTTCGTCACTGCTGCCCTACCCGACTCCGTTGACGAACAAACTGTTGCCTCCAAAGATAATTTCAACAATCCTGGGGTCATCACTTCGGCTTGGTTGGTTGGTGTTTTTTTTACAGGAATCGCTGTCGTTTTGGTCAACAACGGCATGCATGAGATTAGCGACTTTTTTTGGGACAAGATTCCTTATAGAGGTGCTTCCTGGTTGTGAGAGGAACATCTCGACTCTGTTTGGGTACGTGTCATTTTTGTGCCTGCTTGCGGCGATTTAATCATCATCGTCTTGAACGCTACTAAGGACGCCGTTTCGAAAGCTAGTTATAACACCAAAGCTGTGTTGGGTTTTGTTTTGAAAGCTTTAGCGACTTGTGTCACGCTAGGCACTGGTAATTCCTTAGGACCAAAAGGTCCAAGCGTCAAGATTGGTTCCTCCATTGCTAAAGAAATCCATTTTCTTTTGGATAAAAATCCTTAAACCAAGCTCTCCCTTTTGGCTGTTGGCTCAATTGCTGAAATCTCATTTGGTTTGTTTTTGAAATTTTAGACAGTAATTCTTTTGGAATTGAATCTCTTTAATTAATTTACTTTGTTCTATATGTATCTTCAGGTTTCAATGTCATCGTCGCTAGTTTTTTTTTCACCGTTGAGTCGGTTTTGTGGCCATCATTACCGCGGATTCATCAATGTCACTTACTAACTCAACTTCAATGGTAATTCTTAGTGTAGTTCTCGCTTTCGTGATCTGTAATGCTCCGAAATTCTTATTTCTACTTTTGTGAAAATGTGACACAACTGTCTGTCTGCTTCAGTGGTTATGTGTTTTGGGTGTGTGTGTGAGGTCCCAAGTTCAAGCTTTATCTTTGGTAAATTTTGGAATTTTTTTGACTTAAGCCTGTTACTTGCTCAGTGGGCTTATATTTAATTATTTGTAAATCATGTTAGAATGAGCCTGCTGGTTCAAATGGCAAGGGAGTTAGTTTGCTAGAGGTACTGTGTTCGAATTCCAATGCGAACGTGGGTATTATTTTTGCTCAGTTGACTCGTAGAGTCTCAATTGAGTTGAAAGTCTGGGGTAGTTGGGAGTTGTGGTGATAGTGGGAGAAAATTAAGGATGTGTATCACATCTTTTTGTTTTTCCCCAAAATGTTGGTTTTCTCCCTTCTCCTTTCAAAATTCTGACGTCTCATGTTCTTTTCCCCTTCTTCTCTTTTCTTTTGTTGTTGTCAATTCTTGTGTTCCACTCCAGTATTCCGACTTTTCAGTTGCTTGCATTTCGGTAAGTAAGCATAGATTTTTCTGCTTGAATGGGGTTTTCTTTTAATTCATTCATGTATTTTTTATTCTTTCCGTTTGGAATCTTATTTGCTGTTTTGGTAGCAGTAAATCTGGACGTAAGGGGCTCTCCTTGTGCGGAAACGTGATCAAAGTCGTTTAAGGGTGTTGGGGTAAGTGTTTGAAGGTCGATTGATGTTGTTATCGATTTTGTAATTTTGATTCAAACGTTTAATAAGTCTGTTTTTGAGTGTTGGTACGCTGATTTTTAGGTTTTGGAGTGTTCGTTGTTGTAGTAGCATTGAAAACGTACCAGGTGTGTACCCGAAACACAGAAAAATGAGTTTCAACAAAAGCCAAAAAACCCCTCTGTCGACGCCACACGACCGTGTGGTAGGCCGTGTAGTAGGCCATGTCCGACGACATGGCCGTGAAATCGATGAAGGACAGGTCGTGAGCAAGACACAACCGTGTGATGGCCAGGGTGTGGCTATGTGGGCGACAGGGGCTACGCCAAATTAGGCATATGGGCCCACACGGGTATGCCACAAGGGAGTGTTGTATCTGGGCTAGGCCATGTGAACCACACGGCCAAGGCCAATCTAGGCGTGAGGACCACACAGGCGTGTGGGCCCACACGAGCTAGCCATATAGGTGTGTGAGCCCATTTAACTGAAATCTTTCCTAGGGTTGCATGGGTTGTTCCAACGACTGTGAGCCTGCTGTACAATCGGTAAGGGGTAGTTAGACCCTAACTTGTATGATCTGTATGATTGATATTGTGTTATGAGCATGTTATTTTCATGCATATCCGACTGATCTGTTCCATAAATTTTTATCTGTAACTAGGCATGTAAGCATGGTTATTCTGTAAGTCTGGTTCTGCATTTACTGTATCTGTTTTGGGGTTGGGGATGACATATATATATTGGAAGAAATGTTCTGAGAGGCATTTATGCCTACTATCTAGCAGCTCAGCTGCAATATATCTGATATGTACCACATTCGGTACAGCATGGTGTGTAGGGCTAGGTGGGTGTTTTAAACCCCATATGGTGTGTGGGGATGGTCGGAGATGGTGTGTAGAAACTAGGGGTAGGATCCTGATTTCTGTTTCTGACTGCATATCTGTATTGTATTTGTATCTGAGATGGACTAAGGTCCAAATCTGCATCTGATTCTGTAATAGGCTCGGGCCCAAGATGGTATCTGACTGATATATGTTATTCTGTATGTGTGCATGTTTGATTCTGTGGGGTTACACACTGAGTTTACGAAAACTCACCCTTTCTTCTGTCTATTCTGTACAGGTAACCCACAGAGTCAGGCGGATCGGTGCAGTAGTGGCCTCGAAGGTGACCACTATTTTAAAACTATTTCACTTTTGTTTTATGGTTTCATTTTAATTTTCTGGGTATTTCTTTTGTAATCGGGACTTTATGGACTGTTTTGCTTAAACTTAGGTTTTTACAGTGTTATGATCTTATGAGTGCAAAACTCAATAAAAATCAAGATTTTACTAAAAGCAAATATTTTCAAAAATCACGAACGGTTTTACTTAATTACATTGGTTTTTCATAAGCTTCTGCCTTTAAACACTTTTAAGGAAAGTTAATTAAACATGAATGAATTTTTTATAATAATTCTATAGAAATAGAGTTAGCAGATCCGAAATAGTTTCATCGCGTTAGTTGTTTTTAAAATTCATTCTATGTGACATCGCCAGATTCGGCCATAATGTCTAGGCTGGGTTTGGAGTGTTACATTTAGTGGTATCAGAGTCAGGTTGTAAACTTGGCTGTGAATTTTGGGTTCCAAAAGGTGTTTTAAGAATTGTTTTTTTTAAAAAATGGTTTAAAATATTCTGATTGAGAATGTGGTATACTGAGTCTCCAATGCCGATCCTGTAAGTATTTTTGTACTTAGTTAAACTGTTCTGAAACACTATAGTTAGTACTCTCTGAAACTATAGTGAAACGAATAAAGACTGAAACTTTCAAAAACATTACTGAACATATGATATTTGTTACATAAAATATCTGTTAATAAATACTAAAACTGATGCATAAAACTCTTAATGTAGACAAACTCAAATTAGACAATGAGTGCTCGTGGAGTTCGCGGACGTGGTACTCAAGGTCGTGGTAGAGGCCGTAGAGGGGTTTGAGCTGAATCCTCATTTTTGGGCAGCATGCTAAATTTGGACACTAGTGAGACACCGATGTCACCTGCTATTGAGACTAGGTCTTAGAGTCGATCGGCTAGGGACGACGCACTGTCCCAAGCCATGCTGAGGATATTGAAGAGGGTCGCTGGACCCAATTCTGGATCTAGGGGCCGACGTTCGATAACTGAGCGACTCCGGTCCAATGGAGCTGAGTTATTTAGGGGTGTCATAGGAGTCACCCCTAACGTGGCTGAGTATTGGTTGGAGGCCACAGAGAGGATTATGGACGATCTGGACTACACCCCCGAGTAGAAATTGAAGGGTGCAGTCTCTTTGCTTCGCGATGAGGCTTATCAGTGGTGGTTGATGGTTAAGGAAGGCACTCAGCTTGATTATCTGAGTTGGAAATTCTTTAAAACTTCATTCCATAGTAAGTATGTGGGACCTAACTACATCGATGCTCGCAAGCATGAGTTTCTGAACCTCACGCAAGGTAATCGTTCTGTGGCTGAATATGAGGCTGAATTTCTAAGGCTGAATATGAGGCTGAATTTCTAAGGCTGAGTTGCTATGCTCAAGGTATGGTGGCATTGGAGTATGAGAGATGTGTTAGGTTTGGGGGCGGCCTAAGGGATAATCTGAGGGTTCTGATAGCTCCACAGAGGGAGCGTGAGTTCGCAGTTCTGGTAGAGAAAGTAAAAATTGCTAAAGATGTTAAGCGCGCAGAGCGCCAGAACAGGGACCATGAGAGAGTTAAGAATAAGAGGGATTTGGAGCCCTCTAATTCTGTTTTGAGGCCTAAGAAAAAGGCCAGATCTGATGGGCCAGTTAGAGTGGCAACCTCTGTTACATCTGTTGCTCCTACTAGGTTACAGCCATACTGTAACAGCCCAATTTCGGGGTTAGTCGGAACGGTGGTTTTGGAACCACTAATCCAAGGTCGGAAAAAATTATTTTAATATTATTTTATGTGTTATAGCATGATTATATGAGCGCATGAAAATTTTGGTGTATTAATTTTAGCGATTGCATGCTTAATTTTGAAAAAGGACTAAATTGCATTAAACTAAATTGCATTAAGTGCGAAAGTTCCATTCTACAAGCTAAAGGTGTCAAATAGCTATAGAATATTAAATTGGAGGTCCTAATGTGCAATTAGACCCTTAGTAATGTGTTGGCCGGCCATAGGGGACAAGGAAATGAAAAATTGGTCAAAGTTGGTGGATTAGGTAACTTAATTGGAGTAATAGAATAAAATAAAGAGAAGAAAAGATATCATCTTTTATCTTTCTTCTCTTCACCGATTTTTCACTCAAGGAAAACAGCCATGGAAGCTTGAAAATTTCAGCAACTTTTCATCCTTGCAAATAAGTGTTTTTGATGGTCATTTTTTATAATTTTTGTACTTTTGGAACCCTTGTAGCTTAAGCTAGATAATGAGGGGACTATTTTGCAAAATGGTTGAAAGTATAGGGTTTTTTCATGAGAGTATTAGTGTTGCTTGCTGAATTTTTATGGAAGAAATTGAAACTTTGTTGTTAAATAAACAACTTTTGTGAAAGGAGTTTCCATGAAAACACCTAAAAAGGGACCTTTTTATAAAGGTTGTAAATGGGTAGTAAATGCATGAAATAATTGGTATTGTGAGTTGCTATAAGATTAATAAGTGTTCAGATAGGCTTGTTAAATGAGGAAATTTGATGAAAAACGATTTACGAGCCTAGGGGCAAAATCATAATTTTGTAAAAGTCTAAGGGCAAAACGGTAATTTTGTCAAAATAGGAATTTTGAAATGTTTTGAATAATGTGGTGTTTTTTAAGCTAAATATGTCATTATAGATCAAGAAGAACGTGGAACTAACCTTGACCGAGGAAAATGCAAGGTTTCGGACTAAATTTTAAATTGACATATTTTGTATTGAGGTAAGTTTATATGTAAATGATACATCCTCTTTATTTATATTTTCACATATTAATGTATGATGTGAAAGATATCTATTGAAATGATAGAAAGTGAGGAAATTCTCGGATGAACCTTCGGAATAGGGAGAATGATACGGATAAAAACCGTGAATAAGCGATTATTGGTGGGCTGTGTGCGATACCACCGTGGATATGTGACTATTGGTGGACTGTGTGCGATACCACCGGGTTATTTGTTATTGGTGGGCTATGTGCGAAACCAATCGTGTATCCAGTATTATTCCGAAGTGTTCATCGAGACACTTTGACTAAGTGAAATTACGTGTGATTATGTGATGACAAGTGCAGGGTATAAGTGCATGTAAATATGAGCAATGCTATGATAAGTATTTGAGGTGTGGTGAGATTTGAAATGAGTAAGTACAACTGCAAAGTTCAGAATTATTCTTGAGTTGTATGTAATGTTCTTGATGAATAAGTATATGGTATGGTGTTCATTGTTTGCATGTAAACTTACTAAGCTATGCTTACTCCCTCTCTTTTCCATTTCCTTGTAGTACCGCCAAGCTAGCTCGGGGATCAAAGGACGTTGGCGGCTTAATCACACTATCAATCTGAACAATTGGTATAGTTAGATTTATCATTTTGAGTATGGCATGTATAGGGACTTAGTCTTTGTCAAGTGTCATAGTGTTTTGGCCAAATGTGTTGGCTTGTCTTGGAATTGATTCGTTTTGTATAAAGCCACGGATGATGGCTATTACTTGTTATTGATATATGAAAATGATGATGTTTTTCATGAATGTGCAAATTGCGTGGTTGAGTATTTGGTATGTTGATGCATGAATGAGTAGGTTATTTGATGTGGTTTATGTTGGTGCAAGTAAGGGTGGAAAAAAGGGCTTGGTAAATAGCCTTGTTATGGTTCACACGGGTAGACACACGGGCGTGTATTTAGGCCGTGTGTGACACACGATCTGCCCCATGGGTGTGTAGTTAGGCCGTGTGTCCCCTTGCACCTTAAGTTGGCAAAATAGAATGCTAGTAGTAACCACACGGACTGAGACACGACCGTGTGTCTCGACCATGTGGAGGACACGGTCATAGGACATGGTCATATGTCCAGGCCATGTGAAGTTTGCACTTGAATTTAAGAATTTAATTCGCCACACGGGCTAAAGACACTGGTATGTGCCTTGGCCTTGTGACCATGTGAGGTTGCTGATGTCAAAAATAGAATGTCAAGGTTTTCGCACACAGGCCAAGACACGGGCGTGTCAAGACTGTGTGATGGACATGGGCCATGGATACGGACGTGTGCCAGGCCGTATAAAAACTTCTATAGGTTTGAATTGAGAAATAAATCCATACGGGCATGGGACATGGGTGTGTCCCTATACAGTCCTTCAACATGGTCATGTTATCAGGTCACATGGGTTGTCGCCCTTGCCACACAGGCATGTGCCCCTGCTCTTGGTGAAATTTTCCAAAGTTTTTTAAAGAACTCGGTTTAACCCCAAACCTTTTTCTAAAGTATGTTTTGGGCCTCATAGGCCCATAATAAGGACTTTAAGATGAAGATTGAAAAACTTTAAATTTGAACGAACTTTTATGGCCTGGAAATGTATGTTAGTATGTGTTTGACTTAGGTAACGCCTCGTACCCTATTCCAGCGTTAAACACGGGTAAGGGGTGTTACACATACAGTGATTATGGGAGACGCCATTTGGGTGAGTGTTGGAGGAGGATTGGGGCTTTTTGAGGTGTGGGTCCCTTGAGCACCGCATTCGAGAGTGTTCACTGAGGACTAATCAGGTGCAAGCTCCGACATCAGGTCCCGCGCAGCCATAGAAAGTAGTTTAGCAGCCACTTAGTGGCTGTGGTCGGGCTAGGGGTGGTAATGGTATGGGCCGAGAGCAAAGAGAACTGGGTAGAGGTGCTGGTCAGACTGAGGTGAGGTACCCTGCTTTGGTTTATGCTGTTTGACGCCGAGAGGACAGAGATGCTCCTGACGTCATCACCGGTACGTTCTTTATATTTGATGTACCTTATTTGGCTTTGATAGACATAGGGTCTACTCATTCATACATAGTTAGTACTATATCTGGAAACTTGGGGATTTCGGTTGAGAGCACTATGAGTGAAGTTATTGTATTAAGTTCTTTGGGGTAGTCTATTCGGGTTAGCAAGTTGTATAGGGACATTCCCTTAGTGGTGCAAGAGACGATATTTCTGATTGACCTTATGGAGTTACTATTTGGGGAATTCGATCTGATTCTAGGTATGGACTGGTTGGTCAAGCACCAGGTTAGTCTGGATTGTGTGACTAAGAGGGTCGTTCTGAGAACTAAGGGAGATGAAGAGGTGGTTGTAATCGGAGAGCGTCGAGACTATCTGTCGAATGTGATCTCCGCACTGGTAGCTGAAAAACTGGTCCGGAAAGGTTGTGAGGCGTACTTGGCCTATGTAAGTGTTTCAGATTCTAGGGACTCTTCTGTTGGGGACATCAAAACAGTAAAGGACTTTCCGAACGTCTTTCTTGAGGAGTTACCGGGATTGCCTCTGAACCGAGAAGTTGAGTTTGGGATCGAGCTTCTTCCGGGTACAGCTCCGGTGTCCATCGCTCCCTACCGTATGACACTGAAAGAGCTTACAGAGCTTAAGGCTCAACTTCAAGATTTGTTGGACCGTGGTTTCACTTGTCCCAGTGTGTCTCCGTGGGGAGCATTAGTTCTGTTCGTTAAGAAGAATGATGGAATCATGAGGATGTGTATTGATTACCGACAGTTGAACAAGCTGACCATTAAGAATAATTATCCACTTTCGAAGATTGATGACTTGTTTGATCAGTTCCAATGGGCTTTTGTGTTCTCCAATATAGATCTTCGTTCTGGGTATCATCAGTTAAAGGTTAAGGAGGCTGATTTGTATAATACGGCATTTAGGACTCGTTATGGACATTACGAGTTCCTAGTTATGCCTTTCGGGTTGACGAATGCACCGGATGCATTCATGGACCTAATGAACCGAGTGTTTTAGCCTTATCTAGATCAGTGCGTTGTGATCTTCATCGATGATATTTTGGTGTACTCCAAGACTGAGGATGAGCATGATGAGCATCTCAGGGTGGTACTTCAGATTCTCCTAGAAAAATAGCTCTACACTAAGTTGAGTAAGTACGAGTTCTGGTTGCGTGAGGTAACCTTCTTAGGGCATGTGGTTTCTGCTAAGGGGATTCGTGTAGATCCAAGATTGAGGTCGTACTGGATTGGAAATAGCCTAAGAATGTGTTTGAGATCTACAACTTTCTAGGCTTAGCGGGTTATTATCGGTGGTTTGTTGAGGGATTCTCTCTGATTGCAGCTCCCTTGACTGAACTTCTGCGTAAGGATGTGCCATTTGTCTGGACTGATGCGTAGTAGTTGAGCTTTGAGAAGCTCAAATCTATTCTGACTCAGGCTCCTGTTCTGATACAACCTGAATCTGGAAAGGAGTTTGTAGTGTACAGTGATACGTCACATGTCGGATTGGGTTGCATTCTAATGCAGGATGGTAAGGTTGTGGCTTATGCGTCCCATCAGCTTAAGACACGTGAAGGGAATTATCCGACGCATGACCTCAAGTTGGCTGCTGTGGTCTTTGCACTAAAAATTTAGAGGCACTATCTGTATGGTGAAAGGTGTGTCATCTACACCGATTACAAGAGCCTTAGGTATCTCCTTACTCAGAAGAAGTTGAATCTTAGACAACGTCAATGGATTGAGCTGCTCAAAGATTATGACTGCACCATCGAGTATCATCCTGGTAAGGCCAATGTGGTGGTCGACGCTCTAAACCGAAGAGCAATGTCTGATTTGAGGGTGATGTTTGCTCGCCTTAGTCTGTTTGATGATGAGAGTCTGTTGGCCGAGTTGTAAGTTAAACCGACTTGGATTTAGCATATTCGAGATAAGCAGTTGGAGGATGAATATTTGAGTTTACGGTTCTGTTCGGTTGAGAGTGGCAGCATTTCAGATTTTGGACTAAATAATGATGGGGTACTCTATTTCCATGGTCGGATTTGTGTGCCGAGCGATGAGGATCTGAGGCAGTCGATTCTGATGGTGACACATAGTAGCTCTTATGCTATGCATTTCGGTGGTAATAAGATGTATCGCGGCCTTCGTGAGTTATACTGGTGGCCGGGTTTGAAGCGTGAGGTTACTGACTTTGTGGCTCGATGTCTGACGTACCAGCAAGTTAAGGCTAAGCATATGTTGCCTTCGAGTTTATTACAGCCAGTCAAGATTCCCTTATGGAAGTGGGAACGAGTGATTATGGGCTTCGTTAGTGGGTTGCCCTTTACACCCACTAAGAAGGATTCAGTTTGGGTCATCGTGGATCGATTGACCAAGTTTGCCCACTTCATTCCGGTTCGGACGGACTTTTCTCTTTAGAAGTTGGCGAAGCTGTCTATCTCCGAGATAGTTAGACTGCATGGTGTTCCAGTATCGATTATCTCCGACAGAGATCCTTGTTTCATGTCTCAGTTATGGAAGAAATTACACGAGGCTCTGGGTTCGAGATTGGCCTTCAGTACTGCGTTTCATCCTCAAACTGATAGCTAATCTGAGAGGGTGATTCAGATACTGGAGGATATGCTTCGGAGTTGCGTGATTGATTTCTGAGGTAGTTGGGAGGATTTTCTGCCGCTAGCTAAGTTCGCCTACAGTAACAGTTTCCAAGCTAGTATTTAGATGGCACCTTCCGAGGCTTTGTACAGTCGTAAGTGTCGTATTCCTTTGTGTTGGACTGAGTTGGGCGAACGTCGAGTTTTGGGTCCTAAATTGGTTTCTGAGACTGAGAGTAAGGTTCGACTGATTTGAGATCGTCTGAAAGTAGCTTCTGATATACAGAAGTCTTATGCGGATTTGAAGATGCGAGATATCGAGTACGCGGTAGGGATTTCGTCTTTCTTAAGGTCTCTCCATGGAAAAAGATTCTGAGGTTCGGTCGTAAGGGCAAGTTGAGCCCTAGGTTTATTGGACCATACCGGATTCTGAAATGTGTGGGACCGGTTGCTTATCAGTTGGAGCTACCCCTGAACTGGATCGTATTCACGATGTGTTCCACGTCTCAATGCTAAGGCGATATCGGTCTGATCCGTCTCATGTTGTATCTGTTGAGTAGATCTAGGGTACGCCGGACTTGACCTTTGAGGAGGAACCGATTCAGATCCTGGATCGTAATGTTAAGGTCTTGAGGAAGAAGTCCATTCCATTAGTAAATGTGCTGTGGCCGAATCATAGCACTGAGGAGGCTACTTGGGAACCTGAGGACTCAATGCGTTAGTAGTATCTTTATCTGTTCTGATCAGGTAAATTTTGAGGTCGAAATTTCTTTTAGGGGGTAGAGTTGTAACACCCCAATATTCTTATTTCTACTTTTGTGAAAATGTGACACAACTGTCTGTCTGATTCAGTGGTTATGTGTTATGGGTGTGTGTGTGAGGTCCTAAGTTCAAGCTTTATCTTTGGTAAATTTTGGAATTTTTCTGACTTAAGCCTTTTACTTCCTCAGTCGGCTTATATTTAATTATTTGTAAATCATGTATGAATGAGCTTGCTGGTTCAAGTGGCAAGGGAGTTAATTTGCTAGAGGTCCTGTGTTCGGATTCCTGCGCGAACGTGGGTACTATTTTTGCTTAGTTGACTCGTAGAGTTTCAGTTGAGTTGAAAGTTTGGGGTAGTTGGGAGTTGTGGTGAGAGTGGGAGAAAATTAAGGGATGTGTATCACATCTTCCTTTTTCCCCCAAAAAATTTTGGTTTTCTCTCTTCTCCTCTCAAAATTCTGACGTCTCATGTTCTTTTCCCCTTCTTCGCTTTTCTTTTGTTGTTGTCAATTCTTGTGTTCCACTCCAGTATTCTGGCTTTTCAGTTGCTTGCGTTTCGGTAAGTAAGCATAGATTATTTTGCTCGAATGGGGGTTTCCTTTTAATTCGTTCATGTATTTTTTATTATTTCCGTTTGGAATCTTATTCGCTGTTTTGGTAGCAGCAAATCAGGATTTAAGGGGCTCTCTTTGTGCGGAAACGTGACCAAAGTCGTTTAAGGGTGTTGGGGTAAGTGTTTGAAGGTGGATTGATGTTGTTATCGGTTTTGTAATTTTAATTCAAACGTGTAATAAGTCTGTTTCTGAGTATTGGTACGCTGATTTTTAGGTTCTAGAGTGTTCGTGGTTGCAGTAGCATCGAAAACGTACCAAGTGTGTACCCGAAACACAGAAAAATAGGTTTCGGCGAAAGCCGAAAACCCCCTCTATCGACGCCACACGGCCGTAAGGTCGACGGAGGCCAGGCCATACGCAAGACATGACTGTGTGATGGCTAGGGTGTGGCCGTGTGGGCCACACAGGTGTGTGGTATCTGGGCCAAGTCGTGTGATCCACACAGCCAAGGCAATTTGGGCATGTGGGCCCACACGGGTTAACCATATAAGTGTGGGAGCCCATTTAATCGAAATCTTTTCTAGGGTTGCATGGGTCTTTCCAA
Source organism: Gossypium australe (assembly GCA_005393395.2). Taxonomy (NCBI): domain Eukaryota; kingdom Viridiplantae; phylum Streptophyta; class Magnoliopsida; order Malvales; family Malvaceae; genus Gossypium; species Gossypium australe. Next base: position 109,980,692 of record CM016623.1, read on the forward strand.
CGACTGTGAGCCTGCTGTAGAATCGGTAAGGGGTAATTAGACCCTAACTTGTATGATCTGTATGACTGATATTGTGTTCTGAGCATGTTATTTTCATGCATATCTGACTGATCTGTTCCATAAATTTTTATCTGTAATTAAGCATGTAAGCATGGTTATTCTGTAAGTCTGGTTCTACATTTACTATATCTGTTTTGGGGTTGGGGATGACATATATATATTGGAGGAAGTGTTCTGAGAGGCGTTTATGCCCACTATCTGGCAGCTCAGTTGCAATATATCTGATATGTGCCCCATTGATACAGCATGGTGTGTAGGGCTGGATGGGTGTTTTAAACCCCACATGGTGTGTAGGGATGGTCGGAGATGGTGTGTAGAGGCTAGGGGTAGGATCCTGATTTCTGTTTCTGATTGTATATCTGTATCTGTATCTGTATCTGAGATGGGCTAAGGCCCAAATCTGCATTTGAATCTGTAATGGGCTCGGGCCCAAGATGGTATTTGAAATAGTTTCATCACTTTAGTAGCTTTTAAAATTCATTCCATGTGACATCGCCAGATTCGGCCATAATGTTTAGGTCGGGTTTAAGGTGTTACATGATCTCTGAAGTTGGTCTTCTCTTCTTCTTCTTCTTCTTCGTCTTTTTAAATTGGGTGAGTTTCCACCATGGATATATCCAACTTGACTAGTTAACTGACCAAGTCACTTGTCTCGTTAGGTCTATAACGGAAAATGTTAGTGGGTGACTGATTTGTCAATTTTCAATAACGTTAGTGACCAATTTGTCATTTTTCAAAAGTTGAGTGACTAAATTGAAATCAGAGTGATTGTTTTGTCAACTGCATCAAAGTTGAGTGAGTGTTGGTGCAATTTACCCTAAGTTAAAAGTACACCTTTTTTTTCAACATTACTTCACTTTTAAACAAAAAAAAATACTCTAAACATTTACAACAAACCATTTCTTTTAGAAAATACTCTATTTTTCACGATAATCACACTAGCAACAACTATTTATTAATAAAAATGTTAAATTTCTAATAAATATTTAAATAAATTCAAGACTATAAATACAATCGATCTTAATTTTTTCCAATGATTTATATTAATCAACTTTTAAAAATTATTATCCAATTAAGATGTTAGGAATCTCATACAAAATCAATACCTCAAACTCATTTAATAAATAAATAAATAAATAACTAAATCTTGCATAAAAAAAAATCCTAATCTATCCCCCCCCAAAAAAAAAACACAATTCTAATTTTCTAGAGATTAATTAGTAATGTTTGAAAAAAAGAAAAAGAAAAGTTGTCACCAAACTAGAGAAAACTACTTGAAAGTATTAAAAGATTGATTACCTATCTTGTAAATATTCTAGATAGAGAATAAAATAAATTTGAGAGAATAATGAGAAGTGTTCAAAAACACAATAAAAGGATTAAGGAGTTTTTAGTTTTAGTAATGGAGAGAGATCCATTTATTTTTGTATAATAGAATTTGTTTTTTAAAATAATTCATTTTAAAATTTTTTGGTTGGTGGATCATTTTCAAATCTTTATGGGATCAATTTATTAATTATATAAATTTTTTTCAACCTTGTATATAATTCCGCCCATGATTGTAAAGAACCTAAATTAAATAATAATAATAATATTAACGATTGGATTTGAATTTTAAAATTTAAAAAATAAAAAGATTGAATTTTCAAAAATAAAAATACAAAAATTAAATTTCAAATTTATGAAGAGCACGATAACTTATAACATATTTTAACCTAAAAAATTACGGAATTCATTAAGATGATAATAGTAAAAATTACCGATTTTGAAAATCTATTCCCTCACAATGAAATTGAAAAATCTTCAACAAAAAAAAAAATTGCTTAACTAAATTAAAAGTAGATATTTTCTCTAATATTTTTAAAATCTTTTCACTAATTTAAAATTAAAATATTTATTTGATTAAAGTTGAATTGGACTAATGTAAGCTCTTAACTTATAAATGAAAAGTTAAACCAATCATAATTTTATCTACACCAAATCCAAATCGATCTTTTTGAAAATAAAACTAAACTTCACATTTCAAATCAATCTTCAATTTTATCCTGTCCCTAATTCTTTTTAGACAGTAAAGTTATAATTTAAATTACAACAACCATAATCATCAATACAATCAATTTTCCAATTAGCAATCGAAATATTTTTTAACAAATTTGCTTATAAATCAAAATAAATTTTAAAAAACCGAGACATGAACATAAAATCTCTTCTTTTTTTAAATAATCTCATTATAGGTTTTAATCATATCTCATAACTCTTTCTCAATCCATAAATAGGAAGATAATGTGCTTCAGCACACTCGAACCCATATCCTTCTATATTAACAACAATACTTATATCAATTGAGTCTTCAAAACTCTTACTCACCATTAAATTAAAACTTCATTAATATCTTATCCCAAATGATTCATGTTTACCAAAACACTAAACCTAAAGCTAGATTTTAAAAAAAAAATGATAAAAATGAATCAAAATAGAAAACCCCATTTTAGAAAACAAAATAAATTTTAATTCATCGATTTTAAATATAAATATCATAAAAATATTTTATCATCAATTAAAATAATTTTTTATCTCTCTTCAATACCTTATCAATGTCAACAATATTTGTCTAATCTACATTAATATAAGTAATCATTAATAGATAGACATAATATATCAAAACATCATGGTAAAATACATTCACTATTGCGTAAGTAAATATTATTAAGTATCAAAAAATAATAATGAACCTCGTGTATTAATTTGATAGTTACAGTGTTCATAGTTCAAGGTGTAACTTGAGTTCAAGTCATGATATTTGTGTTGTTGTTAGAGTTGTTTAAATACTCTACTAGAATAAAAATATATTGTTAATGTATATATAGGCCTAATTCCATTTTGGCCCCGGTATTCAAAAGGAAATTCTCACATTGGTCATTTACTATTTTTTTCCGACTACTTTGTCCCCTTTGCTTTCATTTCATCACTCAATAATATTTACTTCCGCAATAATGAATGTATTTTACTCAATAATGACTGCTCCAACTTTATTGCTGGTTAACATCTTGGGTTGGTCCAAGATTCTTACAGCAGAGTACAGGGAATGTGGTGGTGGTGATCGGAGCGGAGCACCAATGGTGTCGGATCCACGAACAACAACGGATTGAAGGCTTGAGTTTCAGGCCTCCAATGAATCTCCTTCAACATTTTTTTTGAGTTTTCTAGGAAAATTAAGCCGACTAGTCAAAGGAGGGAGAAAATGGGAGCCCAAGGGTAGCCTTCAATCGGAGATTTGATGTAGGAATAAGGCAATGGGAGTAAGAACACAGTGAAGTGAGGTGGCTAGGTGGTTGAAGGAATGATGAGCCATGACGCTCGTGCAACAATTAAGATTTCAATTTGGCTGGAAATGTTTGATTTTGTTAGAATTAAGTGACCCAAATTCTTATTTAAATAAAATACAATGGTAAAATAAAATAAAAGAAGAATCCTTATAGAATTACACTTCTTTTATTTTATTTCGAATAAGATTTTTTAAACCTTATTAAACTCGATCTATTTGATATTGATTAGAATAAGGAGTTTCAATCTTACTACACTCCTATTAGAATATGGCTTTATAAGCCTATAAATAGACATGGTCTATTCCTCTTGTAATTGATTCGAATTCGACATAGTGAATTTTCTTCTCCTCTGCCCGTGGTTTTTCCCGAAAGGGTTTCCACGTAAAATCTGTGTGTTCTTTTTTTTTTATTTTCTATTTTTTTTTACAGATTTTTTTTCTAGGGAAGAAGAGAAAAAAAAAGAAATGTTTTATTACTATGAAAAAGAAAAAGAAAAAGAAATTCCATGCTGGCCAATGATTTGGATTAATTGTCCACGTGTATGGATTTAATTGGCTTCAAATGACTAGATTGGAATTTTTAAAAACAGAAACTATCTAAAGACTAATTTGAGTTACAGAATGAAAGTAGAGGGCGTAAAGTTACCGAAAAAATAATAAAAGAATTAAAGTGAAAATTTTCCTATAGTACAGGGACTAAAAATGATACTCAGCATATTTTTTTATCATTATAATATTATAGGAGTAGGAGAGGAGATGAGAGACTTTAAACTCGTGCCGTCTAAGGGATAAATTAGAACTCATACTATTGCTTTAAATGCTTGACAATTATATTCAATATTGTTATAACTTTAGGATGATAATAAAAACAATTTTTAATAGAATAATTATAATTTTAGTTTTTATTTTATATTAGTATTTTTTATCAAATTCATTTCAAAATAAATACGAAATTAGAAAATATTAAGTAGGGGAGGGATCCACTGGTGTAAAATTAAAGTGGTTTTATATCATTCCGTAATTTTTTATATGATTAACATTTTAACTATCCACCTATTATATTTTATGGTCTATTCATGTAGATCATATATGTCAAATTTGATGTAAATTTAAAATTTGTAACTATGGATTATGTAAAAAGCTTTCAACTGTTCAATAAATATTAATATATACAATATTTTAGATCAATATAATAGAGATATTAGATCGGTTCAAAAATTTACATGCATGACAAGTACAATTACATAGCTAAATTCAACTATTGGATCGTTAGAATGTTAATCATATAAAAAATTACGAATGTGTGTAAAACCACTTTTGTTTTACACCAGTGTAAGTTGATCCCTCCTTATGATTAACATTTTATGATCCAATCCTTACATTTTATGGTTCATTCATGTAGATCATGCATGTTAAATTGACATAAATTTAAAATTTGTAACTATATGGTTTATGTAACTATATTGTTCAATAAATACTAATATATACATGTTTTAGATTAATATGATAGAGATAATAGATCGATTTAAAAATTTACATGCATAATAAATACAATTATATAAATTAAATGTAACAGTTGAATTGTTGAAAATATTAATAGTATAAAAAATTATAAATAAATATAAAACCACTTTAATCTTACACCCATATAAGATTATCCCTTTAACTTTTTTTTCTCATTTATGTAATACGATGGTATTAAAAGATTGAAATCATAACAGTAGTTGATAAAACATTCCAAAGGAAAAAAGTTTGAATATTTATTATTTTTTATAGCTTATTCAATTATATTAAATAATTTTATAAATTTAAAAATTTATTAATTAATATATATATGAACACATCTTTTTTGGTAAAGTAAAATAACATAAGCGAGACAAATGACACCCTAGTTCAATGCGGACATATTAGAATCCACCATAAGCAATTTTCTAACCGAAGGCAGAAGTTCCTCCAATAGATGAGATCTCAATAACTCTGGATCTACAATATTAGCCAAAAGGTCTGCCACTGTATTTTGCACTCGAAGAATATGTTTGATATGAACCTTCCAAGATTGAATAAACATGTGATGTATCAGTCAAAGTTTCGTCAACCTGCTATTCGCAGCATCACCAGCAAAAATAATCTCAATCAACAAAGCGTCATCACACTCCAATTCCAACTTCTGAAATCCTTTGTTCCATGCTAAGTGAAGAATGTAACACATTTTATGATGTTATTTTATTATGCAACTTTTAAAAGATATGACTTAATTAATTAATTTAACATTAGTTAATATTATTTTTGTTATTATCACATAATAATTTGTATATAATAATAACAACTTATTTTTTCTAATATCAATTTGGTAATATAATGAAAAGTAAAAGATATTATCATTTGCCAATTTAGTGATATAATGATTAATAATAGATATTATTATCAGTCTAATTTTTTTTAACTTGTGATATATATATATATATATAAAATAGTTTTTAATGTTACATACATTGCATATGATTCTACTTGTTTATTTTTTAAATCATTACATAATGCATATTTATTAAATGTAATGAAATAAAGTAATATTATTCAAAATTTTGAATATAATTAAAATATATTAACTATTTTGAATATAAAGTGTTTGGGGTAAAAAATGAGCCATTGGAAGCTTAAACGAATCAAAATAGTGTAGTGGGGCAAAATGCTAGAATAGTGCACGAAATCGCGATGTAGAGCATTTGACATTGCGACATCACTTGTTGTTTGGGCAAAGTCGCAATCTGATAAGGATGAAGCCACGATGTCACAGGGGAATGTCATGATGTAACAAAGTCGAGGTCGCAACATCACCCTTTGAGTGTTGCAAAAACACTCCAAAAAGATCCTCAAACATTATCATATTGTACCAATAAGTTCCAAATCCTTTTAAACATATTTAAATGACATTTAAACTCATTTAAATGACATTTAAACTCATATCCATTCATAAAAACGTGTACACACATTTTAAAGAAATATATTATAACTTATCATTCATTGATTTAAAATCAAATCATGCAAACTTGTTATTGAATGAAACTCAACCTATGTACATGTCATACTACTAGGAGACAATGTTAATGCATACTCTTGAACATTGTAAAGGTGATGGAGACTTCCGAAATGGATAAGGCTTCACATAATCTACAATTGAATCTACGTGCAACAATAATTGGTGCGTTAAACATAAATTCTTAGTAAGTAATCAAAGAACGTACTCAGCTTGCTTTGAGGCATGTGAATGGTCCTTTCACGTTATAAACAAGATCGTAATGAGCATAGTTTAAGTCTCTTTCTTAATTAGATTAGTATATGATTAAATCTTTTATTTTCTTACTTTTATATGACCTTATTCTTCAATAGCAGCTCATACTTATAATGACATTCCAACAAGTCATTTCTTAACCCCTAGAGTTCTTTTCATGTTTCACACTTGATTTAATATTTTCATATATCATGCTTTTATTCTCTTTTAATATGTGATCATTAAAATCCATTACGTGTTTCATTTTTTATTCATCTTTCTCATACTTTACCTTATCATTCTTTTTTATAAAATTTGACTCTTAGTAAACATTAGTAGAAGAAGACTCATGTGCACTAGAATCCCCCACCACACCAGAAAGCAAAAAAGTGCTGACCTGAAGGCATTATATAACATTCCTCCACCGCACCAAAGGCTCATAAAAGCATGAAATACACCACACCAAGATGCACCAAAGTGCAAGGCTCGAAGGCATAAGAACTTCACACATAGAACTCCATATATCTATCCCTATTGGCATGCCAACTGCATCCTAACTACTTCTCTAAGTTTACTAGGGCAAATTTTGATTAGAAATTTCAATTTAATTTATCACAATGATATCCATATATATATATATATTCATACAAGTTCACTCATTTATGAAGGCACTTATGCTTACATAGAGTCATACGATGCATCTCTAAGTAGCATTCACATATCATTTTCATAAAGAAGCATTCCCATATGCAAAATTTTCACTATATTTAATCATGATTTGTTTCAAATAATTTCACATATGCTTTATGCTTTTTAATAAAATTTTTGTCACATTTGATTTCCAATAAGTTCGAAATTTGGGAGGATTTGGGAGTTCATTGAATAAAATAGTAAGTCAGCGGGCTCTATTGGAAAACTTAGAAATTATTGTGGCTGATTAATAATTATTTGATTTTCAATTCTAGTTCAATTAGGATAGAACCGACTGGTTCCTTAGTGAGAGACAAAATGATTGCCGATGAATGGTTATTTGGGGTAGTTGACCATGCACAAGAAAGGTTATATATATGCACAAGAAAGGTTATATATATGAGTGAGGAGGTTTATTCTGATGGCAAAATTCTCTTCATTTCTGTTTTGTTTCCTTCTACACAATCTTCTTCGGTTGTTCTGAAAGAATAGAAATTTGAGGAAAACTCTACATGGGGTGTGGTCGTGAGGTTTGGGGTCATGAAATAGAGAATCTGAGGGACTGGTAAACCTTTTTATCTTTCTATATTCGTGGATTTGAGAAAGGGGGTAAGAGTTTCTAAAGGATATTGAATTCTGGGTTTTTAAAGTTTGAATACTTTCGAGTTAACCGATATATTTGGTTATTGTACGTAGCTGCCAAGATGAAGAAGGCTCTGGCATTTGGACAAGCTAAGCTGGTGAGGACGAAGGATTTTGTAACAGCCCGATTTTGGGCCTAGTGGAACAATGGTTTCGGGACCACAAATCCGACACAAAAAAGTTCATTTTTATTTTATTTTTATGGTCTAAAGTTTCACGGAATGATTTTGTGAAAATTTCGTTAGAAAATTTTAACGTTGGGCACTCAATTTAGCAAAAATGACTAAATTGTAAAAAGTGCAAAAGTTGAGTTCTACATGCTAGAGGTGTCTAATTGCTATGAAATTTTAAATTGAAGGTCCTTAGATGTTAATTAGACCATTTGTTAAGATAGTGGACAAAAATGGACATGGTGAGATAAAATTTTAATGTTTTAAGTGAAGGGCATTTTGGTTATTTGGTAAAAAAAGAATAAAAAGGGAAAATCAAGCTAAAATCTTGTCCATCTTCTCCCCCAAGTGCCAAAATTTATAAGGTCACCATAGTTAGGGTTTGCTCAACTTCCAAGCTTGATTGTAAGTACATCCTAGCCCCGTTTTTAATGCTCTTTATGTTTTTGAAGTCGTTATCACTCGATCTACCAATTTCTACCACTAATTTAAGGAATAATCAAGGTCTAGGGTTTGAACCATGTTGTATATTTGTGTATTTTGATGTATAATGGTAGATTATACATGTTTGATGTGTGGTAAACAACTTTTGCTAGGTGGTTTTTGATGAAAATGTCAAAAGGACCTATTTGTAAAAAGATTATAAAATGTGTGTAAAAGTGTGATTAAATGAAAAATATGGACTGCTATAAGTATAAAAGAGGATCGGCTAGGCTTGGGAATCAAAGAAATTTAATATATTTCATTTTTCGAGCCTAATGGCAAAAATATAAATACGTCAAAGTTTAGGGGCAAAAATGTAATTTTTCATAGTATGATTTTCGGACCTAATTGAGCAATGTAATAATTCAATAAGTTAAATTTTCTATTATAGATCAAGAAAGACAAGGTTCGGACCTTGATCGGGGGAAAAACAAGGTTGTTGACGATTAGGTCCATTTATGCTATTTTTGTACCGAGGTAAGTTCATATGTAAATAATGCATTGTTATTCTTGCTTTAATTTCTATATTATTATATGAATTGTGATTTACTCTTTAGCGAAATCGATAAAGTTTGACAAACGAGAAATCTTGATTGAACCTTGGGAATATGTAGGATACAAATGTCATGACATTAGGGTTAATTAAGATTATATGTAAGACCATATCTAGGATATGGCATCGATACGAGATTTCATGTAAGGCCATAGCTGGGATATTGGCTTTGATATGAGATCCCATGTAAAACCATATCAGGGATATGGCATTGGTATGGTACTATGCATGTGAGATTCCCCGAGTATCCTTTAGTATTTCCAAGTGGTTCAACGGGAAACGTAACGAAAATGTTAACGTTGCGAAAGACCATGGTGTGTTGCCAATTGGTACAAGTATGTATGTGGAACTTATGCCTAATGAGCTCGATATGTGAAGAATCTCTCGGTAAGGTTATGATTGTGCCAGATATGATATTAAGGTTTCTAATAATATCCATGCCAAGTTGGACTATGAGATTTTTAATGACATCTATGTTAATTCATTTCATGTTAGTTGCATGATAAACGTGTGTTTATGATGCTTATTATTTGCATAGGAACTTACTAAGCTTTAAAGCTTACTCCCTTTCTCTTTCTCTTGTCTTATAGTGTCACCAAGCCAACTCGGGGATCGAAGACGGTCGAAAATTCATTCACACTATCAAATTATCATTTTGGGTAAATATGATTTCAATATTTTGAGTTATGGCATGTATAGGGACTTGGTCTTTTGTTATGTGTCATAATTGATTTGGCCATAAGTGATGGCTTCAATAGTTGATAATTCATTTTGTAAATGGCCATTTGATATTGGCTAATATTGGTTAAGTATATATACATATGATGATGTTTTCATGAATGTTGGAAATTGTATGGTTTGAGATACTAAGTATGTGATGTTTGTATGTGATAAATGATAGAATGTAAATGATATGTGGATGCCTTGTGTATGGCTGATTGGGCTGAAAGTATATGCTTGGATTGGTGTTATGTTTTGTTGTGTAGGTTGGTGCATGGAAGGGTGGCAAAAAGGCTTGGTATATAGCCTTATATTTGTCCACATAGATAGGCAAACGGGCGTCTGTCTAGGCAGTGTGCGACACACGGTCTGCCCCATGGGCAGGTGTTTCGACCGTGTGTCCCCTGCACCTTAATTGTTGCAAAATAGAATGCTCAGTAATGAGCACATGGGCAGAGACACGGGTATGTGTCTCAGCCGTGTGGACAGCACGGCCTCGAACACGGGGGTGTGCCCTAGCTATGTGAAGTCTGCACCTATTTTATGAAAAATTATGAAAATTTAATCGATCACACGGCCTAAGCACACGGGCGTGTGACTTGGCCGTGTGACCTTAATTTGACGATGACATCATAAATAGAATGCTCCCTAATTTGAACACGGCCTGAAGCACGGGCGTGTCCCGAACCCATACGGGCATGTGACCCCTTTTACATGAAAAATTTCCAAGTTTTCTAAAAGTTTCCAAAGTTCTTGGTTTAGTGTCGAACCACTTTTGATGCATGTTTTGAGCCTTGTAGACTCGTCTTAGGGACGATATGAATGTTTTTAAAAATTTTTAAATTTGAGTGAAAATTCATGTCTCGGTTTTAAATGTTTGCTTGTGAATAAGTCCGGTAATGCCTCGTACCCTATTCTGGCATCGGATACGGGTAAGGGGTGTTACAGATTTAAGGTGGGTTTTTATACTCCACTTGGGTGTTGTTGTTGATATTTTAGAATGTTATACTTGTGTATTTGCTGTGAGTTCAATTTGAATCCCATGGTTGTGCGTGATCATGGTAAATGAGTATGCCATGCATGCAAAAAGTTGTGAAAAATGTAGATGTTTTCAAGTATGTTCCCTGGATGCGAAATGTGGTTGTATGTTGATGTATTGATAAATGGTGTGTTGTATGTACAGTAATATGTACAATGACTTGCTGATACGACCTCGGTACGTTGAAAGTTCGAGTCGTAATATGTGCACGATCGTAAATTAGAGTAAGTTCAAGATTTCAAGAAAAAGAGTGGTTTATGAAAGAATAAACTTAGGTTCGATTGAATGTTGTTGAATGAAAGGACACAAAAAGATTAGTTGACAATAAAATTAAGGTTCAAGCCGAACCAATACAATTAAATGTATTAACCCGAGCCTTAGGTGAACGCTTAGGTTGGGTAAGGGTTCGGTGGAAGGATATGGTAAAATATGGAACCTCGACCCACTATCAATAAATGATAGGAACCTCGGTACAGTGAAAGCCACACTTTGGGGTTACAAAGTGATAAGTTCGATAAACAAAAACGAGGATGACGCCACAAGTGTATGCTTGATAAGTCAACAAGTCTTTGGAGAGAATTGAGAGTTGAAAACAAACTCACAAATGAACAAAGTTATATCAATCTTCATTGCCTTCAATGAGAAATACATAGCCTTTTTATAGGCTAACAAAGGCCAACCACAACCTTGGCCTTTAACCCTTAAGTTTTTGAAAGGGCACCTAGTAACCTTGTCCCTTAACCCTTAGGTTTTTGAAAAGGCACCTAGTAACCTTATCCCTTAACCTTTAGGTTTTTGAAAAGGCACCTAGTAATCTTATCCCTTAACCTTTAGGTTTTTGAAAAGGCACCAGTAATTTTGTCTCTTCATATTCCCCAAAAGGCACCTAAAAAGTATGTCCTAAAGCTGGACACAATTAACTCATGTCTAATTAGGGACGTATTAATAACACACATTAATATACAACATATTTAAATGTTCAGATTTATTTAATTAACTTGAACTGAACTAAGCTAACACGACTAAATCAGCTTGAAGAAAGGTGCGAATTAAGCTAATTGAGCTGGCCACTTTGTGTTCGTCAACTCCATCTTCCCATACTCGACCAATGTAGCTTGCTACAGTTTCTTGGAATTTCTTAGCACGAGCTCGAGTGATGGGTCCCGAAGGCAGTTCTAAGGATTCGGTTCCTAGCTTGTTGGGCGTGCTCACATCATCCCTCCCCTCTTTAAAGTGATTCGTCCTCGAATCGTCACCTACATCAAATAGAGAAAGATCAGCAACGTTAAAACTTGCACTAACTCCGTACTCACCCGATAGGTCAATTTTATAAACGTTGTCATTGATTCGTTCCAACACTTGAAAGGGACCATCTCCCCTTGGTTGAAGTTTAGATTTTCATTGCTCGAGAAATCGTTCTTTGCACATGTGGATCCAAACCCAATCTCCTGGTTCGAATGCAACTCGTTTACGTCCTTTGTTTGCACCTTGAACATATTGTTCAGTCCTCCTCTCGATATTATCTTTAACATTCTTATGCAATTGCTTAACAAACTCAGCTTTCTTTTTACCATCTACATTTACTAATTCGTTAGAAGACATGGGTACTAAATCAAGAGGGGTAATCGAATTGAAACCATATACTACCTCGAATGGAGAGTACTTTGTGGCCGAGTGAACTGACCGATTGTATGCAAATTCCACGTGAGGCAGGCACTCTTCCCACAACTTCAAGTTTTTGCGTAGGATTGCTCGAAGTAAAGTTGAGAGGACACGGTTAACTACTTCAGTTTGACCATCTGTTTGGGGATGGCAAGTTGTTGAAAATAGCAACTTAGTGCCTAGCTTCCCCCATAAAGTCCTCCAGAAATGACTTAAAAACTTTGTGTCTCGATCGGAAACTATGGTTCGAGGAATCCCGTGCAACCTGACAACTTCTTTGAAAAACAAATTAGCAACATTAGTAGCATCATCAGTTTTATTGCAAGGAATAAAATGGGCCATTTTTGAGAAACGATCTACGACAACAAAAATAGAATCTCTTACTCGTTTGGTTCTAGGAAGACCTAGAACAAAGTCCATTGATATGTCGACCCATGGCACATCAGGAATGGGTAATGGAGTATACAACCCATGCGGTTTAGTTCGTGACTTTGCTTGTTTGCAAGTGATGCATCTATTACACTTTCTAATGACATCGTGCTTCATTTTAGTCCAAAAGAAACACTCATGCAACATTGCTAGGGTTTTCGCAACTCCGAAGTGACCCATAAGTCCCCCACTATGTGCTTCTTCAACGAGCACATTCCGTACAGATCCTTGAGGTATGCAAAGTTTACCTTTACGAAAAAGATATCCTTCGTGTCTGAAATACTTCTCATGTGCGCCATGTAAACATTTCTCATAGATTTCTCCAAAATCAAGATCAGATTTATATAATTCCTTTATAAACTCAAAACCAAATAGCTTGGAATCCAACAAGTTAACAAGTGCGTACCTACGTGACAAGGCGTCGGCTACAATGTTTTCCTTACCTTTCTTGTATTTGATCACGTATGGAAACGACTCCAAAAATTCCACCCATTTAGCATGGCGTTTGTTGAGCTTTGTTTGGCCTTTGAGATGTTTGAGAGCCTCGTGGTCCGAGTGAATAACAAATTCTTTCGGCCATAGATAATGCTGCCATGTTTCTAAAGCTCGAATCAATGCGTATAGTTCTTTATCATATGTTGGGTAGTTCAACGTCGCCCTGTTGAGTTTCTCGCTAAAATATGCAATAGGCCTTCCATCTTGTATCAACACAGCACCGATACCAAGACCTGAAGCATCACACTCAATCTCGAATGTTTTGTTAAAGTCAGGCAACGATAACAATGGAGCATTAGTTAAACATTCCTTAATCTTATTAAAAGCATTCTCTTGTTCATCAGTCCACACAAAAGGAAAATTTTTCTTGATTATACCTGTCAATGGTGCAGCTAAGGAGCTAAAATTAGGCACAAACCTACGATAGAAGCTCGCCAACCCGTGAAAACTCCTTACTTGACTGATGCTAGTTGGTCGTGGCAATTTGTTTATCGCTTTGACCTTTTCTTGGTCGACTTCCAAGCCTCGAGCACTCACAACAAAGCCTAGGAAAACAGCTTCATTAGTGCAAAAGGAACACTTTTTCAAATTGGCATACAATACCTCTTTCCGTAGTACTTCAAGTACGGCTCGCAGGTGTTGAATATGATCGTTCAAACTTTTGCTATACACCAAGATATCGTCAAAGTACACCACACAAAATTTCCCAATAAATGAACGTAAAACATGATTCATTAAGCGCATGAAAGTACTAGGGGCATTGGTAAGTCCGAATGGCATTACCAACCATTCATACAAACCATACTTGGTCTTGAACGCCATTTTCCATTCATCTCCCTCCCGCATTCGAATCTGATGGTAACCACTTTTTAAATCAATCTTTGAAAAGAGTTATGCTCCACTAAGTTCATCGAGCATGTCGTCTAAACGGGGGATGGGATGGCAATATTTGATGGTTATTTTGTTAATAGCACGACAGTCAACGCATATACGCCATGTTCCATCTTTCTTCGGAACCAACAAAACTGGAACTGCACATGGACTTAAGCTTTCACGAATATAGCCCTTATCCATTAGTTCAGCTACTTGCCTCTCTAACTCCTTTGTCTCTTCGGGGTTACTTCGATAGGCTGGTCTACTGGGAATGGTCACACTGGGAATGAAATCAATTTGGTGCTCGATGCCTCGAATAGGGGGCAATCCGTTCGACACCTCTTCGGGAAATACATCTCCGAACTCCTGCAACAAAGAAACAATAGGAAAAGGCAAAGAAACGTTAAGCTTGTTAGTTTCCAATAAACATTCTTTGTACATGAGTACAAGAATAGGTTGTCTTGCCAACAGCATCTTTCGAATCTCTCTTTTTTTTTGCAAATATACTCGTTTTTTTATTTCCGTTCATTCTTTATTTTTCTTTGTTCTCTTGTGTTTTTACCTCTTTCTCCTCACTTTTTTCTCTCTTTTTCTTTTCATTATCAATCGATTGTTTCATCTTGAGTTGATCTTCATACACTTGCTTAGGCGTGAGTGGAGCAAGTTTAATATTCTTTCCAAGGTGTTTGAAAGAATACCGGTTCGTGTAGCCATCGTGGACTACTCGCCTATCAAATTGCCAAGGACGCCCGAGCAGCAAATGGCCCGCGTGCATCGGCACAACATCACAAATCACTTCATCTTGACACTTGCCTATGGAAAACATCACCTTGGCTTGCTTTGTTACCTTAAGCTCACCTTCATCGTTTAACCATTGCAACTTGTAGGGATTCGGGTGCTTAGTGGTGGCTAAGCCAAGCTTTTCAACAAGCATAGAGCTTGTGACATTGGTGCAGCTCCCTCCGTCGATAATGAGACTACATACCTTGCCTTGAACATGACAACGGGTGTGGAAGATATTTTCCCGTTGTTGTTCCTCCTCGACTCCTTGAATTTGTAGACTTCGCTTGACAACGAGGATTTCTCCTTCGACAGGAAGTTCAAGCTCTTCATCGTCACTCGGGGGATCTTCAGGATCTTCTTCTCGCTCGTCCTCAGATTCGATTTCACCATTGGACTGCATTATCATCACAGGACGATTTGGACATTGACTAGCAATATGGCATCGTCCTTGACATTTAAAACACCGTATATCTCGAGATCGATTTGGAACGAACTCACCTTTATTTTTGCTAGTCTCGCCACTTGATGGGTTTGGCTTGGTAGCAACTGGTGACTCCTTCGCTCGAAAGGGGGTTTTGCTAGTACCTTGAGACCATTTACTGGTAGAACCCGTCGGATATGTCCGTGAAGCTCCTTTTTGCTTTAATTGTTTCTCAACCTTGATTGCCATATGCACCAAGTCGGTGATTTCAACGTAGTGTTGTAATTCGACAATGTTGGCAATATCTTGGTTGAGGCCGGCTAGAAATCTTGCCATTGTTGCTTTGCGTTTCTCCTCCACATTGGCTCTTATCATTGCAATCTCCATATCTTTATAGTAGTCTTCGACGCTCCGATTTCCTTGGGTTAGATTTTGTAACCGTTGATACAATTCTCGATGGTAGTAAGAAGGCACAAATCGTTTCCGCATAACAGCCTTCATTTCAGCCCAAGTCAAGATAGGTCGCTCTCCGTTCCTTCTTCGGCTAGTCACCAACTGATCCCACCACACGATAGCATACTCCGAGAATTCGATGGCTGCAAGCTTAACCTTTTTATTCTCTGAGTAGTTATGGAACTCGAAGACAAGTTCTATCTTTTTTTCCCACTCTAAGTAGGCTTCGGGGTCGTTCTTGCCTTGGAATGGAGGAATAGTCATCTTGATATTTTTAAGATTATCATCGGGCCGATCTCTATCTCGTTGGCCACGATCTCTTCGATCTTGTTCCCGTATACTTTGAACAGATGCATGTTCACTCTCGTGGTCGCTCGGCTCGTACAAGTCTTCTTGGTTTGGCCTAGGTCTATCTCGATCTCGCCTTTGATTTTGTGGAGTTCTTAAACGCTGGATCTCTCCACTGAGTTGATCCAATTGGTCTTGTAAGGGTTCAATTGTCTCACGAAGCATTCGTTGTAATTCCCGTATCGAGGCTTGTTGATTTAAATCGGGAATTCCTCCACTTTGAGCAGCATTGCGAACAGGACGCAAACCTCCTCCATCCATTTGTTGTCTATCGGGACTTTCAGACATGGTTTTTTTTTAAACTCACTTACAAAACTCACAGATCACTCGTAAAGAAAGAAAAAAAAAATCACTCAATTTTCAGCTTTTATTTCTCTATAATAATCTCACAAACTCTCTTGCCCCCCTTTTTTTTATACTAGGTCTTCACCTCTCAAAGTTCTTCGCAGACTAGGAAGACGAATAAGCACCATTTTGGGGCCTGTTTATAAACTTGATTTGGTTTGGTAGGAGACTATTGTCAGGATTAGGATAGGCTGTCAAATAAAAGTTGGTGATCGATTTGAATGTGGCGATTAAGAAAGGGTATAGTGAAAGGATAGAGAAAATGGAACGAAAAGAAGATCGAACAACTTGACACCTCTTTTTTTTTGTTTTGTTTTTTAACACCAAATAAACTATATGCTAAAAAAAATTAAATTACAACTTTAAACTTTTTTTTTTGAATTTTTCTTTTATAAACTAATCTCGAAACTTCCAAAAAAAAATTGATACTTACTCGAATTTAACTAGCTCTGATACCAATTTGATACGACCTCGGTACGTTGAAAGTTCGAGTCGTAATATGTGCACGATCGTAAATTAGAGTAAGTTCAAGATTTCAAGAAAAAGAGTGGTTTATGAAAGAATAAACTTAGGTTCGATTGAATGTTGTTGAATGAAAGGACACAAAGAGATTAGTTGACAATAAAATTAAGGTTCAAGCCGAACTAATACAATTAAATGTATTAACCCGAGCCTTAGGTGAACGCTTAGGTTGGGTAAGGGTTCGGTGGAAGGATATGGTAAAAGATGGAACCTCGACCCACTATCAATAAATGATAGGAACCTCGGTACAGTGAACGCCACACTTTGGGGGTTACAAAGTGATAAGTTCAATAAACAAAGACGAGGATGACGCCACAAGTGTATGCTTGATAAGTCAACAAGTCTTTGGAGAGAATTGAGAGTTGAAAACAAACTCACAAATGAACAAAGTTATATCAATCTTCATTGCCTTCAATGAGAAATACATAGCCTTTTTATAGGCTAACAAAGGCCAACCACAACCTTGGCCTTTAACCCTTAAGTTTTTGAAAGAGCACCTAGTAACCTTGTCCCTTAACCCTTAGGTTTTTGAAAAGGCACCTAGTAATCTTATCCCTTAACCTCTAGGTTTTTGAAAAGGCACAAGTAATTTTATCTCTTCATATTTCCCAAAAGGCACCTAAAAAGTATGTCCTAAAGCTAGACACAATTAACTCATGTCTAATTAGGGACATATTAATAACACACATTAATATACAACATATTTAAATGTTCAGATTTATTTAATTAACTTGAACTGAACTAAGCTAACACGACTAAATCAGCTTGAAGAAAGGTGCGAATTAAGCTAATTGAGCTGGCCACTTTGTGTTCGGCAACTCCATCTTCCCATACTCGACCAATGTAGCTTGCTACAGTTTCTTGGAATTTCTTAGCACGAGCTCGAGTGATGGGTCCCGAAGGCGGTTCTAAGGATTCGGTTCCTAGCTTGTTGGGCGTGCTCACATCACTTGCGTGAAATGTATATTTATAAAATGTGGAGTTTGAAGGAAGTTACTTTGACTGGGTAGATAAAGATAGGAAAAATTGGCGTAATGGAAGAATGAGTTGATTGTTATGAGATTCAAGGGAGTTTGGCGGCATCATGGAACAATTATCTACTGGTCATTCGAGGCGACACCGTGTAAACGTATTTAGGTCCTACGGGGTGACACCTCGAAAAGGAGATTATTGATTCTTCAGAATTAAAAGGTACATGGTTAGCCATGGCATAATCCAGTGGCGAACATGTGCGCAATATGGAAGAGATGGAGTCCACCAGGGAAGCCTATTAGGGCATAAAAAGGGAAGTCACTGTAACAGCTCGCCTGGCGTAGACTGTAATGATATGTTGTTTGGTGAATAGTTGATTACGCCTAGGGTACAAAAAGTGAAAGATTGATGAATTATTTGTTAAATGCTTGGGTGACGTATTGCGTGGATTCGACAGTACGCTTAATTCAGGAACGCCATATTGGAATTCACCATTTGGAGGGCTCTTTTGTGAGACAATCCACCAACCCAGATGCTTTGGGAGAGTAAAAAGACTGATTTGTATGAGAGTCAAAACTGTGAGCTTTTAAGGGGTAAATAGACCAAATTTTAAAATAGAACATAAAACCCCACATTCATAGCTTATTTTCACGATAGCTTTCTCCTTCTCTATAGTGTTGCCGTATCTCACTCTCCCGAAGCCCTAACTCTTCAATTGTGATTCTCAAACCATATTCATTTGATTTTCATCATCCCCAAGTCAATTACCTTAATAAATATTCAAGAAAGGACCCCAAAATTTCATAGATTTCATCATCTTCTTCACTTGTAGGTTTTTTAATTTGCATTGAAAACTTGTTTAATCTTCCATCAAAGGTAATCATTCACTTTCCTATTAGTTTATAATGTTATCTACACTTTAAAATTGAGTTTATAGTTATGAAACTGCATGTTTTAAATAAAAGTTGAAAATTGGGTCATTAATGGTGGATTTTGGGTTTGTGGATTAAAACTTGGTTTTAAAGTGTTTTTCAACTTCTTTTAACATAATTAAAAGGTTTCTAAGGTTACTTTGAAGTTTCATTAAGATTTTATCGAGTTTTAATGAAGTTTTGTTATAATGGCCATTCTTGTTGAAAAATTTTGATACCTTGAAACCTATAGTTTTGTATAGTTTAAAGGTTGGGAATTAGTCGTAGATGAATATGTAGATGAATGGAATTCGTTTCGTGTGAAAAGATTAAGTGTAGATTGAGTTATTCGAATTTTAAGTTTTCTATGTTGAAAGTTTCGGTTAGAAGAGAATACATCTTAGGCTTATGTTGGTGATTGTTTTAGGTGAGTTATTGACTAATTGTTGATTGAATATGTATGTGGTTTATCTTGTTGAAGTTTCAGATTTAATAGGACCTTCAACAAGTAGAGATAAAGGCAAAGAAAAGCTTGTCTGAGCTTTTAGCTTTTCAGCGAAGACGTATTTTTGGTGAGTGTTTTGGAATTCGGTTCTTGTAGATGATTCAATGTGCAATTGGGAATTTAAATGTATTCTAAACTCCTACACTAAATCCATTCTCAAATCTATGATATAATGTGATAGGTGTGTGTTTGTGCAATTGTTAAAATATGAACATGTATGAGGTAATATGATATGTGTTGTAAGTTTGTGATGATTGTTGTGAAAGTGAATATGTGGATATGTAATTCATGCCATATGACAGTAGATATGTGGGTATGCTTTCATAATATGTGACAGTGGTTATAATGTGCTTATGATATGTATATGCAGTGAACATGTGCCGAAATCGGTATGTAAATTTGTGTTGATAGTGTGGATATTTTGGCCTTGTGAACCTTGAGACCATTGGATATAGTTGGCATACTATAGGATTGTGAGTACTCACCTTTGTGATGTGATATTTTGGGTGTTGAGGCACGGGATAGTTTTCGACGAGATAAAGGAATGTTAGCTAAGCTCCATTCTACGAGATATGTGTGTTTGGTGTGTTGGAGAGTGATAGCTATATGCTTCACTTCTGGGATATGTTCGACTCTACGAGTTTATATGGTGTGTTGGAGATTCATGTATCTGATGAGTGGTGATTAAGTCCACTTCATGTTTAATAATCTCAAGATCCAAACTATCATTAAATGTATCTAATATGTGTGATATTATATATGCCTAAATAGTCTTGTAATCAATAAGTAAAATAATGCTTGAAAAATAATGAAACATGTTGATTTTGATATAGAATTAAAGATGCCATGAATACGATATATGACTATTTAATTATTACATAATGACTTATTGCGTAGTGGTTGTTCTGAGCATTCACTGAGCTTGTTAAGTTCACCTACTCCATCCTAACCTTTGCAGAGTAGTTGCATTCTCGGTGTGAGCGGTGTGGCCTTCAAGGGGTTGATCCAAGCCATTCTTATAGTTGCTATAGTAGGTGTAATTGGTTTATTTTTAATATGGGACTTTAAGGCAATGTGGTAGACTTTATATCAGTTTTGTTAAGTCATTTTGGGGCTATTTGCATGTTGTTTACGTTTGGAAGCATGTGGATTTTAATATGATATTTGGACTGTTGTTTGGATATTCTGAAGCTTATTTATTTTGGTGAGTAAAGCATGTTATTTAGGGATGAGTTTAATGATCTAATTGCTGATATATGCTGAAATTTGGCAGTTTGGAGCAGAGGTATTGATAATTGGATTATTAAAACAATACCTCTGTAATTTTGAAAGTGCAATAAAACAAAATATAAAATTGGTATCAATACCTTGGCCCGAGTATCAATACTTGAGATAATTTATCGATACTTTGCGAAAGGTACCGATAGTTTTCAATGTTTGAGAATTTTGGTGAGAAACAGGATGTATGTTTTGTATCGATTTTTCATGTGGTATCAATACCACTTAAAGAAAATATTGATATCACTCCTTTAGTATTGATACCTATGTAATAGTTTTGGGAAAATTTGCTAAGTGGTCCCAATGCTTGATGTATGTCCATTTTATGTTTGTTTGTCGTATGTTAGCATGGTTAAACATTAATTTGAGTTTGCATGTCTTAATATCGCATGATTGCTATAGTAACAAAAGAAATTAAAGATGCTTGTATACTAAATGTGACAATTATGATGAAATCGATATGAGACTGTGGTGTAACATCCTAGAACCCGGGCTTGACGGCCCGAGCTATAGGGTGTTATATATGGTTCCTCCAAAATGTAACTTTTTTATTCATGGGCTATCCATTTTTTTTGTTTCCAAGATGCCTGTGTTGTGAAGACCCTTATTGCAATGTAATTAACATAATCTGCATACCAGGTTGCATGGTGTTAGATGCTTACTTGGTCTTAATTGATTAATGTCTACTCTGAAAGGTCTCCTTAGTGTCTTCAATTTCCTCTTCTTGTAAATTGTTTTCAATTTTGGATAGGTGATCTGCAATTTAATTCTCAGTCCCCTTCCTGTCCACTATCCATAAATCAAATTCCTGAAGTAATAAAACCTATCTCATTATTCTGGCTTTTGTTTCTTTTTTCTTCATGATGTATTTTAATGTAGAATGATCAGTATACACATATACTTGATTCATCATTAGGTAGGGTCAAAATATTTCACACGCAAACACTACTACCAACATCTTTTTCTCAGTTGTAGTGTAGTTGCACTATGCTGAATTTAATGTTTTGCTAGCATAATGAATAGCCCCAAATAGATTATTTCACTTTTGTCCTAAAACTGCACCTATTACATAATCACTAGCATCACACATAATAATAAAAGGTTCTAGCCAATTCGGGGTAATGATTATAGGAACAGATACAAGTTTCTCTTTTATCACCTCAAAAGCTTTGACGCAGCTTTAGTCAAATATGAAAGGTTTCTCTTTTTGGAGAAGTTTATTCGTAGGTTTAGAAATATGAGCAAAATCTTTTATAAATCTCCGATAAAATCCTACATGGTCTAAAAAAATTTCAAACACCTTTAACATTTGTCAGATTTGGAAGATGTTTGATAACTTCTATTTTGGCTTTATCTACTTCCAAACCTTTTCCTCATATCTAATGCCTTAAGGCCACCTTCTTTCACCATGAAATGACATTTTTCCTAGTTGAGCACCAGGTTAGTCTCCTCATATCTTTTTAACACTTTTTTGAGGTTATACAGGCATTCTTGAAAAGAGTCCCTGTATACGGAAAAATCGTCCATGAATACATCTAACCCCTTTTCTAACATATCAGCAAAGATTGCGGTAATACATCTCATGAAAGTTGTTGGAGCATTACATAGGCCAAAAGGCATTCTTTTAAAGGCATATGGATCGAAAGGGCAGGTGAAAGTAGTTTTCTCTTGATCATCTGATGAATTAGGATTTGATGATACCTTGAATACCAATCAAGGAAGCAATAATAGTCTTTTCCTGCTAACCGATCAAGCATTTGGTCTATAAAGGGTAACGGAAAATGGTCTTTTTTCATTTCATTATTTAGTTTTCAATAATCAATGCATACTCTCCAACCTGTAACTGTTCGAGTGGGATTAACTCAATGTCATCGTTCTTGGCTATAGTTAGACCTCCCTTCTTTAGAGCACACTGGGTTGGGCTAACCCATTCGCTATCAGAAATAGTGTAAACAATACATGCATCTAACCATTTAAGCAATTCCTTTTTGACCACCTTATTCATGGCTAGATTAAGTCTACGCTAAGCGTCTACCACATGTCTTTTTCCTTCCTCTAATCTGATTTTGTGTCAACAAAACGCAAGATTGATTCCTTTAATATCAGAAATTGTCCATCCTATCACTTTTTTATGAATTTTTAGGACATTTAATAAGGCTTCCTCCTATTTTGCGTCTAAACTTGCAGCAATAATTATAGGTAAAGTATTTTGTTTCCCTAAATATCCATACTTTAAATGGTTGGGCAATAGCTTTAGTTCTAATTCTAGGGGTTTAACAATGGATGGTACCATCTTTACTAAGTTAAGGATAATTTGCTTCGGCTATTCCCTATTCTTTCTCCACCAGTCCAATTGAGTTACCATGTGATGATTCTCCTATTCTGCACTGTCCCTTTCCTCTTCTGTTTCATAACCCGTTGATTATTTCACACTAAACTCCAATTGGTTACATTCTTGTTCTCTATGTCCTACAGATTCCAATTCTTGATTTTGTATTTTAGGACATCCCAGGTTGATTCATTGATGCTATATCTTTCCAATATTTCCATTACTTCTTCCTGAGTTTTCGTCCAAATACTTCCTCTCGTCATGATATCAAATTTTTGTCTATTCCAACTATCCAACCCATAGTAAAAATGTTGTATTTGTACTGCAAAATGTATTCCTCCACCTAATATAGATCTAAGGATTGCCTTAAGCCTTTCCCACGCTTGTCCCAAAGTTTCAGTGATGCCCTGCTGGAAGTAAAATAACTATGTGTAACTGCCTAGTACCTTAGTCATAGGCAACACCCGAGGAAGGAATAATTGCACGAAATTGTTCCATGTTGTTATAGTGTCTGGAGGAAGTGCCTCTAGCCATATTTGTGCCTTTCCCTCTAACGCAAATGGAATCAATAATAACTTTATAGTCTTATATGGAATTCCTGTATAACTAACAGTGCTGTATATAAGGTCAGATTTCCTCAAGAATGCTAGGATCTTCATTGACATGATTGGCAAACTTGACATTATTAGAGATCAATGTTAGTAGAGCATGACTTAATTCGAAATATGAACTATGGATAACAGGTCAGGAAATGCTAGACCTTAGCTAGTTCACATCAAATAATGTCCCCAAGATCTGCATATTGTTAATAACTTATGTGTGAGTCATATCTATGACTTAAAATTTTTCTAATTATTCTAATTAAGTGCAGAAACTAAAACTAATCTAGTGATATTGCCTCCCTGGCCATGACGCCAACAACTTGACCACCTCTAGACGTACTAACGTCCAGCATGTGAATACTGCATTAAAATATAGAATTACGAGGCAGTATCTGCAAGTATACAAGTCCAGTTGTAATATAGCTTTACAACGGGTTTACAACGGAGTGGATGAGTACTCTGAGGATCGTACCTAAGGGAAACAAAGGCTAGATCAATTTTAACCTACACATTGAAAAATCTAATTAATTTTTTAATCAAGTTATAGTACAGAAATGTAAATAAGCAATTTCTAGGATTTCTATAGTACTAATAATAATAACAAAATAACATAAAAGAAAACTAAATTTCAAGAGATAGAAAAAGTAGAAGGAATCAAATTTAGTGATGGGTGATTAGCTTGCTTTGGAAATCCCAATCAACTATCGTTTTGGGTTCCTCGTCAACCAATTAGTTGCTACCCTAGTAGGATCTTCTGATCTTCCACTAACATAACGAGTCAGCAAGGACTACTTGTCTTTCGACCTCATAGTCTAGACTTGCTTGGGGTGAAGGTGTTCACTAATGGGCAATACAAATATTGGGCTAATTCCCACCTTGATGACTTCCCGGGGTTGTCAGGCCTAGGGTTTGTTACACGCTCTTCCTTTCCCAAACAATTGATCCGTTGAGTAACCCTACAAAATAGTCAATTAATCATGTCTCCACTCGGTAATCCTCCATAGAATAATTAGTTTATCATGGCTTTCATAAACAACATGGAATAAATGGAAAAATAAAACATGGTGAATGAATTAAAGTGTAGAGTTTAAGAAAACCCTGATTTATATAAATAATAACACGAATTCCAAAAAATTGGTCGTCCCTACAAATCAGGTCTCTTAAAGGAAAGTAATGAACAAATAAACTAAACTCTAAAAAACCTAAGAAAGAAAGAAAACGAAACTAAATCTAAAGAAATAGTCTAGGTTAATGGAATGGCGCCCATAACATGTGCCGAAAGAGCCTATTTATAGCCTTTAGGCGGCCATCATCCTTAACCCTAGGCCAGTTGACGTTCCTGAGCTTTAAGTTTGATTGTGCAGACCAAAATGCCCATATTACATATTTATTTTTCATCCCAGAGTCGATGTCACAACACAACAGGACCTGTGTCGCATCGTAGAAGTCGGTATGCTCCTCCTTGGGATGTCTTCAGGGGTATGCCGCGACATCTTTAGTCAGTGTCACGACATCGAAGGTAGTTGCTTATTTTCTCCATTCTGCTCTCTATGTTATGGCATCGGACCCCCTTGTTGCGACATAGCGTCCATTATTGGCCTAAAATGCTTTCTAATTATCTCTTACACACTCACGAAGTAAGTTAGCTCTCCCTTAGGCCTCGTTCGGCCCTTAAGGTTAATAAAAGACTCAATTCGCACATTTTATTAGATATATGTAAAACTAAAGAAACTTTACTAAATATAACAAAAATGCTTTATTTAAGCTCCTTAAGTGCGAAAACTAGTTTAATCTGCTACACTGAATTACGGTAGATCAGGTCATCAATAACTTTATAAGATAATGCCTTCTCAGTAGAATGCACAACATAGGGATCAACCCTAGTGACAATATCCCTGGGTCGATAACCGTTTGGGCTTCGATTCTTCAGATAGAAATAAAAAGCATTTTTGACGATGATGAGCCTTCCCAATTGTAACACCCCTAACTCGTTACGAAGCATTACCGTTACGAAGCATTACTGTAAAAACATACCTTATAATCATTCATTTAAGAACATTCTACAGATCATATCATAGCCCATTCAAACACATGCATATCATCCCTTATTTGAGCACTCGAGGCCTTAGAAACACTTTAGAAACAATTCGGGGCTAAATTGGAAAAATTTAGAACTTTATGGAAAAAGATAGAAAATTTCACACAGTAGGGGTCACACGGCTGTGTGGCTAGGCCGTGTGACTCACACGGCTAAGACACACGCCAGTGTCTCAGGCCGTGCCACATACAAAATAGGGGCACACGACCGTGTCCTAGCCCGTGTCCGTGCCCATATAATTACTGACTTGGGTCACACGGCCAAGCTGTGTAACACTCGAAATGCAACCTTTAAAACCTACAAGGTACACACGACCGTGTCACATGGCTGTATATTACACACGGCTGAGACACATGCCTGTTTCTTAGGCTGTGTGGATAAGAAAATGGCCAAAATCTAAGCCATTTCTCTCGCCCATTAAAACATGAATCTACAAGTCACTCACACATATACACAAAGCCTTAAAACATACCCAAATCATGCTTAAAATGACCAAATATTTATACCAAATTCCATTCAACCAATATGCCAAATAGGCACCTCAAATGCAAACATTCAATTTACCTAAACATATACATGTACTTAACACATTTCATACATCAACACTTAATTCATTTTCTATCTCAAAACTCCTCATAAAATTGACCACATTTATACCATTACAAATAGTTCATATCTATCTCAAAGCATACTTCCACTTGGTTCCAAACATACCTAACCATGTGCATATTTAAGCATACCATATTAGATTCATGCCATATCAAAATAACCTTACCATTTAGACCATTTCTCACATGCATCAAAACCATCTAAATGACACAAATCTAGCGATTTCTAAATGGTTCCAACAACCAACATATATACAAACCATATTTCAATCATGGACATCTATTCAAAACCTTTCCAAAGCATACCATAACTTGGCCATGTTGAGGCCAATTCATTACCAACCATTTTGGCCACTCAAACATACATTAACACATTGTCAAAATAACACATATCAATAAGGCATCAAAAGTACCAAGGTTACATCAACAAAAATGACATATACATGCCAAACTCATCAACTAATATAAACCACAAGTCCACCTATACATGTCAATATAATCTTGATCAAGACATCAAAATCTACCAATATAATCTCCGGATATTGTGATAGTTTTCTGACTAGATTCCAACCCAATCGAGCTTCCGATAATTTGCAAAGTAAACAAAAAATAACTACGTAAGCAATGAATGCTTAGTAAGCTTGTATAAACTTTAAACATAACATTCCATTTTAATAATGAACTTTATGGGGTAATTATAAATCTATACCCATCTCACAAAGTTTATCAAACTTTATAACAATCAACTCATAAATGAGTAAGCTTATCAATATAATAAACATTTTTCATTCCTAACATAATAAGATTTTATAAGACTTTGAACCCCTTTCATTTACTTACTTTTCATTACATTTACTTACTTTCCATTTTATTTATATACTTCCCATTGTATTTACTTTCTTTAGCTCAAATAATAACATCAATTCACTAATTAGTATATTTGTTCATGAACTAAATATATTCATCCATAGCATACATAAATTTTTCACATATAAGTACATATTTCAACTCATCATTCCCTTTTCATCATATTTCATTTCAACTATGAACTTACCATTTCATTACCTTTCCTCACCCATTTCATATGCATAACATCAACCATGGCCATAAGCTAGTGCATTTAAACATAACTCTTTTGGAATCAACTACATGATAAACCATTTCATAAGAAATTACATACTTTGATTTATACCACCTTTTCATGAACATAAGCATATTACCAATTGAACACTTATCATTTGAAAGTATTTCATTAAGATTAAGCATGATATAATCCAATCATAAGTTTGGCACAAGCCTAAGCATCGTCCACAATACATGTTAGAGCATCAACTCATAATTCACTTGAAATAACATAAGGTAAGTCATATACATGAATAACATCATTTAAAATCATCAATTTCATGAACATAAACATATTTCCATTGAACATTACCTTTTCATTCCTTTTTATAGATTTATGACATAAGTTATTTGAATACCTACCATTCATTCCCTTTTCATGGCAATTGAACCATTTAGAATATCATCGGATACGCAGGATAGCTCACACTAAGTGTGCTAAACATATAATCGTAATCTTTCCTTTCCTTTACATCATTGCTCACACAAGCTGTGAAATGGGCTTGCTCACATGAGTTGTGGAGTATCCACAACAAATGTCAGACCTCGGCCATCAGTATGGCATTCAAAACCAACAGCCGAAACATGGAAACCCTAATGGCATGTCTTTTGTATCTTATGAATTCCTAAGGTTCAAAAGGGGCTCAATAATCGTCGTGCGTCGTTGGATTTCCGTCATTTCATGATATGTTAAATTTCATAATAACATATATATATATATATATATATATATATATTGATTCATTTATATTAGAATAACACATTAAACACTCAATTTAACCAACATTTAAGTAATTATAGTTCATACGAACTTACCTGACTAAATTGCAGAGAAGTTAAAGTACAGAGGTTTTCTGGTAATTTTCTATTCTCCTCGATTTTCCACTTGATCTTGATCTAAATTAATAATTTCATTAACTTTATTAATTTAGATAGTAAAGAATTTATTTTATGCAATGTAGTCATATTTTGACATTTTTAAAAAATTTCCCCTAACATTTTACTTTTATTCAATTTAGTCTATGAGTCTAAAACATGCAAATTAACCATTTTTATCGCAAATTCACACCAGCCAAATATTTTTAGCTTCCACTTCAGCCTATTTTTGCAACAATTTCATATCAAGTCCTTGAACTATTACTATTTCAACAATTTAGTTCCTAATCAATAAATTCGTCAAAAATCACTTAATAAAATACTTATAAATAACAAGTAATACTTAAAATTCATCATTTAAAATCTAAAATCATAAATATTCATCAATGGAAACATTAAAAATCTTTAATAGTTTCAAAAATGAAGGTACATGCTAGCTGGACCTAGTTGCAACGATCTAAAAAACATAAAAATTATTAGAAATGGGTGAAAAACGAACTCACATACATCCATTGAAGCTTGGCCAAAGCTTGGAACTTCTCCCTATTTTTTTTTCAACTAAAAATGGTGAAGAAGATGAATGAATCATCTTTTATTTTCTTTTTCTTATTTTATTAACATTATAACATAATATAATGTTTTTATAATTTAATAAACATCTTTTTTTTAACTAAATAACCCCACTAATTGTCCACCAACTTAAGAATAGGCAATTTACCCATTAAGGGCATCCAATTATAATTCTTTAATCAATTAACAGCTTTAAACTAATAGCGATTGACATTTTTAACTTTTACAATTTAGTCCTTTTTGCTTAATTAACTATTGAAACATTAAAATTTCTTAATAAAAATTTAATACAACCTTAATAAAACTCTGTAAATACTTATAAAATATTTACGGCTTGATTTATAGAAACAAGGTCCCGATACGTCATTTTCTAAAACCACTTGACTTTAGGGTCTTATCACTTGAACTTAATTAGTCATTTATATAACATAAATTACCATATCAAAAAGCTTTTTAAAACCATAATTGACTCATAAATTTTATTAATATTTACGAACTTAGTAATCAGATTTGTGGCCCTGAAACCACTGTTTCCAACACCACTGAAAAACGGGTTGTTACAACTCTCCCCCTTACAAAAAATTTGTCCTCAAAATTTCTCACCTGATAATAGCCATCAAGTCAAGTCTTTCTATCATATACTTAATGGTAATCCAAAAATTAACCAATTATAGCTCATCTCGATTCAAAACTCATATTAGAACTTGATACTATACACGAACGTAACTAATAACTATGATGTTCTCTTGTCATAACTTTATCCTTAATAGCATAATAACTGAGAAATTACCAGCAATCACCTACCGAAACATAACTGAAAGAAAACTCAAAATTATCGGATTCCAGGCACATTAGACATTTCATAGCGTTTAATTAAAGTTCGCAATTTTCACAATAGACTCTAACCGATGTTTTCGACACATCTGCATCTGTAACTTCCAACTGACAAACATTCTATTTCATGAAAAGCTTCAAACAACCTCATCAGAATACTAGTGTATTAATTGTTTTTATCAAGACGATTTCAATCCATAATAACATTTCTCGATTTTAACTGATCTGGTAGATATATACCTGTATCATGTCTTCTACAATATGAATTTCCCATTTTGATTTTCTGTCTGTTTGTCCGTGAATTCACAAAATTAATTTCTGAACCTAGGGATAAACTAAAATACATACAAATAAATTTCAAATGGGTCGATTTTATCAATCGGATAATAACATTTCAGAATAATTCTTTCTTCTTGTTGTCAAGATAACCCAAACATACAATCTGTTGTAATTCCCTCGGAATACCAACCAAATATCACCACAAATTGCATTAACTCAAACTGTAATATCCCGAAATTGGGCCTAGTAGGATTTGGCCGATTGGGTCTTGGGCTTTAGGAAAATTTTGAGTATTATTTTATTATTTGTGTTAGCTTGGGTATGAATTATGTGTGTTTAGCATAGTCTTGTGAAGGCTTGATTTTATTAATAAGGCTAGAATAATTCTTAGTATTAAAAATTTAGTGAAGTGGATTAGGTGAACTTGACACTTAAGTTAATTTAAGTGTTAAATTAAACACATGTGGAGTTAGTGGCAAGGTGGTTAAGATGCATGAAGAGTTGCTTGAGGGAAGTGGTTCGAGTAGCATGATTAGCATTTTGAAGACTTTATATTTATGTATCCTAGCATTAATGGACGGTCAAGCTCTAATTGTGGTAAGCTAGACTTTAGATTTTATGGTAAGTTGAATAATAATTTAGGTAAGCTTGATGTTTGGGAAAGAATCATGTTGATTAAGGATAATGTGAGAACATAAGGCATGTTGTAAGGTGTGTTGTTATGGCAAGTTTTGTGTGGATAGGTTTGACTTTGAAGTCCATGAATATGGACAGTTTCATGGACTAAGGGGGTTGGCTTAAGTTTTGTGAGTGAATAGGAGGAAATAGGGAGAAAATTAGGAGTGTGTTTAATTCAAAATTACTTTGAATTGTTGGCAAAAGTATGGTTGCCGAATTTTGATTTGAGTAGGGGAAATAGGGTGCCGAAACTTCTTTGTAGTTAGGTGACATTTTCGGCTAGTTTTGTAGGTGTTAGTCTTTGTTTTTGTGTCAAGCCGAAATCTCCCTTTTGCTTTGTCAATTTCTTCCTAATTCTTTTGGTTGAAACAAACCCGATAACCCAAGTTGAATTGACGATTTACTCACTTAGTCTTTAAGCCAAATTGCATTTGTTTCTTTTCTCTTTTTCTTCTTGGAAACTGAAACCATACTCTCCCATATCTTTCTTTTTCTTTGCCATTTCTTTGCTCAAAACCGAAAGTATCTACATCCTCTCTTTCATCTCTTTCTTTTCTTCTTTCAAACTCTTGAGCCGAAATTCTCTTCACTTTTCTCTGCCGAATTTCTCTCTTCCATTTTACTTCTCTTTTTCTTCCTCTTTTCCACTATTGCCAAATCTTTTTCTCTCTTTTGGTGTTATCTTGGCCGAACCCTATAGTCTCTTCCTCTCTTGTCTTTGTTTGTAACTTTAAAGAAACACCATAGCCAAATCCTCTATGCATTCAACTCCCTCCATTTTGGTGTGATCTCTCTTCATCATTCAAGTGCCGAAACCTTTCTCTTTGGGGTCTTGGAGCCGATTCTTTGAGGATGCTTTAGGAGTGATGAGCAACGTGTGGTAGTAAGTATATTTCTTCCTTAGCAATCAGTTTTATTTATTTCTTCATGGGTGTGCCGAAATCAATGGATTAAGTCCTGGTTTTAGGCATGGCCGAATGTTCTTAGTGCCATAAGAAGGTGTTCTTTTGTGTGTAGCTAAAGGAAGGGAACTCAGAGTGTGATTCGGGATTTGGTAGGAGACCAAATCGGCTTTAAGGGAGAAGGAAGAACCACGTTTCGAGATTGTGTTAGATTCGAGTAGTTCGGGATTTCACTAATAGGCAGGTGTGTGATTAACCCACCGTTTTCCGGGTTTTTGCTATATTTGTATGTGTTGATTATGTACTAACAAGTGCAGTAAAAGTTATGAGATAAATACCCTTAAAGGGGTATGTCGATAATCCGGTAAGTACCAAACCTGATGATATGTGATTATTAATATGAATATGTGTTATGACTATGCTTGATGAACATGCTCACGCATCATTATATATATCATTATTTATGTTACATGTGCATGGGTTGGGATATGATATGAAAGAAGGTACGGGTGTACTTCGAGTACGTGGTTTGATGTTAGCCTTGAGCTACATCGTGGATTGACGTTGACTAAGGTCACGTTGTGGATTAATTGTGATTTAGTTCGCGTGGCTTGATGAGTGGCTGTGTGCCTCATCGTGGTTGATATCGGCTATGTGCCATATCGTGGTTGATGAGTGACTTTGTGTCCCATCGTGGTTTTGGTGTTAGCTACGGCTACATCGTGGATTGGCACTGACTGAGGTCGCGTTGTGGATTATTGTGCTTAATTGCACGTGGACGGCATTGATTGCCTTTGGAGTGAAAAGGAGAGGGTGATTTGTTAATCCCCTGGTGTGTGGTAGGCTGGATACGAGGGTGTGTAGAGGATGGACCCTAGGTTGGGGTTGGGTGCACTTTGCATAATTTTATTTGATATGAGTAATTGATGTGAAAATGGGCCAAGCCCAATATGTGAATGTGGATTGGGTTAAGAAATGGGCTAAGCCCAGTATATGAATGTGGATCAATGTGGAAATGGGTTAAGCCCGATATGTGGAATTATGCGGTTAATTACCCTGTTACCTTTTAAGTGATATGAATATGGGCCAAGCCCAGAATGTGTTATTAAGTGAATATGATATCTTGTTATCTGTTATATGGGTTAATATGTGGTTAACATGTGGGTGGAATTCAGTGGATTAATTACACACTGAGTCTGTGTGACTCACCCAATATTTCTCAACCTTTCAGGTGATGCTCGGACCGGGTTGGAGTGGATACGAGGTGGCCCATGCAGAAAATATTTTATTTGTTTTACATATTTTATTTATGAAAGGTTATTTATTGTAATAAGGGCCACTTTAAGTATTTAAGGATTTTTATTATGTTTTAAGTTGGATTGTCGATTATATTATTATTTGAAAATGTTTTATTTTAAACAACTCAATTTTATTTGGAACTTTAATTATACAATGTCTTAGTAAAGACAACAAATTTTTATGTTTTTACTTTTAAATTAAAATCTTTTCAAACATTTTTCCGTAGTGGCATTTCAAATTCGGTCAAAGCAAATGGGCCGAGTTTGGGGTGTTACAAATTGGTATCAGAGCCCGGTTCAAAACTCGGCTTTGAGGGTTTTGGGCCCAAGAACATTTTTTTTATGGGCTTTTCAAAGATTTGGGTTTTCACAAATTTTTCAGGCTTATTCTGGCATGGCACCTGTATCTCCGACCCGAAGTCCACCAGGTAAGTACCTCTAATTGTTGTGTGAATTATTATATGATTGGTATGTGGGCATAATTGGGCTCGTAGATTAGTGAACTAGGAGCTATTGAACCCTAGGACTAGTCTACTCCAACACAGAATTGCATAAGACTTAAGAACAACCGAACAAACCTGTGAAGTAAGTCGCCGAGTTAAGCTGTGGCAACCATTGTACGCATGTCTAGGAGTGGATTCGGTAAGAGCTTGGTATTTAAGCAGTCCTAGCGACTCACCTCCTCTTTACTCGAATCCTACCTGGTGCGTAGCTACGGTTCACCCTAACCAAGAGGACTTATTCACGGGCTAAACCCGATAACTAAAACCCGAAAGGGACTAGACATACTATTTTATAAAAACCTTAAGTTTTCAAAATTACTCCTTTGATTTGTAAAACCATTTTATACTTGGAAAATTTTTCGAAATATTTCGATTTACAAAATTACCCAAATACCACTAGTGGTAAAATTACTAAAATGCCCTTGGTTTCTAAAATTTCCATACTATCCTCAATTTTAATAAGATTTTCTTACTTTGCAAAAGTATCCGAAAACCCTATTTTGTGAAAACTCAAGATACCCTGATTTGGGAAAATTTACGAAAATGCCCCTAACTTTCAAATTACCGAAATAACCCCTGAATTTTAAATTTTTTTGTAATATCTTGATTTGGAAAATCTTTCTTTCAAAAATATCCATGAGTTTGGAAAATTTCGAAATGACTTTTGGTGATTTTTTTGAATTTACCCCGGTTTATTACCAAAATACCCCTGTAGGGAAAAATGACGAAATTACCCCTGGGTTGGGAATGGACAAGGATGCCCATAGTAGCATGGTA
Organism: Gossypium australe; assembly: GCA_005393395.2. Taxonomy (NCBI): domain Eukaryota; kingdom Viridiplantae; phylum Streptophyta; class Magnoliopsida; order Malvales; family Malvaceae; genus Gossypium; species Gossypium australe. Next base: position 110,015,115 of record CM016623.1, read on the forward strand.
AATGTTGTGGATGAGTGAATGTGTTTCTATTGATATGAATGAATGTGAATGTGTGATTCTCTGAGCTAGAATAGTGAACTTGTACTAGAAACTTGGACTGATCGAAAGAACTACTTCTAAATACTTTATTTCATAAAACAATTGTTTGCTGTTAATAAGTGGAACAGAATTCTGATGCATAAAACTTCTTAATCAGATTAAATCGCGACGTTAGATATGAGTTCTAGGGGACGTAGTCGTCGTGGACCCGGTAGAGGCTAAATGGCTGTGTCGGAACCATCGCTAGTGAAGCATCTAGAACCTTGGATGTGAACTTAGGAACTGTGCCTAGAAGATAAGATAGTTTTATTAAGATCGGAGTGCACAGCATAAGCGTAGTGTGATGAGTAGGATTGCACGATTGTTAGTTAGTTGGAAATTTCGAGGACGAAATTTCTTTAAGGAGGGTAGAATTGTAATATCCCGAAATTGGGCCTAGTAGGATTGGGCCGATTGGGTCTTGGGCTTTAGGAAAATTTTGAGTATTATTTTATTATTTGTGTTAGCTTGGGTATGAATTATGTGTGCTTAGCATAGTCTTGTAAAGGCTTGATTTTATTAATAAGGCTAGAATAATTCTTAGTATTAAAAATTTAGTGAAGTGGATTAGGTGAACTTGACACTTAAGTTAATTTAAGTGTTAAATTAAGCACATGTAGAGTTAGTGGCAAGGTGGTTAAGATGCATGAAGAGTTGCTTGAAGGAAGTGGTTCGAGTAGCATGATTAGCATTTTGAAGACTTTATATTTATGTATCCTAGCATTAATGGACGGTCAAGCTCTAATTATGGTAAGTTAGACTTTAGATTTTATGGTAAGTTGAATAATAATTTAGGTAAGCTTGATGTTTGGGAAAGAATCATGTTGATTAAGGATAATGTGAGAACATAAGGCATGTTGTAAGGTGTGTTGTTATGGCAAGTTTTGTGTGGATAGGTTTGACTTTGAAGTCCATGAATGTGGACGGTTTCATGGACTAAGGGGGTTGGCTTAAGTTTTGTGAGTGAATAGGGGGAAATAGGGAGAAAATTAGGAGTGTGTTTAATTCAAAATTACTTTGAATTGTTGGCAAAAGTATGGTTGCCGAATTTTGATTTGAGTAGGGGGAAATAGGGTGCCGAAACTTCTTTGTAGTTAGGTGACATTTTCGGCTAGTTTTGTAGGTGTTAGTCTTTGTTTTTGTGTCAAGCCGAAATCTCCCTTTTGCTTTGTCAATTTCTTCCTAATTCTTTTGGTTGAAACAAACCCGATAACCCAAGTTGAATTGACGATTTACTCACTTGGTCTTTAAGCCAAATTGCATTTGTTTCTTTTCTCTTTTTCTTTTTGGAAACCGAAACCATACTCTCCCATATCTTTCTTTTTCTTTGCCATTTTTGCTCAAAACCGAAAGTATCTACATCCTCTCTTTCATCTCTTTCTTTTCTTCTTTCAAACTCTTGAGCCGAAATTCTCTTCACTTTTCTCTGCCGAATTTCTCTCTTCCATTTTACTTCTTTTTCTTCCTCTTTTCCACTATTGCCAAATCTTTTTCTCTGCTTTAGGAGTGGTGAGCAACGTGTGGTAGTAAGTATATTTCTTCCTTAGCATCGGTTTTATTTGTTTCTCTTCATGGGTGTGCCGAAATCAATGGATTAAGTCTTGGTTTTAGGCATGGCCGAATGTTCTTAGTGCCATAAGAAGGTGTTCTTTTGTGTGTAGCTAAAGGAAGGGAACTAGAGTGTGATTCAGGATTTGGTAGGAGACCAATCGGCTTTAAGGGAGAAGGAAGAACCACGTTTTGAAATCGTGTTAGATTCGAGTAGTTCAGGATTTCACTAATAGGCAGGTGTGTGATTAACCCCCTTTTTCCGGGTTTTTGCTATATTTGTATGTGTTGATTATGTACTAACAAGTGCAGTAAAAGTTATGAGATAACCCGTAAAGGGGTATGTCGATAATCCGGTAAGTACCAAACCTGATGATATTTGATTATTAATATGAATATGTGTTATGACTATGCTTGATGAACATGCTCACGCATCATTATATTATATCATTATTTATGTTACATGTGCATGGGTTGGGATATGATATGAAAGAAGGTACGGGTGTACTTCGAGTACGTGGTTTGATGTTAGCCTTGAGCTACATCGTGGATTGACGTTGACTAAGGTCACGTTGTGGATTAATTGTGATTTAGTTCGCGTGGCTTGATGAGTGGCTGTGTGCCTCATCGTGGTTGATATCGGCTATGTGCCATATCGTGGTTGATGAGTGACTTTGTGTCCCATTGTGGTTTTGGTGTTAGCTACGGCTACATCGTGGATTGGCGCTGACTGAGGTCGCGTTGTGGATTATTGTGCTTAATTGCACGTGGACGGCATTGATTGCCTTTGGAGTGAAAAGGAGAGGGTGATTTGTTAATCCCCTGGTGTGTGGTAGGCTGGATACGGGGGTGTGTAGAGGATGGACCCTAGGTTGGGGTTGGGTGCACTTTGCATAATTTTATTTGATATGAGTAATTGATGTGAAAATAGGCCAAGCCCAATATGTGAATGCGGATTGGGTTAAGAAATGGGCTAAGCCCAGTATATGAATGTGGATCAATGTGGAAATGGGTTAAGCCCGATATGTGGAATTATGCGGTTATTACCCTGTTATGATAAGTGATATGAATATGGGCCAAGCCCAGAATGTGTTATTAAGTGAATATGATATCTTGTTATCTGTATGGGTTAATATGTGGTTAACATGTGGGTGGAATTCAGTGGATTAATTACACTGAGTCTGTGTGACTCACCCAATATTTCTCAACCTTTCAGGTGATGCTCGGACCGGGTTGGAGTGGATACGAGGTGGCCCATGCAGAAAATATTTTATTTGTTTTACATATTTTATTTATGAAAGGTTATTTATTGTAATAAGGGCCACTTTAAGTATTTAAGGATTTTTATTATGTTTTAAGTTGGATTGTCGATTATATTATTATTTGAAAATGTTTTATTTTAAACAACTCAATTTTATTTGGAACTTTAATTATACAATGTCTTAGTAAAGACAACAAATTTTTATGTTTTTACTTTTAAATTAAAATCTTTTCAAACGTTTTTCCGCAGTGGCATTTCAAATTCGGTCGAAGCAAATGGGCCGGGTTTGGGGTGTTACACAAACGAAATATAACATCTCATTTTGACTCATTGACATAATCTGAGGTTACCTGAATAATGAAAACCAAGATGCAAGGTTAAGTTTGATCTTCCACATCTATACTTTTGCTGATGCCTACCCCTTCACGAAAGCCAGAAAGGGGATATATAATAAAACTATTTCAATTATTAACATTGAAGCTTTGAATCATACCGAAGCTGCAATCATCGGAGGAATTAAAACCATATTGCTTTAATAAGACTAACGTTACAACTGTATAGATAGAACAATACCTCAACCATTAATAGTGCATTCTGAAACAAAAAAGGAAAACCAATTGTAGTCCCAATAACAACCAATGTAGTAATACAACCTCTATAATCTGAGATCTATATCATCATGCTCACATGCTCCAATCAAGAATTATATCTGTAATAAATATACTTATCTCAAGTCAATATATATCCTTTATAGATGAACCACATTTGATAGAATAGACCATAAGAATGATAAGAAAGCCGAGATAATGAAATTCAAGATGTAAAGCTCTATTGAATCTCCAAGAATACAACCTATATTGAATAATAAAGAGATTGATGATAGCCCAAAGAAAATATAGAAGAAGAATATCGCTCATACACACTGGAACCAGTTGTGACAGAGAGAACATAAATTGCACATATATAAAGTAGAGCAACAACCAATAGAAGTAGAAAAATAGCATCATATGAGTCTTATCGTCGAGTCTTCTATCGAACATAATGTATTAGAATACCAAAGAAAAATAGAGCAACGCCAATCATTAATCAACCAAACTAATAATACATCTGTCTAATGTTATGGTTAACCAGTATTCTCATATGATAAGAATCACATCTGAAGATGAACAATTGCATATGCCTCTAAGGATAAAAGAACATATAGAATACCCAGAAGAGATCGTTGTAAGATACTCAGTCATAATAGATGCATTTAGATATATTTGCAGTTTAAACACTATCCCATTAACTACTAAAGTCATCGATGACTCCACATTATCCCGTTCCACTAAAGAAATCAAATTAAAAGAAATTTCGGTTAACTTATTCTTTAGATATCATACCTGATGAAGTTGATTACCCGTGAATCACTTCTTCTTTAACAGCGATGTTGCGTATCCCGGATGATCTTCAGAAAAATCTAATATCTCTTCTAGAACTCTCCTTACTTGCTAACCAATTCTTGACTCTACCCACATTATTACTAATTCAATCATTGAATTCTTTAGCTTCTCTTTTACCGACTTAATCAACATAATTCTTGTAAATTCTGTTGTATAAGACTTTGAGGGTGAGGGGGTGGAGATCGTAAAGCCTCTAAATTCAACTCTCATATACACATCAAACATAACATTCATTATTAACCTAACATTATGAACTTTTACTCTCACCTGTATGAGTTCTAGCCAATCATAAGCAGCTTTTTAATAAAATACTTGAGTATCACTTTCAGCATTATTAGAATTAGCTCGGTTGGAAAACATCTCTATTTAAAAATCAACTCTCATCAGAGTCAGGAGATATCACACTATCACAGGTTATATAATGGCCTTTATTTCTACACTTCATACATGCTACGTTCAATCCGAGAACCAGCTAAATTGTAGCTCTAATACCCCTAAATATAACACCCCTAACCCGTATCCGCCGTCGGAATAAGGTTACAGAGCATTACTGTAAAAACATAACTTATAATCATTCATTTAAAAATATTCTATAAATCATATCACAGTCCATTCAAACGCAAGCATATCATCCCTTATTTGATCCCTCGACGCCTTAGAAACACTTTAGAAATGATTCGAGACTAAATTGGAAACATTTAGAACTTTATGGAAAAAGATAGAAAATTTCACACTGCAGGGGTCACACGGCCGTGTGGCCAAGTCGTGTGACTCACACGGCTGAGACACATGCCCGTGTCTCAGGTCGTGCCATATACAAAATAGGGACACACAACCGTGTCCTAGCCTGTGTTCGTGCCCGTGTAATTCACTGACTTGGGTCACACGACCAAGCCACACGCCCGCGTACCAAGCCGTGAAACACTCGAAATGCAACCTTTAAATCCTACAGGGGATACAAGGCCGTGTCACATGGTAGTGTGTCACACACGGCTAAGACACAAGCCCGTGTCTTAGGTTGCGTGGACAAAAAAATGGTCAAAATCAAGCCATTTCTCTCACCCTTTGAAACATGAACCTACAACCCACTTGCACACATACACACAAAGCCTTAAAACATACCTAAATCATGCTTAAAAAAACCAAATCTTTATACCAAATTCCATTAAGCCAATATGTCAAATAGGTACCTCAAATGCAAACATTCAATTTACCTAAACATATACATATACTTAACACATTTCATTCATCAACACTTAATTCATTTTCCATCTCAAAACTCATAAATTTGACCATTTTTATACCATTACAAATAGTTCATATCTACCTCAAAGCATGCCTCCACTTGGTTCCAAACATACCTAAACATGTGCATATTTAAGCATACCATATTAGATTCATGCCATATCAAAATAATCTTAACCATTTAGACCATTTCTCACATGAATCAAAACCATCAAAATGACATAAATCTAGCGATTTCCAAATGGTTCCAACGACCAACATATATACAAACCATATTTCAATCATGGACATCTATTCAAAACCTTTCCAAAGCATACCATAACTTGACCATGTTGAGGCCAATTCATTACCTACCATTTTGGCCACTCAAACAGACATTAACACATTGTCAAAATAACACACATCAATAAGGCATCAAAAGTACCAAGGCTACATCAACAAAAATGACATATACATGCCAAACTCATCAACTAATATAAACCAAAACTCCACCTATACATGTCATTATAACCTTGATCAAGACATCAAAATCTACCAATATAATCGCTGGATATTGTGATAGTTCTTTGACTAGCTTTCAACCCGATCGAGCTTCTGATAATCTGTAAAGTAAAGGAAAAATAACTACGTAAGCAATGAATGCTTAGTAAGGTCATATAAACTTTAAACACAACATTTCATTTTAATAATGAACTTTATGGGGTAATTATAAATCTATACCCATCTCACAAAGTTTATCAAACTTTATAACCTTCAACTCATAAATGAGCAAGTTTATCAATATCACAAACATTTTTCATTCCTAACATAATAAGATTTTATAAGACTTTGAACCCCTTTCATTTACTTACTTTTCATTGCATTTACATACTTCCCATTGCATTTACTTTCTTTAGCTCAAATAATAATATCAATTCACTAATTAGTATATTTGTTCATGAACTAGATATATTCATCCATAGCATACATAAATTTCTCACACATAAGTACATATTTCAACTCATCATTCCCTTTTCATCATATTTCATTTTAACTATAAACTTACCATTTCATTACCTTTCCTCACCCATTTTATATACATAACACACAAGCATAAGCATAACATGAACCATGGCCACAAGCTAGTGCATTTAAACATAACTCTTTTGGAATTACATACTTTGATTTATACCACCTTTTCATGAACATAAGCATATTACCAATTCAACACTTAGCGTTTCAATGTATTTCATTAAGATTAAGCATGATATAATCCAATCATAAGCTTGACACAAGCCTAAGCATCATCCACAATACATGTTACAGTATGAACTCATAAATCACTTGAAATAACATAAGGTAAGTCATATACATGAATAACATCATTTGAAATCATCAATTTCATGAACATAAACATATTGCATTGAACATTACCTTTTCATTCCTTTTTATAGATTCATGACATAAGTCATTTGAATACCTACCATTCATTCCCTTTTCATGCCCATTGAACCGTTTAGAATATCATCGGATACGTGGGATAGCTCACACTAATTGTGCTAAACATATAATCATAGTCTTTCCTTTCCTTAACATCATTGCGCACACGAGCTGTGAAATGGGTCTGCTCACACGAGCTGTAGGTCGAAATGTAAGCTACCCGATGCTGCTCACACGAGTTGTGAAGTATCTGTAACAAATGTCTGACCTTAGCAATCAGTAGGACATTCAAGACTAGCACCCGAAACATGGAAACCCTAATGACATGTCTTTTGTATCCTAATGACATTCAAATAGGGCTCGATAATCATCGTACATCGTTGGATTTCCATCATTTCATGATATGATAAATTTCATAATAACATATATATTGGTTCATTTACATTAGAATAACACATTAAACATTCAATTTAATCAACATTTAAGTGATTATAGTTCATACGACCTTACCTGGCTAAATTGCAGAAATGTCAAAGTGTAGGGGCTTTTTGGTAATTTTCCATTCTCCTCGATTTTCCACTCAATCTTGATCTAAATTAATAATTTCATTCAATTTATTAATTTAGATAGTAAAAAAAAATTTATTTTATACAATTTAGTCTTTTGACATTTTTACAAAATTACCTCTAACATTTTACTTTTATTCAATTTAGTCCCTGAGCCTAAAACATGCAAGTTAACCATTTTTATTGCAAATTCACACCAGCTGAATATTGTTAGCTTCCATTTCAGCCTTTTTTTACAACAATTTTATACCAAGTCCTTGACCTATTACTATTTCAATAATTCAGTCTCTAATTGGTAAATTCGTCAAAATCACTTAATAAATACTTATAAATAACAAACTAATACTTCAAATTCATCATTTAACATCTAAAATCACAAATATTTATCAATGGAAACATTCAAAATCTTTAATAGTTTCAAAAACGAAGGTACAGGATAGCTGGACATAGTTGCAACAATATCAAAAACATAAAAATTATTAGAAACAGGTGAAAAATGGACTCACATGCATCCATTGAAGCTTGGTCGAAGCTTGGAACTTCTCCCCATTTTTGTTTCGACTAAAAATGGTGAAGAAGATGAATGAATCTTCTTTTATTTTCTTTTTCTTATTTTATTAACATTATAACATATTATAATGTTTTATAATTTAATAAACATTTTTTAACTAAATAACCCCACTAATCGTCCACCAACTTAAGAATGGGTAATTTACCCATTAAGGCCATCCAATTATAATTCTTTAATTAATTAACACCTTTAAACTAATAGCGATTGAAAGTTGTAACTTTTACGATTTAGTCCTTTTTGTTTAATTAACAATCGGAATATTAAAATTTCTTAACGAAACTTTAATACAACCTTTTTAATTAATCATTTATATAACATAAATTACTATATCAAAAACCTTTTTAAAATCATAATTGACTCATAAATATTATTATTTACGAAACTTATCGGATTTGTGGCTCCGAAACCACTATTTCCGACACCATTGAAAAACGAATTGTTACACCAACACAAGTGAGTGGCCCAATTTCAAACAATTAAATTTCTTTTCCGCCATCTCATTATCTAGTAGTTGCTTGTAGGTACAGATAGACTTGGGAGCAACGAAACAATGTGTTGGGAATGCAAATCTATCCCTCAGTTTGCTCCATACCGAATAAACTTATTTATGTTAAGGTTAAGATTTGAAGCCTAATTTCTTATTATTGGCTCACGTCCCTGGCGAGTACTGAAATGTTTCAACCCAGCAATAGTCCCTTTGGTGGTCACCTTTAATATGTAGATACGTTGGAATACGCTTAGGATAGGTGCCTTGTTCTTTAGATGACATTCTATGAAATAAGCAACCAAAGTCCACCAAGATAATTCAGGGAGCTGACCCGATGCGACTCCATACTCGTTAAGAACAATATGGAATAAGGAATGAAGAGGGAGATGAAACCCAACCTCGAACAAGTAAAGGTGGAAGATAATGCCGTTAGAGATATCACTCAGCCGACACTTGCCATGAACCAGACTGAATTCATAAGTGAAGTTAGATAGTTGAACCCCTTTGACCCTCAAATGTCTGACCTCCTATAAACGAGTTATCATTTATAGTAAAAATAACACACCAAAAATATATAAGATAAGAACGATGGTGTCCACAAGTTCATGGGTCAAATTTTGATATAGTATAATTTACAAAAAAAATATTTGGAAGTATTTCGAGGATCGTTCCCAAGGGAGGATGAAATAAATCTATAAATAACATTTTTACAATAATAAGTCTAAGTAGTAATAATTAATTCCTATATGAAAAAAAATTATAAAATAGAGTAATAAGAGCATTTAAATAACTAAAATAAATAAACAAGAAAAATAAACAAACAACTTAAATAAAAAAAAAAACAGTCAGGAAGATTAACTCATTGCAGGGTTTGTAATTAACTTTGAATTAGGTTTTTAGGGTGGATTAGCTATCGATTAACCAATTATTACCTCCCGACCTTAAAATAATTAATCAATTGGTTGATATTTGTTTATCCCTCGACCTCACTTTCTCAACCAGGATAAACTACAATTTACTCCGTTTAACTTATCTCCCGATCTCATCTAGCCTATGATAACTTCCTAGGGTTGTGAAGCCTAGGTTTTAAGAACATGTAATCTATACTAACTAATCCTCTTGGGAAACCTTAAATTCTCCACTAATCATATTCCCATCCACCCGTTAATCTCCCCTAAGGGATTTAGCCACTCATGTTGTTCATAGTCTCTAACTCAATTGAATAAATCCTATAAAGAACACGATTGAATTGAAAGAAAATCGAGATTAGAATAATTGTGGATTGATATCGAATGGAGAATGGAGTAGTAAATCAATTGACCAGAATAATGAAATATGTTGATTGCAAAAAAGAAATAAACTGAAATACTTTAGTAATGCAAAATAACTCTTGGCTTGAAACTGATTCCAAAAGGAAAAACCAATAGTTCAGAAAAGCCGAAAGAAAACTAATCTAATCCTACTCTACTCTTAAACTACTATGGTTTTTGATTGCGTCTAGGACGACTTAGTTACATCAAACCCCTAAGTCTTATTTATATGAGTGTTGGCAGCCGAAATTAGGTCTTTGGCACATCCTAGTTCTTTGTATAAAGTCGATTGTGCGGACGAAAATAACCCCAGTATACTTGGGTGGCAAGTTGACCTATGTCGCACCATAGCCTTTGCATGGTACGACACGACATGTGTTTTACGTCCTCTTTGGTTCGTTTCATGCTTTGGCATCTCGGGAAGCTTATGCATCACTCGTCCTTTGCTCCTACTTCAATTGGGCCTATAAATCATCATTCTACACACTTAATTACACATATTAGAACAACCTAACGCCCGTGTCGGCCTAAAGGGTCACAACATTCACAAATTGTGTTTAAAACACTTATTTTTACTAATACTTAATTCTAACTATTAAATACCAGAAACATAATATTAAATATTAAATTGCATAGAAAACAAGCTCCTTAAGTGCAAAAATAACCCAAATTAACTAATACATTTAACGGTAGGTTAATGCCGAACCATCTCCTCCTGGATTGTCAAGCATCAGAAGAGTGAGGTCTCCACTGAGGGTATACTGACTTATGCAACACGGCCAAGTCACATTCCCGTGTGCTAGGCCGTGCGACAATTAGGGGGTATACTGACTAGTTCCACACGGCCGATCACATGCCCGTGTGTGAGACCGTGTGGATTATACTGACTTCATTTCAATTTCAACACCAGGGGACACACGCCCGTGTAATTTGATCGTGTGTCACACACGCCCGTGTCTCTGCCTGTGTGGACAAAAATAGCTATTTGAAAAGCCATTTTGCTACCCTATTTTTACATTCTTGCACAAGCATAATTTGCAACATTTCATAACTCAATAGGCAGCTAATCCATAACATTTCATACACATATTTGAATACTTATACGCAACCAAAGCATTATACCAAGTTAAGCCAAATCAAATGGATTTATCTTATACCACAACATGTACCAAAATCACTAGCTCAAGTAACCATAACTATCATCTTTATAACTAGCCTATACATGCCATATTTACATATATCCATGAGTTCAAAGGTACCAATCGGCAACTGGATAGTGTGATGCGTATCTCTGACTTTATCCAAATTGAGCGAGCTATCGAACCTCTATAAAACACAGAAAGAAACAAAGTAAGCTTTATAGCTTAGTAAGCCCGTATAATTCAGAATTAAACTTACCATTTATACATAATCAAGACAATATATAAGGTACACTCAATTCAATTACCAAATGCCTAAACACAAGCATTCATCAACAAGTTAATCACATAAGTGCATATAATTATCCATTATCTCAATTTAATACTCAATACATTGTATCATATCAAATTCATATATTACGTACATCAATTGTAACATTTCACTCTTAATCATATAAACAATAATTCATTCGATAACAGTAACTCATCTGTATAAACAATACTTCATCCATATAAACAATAATTCATCTGTTTAACCACATAGCTTTTTCACATAACCAATAACAGAATTTATGCCCGTTGAACCTATTAGAATATCGAGGGATACTCGGGTGATATACAATACATATAAATCAGTAATCCGTCAATTCATTATCAATTTCGCTCTTTCGACCTATGATCAGTAAGCTCCTCCTGAGTTGATGGACAATAAGCTCTATTGAGCTAAAACAGTAAGCTCTGACGAGCTGAAAATAGTAAGCTCTTACGAGTTGATATCGGTAAGCTCATATGAGCTATGGTGAGTCTGCAACTTATGCAGGATCTCAACCAAAACGGTAACCCTAGTGACATGTCACTCGTATCCAACGACTTTCTACGGTTCAAACGGGACTCGGTATTCAATAATTCTCATCAATTAGGCATTCGAACTCAATAATACCATTTACTCAATTATAATTTCATTCCAAATAATTTACAAGTATTTAAAGATTCAATTCTAATTATACAAACTTACCTCGAGTTGCTCGGATGGAAATTATCGACTATTCGTCCAATTTTCCTTTTCCCTGATCTAAACCCGATCTCAGCTTTTCTTGATCTATGTATTATAAAATTTAGCACATTCAGCATTTGGTCTATTCAATTTAGTCCAAATTTCACTTTAAGGTATTTTTACACATTTGCCCCTAATATTTCACATCTTTTACAATATAGTCCTTATTTCATAAAATCACAAATTCATGCAATTTAACCACAACCCATGCTAGCCGAATTTCTCTAATACTCATATTAGCCCATATTTCTCATTTATTTCATGTTTTAACCACAAATTTTCAACATTTCTCAATTCAATCCCTAATTTGCATTTTTACTCAAAATCACTTAACAAAACTTGTATAACTATCTTCAAACATTCAAAATCTATCATCAACTATCAAAATACATGCTTATTCATCAATGGAAACTTTCTAAATCTTTAAAAAATTTTCAAATTATTCCCTGGGCTAGCTAGACTAAGCTGCAACGATCTCAAAAACATAAAAATCATTAAAAATGGAGTCAAAATCACTTACCAATTAAGAAATGAAATGACCGAACCCTAAATGGGATTTCACGGATGTTTGTTTCATCTCAAATTCGGCTAGGTTGAAGAAGATGAACAAAAATTGGCTTTATTTTACTTATTAGATCATTTAATTTCTAAATTTACTAAAATAACCTTAATGTATAATAATTATAATTCACCTAACCATGTCCATCTATGTCCACTCATATTTCAAATGGTCTAATTACAACATAAGGACCTTAACTTTAAGGTTCTTTAGCTATTTGACACCTTTAGCTAATAGAACTCAAGTTTTACGTTTTACACGATTTAGTCCTTTTTATCAAAGTAACCATTTAAACGATAAAATTTCTTCACGAAATTTTCACACCAACATAATATCATGCTGTAAACATTAAAATAATAATAAATTAAATATTTTGACCTCAAATTTTTGGTCCCGAAACCACTGTTCTGATTTGACTAAAAATGGGTTGTTACAAAGACATTATCAACATTAATATTTAAAAGGTTGGTATAGAAAGTTAGAATGCACTGCCTCAAAAATGTTAAGTGGCACCATCATTAAGATGACTCTGAAAGATGTTCCACTTTTTCCTTTAATTAACTTTTTTTCTAATTGAGTTTTCTTGGTAAAGGTTTTTAATGAGGGAACGTACAATGGGAGATTTTGTTGTAACATCCCATTTTTAATGAAATCAGAACAATGGTTTTGGGACCATAAATTCGACATGAAAATATTTATTCTATTATTATTTTAATGTCTACAGCATGCATGTATTACCTTATAAAAATTTTGTTAAGAAATTTTACCGTTTGCATGCTTAATTTGATAAAAAGGACTAAATTGCATATGGTGCAAAATTTGAGTTCTATAGGTTAAAAGTATCAAATTACTACGAATTAATTAGTTAAGGGGTTTATGTGGTAATTATACCATTGTTTTATTGAGTGCACAAATATGGACATTAGTTATGAAATTTTAAAGGTTAAATGTAAGGTTAAATTAGTAAATTAGTTAATAATTAAGTTAAAAACAAAAGAAAAAAAAGTGTCATCTTCCTTAATGGTTTAACACCACCAAAAATTGAAGGAAAAGAAGCCATGGAAGCTTGAAAATTGGCTCTTCTTATTTTTCTTGCATGTAAGTATTGCTTGTCCCGTTATTAATGATTTCTATGTTTTCGGGATCGTTGTAGCTTAATCTAGCTAGCCCGGGGACTAATTTGTAAAATTGTTAAAAGTTTAGGGTCTTCCATGAATGAATATAGGTTGTTTTTGATGTGTTATGGAAGAAAATGGTTAGTTGTTGTTAGATAAACAACTTTTGTTAAGTATTTTTGAGAGAATTGTCAATTAGGGATTAAATTGAAAAATAGAAAATATTCATGATGAAATTGTGAAATAAATGAAGTGTAGGGCTTTCTAGGGACCTATATGAAATTTGGCTATGGTGGGTTAATAGAAAAACTCATGAATTTTCATTTTATGAGCTAGGGACTAATTTGTAATTAAATAAAATTATAGGGGCAACAATATAAATTTGCTAAAATATGAGTTTGGATTGAATTGAATAGAATAATTATTGAATTCAGTTGAATTTATTCATTTAGATCAAAACAAACCTCGTACGACTTTAGATCGTGACAAAGATAAAGTTTCGAAATAATCACCTCTGTATCTACGTTTTATCGTCAAGGTAAGTTCGTGTAATTGTATTATAATTATGTGCCTTCATTTGAATTACATATGTATTATGGATTGTTATATGTATGTATCTGTTCCATATCCAACGATGTTACGTCGACTACCGAGTCCCGTTTGAACCTTAGGAATTCGTAGGATACAAATGACATGTCATTAGGGTTTACATGATTAGGGTGCTATGTCCTACCGATGGCTAAGGTCCAGCATGTGTTACGGATACTCCACAGCTCGTGTGAGCAGCATCGTGTAGCTACGTTTCGACCCACAGCTCGTGTGAGCATACACGTACAGGAATTGACGGATTACGGTTATATGAGTTAGCACACTTTGTGTGTGAGCTAACCTTGGCCAACGGTATTCTAAATGGTTCAATGGGCATTTTTTGGATAATAAACAGTAAGAGAAAGATATGAATTATGACATGTATATATGTGAACATCCTTGATATGGTGTTACATGGAAATTATATAAGTTGAGATGAGTAATAAACTCAAGTGATACATGTTGAGGATAAATGGTTATTCATGTTATTGTGCTTGTGATTTATATCATGTATGCTAACATGTTTGATGTGAATGCTTAGGCTTTGGCCAAGCTTTGGTTGGATTATGTCGTGTTAAATTTAATTATTATGTGATGAAATGGTAAGTTAACTTTTACATTATACGAACTTACTAAGCATTTATACTTACTCTGTGTTATTTTCCATGTTTTATAGTGAATTGGAAGCTCGTTTGGGTTGGAAGCTTGTCGGAGTTATATCACACTATACATCTGCTAAATTGCTAGATTTTGGTATTTTTAAATTTTGGTTATAATGGCATGTATAGGTGTTATGGTTGATGTTTTAGCCATTATGTTTTGGCTTGTAATTATGGTATTTTGAATGATTAAAATGGTTGATATGTTGGTATATGTATGTGGCCTTATGATGGTTGATTTTATAGTCTTTATGATGCTTAGATGATGGAAGTTGAACATGGTCATTTTGGTATGTAAAATGTAGTTGACATATGTGGCTTATGGTGCTAAATGTTAAATGGTAAATTTGGTACTTTTGGTGTAAATTTGATAGGTAAATAAAGTGGTAAGTTTTGGTATAAACTTAGTTATAAGTTGGTTGAACTTTTGGTTAAACTATGCATATGGTTATACATGTTTAATTGTTATTATTGAGATGCCTTTTGGGCATATTGGTTGTAAGCACATGTACCTTATTTGGATAGCTTGATGTTGCATGGTTTGGTGCACTTTGGGGTGCTTGATTATATGTGGAAAATTGGTTTGTAGGTATGTGCATGTTTGGTGAGAAAATTGGGTTAGAAATGGCCTATTTTTCGTCCACACGGCAAGAGACACAGCATGTGTCTCAGCCGTGTGTGACACACGGCCTGGCGACACGGACGTGTGTCCTCTGTAGCTTACAAAGGGTTGCAAGTCAGGCAGTTACACGACCTAGCACACAGCCCGGCACACGGGCATGTGAGGCTATTTTGAAAGGTACAATGCCTGGCACACGGGTGTGTGGTTTGGCTGTATGACCCAAGTCATAGAGTTACACGAGCACAGATACAGGCTGGGACATGGCCATATGTCCCTACTTCGAATGTCCACACGGCCTGAGACATGGGTGTGTGTCGTAGCCGTGTGAGTCACACGGCCTGGCCTGGCCACACGGCCGTGTAACCCCTCTAGTTTGAAAATTTCCATATTTTTCCTAAATAATTATATATTTCTGATTTAGTCTCTTTTTGTTTCTAATGCGTTTTTAGGGCCTTAAGGGCTCGTATAAGGGACAATATGTATGTTATTGATTGATTTTGCTATGGTTGATGTTGTAAATTAAATGTTTTAAGTTTTTGATGATTTTGAAATGTAAACTTTGGTAATGCTCTGTAACCCTATTCTGACGACGGATACGGGTTAATGGTGTTACATTTGTTCTCTTTTTCCTTCACTAGGTTTTCTTTTATCACACAAGTTTTTTCTTAATAAAGATTTTAATGAAACACATTTTTCTTTAATAGACATCCAAGGAGGAGTGTTGTAAATACATTAATAATAGACACCTATAACCCCTTATTAAAGTGATGAGATAAAATTTTCTGGTTCATATGACAATGAGATATTTCAATGAAGCAATTAGCTTCATTTACTTATATTTAATTGAGTGCAAAGAAGCTTATATATAAATCATCTACCTTTTACTTCTTACTATTATTTTCTTAATTTTTCTATAAAAAAATCAATTTAGATCAAATAATTTTAAAAAAAATTAAAAGCAAATCCTTTCTATAATATTTTGAATTTTTTCACTAGTTTAAAATAAAAATATTTATATATCAAATTAAATTCAATTCAATTGAAATAATAGCAGTTTCTTAACTTATAAATGAAATTTTAAATCAAACATGATTATTTTCTAAACCAAAACCAAATTAAATTTATTGAAAACCAGACCAAACTTTACATTTCAAATAAATTATTGTCCTTGTTTTAACCTACAAAACCTTGAAACAAATGTAGATAATAGTTGCCGAATTGAAAAAACAAAAAAAGAAACTGCAAGATTGCAATCCCATAACTCCTGGATAAGAATCCTTTTGTCCTTTTCAATATACTCCGACTTCTACCATTCTTTGGATAAAGGCAGTAAGCACTTAATTGCTCTTTTTGAAAAAGTTTGAGAATTTTTTACACTTTTAAACTTATATATTTACATGTGGATGTACAGGAATGTAATGGTGTTCAACAACAAACATTAGTGGTTGCCTCCTCAAATCATATAGAACTATTTGCAATGCAAGAGGCTAGTTGTGAAGTGCTTGGTTAAGACTAATGACCCAACATATCTTAAAGCTACCAACTATCTTATATAAAAATAATGCAATGTGTATAGCTCATTTAATAAGGGATAATCAAAGGAGATATAACAAATCATATTTTCACTAAAATTAATTTTTACTCGTGATCTTTAAAATAAATATAATATAAAAGTTCAACAAAGTCGTTAATGATAATTTAGTAGATCTGTATACCATGCCTTATCAATTGCAAAATTTGGAAGACATTTATACAAAATTAGATTACAAAACTCAACGATGTTAAGTGCCACTGTCGTCCTGAGAAGAATCTAAGACATGTTATGCTATTTTCCTTTCACCTAGATTTTCTCAAGTTAATGAAAGAAGAGAGATTAAATTAGAAAAGTGGACCCATATCACATCGAATTTACCTAACTACATTAAACTTGGATTTAAAAACCATAATTACTGGATTAACTTGAAGTTGGCTTGAGTCTTGAATATTTAAGTTTTAGATTTACTGTATACAATTATATATATTGGTCTCAAGTTTTATCATGTATGATGTTAATTTGGTTAACTAATTCTTCTAATTTGGATTGTTTCAATTTTTAATTTATTTGTATTGTAATAATTTAAGTTTACATTTTATGATTGTTCCAACATATATTTAACTTTATATTTTGATTGTAACTATAAACTTTTAAAGAAGTCTGACCCTGATAGCAAAGTTGGGCAAAATTGCATTGAAGATGCAATGTTCAATAAAGGCCAATCCAAGATAATAATTAATCACAAAGACCGGACCGGAGTTATGATAATAGACCAAATATAAAAATTTGTTTTGACTGGTTAATTAAACATCTATATATTTCAAAGCTGACGCTGACATACCAACAAGATAGAAATCAAGTTTTTAAGTTTTACACGAAATGAGAAAAGTTGATGGCTGATTGAAGAGTTCCATCCTTAGAAAACATAAAGGATACAATGTATGTAATAATGGGCGAAGAATATGCAATATATATATATATATATATATATATTCTCTCAAACCTGATTTAATTTTCCGAATTGACACCGACCCTACTAAGCATATCATCATGGAAGAAATCAAATTTTATGTACATGGACTTATAGAGATGATATCGGTTTAGTTCAGTCGAATTTTTAGATTTTTTAAACTGCTCATTATAATTTAGTTTAGCTTGATTTAGTTCTTAATT
This sequence comes from Gossypium australe, assembly GCA_005393395.2. NCBI lineage: Eukaryota > Viridiplantae > Streptophyta > Magnoliopsida > Malvales > Malvaceae > Gossypium > Gossypium australe. Next base: position 110,033,485 of record CM016623.1, read on the forward strand.
TTTTGTTTTGAATTTTTAAACTTATTTTGACAAATTGAGCTTTGTTTTACGACTTTTTTAATATTATTTGACAAAATTTCAAGTCTTTTTTTTTATAAATATTTCTAAAACATAATAATTGTTGCAAGAACTTTTAAATTTGTGGATACAAGATTTCAGCAAAGGGGGATTATAAGGAACGAGAAGGTGGTGGAGATAGGATGGTCAATTCACATACAATAAGCGAAGAGCAGTAATAGGAGGTTGTGGGTGAGGAGAGTACAAAAAGCGATGAGGTAAGATAATTATGTTTTTTTTTCTTGGGAAAGAGGGAGCCTCTTTGTCTCTTATGCTTTAGGGTATATATAGGAGGATGTCCTCTTGTTTGGTAGTTCCACGTAGCCGACAGTACAAAGGGTAGGCTTGCTCGTGTGATCAACCAGGAAGCAGGTCATTACAAGTTAAGTGTTGCCATATGTGGTACTATATGGTCTTTCTCTAAGATTCTCCTTAATGGGGTTGTACGAGGGTTTTGTGCCTCAAAGGTCACCACGGAGGGTCTGTAGCGGACTGTCTAAGGTGTTTCAAGTAGGATTCTCAAAGGGCCAATTGCAGATGGTTTTGGGTGGAGGGTTGCTCGTGGGCTGTTCCCAATGAAAGGTCATTGACAAGACACCTTGTGTTCTTCCATGTGTCATAACCATAATAGGGGGTATAACAATTGCCCTGATCGAGAGGTAGGTTACAAAGTGGCTTACTTTGAGACCTTCCAGACAGCTTCTTCAGCGGAGGGTTGTAACAGCCCAATTACGACCCTAACCGGAAGGTGGTTTCGGGACCACGAATCCGAGTTGGAAAAATATTCTAATATTATTTTTCGTATTAAATATTTATGATTGAGTATGTGCTAAAAATTTTGTGAATTTAGTTGCTCTTTGGTATGCTTAATTTAAGTGAAGGATTAAATTGAATAAGTATGGAAATAATAGCTATTGTGGAATTTAGGGTTAAATTGAATAGGATTTCTTTTTATTGGAATGAAAGTTGCAAATTGGCCTATATTTTAATGATAGTGGACGGCATGCATCATGGCTTATTATTATAGTACATTTTATATATTTATTTTAATAGATAGTGGATGATAAAAAAATATACAAAAATGATTAAAAGAGAACATGTTTATTTCTTTTCATTTTCTTCACCATTCTCACGAAACAAGGAGAAAGAAGGAACTTAGGCTTTCCTTCATTCGGCCATTTGCATGTCACTCTAAGGTTAGTTTTGAGCATGGTTTTTGAAGGATTTTTACATTTTTGAGTTTATTTTCTTGAGTACTATTAAACCCATGTTGGAATTTTTGAGTTTGAAGCATGTGCTAGATTCGGCCATGGATGAGTGCTTTTGAATTGTTGTGTTTGATGGATGAATGTTTAGTATATGTTTGAAATTATCATGTTGTGAGTAAGAAATCTAGATGAAATGGAGTAAGGTGTTTTAAATTGCAAAAATCAATAGTTGAGGGTATGAAATCCAAAATAAATGGTTTGTATAGACTTGTATAAGAATGAGGAAAATTCGGCCCTTAAGAAATTAATCTAAATTTCATGTATTTTGTGTTTTATGCTTTGGGGACTAAATTGCAAAAGATGTAAATTCTAGGGGCTAATTAGTAAATTATATAATTATGTGTTATAATTAAATTGAATGGCATTTGAGGACTTGAATGAACTTGAGGAACATTCGGCCTTAGTTTGAATGTGTAAAATTTACATATTTTGAATGAGTGATAGATTGGGAAATTGTCCAATTATGTATTTGGTGTTAAAATGAATGAAATTTTATTTGCATGAGCTCTTTTCAGAATTATTTTAGATCAAGGACGGAAAGAACCGGAATCGGATCGAGGGAAGGCAAAATTAAACGAGTAGCTGGAAAAATCTTAACTCATCAATCATCGAATTAAGTTTATAAGCAATTGAATTTAAGCAAATAACCATTATAGTGAAATGCATACTTACAATCGAATTTTTATATATATAAAGATTTCAATTGCCGAATGAGACATGAAATTTTAAATGTGTTGGTTGAATGTGATGTTATCATGTACATATATTGTTTAATTAGAACTTTTGATTAGTTGAAATGAGTATATTTGTATACAAATTGCCAAACGTGATATAGTATGGAATTCAATATATATACAAGTCGAATGTGGGTTGAATCATGTATGAAAATGTATATTTGGGTTGGATATATATTTATGGATGGAGTAGTAATTAAATGAGACCATTGAATTAAGTGATGATTATAATTGAATAATTATCTATGTGTTTAAAGAAAGAGGCCGAATGTGATGATAGACATAGAAAGAAGGATTGTTTTGAATATAGGTATATATGTATGACATATGTACCAAAATGTGAACATTTGTATATGTGCATTTTGCGATCAAGAGAATGAGGTTAATTAATAGGCACTGTGTGTGCGATTTATTATACCGAGCACTGTGTGTGCAGAATCAGTTGTATGGCACTTTGTGTGCGAAAATGTTAAGTAACGGCTCTATGTGAGCGATACGTTACAGGAAGTTGGCACTAAGTGTGCGAAAATGTTAAGTAACAGCTCTATGTGAGCGATACATTACGGGAAGTTGGCACTAAGTGTGCGGAAATGTTAAGTAACGGCTCTATGTGAGCGATACGTTACGGGAATGGCACTATGTGTGCGGGTTATTAGATTTGGTAAAGAACGAAAACTCTTGACGGAGGTAAACGAGAGTGTCAGGTATGTGGTATGTATGTATGGTATGTTAGATTATTAAATTGGTAAGTTAGGTAAGTCATTGAGATTTAAAGATTAAAATTGTGGATATTAGGTTTTATTATGGTGACCTAATGAATATGATATGAGTGATTGGTAATTTGGTATGTAGATGGATGCCATAAGTTAATAAATGATTAAGTTGAGTTGAATAGAAACTTTTATAATGCTTGGTTATACTTACTTTCCTTTTGCTTATAACTTACTAAGCTATAATAGCTTACTTGGTGTATTTGTTGCATTGTTTCATAGATTTTGAAGTAGAAGCTCGAACTCGGGGATCATCGTCAAAGTCAATCACATTATCATCTACTTTTGGTACTTATTTTTTTGTATTCGAACCTAAGGTTTATGGCATGTATAGGCTGAGTTACTTGTTGAAAAGTTTTAAATGGTGTAAACGTGGTTGTATAAGGATACCATACGAAAATGGCTAAATTCCTATGTTTGGTCGATTTGTATATGCATAAAGCGTTGTTTATATTTGTGCTTTATAGGTCTTGATATAGGCATGTTTTGATATGTATGTTTTGTGGATTCATGGAGGGTATTTTATCTATATATATATATATCGAATGAATGTTCATGAATGAAGTATATGCTAAATGATGTAAAGTAGGCACTTGAATATGGTTTAGTTACGATTAGTCATGGTCTTATTCTTTTTGGAGTATGTTCGGCTATATCAAAGTCTTAATTTGAAAGATATTGCATGTTATGTTATATGAGTTATATTAATGGACAAGATGAAGCATGCTCACTTACTAATACTCGGCTAAGGTATTGTTTTAAGTTGGAGATTGAATGTTCATTGAATATTGTAAATTTATAAATTGACCAAATGAATAGTGTTTAGTAATTGGAATGGGATTACATTTTTTATATATATAATGTTAATGATATTATTATTTGAGTATTATGATTCACATGAATGAATGGAATATGTGGTTAGTTGAGTAACACCTCGTAACCCTAATTCGGCAACGGATACGGGTTAGGGGTGTTACAAGGGTCACCTAAGCTAACTATGTGACGGAAGGGTAGCAGGTGAAAAGTTGTGTGGTTGAGGGCTTAAGGGCACTTCAAGGAAATGGTGGGTGCACTACAGGTTTTGGAATGGTTGCATTAATGGTAAAATGCTACAATAGTGCATTGGGAAACGGTGCCAATGATGGGGCAGACTTTGTGTCCTTTCGTGGGACACATGTATTGTTGGGAGTGGTTGTAAATCATTAGTGCAATTGGTTTTCTAAACGCACATTTTTGAAGAAACCTTTTAAATAGCCCCCAAACTTCAAAAGTTAAAGTCTATTTTCTTTATCTAAAATTTTTTGAAGTGTTTTTGCATTTTCTGCTCTTTTCATTTTTCTTCTTCTTCTTCTTCTTCTTCTTCTTCTTCTTCTTCTTCTTCTTCTTCTTCTTCTTCTTCTTCGTCGTCGTCGTCGTCTTCTTCTTCTTCTTCTTTGTTACATTCCTTCATAATTATTCATTTTTGTTCTCGTTCTTTCCTTGCTATCATCTTTTTCTTGCGCTCAAGGCTTTTAAGGGTAAGGCTTTGATTTTCAAGCCTTCTTAGTTTCACTTTTCTTCACTTGCATTTGATTTTGATGGCTGGAGATAACTACGGTGGAGAAACTAAAACCTACGAGGTCGTTGTAAAGAAGGTGAGGAAGGGCCCTGGGTTGGAAAGAGAGTATGTGGTGGGTGGCACTTCCGAGTGCACCACCGCCGAGAGAAAGATGGCCACGCACTATCGTAAATTGTTGGTGGATGGTACGAGTTGAAGCAGAGGAAGTAGAAGAAGGATCGAATTCAAGTTGTTCGACTCGAAAAAAAAAGATTTGGATGTGACCTGAAAGGAAGAAACCAAATAAATTTAGAAAATAACAAAGGAAATAAGAAAAATAAGAAAAATTAAAAAATTAAAGGATAAATATTTAAAATAATAACTAAATAGTAAAATATAGATTAAAGTAAAGTGAAAGATGGAATGATAAACCAATGGACATGATGGATTAAAGGATAAATGTCCAATTGAGCTCTTTGAGATATAAAACCCAACAAACTCAATTAATGGCTTTAATCAACCCTCCAATAAATAATCCTTGGCAAATTAAAGGGTGAAGAATGAATTCCCATGACTCCTTGAAGAAAATCAAATAAGAAACTACTTCTAAAAATCACAACCTTGCACAAAGAAAGAAATCTTGCACAAAGAAACAAACTCCCAGAGTTGAAAACTTTATTAATGAAAACAAAATGTCTTCTCAATGAAAAATGAAGAAGCCTTTATACAGACGAGCTAAATAAATCTATATAAAACACTTAGTATACTAGAACTCTAATTAACGTAAACAAGAAGTAATTTTAAACTAAACTTTCTTGTTGACATAAAACTCCTAAATAATTTAAAATACTTAATAATAATTAAAAATTCAGAATAATAAAATAATAAGAGCTAATAAATACAATATTAGGCTTATATAGAATAAAAATTAAGCCTAAAACCCGAACCCAATAGGATTTAAACTCGAACTAAAAGCCTGAAACTCGTAATTCTCGTCATATCTTGTCCAGAAATTGTACTTTGCAGTCTTCACTAAAATGGTCATAACTTGAGCTCCCGAACTTAAATTTGGGTGATTCAAAGTGCGTTTTGAAGCTAAGAGATATATCTTTGAACACTATGAAGACATCTTAACCAGGAAATGTTTGGATCCCATCCAAAAATTCATCGTAAGTCTAATGATTTCCCAAATTTGAGAATTGGCAACTTCAATGAATAGAATTTAATAAATTTTACCCCATCTGTGCACGTATCAATGGACCATTACAAGTTCAAATTATCACCCCTTCAAGTGCCAATTCCCTAAGTAATCTGAGTGGGATAAAGCATGGCAGTGGAAAGCCAAGTTTCTATTTGCCCATCTATGCATTGAAGGCTAAGTTCCACTTCCCCATCCATCTATTTGTGGGTGAGGTTTTGAATTACTGTGGGGTTGCACCATGGAAATTTGTCAGCGCCTTTTGGTGGATTATTATAGGGTCTATCATCCATTACAACAAGTGGAGGGAGTGGCCTCAACTAAGGGTCTTCCAGAATGTGTTGTAACTGGCCCATGTGAATCAGACTACCTAATTGGGGTATTATACTTTGCCAAACGGTAAAAGGCCCCTTTCGTAGTGAACTTACTATAGGGAATAGTCAACAATCTGAGCTTGGACCACCACAAGTACATAATTATGGAGTTAAAGTTTGAGGATAAATTTAACTTCCTCATCAAAAGGATCATTCCTCCCATCGACTTGTGCAATTACAAGCCTCCCTTTGAGAGTTACGAGGAGGCTGAAATACAATTCAATGATTTACAGAAAGGGGTCTTGTAGTTGTGCCCTATGATATTACCCTCTAGAAAGTGTTTAATTATTTTTTGTTCAAGTAAGGTTTGAATGGTTTTTCTAGCAATGACTTCGAGCTGGGGTTTGTCAACAAAGGGACTAAAAGGCCTCATGACCATTATGACCTTTTGGTGCAGATGACATCATAACTCAAATCCTCCTTAGGTTGGTTGTGGAAGCCTAGCAATATATCATTTTCTATGGGAAATGTCTAGACCAAAAGTGGGGGGTTCCAGATGACATGCTTCAAGTGTTGCCCCTTATTCCTCTACAGATAAGGGGAAGATTAATTGGTGCAAGGACTAACATCAGTGTTGTTACTAGTGTAGGGATCGTCCAACCGTCTGTGTCATGCACTCAATCACAACCCTTAGGTCAGGAAATGTCTTATGCAAACTCTGTTATAATTGAAATATCCTCTAATGAGGAAAAGGGTCCCATGGATGTCTCTTCATTGGATATGTTCATGGATATAGATACTGTTTTAATTAAGTGACCCAAACTTATTTAAATAAAATACAATGGTAAAATAAAATAAAAGAAGAATCCCTATAAAACTACACTTCTTTTATTTTATTTTAAATAAGGTTTTTTAAACCTTATTAAACTCCATCTATTTGATTTTGATTAGAATAAGGTGTTTCAACCTTACCACACTCCTATTAGAATATGATTTTACAAGCCTATAAATAGACATGGTCTATTCCTCTTGTAATTAATTTGAATTCGACATAGTGAATTTTCTTCTCCTTTGCTCGTGGTTTTTTCCCGAAAGGGTTTCTACGTAAAATCTGTGTATTCTTTAAATTTTTATTTCTCTTTTTTCTTTTCTATATATTGTCATTACCAACATTATATTTTTTACAAATTGGTATACGAGCTTTCGGGTTTTTTTTCATCTCGATCACGGTAATGGCGTCTTTGAAGTATGAAATTTTGCTGTTGGATCGCAACACCAGATTCGCGTTGTGGTAGATAAAGATGCAGGTAGTTCTTGCACAGATGGATTTAGAGAAAGCCCTGCTAGGGGTAGATAAGATGCCTTCGACATTGACAGAGGAAGAGAAGAAGTGCAAGGATTGAAAGGCGTTAACACAGTTACATCTGCATTTGTCTAATGAAATTTTGCAGGATGTGATGAAGGAGAAGACCGCCGCTGCATTATGGAAGAGGCTAGAACAAATATGTATGTCGAAAACTCTAACTAGTAAGTTGCATATGAAGAAACGTCTTTATGCTCATCGTTTGGAGGAAGGTGTGTCTGTGCACGAACACTTAACAGTGTTTAAAGAGGCCATGGAGGTTCAGTATGATAAGGAAGATCTAGGGTTGATTCTACTTTGTTCGTTGCCTCCGTCTTATTCAACCTTTAGAGACACGATTTTATATAGCCGCGAGTCTCTCAAAGTTGATGAGGTTTATGATTCTTTGACCTCGTATGATAAGATGAAGCATCTTGTGGTTAAAACTGACTCTCAGGGAGAGGGTCTCATTGTTCGTGGGAGACAAGATCAGAATGCTGATGATGATCGTGGAAGGACATAGGAACGGAATCCTCGCAGTAAATCTAAGGGTAGATCGAAGTCTTCAAACAGAGGTAAAACTTGTAACTTCTTCAAGGAAAAAGGGCACATTAAATCTGAGTGCTATAAGCTACAGAACAAGATTAAAAGGGAGGCTACGAATCAAAAGGGAAAACAACCAGAAAATTCTGGTGAAGCTAATGTTATAGAAGACTACAACGATGGTGAACTTCTAGTCAATTCTGTCAACAATTTTAAAGTGAGCGAGGAGTGGATACTTGATTCGGATTGCACCTTCCACATATGTCCCAGTCAGGATTGGTTTACAAATTATGAAACAATGTCTGAAGGTGTTGTTTTGATGGGAAATTATGCTTCGTGTAAAATCGCAGGTGTTGGAACAATTAAAGTTAAGATGTTTGATGGAGTTTTCAGAATACTTAGTGACGTACGAAATGTTCCAGAATTGAAGAGAAATTTAATTTCGTTAAGTACTCTTGATTCAAAAGGGTACAAATACACAGCTGAAAGTGGGATTTTGAAGATTTCCAAAGGTTCCCTCGTTGTGATGAAAGGGCAGAGAAAGACTGGCAAGTTATATGTTTTGCAGGGTTCTACTGTTATTGGTGATGCAGCTGTTGCTTCCTCTTCCTTGTCAGATGATGATATTACTAAACTTTGGCATATGTGCCTACAGCATATGAGTGAGAATGGCATGGCAGAAATTAGCAAAAGAGGACTTCTTGATGGGCAAGAAATTTGCAAACTAACGTTCTGTGAGCACTGCGTTTTTGGGCAGAAAAAGAGAGTTCGATTCACCAGAGGAATCCATAACACAAAGGGAACGTTGGAGTATATTCATTCTGATCTGTAGGGGCCATCAAGAGTGCCTTCAAGAGGTGGAGCTAATTATATGCTAACTTTTATTGATGATTTTTCCATAAAAGTTTGGGCATTCTTCCTGAAGCAGAAAAGCGATGTGTTTTTCGCATTTAAGTCTTGGAAAACTATGATTGAAAAATAGACAGGAAAACAAATAAAATACCTCCACACAGACAATGGTTTAGAGTTTTTTCTGATGAGTTTAATAAACTGTGCAAGTCAGAAGGGATCCTGAGACACTTGACAGTTCGTCATACTCCACAGAAAAACGGCATTGCAGAACGAATGAACAGAACGATCATGGAGAAGGTTCAATGTATGTTGTCAAATGTCAACTTATCACAGTCGTTTTAGGCCGAAGCAGCCTCTACTGCATGTTTTTTGATCAACCGATCTCCATCCATTGCCATTGAGAAAAAGATTCCACAAGAGGTATGGTCTGGTAATTCTGCTAATTATTCTGATTTAAAGATCTTTGGATGTCCTATGTATGCTCATGTTGATAATGGAAAATTGGAACCAAGACCCATTAAATGTGTTTTTCTTGGTTATAAAGCTGGTGTTAAAGGGCATAAGTTATGGTGTCCTGAAAATAGAAAAGTTGTGATTAACAGAGATGTTGTTTTTGATGAAACTACTATGCTACCTAACTTATCTCTTAAAGGCTCTTCCAATAAAGAAAATCAAAAGCAAGTGGAGCATCAGATTAATACAGAGTTGACTCCTCAAGCCAGTATAAAAATTGAGAATAGAGTTGCTTCTTCACCATAATACTCTATCGCCAAAAACAGAACTAGAAGAGAAATTAAACCTCCAAAGAAGTATGCCGAAGCTGATCTAGTTGCTTATGCTTTAAATGTGGCTGAAGATATAGATGCAAACCAAGAGTCGTCTAATTATTCTGAGGCGATTAGCTGTGAAGACTCAGAAAAGTGGATGTTTGCTATGCAAGAGGAGATGGAATCACTCCATAAAAATAGAACATGGGATCTTGTGAAACTCCCTAAAGGTAAAAAGGTTGTTAGTTGTAAATGGGTGTTTAAAAAGAAAGAAGGGACTCCAAGAGTTGAAGAACCCAGATATAAAGCAAGGCTTGTTGCAAAGGGTTACAGTCAAATTCCAGGAGTGGACTTCACAGATCTGTTCTCCCCTATTGTGAAGAATAGTTCGATTCGAGCTTTGCTTGGTATTGTGGCCATGCATGATTTGGAGCTTGAGCAGTTAGATGTAAAAACTGCATTTTTGCGTGGAGAACTTGAGAAAGATATTTATATGCAACAACCAGAGGGTTTTACAGTCTCAGAAAAAGAGGACTATGTTTGCTTGCTAAAAAAGTCCCTATACAGTTTGAAACAGTCACCAAGACAGTGGTACAAGAGGTTTGATTCCTTTATGACTTCTCATGATTTTAAAAAAAGTTGTTTTGACAGCTGTGTTTACTTTAAAAAAAACAGTGATGGTTCTTTTGTGCATCTACTTCTTTATATTGATGACATGTTGATAGCAGTAAAAGATAAAGGAGAGATAAGAAAGGTCAAAGCCCAACTAAGTGAAGAATTTGAGATGAAAGATTTGGTACTAGCAAAGAAGATACTTGGTATGGAGATTTTAAGAGATAGAAAAGCAAGTAAATTGTACCTAAGTCAGAAGGGTACATTGAGAAAGTTATTTGCAGGTTCAATATGCAGAGTGTTAAGCCTGTTAGTACTCCTTTAGCAGCCCATTTCAGACTTTCATCGGCTTTGTCTCCACAATCAGATGATGAGATTGAGTACATGTCACATGTTCCATACTCTAGTGCAGTGGGATCTCTCATGTATGCTATGGTTTGTTCATGTCCAGATTTATCATATGCAGTCAGTGCAGTTAGCAGATACATGGAAAATCCTGGTAAAGATCATTGGAAAGCAGTTCAGTGGATTTTAAAATACTTACGAGGTACTACTAATGTTTGCTTACAGTTTGGAAGAAATAGAGATGGAGTCATTGGGTATGTTGATGCTGATTTTGCTGGAGACCTTGATAGAAGAAGATCTCTCACTGGTTATGTCTTTACAATTGGAGGTTGTGCAATTAGTTGGAAAGCTACTTTGCAAACTACAGTCGCTTTGTCTACCACTGAAGCTGAGTACATGGCGATTACTGGGGCTTGTAAAGAAGCTATTTGGTTGAAGGGACTCTTTAGTGAGCTTAATGAAGACCTTCAAATCAGCACAGTATTCTGTGACAGTCAGAGTGCCATCTTCCTTACAAAAGATCAAATGTTTCATGAGAGAACAAAACACATTGATGTTCGGTATCATTTTGTTCGTGATATTATTACTCGTGGTGATATTGTTGTGAGCAAAATTAGTACTCATGAAAATCCTGCAGATATGATGACTAAGTCACTTCCTATAACCAAGTTTGAGCATTTCTTAGACTTGGTTGGTGTTCATTGTTGAAGTTAAACCCTTAAGGGGTTTTATGGAAGAGGTGGGGAACTTGTTCGTTGAGAGTTCGCGATGAAGAACTTGTTCATTGAGAATTCGTGTCAATGTGAAGATTGTTAGAATTAAGTGACCCGAATCCTTATTTAAATAAAATACAATGGTAAAATAAAATAAAAAAAAGAATCCCTATAGAACTACACTTCTTTTATTTTATTTTAAATAAGGTTTTTTAAATCTTATTAAACTCCATCTATTTGATATTGATTAGAATAAGGTGTTTCAACCTTACTACACTCCTATTAGAATATGATTTTACAAGCCTATGAATAGACATGGTCTATTTCTCTTGTAATTAATTTGAATTCGACATAGTGAATTTTCTTCTCCTCTACCCGTGGTTTTTTTCTCGAAAGGGTTTCCACGTAAAATCTGTGTGTTCTTTAAATTTTTATTTCTCTTTTTTCTTTGCGATATATTGCCATTACTGACGTTATATTTTTTGCAGATACCTTCCAAGAATTTAATAAAATGAGTGATACAAGATTAGGGAGTTTTGCGAAGGGGCCTAAAAAATTTTCATTGTGTCTTTCCTTCAATCTATTTAAACTTTCTGAACATTTAAGTTGAATTTTAATTCACTAAATTTGATTATTTTGTTGTTTGTGCATCTACTTCCACCACTACCACCGAAGGGATGGATTCCAATTTCTTGGACTTTGGGTTAAGCAATCGTATAATTTTTCCAAGTATGAAAAAGATTCGCAACACTTCAAACACTTGTCCCAAAAGGCTAAAAACTAGGACTTCAACTATCAAAGCACATGATGCTTTCAAGCCACGGGGGTAGTTATCCAAGAAACTACCCTTACAATAACACCACTTTAACTTCCAATGTGGTGAGTGAGGGACCTCTGAGAGCCCATTTAGTGTGTACATTCCTATGTTGATCAAGGAGGGTTCTCTCGAGACTACAGTACAAACCCTCCCCAAGAATGGAACTACTTCAAGGGTCAGTCTAGCCCAAGTGAGCTATGAAATTTCTATTGTTATTCCCTCTTCGGATTTGTCTTTTAATCTACAATTTGTTTTTAATTTCTTAGGTTTACTGATCATGTTGTTGGCTTAAATTATGTTGATTTTGCGGGCCCTTCAAACATTACTACTCCCTCAACCAATTTGGGGCTTTCTACTAGTACTCCTCTAGGTCCCTTATGAGGGTAGCTTTATTTTGGTTTCTCAGGTAGCTCATAGGCCATTGGATTTGTCTAAGGTCAATTAGAGAGCTTGCATTAGTATTGTTAAGGGCGAGGAGTTATCTTTCGATGTTATGAACCCTTCAAGGAGGCTTGGGAGAGGTTTCAAGCTAAAATGTTGGGAAATATTTTTCTCCCCCTTGTACCCTCAGAATGAATCTGAATGAGGTTCAAAGGAGAATGTTGTTAAAGATATGGCTAACAACCCATGTGAGGAGGTTGCATGAGAACCCTCCATTCTTACCAATTAAGACCCTCTAGCTACCACAACTAATACTTACTTAGAGAGTATGTTGCCACTAACCCTGTTGATCCCCCATTTGCTAAACCTTCGCTCCTGGATAAAGTGATTCATGCTTTACCTAGGATGTAAATAATATTATACTTAATATAGACCAAGCTTTGTATTTTTTATTTTCATCAATTTGTACTTATTTTTCATCAATGAAGTATGTTTTTCCAATTTGTGTTTTTCCACTTTGCTTTGCTTTTTATACATCTCTATGTTGAGATAACCTTGTACATAACTCAAATAACTAAAAGAGTTTCTAAGTCATGTAGTTCCTTTGCAATATTTTTTTAACTAAGGCCACAGAGGGTACTTTCTCTTATAATCAAATTACTTGAGGTGCAAAATTTCATTGGGCGATGATAATGTTTGATAAATTAACGAAGGGTGGTATCCTTAAAAGTTGAATTGTGCTTAGTAGTAGTAAACTTGTCTGAAGTTGTGATTGTTGCTTGAATTAAGCCATTTTCATGGAGGATTTGGCCATAGTTTGAAATATACTACCAGGGTGCAACCTTGGAACTGACGACCCAAGTTTACGTAATAGGAGATTCTAGCGGAGGCTGCCACCATAGACCTAACAGCCCAGGTTTACGTAAATGATAGGTACAACTGTTAACCTGACGGCCTGAGTTTACGCAATAGTAGGTGTAACTGTTGACCTAATAACCCAGCCCAGGTTTACGCAATAGGAGGTGCGACCATTTACCTAACTAGCTAGGTTCACGCTAATGATATTAACTAAGTGTTCAATGATCTATTCGAATAATATACTTTTGTTGGTATTTTTTGTTGGAACAATGGCAGCAACTCAGCATGCAATATGCATGAAGTTTGCATGTGATCATATGTGAAAAACAATCAAAGATGAAGGATGAAACTAAAACATTGAAAGGAGAATTTGAACACAGGAAAATAATGGCTAAAAACTTATTAACCATTTCATTGATATGTGAATATATACATAAAATACTATAGTTGAATAGTAAAAAAGACTATCACCTAATGAATCAACAACTCCCACTAGACTTTGACTAATACAATCTAAGCTTATACATAAAAAATAATAGCTAATGTATTAGACATTACATCAATTCAAATCATTCAACATATCCTACAAGCTTAGCTATAACATCAAAAGGATTAAACTAAGTTACATAGGAGCAAAATCAATCAAAATACCAAAACTAGCTGCTGCACTAGGTTCAGCTCCACGGTTGCTTTTGCTTGCTGGTTTCCTATTGTATTGTAGGCCAAAGTCTAACACTCCTCCTTGGACTGTATGCAACAAACACCAATATTTCATCTTAAGGCTTCAAATCTCGCTGTACTAAGTGGCTTGGTCAAAATGTCTGCCAATTGGTCTTGTGAGCTGCAATGAACAAGGCTGATTTCTTTCGATTGCTCAGCCTCTCTAACAAAATGAAGTTTAATCTTGAAATGTTTTGTTTTGCCATGAAAAACCGGATTCTTGGCTATGGCAACTGCTGACTAGTTGTCAACAAGGATTTCAGTAGGATCAAGTTGTTCTTCATTGAGATCTTTTAGCAACTTTCTAAGCCAAATGGCTTGATTGACTGCTGTTGCAGCTGCAATATACTCAGCTTCAGCTGTGGACTGAGCAATAGTCTGTTGCTTCTTCGAGCACCAACAAAACATGCTTGAACCAAGGCTAAAGAAGTAACCCGAGGTGCTTTTCATATCTTTAGCAGATCTAGCCCAGTCACTGTCTGAGTAACCAAACAGCCTAAGCTCATTCTACTTTTTGAACTTGACCCCATGGCTCAATGTTCCCTTGATGTATCTAAGCACCCTCTTGGCAGCTTTGAAATACATCACATTGCAACAATGCATAAGCCTTGAAAGCAAACTAATAGCATGCATAAGATCAGGTCTGGTTGCTGTCAAGTAAAGCAAGCAACCAACTAAACTTCTGTACTCCCTTTCATCAACTCTTTCATAATCTTCAATACTTGTCAGCTTCCCTCCTTGAGCCATAGGATTACTCACTGACTTGCAATTTTCCATGTTGAATCTGTTGAGTATTTTCGAAGCAAAGGCATGTTAGCTGATGAAAATACCTTGATCAGTCTGATTTACTTCCATTCCAAGGAAGTATGTCATGATTCCCAAGTCAGTCATGTCAAACACTTATTGCATTTGTGTTTTGAACTCAAGAATCAAGTCTTCCTTGTTTCCAGTTACCAGTAAGTCATCCACATAGATTGAGACAATCAGCAAGGTCTCCTTGTTGGACTTCTGCACATAGAGTGTTGGCTCACTCAAACTTTTTTCAAATCCCAACTTGGACAGGTGGTTATCAATCCTGTCATACTAGGCTCAAGGTGCCTGCTTTAGGCCATAAAGTGCCTTCCTCAGCCTGTAAAACTTGTCTTCATTTTCTTGGACCTTGAAACCATCAAGCTGCTCGATGTAAATCTCCTCCTTAAGGAAACCATTCAAGAAAGCTGACTTAACATCCAGCTGGTGAATTTTCCATTATTTCTGAGTAGCCAAAGCAAATAGGAGTTTGATAGTGTCTAGCCTTACTACTGGAGCAAATGTCTCCATGAAATCAATGCCATACTGTTGGATATACCCTTTTACCACAAGCCTTGCCTTGTGTTTGTTCAATGAGCCATCAGCATTGAATTTGGCTCAAAAGACCCACTTGACACCAATGACTTTCTTCTTTTCAGGCCTGTCTACCAAGTCCCAAGTCTGATTCTTGTGGATCATGTCAAGCTCGGCTTCCATAGCTTTCTTCCATTGCTTGTCTTTGACAGCTTCTTCAAAGCTCGAAGGCTCAACTATGGCCACATTGCATCTTTGGTAGATGTCAGCAATGGTCCTGGTGCCCCTCACAGGTAAGTCATCCACATTTGCATTGTTGTGCTCATGTTCAGCTTGTTCTAAATTGCCATCAATCAAATCTTCCTCAAACTGCATTACATTGGAACCATCCCAGCTCCAAGTCTTTCCTTCATCAAACTTGACATCCCTACTAACCAGAATCCTTTTGGTTGAGGGATCATAGAGCCTGTAGCCCTTGTTGATGCTGCTGTAGCCAACAAATATGGCTGGAGTTGGCCTTTTCTCGAGCTTGGTTCTTCTTTCAGTAGGGACAAGCACATAGCACACAAATCCAAACACTCTCAAGTAGGAAACTGATGGCTTGTATCCATGCCAAGCCTCAAATGGAGTCTTGTCCTTCACAGCATTTGTTGGAAGCCTGTTGAGCAAGTACACTGAGGTGTTGACAGCCTCAGCTCAAAAAGTGCTTGGCAACTTGCTTTCAAACAGCAAACATCTGGCCATGTTCATTATAGTCCTATTCTTTCTTTCACATACTCCATTCTGTTGAGGAGTATACACTGTGGTTAGCTGATGATGGATCCCAGCCTGCTCACACAGCTTCTGAAATCTTTCAGACAAGTATTCAACCCCATTGTCTTTTCTCAATGCCTTGATATTGCACCCTGTCTGGTTCTCAGCAAGTGCCTTGAATTTGCTAAAGGCCACGAACACTTCAGATTTCTATTTTAAGAAATAAATCCAACTCAATCTGGTCATATCATCAATGAATAACACAAAGTACTTACTATCATTGAGTGAAGGGGTCTTCATTGGACCACAAATGTCAGAATGAACTAGCTCAAGTCTCTCTTGAGCTCTCCATGCCTTATTGACTGGAAAAGGCAATCTGACCTGCTTACCAAACTGACAAGCTTCACAAACAACATCAACAGCTTCAATCTTGGTCATGTCCTCAGCCAAGTTCTGCTCGTGCAGCAAATCTAATGTCCTGAAGTTGGCATGGCCTAATCTTCTATGCCATAGGCCAGCAGTCAGCTAGGCTTGTGTAAGCCTTTTTCTCAAGCTGACTTAGATCAAACACGAAACACTTGTCTGCCATAGGTATTGTGACAATTTCCTAGGCATGACAATCTTGAATAATACAAGAATCATTCTTGAAAACTAGAGAATAACCTTTCTGAACCAACTAACCAACACTAAGTAAGTTCTGATCTATGTCAGGCACATAAAGCACATCTGAAATCAGCTTGTTACCTGAACCAGTGTTGATCACATCATCACCTTTGCCTTTGGCTTCAATCAAGCTCCCATTGCCAATCTTGATCCTTGAGGTGAAGGTTCTATCAAGCTCCTTGAACAAGCCCTCTTCAGTTGCCATGTGATGTGAGCAGCCACTGTCCACAAGCCAACTGCACTTGGCTTTGCTTCTGGTTGCAAAGCATGAAGCAGTAAAAACATGCTCCTCCTGAGATTGAAGGTTCTCAGCAGTCTTTGCTTGAACTCGCTGTTCAGCTTGTAGTTTGTCTTTGTTCCTGCACACCTTCTCATGGTGACTAAACTTCTTGCAACCCTTGCACTGAATATCTGGCCTGTTCCAGCAATGCTTCTCCAAGTGATTAGTCTTCTTGCAGTGTATGCAAGGTGGAAACCTCCTTCTTCCAGCATCTTTCCTTGATCTTTCCTTTCTGTCAGTCCAAGGCTTCTTTGGTCTCTGACTTGAGCTCGAGCCATCTTTGGCTTTTGCTTGGAAAGCTCCCTCAGGATGCTCTTCCTGTCTGTTGGCCCTTCTTTGCTCAAGTGCATAGAGGGAGTTCACCAACTCAGACAAGGTAATGATTGTGAGGTCCCTTGAGTCCTCCAATGAGGAGATCTTTGACTCAAACCTCTCAGGGAGAGTGGTAATGACCTTCTCAACAACCCTGCTGTCACTGAAATCTTCTCCTAGGAGCCTTATGTTGTTCACTGTTGCCATTATTCTATCAGAGTACTGCTTGATAGTCTCTGACTCCTTCATCTTCAAGTTCTCAAACTCTCTTCTAAGGTTGATCACCTGTTGCTGCCTTGTCTTATCCGAGCCCATAAACTCTTCCTTCAGCCTTTCCTATGCTTGCTTAGGTGAGTCACAGGCCATTATTTGAGTGAAGATGACATCAGTCACTCCATTCTGCAGGCAGGCCATAGCCTTGTGCTTCTTGGCTCCCTCCTCACTATGCTGCCTAATCTGAGCAATGGTGGAATTGGCTCTCAATGGAGGTGGCTCAGCATCACTCTCAACTGTACTCCACAAGTCTTGTGCCAGAAGATGCGTCTTCATTTTTACAGACCAAATGTGATAGTTTTCACCAGTGAACACAGGTGGTGGAGGTGTTGTGTAGCTCATGTTTCAGCAACAAAACACAACAGATCAATCAACAAAGAGGTTTCTTCTTTCTTAAGCTTTGTTTTCACCGAAAAAAACCAACAAAAGAGGTCTTCAAAGAAGGCAGGCTCTAATTACCAATTGTTGGAACAATGGCAGCAACTCAGCATGCAATATGCATGAAGTTTGCATGTGATCATATGTGAAAAACAATCAAAGATGAAGGATGAAATCGAAACAATGAAAGGAGAATTTGAACACAGGAAAATAATGGCTAAAAACTTATTAACCATTTCATTGATATGTGAATATATACATAAAATACTAGAGTTGAATAGTCAAAAAGACTATTACCTAATGAATCAACAACTCCCACTAGACTTTGACTAATACAATCTAAGCTTATATATAAAATAATAGCTAATGTAATAGAGATTACATCAATTAAATCATTCATCATATCCTATAAGCTTAGCTATAACATCAAAAGGATTAAACTAAGTTACAAAGGAGCAAAATCAATCAAAATAACAGAACTAGCTATTGCACTAGGTTCAGCTCCACGGTTGTTTCTGCTTGCTGGTTTCCTGTTGCATTGCAGGCCAAAGTCTAACATTTTTCTATTCATTCACATTCGAAGCATAACGTACAAGAGATTGCATAATGAAGCAGATAACAAATTGGGGTTCAGGCATATGTAGTCAAGCTCAAAAGTATAAATATATGACTAGATTCAAAAGTAAAGCTTCATGATTTTGGTTATAAGAAGTAATCATGTATCATGTACAAAAAAATGTGAAAATAAGCTTACGTGTAACAATAGATTCAAATGTAGAACTTCCTCATGTTCCTGACATTCCACATTCATAGCACAAGCCTTTTATCCAAATGTGTTAGCAAGTAAACATCATACCCTATCTTATTGGTTACCTTATACGAACCCTTCTAGTTGGGTGCCATTTTCCCTCTCTGACTTACCAAAAAGGTAGCCTTTGTTATGCTCACTAGTTTGTACATTATACAAGTTCACCACTTGGTATTTTTTGTTTTGAACCTTCGAGTTATCATAGCTGGCCACTTGTTGTGCACGGGCTACTAGTCGATCTTAGCATGAGCTGAGGTTTCTTATAAGAACCCAAATTCTTCTGAAGCATCATCTAGTAGAACTGATCATCATAGTGCAGGATCTGATAAGTGTTTATACCAACCTCTACAGCGATAATAACTCCATACATAAAGTTGAATGGAGTCTCCCTAGTCCCTGTATGGGAAGTGGTTCGGATGGCCCATAAGATCCCTTGTAGTTCTTCTAACCAAGCCATCTTGGCCTCATCTACTTTCTTCTTCAATGATTGCAGAAATTTATTCTCGATAACTTTTGCATGACCATTCGTTTAAGCGATCTTCACAAAGCTATAAGCTACGGCAGTTTGAAGGTTGCCACAAAATTATTCAGATTTTCCTTGGAATTGAGTGCCATTATTCGTGATGATCAAGCAGGGCAACCCATAACGGCATATCATTGTATTCTATACAAAGTTCTCCACTTTCTTCTCTGTTATTGTGGCTAAAGCCTCTTCTTCCATCCACTTATTGAAGTACTCGACAACTACCACAATGTACATTTTTTGTACCTGATAACTCTAGGATATAGAGTTATTTTATTATTCTTAAGTTTATTTTTCAATCAAGTTAAGAGTGATTTAGAGTATTTTTTTAATTGTTTTAGTTATGTATATGTTAAGTAGTTAACTTCTAAAGCTTTTATTTTAATAATATATTTTTGTCAAATTAGACACTGAAGATGTGAAATTGCATTATTGAAGGTAGCTAAAAGAACATTGGAAAGGTAGAGAAAAGAATATGTTAAATTTTGACATCTGAAGCCCCAATGCTACAGCAAAGCCATAGCATTGAGCCTAACGAGAACAGATTGGGAAGCTCACACTTAAATAATGCCACATCAGCTTTTGAGCTTAACCCGTCTTTTAATCAAGTGTTGATAATGACCAAGAATCAAAAAGACTAGGTTATGCAAAAATGTAAAGGCCCAAACACTCCGAAGAGGAAAAAAATAGAATAGGAAAAGGAGTTGACCTAGTCCACAATCTTTTGGGGGATATACATATCACACTTTTAGGACAAAGTGGGGAGCCAACGAGTGCAAAAAGAATAGAACATCAATTTTCAAAAGGAAGCAAGTTGGAGAAGAAGAAGATCCGAAGAGGAAGAAAGAGAAAGAGACGAAAGGAGGAGAACCACCTCATTTGGCTCATCATCTCTTCACCTTTTTGTAACAGGCCGTTTTTCTGTGGTGTCGAAAATAGTGGTTTCAGGGCCACAAATCTGATGAGTAAGTTCATAAATGTTATTATTTAATATTTACGAGTCAAATATGGTATTAGAATAAATTTTGAATTAGCAATTTATGATATTTGAATAAATAATTAGGTTCAAGTGATATGACCCTAAAGTCAAGTGGTTTTAGAAAATAAGGTATCGAGATTTTATTTTTATAAACTGAGCCGTAAATATTTAATAAAATATTACGGAGTGTTATTTAGGTTGTATCAAAGTTCTGTTAAGAAATATTGATGTTTAAATGATTAATTAATTAGAAAGGACTAAATTATAAATAGCTATTAATGTTTATTAGCTAAATTGCATAATTAATGGTTTAGGGATCTAAATGCAAATTAGAGCCCAGTGTAAGGTAGTGGACGGTAAGACTTGTGTTAAATGAATTGTTTTTATGTTAAAATAATTTTTAATTAATTTAATAAGTTAAATTAAGTAAAATAAAAATCAAATGTTGTTTTTTTTAATTCATCATCTTTCACGAAAAGAGAAAACATAGCATGAGAAGCCATTTTAAAGGCTTTCAAGGTTCGGCCATGGTTATTTTCTTGTAAGTTATTTTTCACATGTTTTTAATAATTTTTATGTCTTTGATATCATTGCAACTAGGTCCAGCTAACTCGTACCTTTGTTTTTGAAACTGTTAAAGATTTTGAATGTTATCATTGATAAATCTTTGTGATTTTGGATGTTAAATGATGAATTTGAAGTATTAGTTATTATTTATAAGTATTTTGTTAAGTAATTTTTTTAATGATTTAAATATTTAGGGATTAAATTGCTAAAGTAATAATAATTCAAGAACTTGATGTGAAATTTTACAAATGTGGGTTGTAATGGAAGCTATTGATATTCGAATTGTATGGGTTTTCAATAAAAATTGGCTTATTTGCATGATTAGGACATAGGGACTAAATTCAATAAAAATAAAAAGTTGAGGGCAATTTTGTAAAAATGTCAAAAAGGAATAAATTGCATAACATGAATTGGTTTTACTGTCTAAATTAATGAATTGAATGAAATTATTAATTTAGATTGAGAAAGAGTGGAAAATCGAGGAGAAGAGAAAATTTCCAGATAGCTCCTGTACATTGCTACAAATTAACCAGAAAAGTTCGTATGAACTGTAATCATTTTAAATGTTATATAAAATGAATGTTTGTTATGTCATTTTAATGCAATTCAATTATTTTAATAATGAACCAATATTATGATGAATTGACAGTTATCGAGTCCCAATTGAACCTCAGGAATTCGTAGGATACAAATGACATGTCTTTAAGGTTTTCATGTTTCGAGTGTTGGTCTTGAATGTCCTACCGATGGTTGAGGTCCTACATTTGTTACGGATACTCCATAGCTTATGTGAGCAGCAATCGTGTAGCTTACATTCCGACCCACAGCTCATGTGAGCAACGATGTAAACGAAAGGTTACGGTTATATGTTTAAGCACAGTTCATGTGAGCTTTCCCAAGTATCTAATGATATTCTAAATGGTTAAACGAGCATGAAAAGAAAAGGAATGGTAAGTGTTCAAATGAACTATATCATGTATTAATGAAAAGGATTGAAATGGTAAACTTCAATGGAAATATGCTTATGTTCATGAAAATGTTGTATGAATCAAATGATGTATTTTCTCATGAATTGGCTTATCATATGGTTGATCCCAAAAGAGTTATGTATAAATGCACTAACTTGTGTAATGATGATGTTGTTTAGGCTTGTGCCAAGCTTATGATTATGGTTGATGTTTATGCTTATGCTTTGTACTATGCAAATGAAACGGGTAAGAAAAGGGAATGAAACGGTAAGTTCATAATTGGGATGTAACATAATGATATAAAAGGATTGGTGAGTAAATGATGTACTTATATGTGAGAAATCTATTTATACTATGGATAAACTTACCTATAACAGGATAAATACACTAACTTGTGAATTGATAATGTTGTTTAGGCTTATGTTAAGTATTTGAAATTGAATGGAAAGTAAGTAAATGGAATGGTTCATAGTCTTATGAAAAGGTAGATGATTTTGTAATATGTCTTATAAAATCATATTATGTTATGAATGAAAAATATATGTGATGCTAATGGACTTACTCATTTGTGAGTTGACGGTTATATAGTTTTATAAATCTTATGGCATTGGTATAGGTTTATAATTATCCTATAAAGTTCATTATTGAAATGGAACATTATGTATTAAGATTATATGAGTTTACTAAGCATTCATTTCTTACGTAGTTATTTTCCTTAACTTTACAAATTATCAGAAGCTCGATCGATTGGAAGTTCGTCGGAAGTCTATCACACTATCCAACGATTATATCGGTAGTTTTAGATGTTTTGGCCATGTAACACCCCTTACCCATGTCCGATGCCGGGATCGGATACGAGGCATTACTATCTTTAACCTTACTTAAACATGTATAAACAGGCTCTAAAATTTCATTCCGAATTCAAAACTTTCTTTTCGCGGTCATAACATTCATCTCATGGGCCTACAAGGCCAAACACATACATCCAGGGGTCACACGGGAAATGTTTACCTTCTTTGAAAATTTTCAGATAAACAGGGGTCACACGCCCGTGTGGGCAGGCTGTGTGGTCTCACACGCCCATGTCTCTAGCCCGTGTACAATTTATTTTTATTACAACCTATAAGGGTTTTCACACGGCTTGACATGGGGGGTTTTCACACGGCTTGACACACACCCGTATCAATGGCCCGTGTCCTTCACACGGCCTAGACACGCTCGTGTCTTCTACCCGTGGAGCTCTCTGACTATGACATCATCAACCCTTAATTAGCACACGGCCAAAGCACACGCCCGTGTGGATAGCCCGTGGTCGACACTGACTTAAAACACTAACATGCAGGGGACACACGGCCTATTAACACACCCATTTGGGCTAACCGTGTGTCACACACGCCCGTGTGTCTACCCGTATAGACACTTAAAGGCTATTTTCCAAGCCCATTCCCACCTTGAAATCAAAGTCATTCATATACTCAATCCAACTACTCAAATACTTCATCAAAAACATGAATAACAATGCATAACTTATCATCAATTTAAGTATAAACTTAGTAAATATTGGCCAATCTATTTAGCCATATACAAAAGAATAATAACCTAATAGCCAACACTTTGGCCCCTCTTAAGACTTACATCAAAATGAAATAATTCCTATACATGTCATACTTGATAAAGACGACTTGGCTATACCAAAATAGTGATTGATAGTGTGCTCCAAGCTCCGACGTCAATGATCCACGAGTTAGCTTGGCAAGACCACGAAGAAAGAATAAGGAAGGAAGGTAAGCATATAGCTTAGTAAGTTTGCATGAAACTCATATAGCAATATATTAACTCATTAAAACTCATCTATTTCGAGTTAAGAACAACATAAAACTCAAGTGCATGGCTTACTTACTCCTCACATGATACATAATAATTTCATACTTGCATTATAATCATGGTACCTGTGTCACTTGATCACATAGATTACTACATTTTGTTGATGCAAAAGTAAACTCAACTTTCATCTTTCTTAACATAGAAAATGCTTTTTATTAACCTTGTATAACTTAACTTAGTACTATCTTTACTTACTTGACTTTCTTATTGCCTCTTTCATATTTAGCTCTTTTACCTGTTGAATTTCCCGGAATAATTGAGGTTACTCAATCTCATCACACATGTATCTCGATGACAATGCCATATCCCGGACATGGTCTTACATGGGGTTGCCTCATGATTCCAATTCCATATCCCAGATATCGTCTTACATGGGATCCCTTAGCACGGTGTCGATGCCATGTCCCAGACATGGTCTTACACGAGACCTTCCTTATGTGTTTTCTTTGGAAACTTACCATTGCCATGTCTTGACATGGGCTTACGCGGTATCCTTGCCTTATGAATCTTATCAATGCCATGTCTTGACATGGACTTACATGACATCTTTGCCTTAAGAATTCACCAATGTCAAGCCTTGGCTTGGACTTGCATGGGACCTTTGCCTCATAATAACTTTTCAATGACATGACTTGTCATGGACTTACATAATATCCTTTCCTTATGCCGATGCCATGCCTTGACATGGTCTTACACAGACTTTCCTTATCACATGTTGTGATAATAGTATCCTCATTATTCCAAGACTTCAACTGGGACTTTCCCATACATATTCTCATTTACTTTGCTCATCATAATATCAAAAATTTTACTTCATAGGAATAATATACATTATAAAACATAATAAGTAATTGAATGAGAATACACATAAAACTTTAATTCATACAAACTTACCTCGGTATTCAAAATGTATGTAGATATGCAATTTAGTCCTCGACTTTGTTCTTGCCTCGGTTTCAATTCGGGCTTCGTATTTCTTGATAAATAATAATAATTTAGCTTATTTTAATCATCACATTAATAAAAGCATTTCAATAATCATGCTTTGGAAAAAATACTATTTTGCCCCTAGACTTTGGCAAAATGACCATTTTGCCCCTAGGCTCAAAAATTAATTCTAATCACATTTCTACCTTCAACAAGCCTAGGTGGACATTTAATACTCTTATAGCTATCATCAAAACTTAACATTTCACATACTTACTACAAATTTATAACTTTTTCATCAAGGTTCAATTAGGTGCTTTCAAGACAACACCTTTCATAAAAGTTGTTCATGTAACAACTAGGACTCAATTTCTTCCATAAAAATACAGCAAATAACAATGATAGCTCTCATGGAAAAACTCTAAACCCTTCATCATATTGCACAATAGTCCCCTCATTTGAAAGCTTAAACTCTAGGGGTTTCAAAAGTACAACTATTTTCAAAAACAAATATCACTAGAACACTTACTAATGAAAAGATGAGCGTGCTGAAATTTTTTGAAGCTTTCAACCCTTATTTTTCTTGTAAATTTCGGTGGAAGAAAATGAAGAAGAAAGATGGACATCATCTTTTCTTTATTTTAATATTAAACTATCAATTTAATCCACCAAACATCACCAACTTTGACCAACTTGGTCAATTCTTGTCCCCTATGGCCGACCAAGCATATAATGGGGGGTCTAATTGCCTTTTAAAGACCTCCAACTATCAATCTATGGCTATTTGGTACCTTTAGCTTATAAAATGGAACTTTCACACTTTATGCGATTTAGTCCTTTTTCGCGATTAAGCAAGAAATCGCTAGAATTAAAGTACCAAAATTTTCATGAAATTATAAAATCATGCTCTAACACATTAAATAACATAAAAAATTTTCTCAATCCTAGGATTAGTGATCCCGGGATCATTGTTCTGACTAGCCCCTAAATCGGCTGTTACAATTCTCCCCCCTTAGGGATTTTCGTCCCCGAAAATCTTACCGGTGAAAAGGTTGGGGTATTGATTTCTCATCGTTTCCTCTGGCTCCCAAGTAGCCTCTTCTATTCTATGCCTTTGCCATAGAACTTTCACTAGGGCTATGCTTTTGTTTCTTAACTATTTGACCTCTCGCGCCACAATTCTAACCGGCTCTTCACTATAAGTCAAGTCTGGTTGTATCTCAACCTCTGTCAGTACTATGACATGTGCAGGGTTTGAGCGGTATTGGTGCAACATGGATACGTGAAAGACGTCATGAATCTTTCCTAACTCAAGTGGAAAGGCTAACCGATAAGCTACCGGTCCTATCCTTTCGGTAACTTCATAAGGTCCAATAAAGCGCGGACTTAATTTGCCCTTCC
Source organism: Gossypium australe (assembly GCA_005393395.2). NCBI lineage: Eukaryota > Viridiplantae > Streptophyta > Magnoliopsida > Malvales > Malvaceae > Gossypium > Gossypium australe. The sequence goes on from CM016623.1 coordinate 110,059,352, forward strand.
GGCCAAATCTGAGGACTTTTCTCCAAGGTGATACTTTCAAGAATACCTTATCACCAACTTGATGCTCAATCTCTTTGATAAACCGTAATATATACATATTTTAATCCCACATTTGGCATACTTTTGGATTATTTATCCTTTGAAGTGTGGAATTTGATGCTCCTAATCCTTTAATTTCATGTTTTATACTTAGGAGAGCATAGGAGGAAGAAAAGAACGAGAAACGGGCCAAAACGGAGAAAATGGGCCAAAGTAAGAAATCAACACGGCCTAGAGTTCACCACACGGCCATGCCACTTTAGCAGACTTGAACACGGCCCTAGGCTCGATTCACACGGGCGTTCCACACAGGCGTTTTCCTGCCGTGACCCGCTTTAATTCCACTCGGAATAGGATACTTGTGGTCCAAGTAAGGCATCCTGAAAGCCTATATAAACACCCTAGAGGGCAACCTAAAATTGGAGTTCGACAGAAGGCCTTTGTCAAGGCTTTTTGATAGAAGGCGAAGCCAGAGAGGGCTGAATATAAGGAATTACTCGAAGAAAGCCAGTTGATCCATCTCAGAAGCCGGAATCACGCTCAAGACTGAGGATTTTCGCTTCAATTTCCTTCAGGGGGTTTTAAGGTTTTTCTTTATGTTTTGTTACTTAATTTCTTCTGAGGTGTATTCTTTTATAAACATGAACTAAACCCCTCAAATACCTGAGGGGGATGAAAACTAAGGCGGATCTTGTTATTGTTTTCTGAACTGTATGATAAATACTTGATTTGTTCTTAATTATGTGTTCTTAATTCTTTCTTTAATATTTCAGGATATTGATTCAAGTATTGATGTGCTTATTCAGAGGAGCAAAAGTCCCTGTTTAAGAGTAGATCTAGTATAATTAAGCGAAGTTGATCGCACTCCTAGAGATAGGACGACGAAAATCTGTCGGATTAAGGTCAAACCTAATATGGGAGTCCATAGATCGAGTTAATGCAACACTAGGGGTTTTAATTAGAAAGATATTTCAATTAATCAACCTAGGGTTAAATGTTATTAGTCTCGAAAGAGATAATAATATAAATTAGGGAATCCTACGGATCATGTCAAGTGAATAAATCGTCCAGTTCAGAGTTAAATAACAAGTGAAGTCTAGGTGGATTCTTCCTCAGGTATTGTCTTAATCAATTGATTTTCTCAAAAGTATTTTCCCAATTCATTCTCTGTGTCTTGGCATCCTTAGCTTAGGAATTAGTTAGATAAACATCAATCCCATTTATTTTAGGCTAGATAATAAAAAGAAAGTCGGTACTAGTACTTTTGGTTCCCTTGGGTTCGACATTTCGGTCTTCCCACTAAGCTATACTACTGTTTGATAGGTGCGCTTGCCTCAAATCATGGTGATAATTAGTTTCTAGGCTCGATCATTCTTCATATAAATATTAAAACTCTCAGACACGATCACTCTTTCCTTTATAAATCTGAGTAGGACTTTTGCCTATCTGAGGCGACTTTCAGATAGTCACGTATCACCTTTACTTTTTCTTCAGTTTCCTTAACCAAATCGACCCCGTGTATCTGTTTCTCTCTAAGTTCTGTCCAATACAAGGGCGCTCGGCACTTATGCCCATACAATGCCTCATAAGGCGCCATCTTCACACTTGCCTGAAAACTGTTGTTGTAGGCAAATTCCACCAACGGTAAATATTTTTCCCAATTACCTTGGAACTCTAAAACACAACATTGGAGCATGTCTTAGAGTCAGTGGGTGGAAGGCTGTACTGAAACTCAATTTCGTGCCCAAGGCCTCTCGCAACTTTTTCCAAAATTGTGACGTGAATCTCGGATCTCTATCTGAAATAATCGACAACGGTACACCATGAAGCCTTACTATCTCTGACATATACAAGTCCGCTAATTTATCTAGCGAATAATCGACTCGCACAGGTATAAAATGGGCTAACTTTGTGAGTCTATCAACTATAACCCATACAGCATCTTTCTTGCTAGGTGTCAGCGGCAAACCCGTTACAAAGTCCATAGTAATACGGTCTCATTTCCACTCGGGAACATAATAGGCTGAAGCAGGCCTGAAGGTACTTGGTGTTCCGCTTTCACTTGTTGGTAAACTAAGCATTTTGACACAGACTCTGAAATATCTTTCTTCATACTTGGCCACCAATATCGTTGCTTCAAGTCATTATGCATCTTGGTGCTACCCGGGTGCACAGATAAACATCTATTATGTGCCTCATGCAAAATCCTCCGAATAAGTTCATCATTCCTCGGTACACAAACTCTGTCTCGAAACATTAGACATCCGTCGGAGTTTACCCTAAAATCGGACTCAACGCCTGACTCGCACTGAGCTCTCTTGGCTTGTAAGTCACTGTCACTTCTCTGAGCCTCATAAATCTCTTGAAGAAATATCAGTTTAGCCCTCAACTCGGCTAGAATAGAACCATCCTCAGACAAAGTCATTTGTTTATTCATGGCTCTCAATGCAAATAAGGATTTTCTACTCAAAGCATCGATGACCATGTTCGTCTTTCCCGGATGGTAATCAATGACCAACTCATAATCTTGTATCAACCCTGTCCATCTTCGCTGCCTTAAGTTCAATTCATTTTGAGTCATAAAGTACTTTAAACTGTTGTGATCGGTGAATATCCGAAATTTTTCACCATATAAGTGGTGTCTTCAAATCTTCAGCGCAAAACTATGGCAGCCAACTCCAAATCATGCGCCGGAAAGTTCTTCTTATGAGGCTTTAGTTGTCTGAAGGCATCCCTTGGCCTTCTTGCATAAGTACACAACCTAATCCGTTTAAGGAGGCATCACTGTAAATCACGAATTCTTTTCCCGACTCAGATTGTACTAGGACTAGAGCCTCTGTCAACATTGCATTCAATTTCTCAAAACTCTGTTGGCATTTTTCCGTCCAATCGAACTTTACATTTTTCTGTAATAGTTTCATCATCGGAGTCGCAATCATGGAAAACCCCTTGATGAATCGTCTATAATAGCCAGCCAGGCCCAGAAAACTTCTAACCTCAGATACATTCTTCGACAGTTTCCAGTCAACAATAGCCGAAATCTTACGTGGGTCAACTCGGACTCCATCCCCCGAGACAATATGTCCCAGAAATCCAACTTCCTTGAGCCAAAATTCACTTTTGCTGAACTTGGCATACAATTGATTTCTCGTAAAATCTGTAAAACTTTCTTTAGATGCTCAGCATGCTCAGATTCATCTCTAGAATAAATCAATATATCATCTATAAAAAGGACCACAAACTTATCGAGGTATGGTCTAAAAATGCAATTCATTAGGTCTATAAACACCGCTGGAGCATTGGTCAAACCAAAGGGCATGATTAAAAATTCATAATGCCCATACCTTGTTCGAAAAGCAGTCTTCGGCACATCTAAGTCCTTTACTCTCAACTGATAGTATCCCGACCTCAAGTCTATCTTGGAGAACACAGTGGCTCCCTTCAATTGATCAAACAAATCATCAATCCTTGGCAATGGGTACTTATTCTTCACTGTCACTTTATTAAGCTACCGGTAATCTATGCAAAATCTCATGGTGCCACCTTTCTTTTTCACAAATAGCACTGGAGCACCCCATGGAGAACAACTCGATCTAACAAAACCTTTGTCCGTTAAATCTTGCAACTGTGCCTTTAATTCTTTCAACTTAGTTGGAGCCATCCTATAAGGAGCAATCAATATCGGCACAATGCCAGGAACTAACTCGATGCCAAACTCAACCTCTCTAACCGGAAGCAATCCTGGCAATTCCTCGGGAAAAACATCTGAGTGCTCGCATACTATCGGCACCGACTCAATCTTTAACTCGGTTTCTTTAGCATTTATCACAAACGCAAGATACGCCTCGTACCCTTTTCTCACATACCTCTGAGCCGACAATTGAGATATCACTACCGGCGATCTATCTTGTTCATCTGATTCAACATGAAGGGTGTCTCCATTTTCACATCTCAACTCAATATATTTCTTTCCACAATTTACTATCACATCATGAGTGGTTAACCAGTTCATACCAAGAATAATATCGAATTCATCGAATGGTAATAACATAAGATTGGTCATAAAGCAATGACCTCTAATCATCAATGGACAATCATTGCATACATTATCAACTATTACACTTTTGCCTAATGGGTTAGACACCTTTATCACAAACTTTGGGGACTCTATGGGCATACTCATAATAGATACTAATTTCATGCAAATATAAGAGTGGGTAGATTCGGGATCTATTAAAGAAATAACTTTAGTATCATGAAGAGAAAAGGTACCCGTAATAACATCAGGAGAAGACGCCTCTTCGCAAGCGCGAATGGCATTAGTCCTTGTAGGCGCCCTACCCTCGGGTCTCGCAGCCTGCTCTATGGGGTTACCCCTACTGCTCGCCCCGCTTCCCAGGTTTCTCTGTGGTCTTCCTTTAACAATACTTCCGGATCTCGCACTCTGAACTTTCTCTTCTTTCATCATCTCAGGACATTCTCTTATGAAGTGGTCTTGGGAACCACATTTGGAACAAGCATTTTTATGTGCTCTACATTCGCCAGGGTGACGTCTGTCGCATTGTGGGCATTTCGGTCTATTAGATCGAATGTTCCCAACACTCGCAACTGAAGTAGTTTGAGCCTTATTCCCCGAATATTGTTTACTCTTGCCTCTGCTTGAAAAGCCGGTTGAAGTAGCCGATCGGGTTGAGAAATCTCTTGACTTCTTGGACGAGGACTGGAAGGACTTACTCCACTGTCTCTTTCTCGATTCACGAGACTCAATCTTAGCTTTTCCTTTCTCTTTTCCTAACTCTTCAGCTTTACAAGCTCGACCCACCAACACAACAAACTCTTTCAACTCTAGGATAGCAACAAACAACATAATGTCTTCGTTTAGTCCGTCCTCAAATCTCTTGTACATGATGGCTTCAATGGATACACACTCTCGAGCGTATCTATTGAGTCTTACAAACTCACGCTCATACTCAGTTACTAACATCTTGCCTGGCTTCAACTCTAGAAACTTCTTCCTTTTCTGATCGATAAATCTTTGGCGATGTACTTCTTTTTGAATTCTTCTTGGAAGAATTCCCATGTAACCCTTTCCCTTGATACCACCGCCACAAGGGTATTCCACCATTGATAAGCTGAATCTCTCAGAAGTGAAACAACACATTTCATGCACTCTTCAGGTGTGCACGATAACTCATCAAATACCCTAACAGTATTTTCAAACCAAAACTCTACTTTTTCATGATCGTCATCTTTACTAGCTCGAAATTCCTCTACTCCTTGTTTCCGGATCCTATCAACCAGAGGTCTTTCTCTTCCCACTACCTCTACCACTTAAGGGGCTACAGAGGTAGGCTGAGGAATAGATGGGGGTGGATGTAACACCCCAAACCTGGCCTAGACGTTATGGCCAGATCTAGCATGTCACATCAAAAGGTAGTTGAAAAGCTAAGCGCTCTTTGAAAATGTTGCATCTCTTTTTGAAACCCCAAGTTTTTGTTGCTTGTTTGTAAAAGCAAGATTTGCTTAATGTCTACTCTTGTAAAGATGTTATTATTTTTAAAAACTGTGTTTGTTATGAAAATCGAACTTGAATAGTTGCGAAAGCGTGCTATTTTGAAAACGGTTACGAATATTTTTAAAAACCATGTTTAACTGATTAACAATTCATAATTAACAGGTTTACCAAATGAAAGTTTTAAAAGAAATTCCCAAAGGCCTTATTACAACAAATATTAACCCCAATAAAAAAATAAAGTAAAGATGAGTTAAAACCAAATTTACTAAGCTTCGTACGAAGCAAATCCGAAGTATGGCCACCTCCAAGTCCTCCGCAGCTCCAAATCCTCTAACGTTGGGGATTACCTGCAAGGTTAAAAGAAGGGGGTGAGTTACGAGAACTCAGTGTGTAATCCCCTATAATGGTCACTATCTAGGCCTGAGCCCTTACGGTATCATTCTGGGCCTAAGCCCTAAATTCATGATAATGCAAACAATAAAATGCAGCCCAACCCAATCCAACAATCACACCACCCGTACTAACCAATCGACCATGTGGGGATCAAGTCAGCCCACCCCGCCAATCGCACCAATATTGCAGTCAAGCTGCTAATCACAATATATATGTGGCTGAGCCACAAAACGGTATGAGTGGCAAAGCCACCAGAACTGCACTTCCTCTAATTATTGAACCCAACCCATGCAACATGTTATGAATGCAAAGTATTACAAATATAAACAGTATATCTAAAATCACATACACAACATTTAATCGCAAGCGAGGGTATAACGGTCATTTCCTTATGTAATGGTACAACGGTAATTTCCCCCTCTTGGGGGTATTTTGGTAATTTACCCATCGAGGGTATTTCGGTAATTTTACCCTCTAGGGGTATTTCGGTAATTTTACCCTCTAGGGGTATTTCAGTAACTTAGCCATCTAATGGCTTTTCTGTCGCCTCGAGCGACTTGGGACCTCTTTTTGGTCAGAACAGTGTAGTTGGGCCTAAAGCCCAAATTCGGCCCATACGCTCGTGTGGCCCATTTAGCATGGTTTCGGTCTCAGTTTTGCGGACTCCGCAATCGCATCCATCATTCGGTAATTTCCTATCGATTTTGCTCATGTGGGCCCGTTAGCCCATTGAGCCTAGTTAGCCCGTTTCGGCTTGATTAGGCCCGTTACGGCCTCAATTTTGCGAGAGTGCTCGTAACACTCTCAATGATCTACCGCCATCTTTAGTGGCTCGGTTTATCACTACGAGCGCTCGCACGCTCGAGTGGTCACAGTTGTCGGTTTTCCTGCTTTTCGGCTTTTGGCCTATTCACAGGGCAATACATGCTTTGATCAACATTGGTGTGAGATTACACACCTTATTACGAGTGTAGGTTGAACTTCCCGAAATTACGCACCTAAGAAAACACAACTCCAAACCGTTAATTTAAATCTTTGATACGACATCTCCAAGAATTGAGATTGATAAAACAATCTACACTACTTACCAACAACTAAGCGTATCACTGCAAAGGAAGAGTGTAAATTCAGCTCTTTGGTTTAAGCACGTCGAGTCCATCACCTCTATTCGGCCTTAGCCACTTACCAAACAAACTTCCGGAATTTGAAGGCTGAAAGAATGATGAGGAGGGTATGCTTAAACTCCAACAGGTTCGGCTCACACCAAAGGAGAATAAGAGATATTCGAGATAGAAGAGAGTGAGTAGATTCGGCCTAGTCAATAAGAGTCAAGGTAAGAGTTTCGGGTTTAGTAGAGAGAAAAGAGAGGAAAGAAAGAAAGTAGGGAAAAAGCAACCATTACCTTAGACCAGAGATGAGTCGAATGAGGAGAAGAGATTCAGCTACCAAGCGTAGAAACAGAGGATCAATGATGGAACAATTCGGCACTTAGCAGCAAACACAAGAGCCAAATTCAGCTAAGGAGAGGAAAAAGTAGGAAGAAGCCTAAGAAGAAAAGAGAGGGAATAAGAAGAATTTTGGCAGGAAGAATTGAAAGATCAAGTAAAAGTGAAGAAGAGTACTTTCGACAACTTGCAAGGAAAAGAAAAGAGAAAGAAACAATAGAGTGAATTCGGCAATGGTTCACAGTAGAAAGAAGATGACTTGATTTGTCTCAAAGTGATAAAATGACAATTTGTTTTCCAAAGACACAACAAGGAGAATTTGGCACACCCCTTGACACAACCAAATGTACACTTCCAAAATACCAAGTCTTTTGGCCGAATCTCCCTATCCACTTCCCCACATTCGGCCAACTCTTTCCACACTCCTCACCTCCATGATTCTCTCCCCTTTTTCCTCTTCAATTTGCTCTCCACCACCCATTCAAACTTGATTGACCAAGTCTCCCATCCACCTTGTAGATTTCTAACCAAACTCCACTTCTTCCACTCACCTAACACAAAATAAAAGCCTTTGATTTGCCAACTCTGGGATTCGAACCTCTTCTCCCTTGCTCTACCATTGATGCCACCACCACTCCACCAAGTGCTCGCTTGTGTTAGTAAAACACACTTTAATTTATATAAGTCTTGCCTCCAACAGCCCTCTCCACTAAAGAGCCCAAAAACCAATTTTTTTCATGGGCTTGGCCTCGACCCAGGCCTCCCTAGAGCCCCTAAACACCCTCAAATAACCCACAGAGCAAGCAAACATGTAATTATACAAAAATCACAAACCCCTAATTTTTGGGATGTTACAGTGGAGGGGGTTGAGTATTCGGGTTCCCACGAACGAACTCCGTGTACCATGTATTTATCATGTGGAGGAAGGCTTCTCTAGCTTCTTCTCCTCCTCTATGACTCACCGTAGTGGGTTTATTTTCATCCTCATTCGGCACCGTCCCCTCGGTGGGAGCTGGCGCATTACTTTCTACATCATCTACCACAGTTCTTTCGAATCCATTTACTATATAAAAAAACAATTTAATTCGTCACAAGTCTTCACACTATCATTATGAAAATACTTTTATGTTTGGCATATATAGCTAGACTCATACTTACGCTACGTTAGTCCTAGAATCGACTAAACCGTACCTCTGATACCATTAAATGTAACATCCATTACCCATGTCTGATGTCGGGATCGAATACGAGGCATTACTATCTTTAACTTTACTTAAACATGTATAAACGGGCTCTAAAATTTCGTTCCGAATTAAAAACTTTCTTTTCGCGGTCATAACATTCATCTCATGGGCCTACGAGGCCATACACATACATACAGATGGTTTCAGAGTTCAATAAAAAACGTTTACCCTATTTGAAAATTTTTGGATAAACAGGACTCACACGCCCGTATGACATGGGACATTCCCGTGTGGGCAGGCCGTGTGGTCTCACACGCCCATGTCTCTAGCCCGTGTACAATTTATTTTATTACAACCTACAGGGGTTTTCACACGGCTTGACACGCACCCGTGTCAATGGCTCGTGTCCTTCACACAGCCTAGACACACCCGTGTCTTCTACCCGTGGAGCTCTCTGACTATGACGTCATCAACCCTTAATTAGCACATGGCCAAAGCACACGCCCGTGTGGCTAGCCCGTGGTCGACACTGACTTAAAACACTAACATACAGGGGACACACGGCCTATTAACACACCCATTTGGGCTGACCGTGTGTCACACATGCCCGTGTGTCTACCCGTATAGACACTTAAAGGCTATTTTCCAAGCCCATTACCACCTTGAAATCAAAATCATTCATATACTCAATCCAACTACTCAAATACTTCATCAAAAACATGAATAACAATGCATAACTTATCATCAATTTAAGTATAAACTTAGTAAATATTGGCCAATCTCTTTAGCCATATACAAAAGAATAATAACCTAATAGCCAACACTTAATAATTCCTATACATGCCATAATTAATAAAGACGACTTGGCTATACGAAAATAGTGATTGACAGTGTGCTCCGAGCTCCGATGTCAATGATCCATGAGTTAGCTTGGCAAGACTGCGAAGAAAGAAGAATGAAGGGAGGTAAGCATATAGCTTAGTAAGTTTGCATGAAACTCATATAGCAATATATTAACTCATTATAACTCATCTATTTCGAGTTAAGAACAACATAAAACTCAAGTGCATGGCTTACTTACTCCTCACATGATACATAATAATTTCATACTTGCATTATAATCATGGTACCTGTGTCACTTGATCACATAGATTACTACATTTTGTTGATGCAAAAGTAAACTCAACTTTCATCTTTCTTAACATAGAAAATGCTTTTTATTAACCTTGTATAACTTAACTTAGTACTATCTTTACTTCTTTGACTTTCTTATTGCCTCTTTCATATTTAGCTCTTTTACCCTTTGAATTTCCCAGAATAATTGAGGTTACTCAATCTCATCAGACATGTACCTCGATGCCAATGTCATATCCCAGACATGGTCTTACATGGGATCGCCTCATGATGCCAATGCCATATCCCAGATATGGTCTTACATGGGATCCCTTAGCACGGTGTCGATGCCATGTCCCAGACATGGTCTTACACGAGACCTTCCTTATGTGTTTTCTTTGGAAACTTACCATTGCCATGTCTTGACATAGGCTTACGTGGTATCCTTACCTCATAAATCTTATCAATGCCATGTCTTGACATGGACTTACATGACATCTTTGCCTTAAGAATTCACCAATGCCAAGCCTTGGCTTGGACTTGCATGGGACCTTTGCCTCATAATAACTTTTCAATGCCATGACTTGTCATGGACTTACATGATATCCTTTCCTTATGCCGATGCCATGTCTTGACATGGTCTTACACGGACTTTCCTTATCACATGTTGTGATAATAGTATCCTCATTAGTCCAAGACTTCAACCGGGACTTGCTCATACATATTCTCATTTACTTTTCTCATCATAATATCAAAAATTTTACTTCATAGGAATAATATACATTATACAACATAATAAGTAATTGAATGAGAATACACGTAAAACTTTAATTCATACAAACTTACCTTGGTATTCAAAATGTATGTAGATATGCAATTTAGTCCTCGACTTTGTTCTTGCCTCGATTTCGATCCAGGCTTCGTATTTCTTGATAAATAATAATAATTTAGCTTATTTTAATCATCACATTAATAAAATCATTTCGATAATCATGCTTTGGCAAAATTACTATTTTGCCCCAAGACTTTGGCAAAATGACCATTTTACCCCTAGGCTCGAAAATTAATTCTAATCACATTTCTACCTTCAACAAGCCTAGGTGAACATTTAATACTCTTATAGCTATCATCAAAACTTAACATTTCACATACTTACTACAAATTTATAACTTTTTCATTAAGGTTCAATTAGGTGCTTTTAAGACAACACCTTTCATAAAAGTTGTTCATGTAATAACTAGGACTCAATTTCTTCCATAAAAAGGCAGCAAATAACAATGATAGCTCTCATGGTAAAACTCTAAGCCCTTCACCATATTGCACAATAGTCCCCTCATTTGAAAGCTTAAACTCTAGGGGTTTCAAAAGTACAACTATTTTCGAAAAAAAAAAAAGATCACTAGAACACTTACTAATGAAGAGATGAGTGTGCTGAAATTTTTTGAAGCTTTCAACCCTTATTTTTCTTACAAATTTCGGTGGAAGAAAATGAAGAAGAAAGATGGACATCATCTTTCCTGTATTTTAATATTAAACTATCAATTTAATCCACCAAACATCACCAACTTTGACCAACTTGGTCAATTCTTGTCCCCTATGGCCGGCCAAGCATATAATGGGGGGTCTAATTGCCTTTTAAAGACCTCCAAATATCAATCTATGGCTATTTGGTACCTTTAGCTTATAAAATAGAACTTTCACACTTTATGCGATTTAGTCCTTTTCCGCGATTAAGCAAGAAATTGCTAGAATTAAAGTACCAAAATTTTCATGAAATTCTAAAATCCATCTCTAACACATAAAATAACATAAAAAAAATTTTCTCAATCCTCAGATTAGTGATCCCGAGATCACTGTTCCAACTAGCCCCTAAATCGGGCTATTACAGGCCAAGGTTATAATGGCATGTATAGGTGGACTTGTGTTTAATGTTAGTTGAATGTTGGTTGATGATTTTGTCATGTATAAGTTATTTTGGCACCATGTGATGTTGGTTGGTTTGTGTCATCTCGGTACTTTTGATGCCTATTTAGTGTGTTAATGTATCATTGGTTTGACGCATGTTTCAATGACCAATATTGTATGTGATGGATTTGTTTCAATATGGTCAAGATAGGGTATGTTTTGAAAAGGTTTTAGACTTCATGTGCATGATTGAAATGTGGTAACGTATACATGTTTAGGTAAGATTTGAATGAATGATTCTGAGGTGTCTTTTTTGGCATATTGGTTAAATGGATTTGGTGTATTAAATTGGTCATTCCATGCATGTTTTGGTAAGGTTTTGAAGCTTTGATTATGTGTACAAAATGCTTTTAGGTGCATGCTTGATTTGGTGATGAAAATGGCTTGATTTTGGGTAATTTCATGTCCACGCGGCCTGAGACACGAACGTGTGACTCAGTCATGTGTGGCACATGGCCAAGCGACATGGTCATGTGTCCCCTGTAGGTTTTAATGCATGCAAGTTAGGCTATTACATGGCCTAGCACATGGCCTGGCACACGGACGTGTGTGGCTATTTCGAGAGTTACACGACTTGGAACACAGGCATGTGGCTTGGCTGTGTGACCCAACTCAGAGAGTTACACGGGTGAGGACACGGACTGGGACACAGGCGTTTGTCCCTATTTCGATTGTTACACAGCCTGAGACACGGGTGTGTGTCTTAGCTGTCTGACCCTTACAGATCAATTTTTCTAACTTTTTCTTATACTTTCTGATTGTTTCCAATTTAGCCCCAGATTGTTTCTAAAGTATTTTTAGGGCCACGAGTGCTCGATTAAAGGAAATTATGTATGTGGTTGAATGTAATTAGATTATGTTTGCATTGATGTATGAAATGAATAAATTAATGTTCTGTATGTACGGTAATGCTCCGTAACTCTATTCCGGTGACAGATACTAGTTAAGGGTGTTACACTTTCTCTTTGCCTTCTATTTCTTTTCTTTTGCTATTTTGAACTATGGCTAAGTTTTGCTTGTTTGTTTTTAATTTTATGATTATGGGATAATTGTTATCTAAAATAATTATGGAACCCTAATATGAGATTATTGGTACTTTGTTAAGGATGTTTGTTGCAATATGAGTTTTATACATTCAAGTGTTATTCATGTTAATGCTTGCTATTGCTTGATCAACATTAGTGGGTAATTGTGTTAATTGCTAATTTTGAAAAGGTTGTGATTACTGTACGTAAGATTTGAATGGTGCATGTTTAATTTCTTTGGTTTTAAATGTGTAATGATATAAGCATATATCATTACTGTGCATAATCTTGTAGTAATGGTGCTTACAATTGTATTCTCTACATTAAATTGGCATAGATGTGTTAAATTAATTAAATGGTTGAACATAGTGACTCTAAGAGAAGCCTATAAATTGTCGATTCCATGTTAATAAATTGTCACATTACCACAGCATCGCTACCAATAATTGCGTATTAAGGGGAAATAATTATTCTGGCTCTTCAATTCATTGCATATTAGTGACTCGAGACCATTAACTTGAAATGCCTAAAATGGTGAAATTATTCTTGATGTCTCGAGACAATAGCCTCATTCTCTCAAGATTAAATGGTAAAGTTTCCAAATTTATCACTATTCTTCATACATTAAGGATCAAAATCATACTTGTATAAAACCAGTATAACATAATATCAACCAACACCAACTTGGCACACAAACACACATAATTAACACCTAGTAACATCTCAACTAGTGATCACCCATAGGTATACATAATTTGTTATATAGCAACATCATGACTTATACTTATTAGTCTAAATGTCATCGTCAAAGATTACCAAGTGGCAAAAAAATGCCCTAATAGAGATATCAACAATCCACACCAATAAAAAGACCTTATAGGACCCTCTAATTATCTAAGTACATGCCATTACAACTCATAAATAAAACGAAGCATTGCAAAAGTTTAGTTGAGTTGAGATGTGAGATCTAGATGTTACTAACTCTCCTTATGGATCCATAACCTAATCGCCACTGAATTTGTTGCTCGTTGCTTGTTTTGGCCTTCCTATTTCCCCATGACATTCCTACATCATTTTCAACCTCATTCAATTTACAAAGTATAGAAACATTATTAAATTATGAACTTAAAATACGTATTAATTCAAATTAGACTCATTTACATATTTTTTAATTAGATCCCTTATTTCACTAATATCCGAAATTTCTATAATTTATAATTTACCCGATCAAATCTAAATTTGGCTTCATAAATATAGTACAGAGACCTCAATCTATCATTATTCATTAACAAACCTCAAAGTTATTGTCCCTTACAATTAAGTCCCTTATAACACATAACTATACATATATCTTAAACTTATGTCAAACTTGATTCTACATATTCCTCTACATTGAATTAGCATGTATTTTGTATAATTGAATATTGAATTTAGCCTTCATAAATTCTTGAGCTCTAAGCTTCTATTTTTTTTACTAAGAATTCAACAATGATAATCTAAGATATACTTAAAAATTCTAACATCCAATGGATGTGTCATGGAAATTGATGTTTAATAAGCTAAAGTCCACCTTAAAATTGAAGGAAAAAATACTAACTTTTCCATATTAGAGCTCACAACAATGGCTTGAAAATGGCATGCAACTTTTGTTCTTCTTCTTTATTTCTTTGGTTTCGGTGGTGAAAGGATGCGGATGAAAGGCCATCGCTCCTCTCTGTCACTTTTCATAATATATATACTTCAATTAATTAACATTAACTAAACTTTAATCTATTAGTTAAAATATAATTTAATAATGGCTAGTGGAAAATGGTGATATAATCATACGAAAGCATTTACATAAATTATAATTGGTATAATCATTTCATAGTCTATGATAAAATTGTACATTAAGGATTTTAAATTCTCTTCAATTAAACCTCATTAATTTTAGTTACTTTCAACCTAGTCCATGTAATATTATTAATTGCTTAATCAATTTAATCACTTAGTATATTAATATTATTATTTCTTGCCAAGCACATAATTATCTTAACTAATAATTTCCAACTAACTTATTTTACGAAATTCAATTTTGAAACTAAATTTTTAGACACTGATGAAAATTGGGTCGTTACATACAATGTCCAATTCCTATGTGGCAAAGGGCCATAGATCGAAAATAAACTTCAATGGCTCGACTAATTGATAGGGTATGGGTGAAAACTTTTGGTAAGGCTTACACTTAGCCAAAAATTCTAAGACATCCTTTTAAAAGGTTGTAACGAGGAATATGCACAAGTATACACAGTCATTCAAGTAATAAGTAAGTAAAAATGAGTTATCGTCTTCATATAGACTCTATAAGCTTAACCAATTAATTGCAAAATTATAAATAACAATTTGATGTATAAACTCAATAATTTTGGATGATGGTTAAATTAACTAGATGTAAGGAGTGATCCCTAATGCAATTTTAATCTAGATGCAATTTACCTAAATGTATGAATGAATGGCTTTAGTGACAAAAACAATCAACATTAAATGGACTAGCATAATTATATTAATCAATTCAATTTACTTTATCATGCTTACAAATGTTCGGAAATACTTCCACGACAACTCGATCTTTCATGAGTTTGGAAACCAAATTAAGTCCTTTCAGAGTCTTTTACTTAGTTAAATATGCATTTTACTAATCATATTAACTAAGGGTTTCTTAGCATTTATGTAAGGTCACGAGGACATTTACGTTTGCAACAATTTAATTACATAAACCTAAAAAATATGCAAGATAATAGAGCTAACTAAAGATATTATGAACCTCAACTTAGTCGAGTTTAATGATCTAAATTGAGTATTGCACTTTTCAATTATGTCTTTACTAGCCGTCATCTGGTTAGGATCACTCAGCTAATCTGAGTGCACCCAATCATGTATGAATGAAATGCATCATGATATTAATTGAAAACATGATAGACTGAGGCCTAAACATATTAAACATGAATAAAAATAGATCTTATTGAATTAACATAATCATCCTAGAAAATAGGATTTAAAATATCATCGTTGATGTCAAAAATAATAAAATCAAAGCAAACATGATTAAAATAAATAACAAGAGGAAAGAGTAAACTCTATTCAGTTCAGTAGCTTTTAAATCTATTCTGACTAATGCGCTCCTCCATTCTACTCAATGCTTCTTTTGCTTCTAAGGTGGCCAGCCAAAGAATGCTTTTGACAAAGCTTTTGTGGCTAAAGGATGGAAATGAGATGGGCAACTATGCAAAATAAAGGAAAAGGGAAATGGAATGTAGAGAGATGAGAGAAGAGAAATGAGTTTTGAAGGATGAAGGATGCTTTGAAAAGTGATAGGTGCATGGTATTTATAGGTGAAGGTAAGGGATAGAGTTAGCTAAAAATATATTTCAAATCCCTTCCTTTTCTATCACACATGGCCGGCCACATTTCAATGAAAAGGGGATGACTTAGCCTCTTCATTTTGAATTCAAACTAAGGCTATTCATAGTCATAGGGTTGACGGTTTCAACAGTGAAGTAGTTAGACTAATTTCTGATTATTTTCCATCTGTAAGGACCTTTAATTAAATACCCCAAAGCTTGCTTTTGGGCTGCCATCTACTTGTGCCGAAACTAGGCTTTAGTTCCCCCTTGTTGGACGGTTTCTCAATCCAATAATGTAGCAGACATGTACATCTTTTAGCACCTCTTTTACTGGGTCAAATTACCAACCTCATGACCCAAATTGCATGGTCTTGCCGTCCACATGAATTAGAAACAAAAACAATCAACATTAAACGGGATAGAATAATTATATTAATCAAATCAACTTACTTTCATCATGCTAACATGTTCAAAATTACTTCCATGGCAACTCGATCTCTTATGGGTTTAGAAACCAAATTAAGTCCTCATGGATCTTTTACTTAGTTAAATATGCATGTTACTGATCACATTAGGCTAAGGGTTTCTTAGCATTTATGCAAGGTCACAGAGACATTTACGTTTGCAATAGTTTAATTACATAAATCTAAAAACCATGCAAGATAATAGAGCTAACTAAAGATATTATGAACCTTAACTTAGTCAGTTTTAATGACCTAAATTAAGGATTGCACTTTTCAATTATGCATCTACTAGCCATCGTCTAGTTAGGATCGCTCAACTAATCTAAGTGCACCTAATCACGTATGAATGAAATGCATCATGATATTAATTGAAAACATGAATTAAATAAATCTCATTAACTTAATATAATTATCCCAGCAAATAGGATTTAAAACTTCATTGTTGATGTCAAAAGCATAAAACTCAAATCAAACATGTCAAAATAGATAATCAAGAGGAAAGAGTAGACTCAGTTCAGTAGCCTTTCGAATCTATTCTGACTGATGTGCTCAACTCTGCTCAGTTTAGCAGCCTTTCGGATCTATTCTATCTATACTGACTGAAGTGCTCCTCCCGTTCTGATTGAAACTTCTTTTGCTAAGGGTTTAGAAGATAGCCAGCTAAAGAGTGCTTTTGACAAAGCTTTTGAGCCTAAAGAAGGGAGAGGGGATGGACGGCTATGCACGGGAAAAAGGAAAAAAGAATTAAGAGAAAAATAGAGTGAGTGAGAGAGGAATGTTGAGAAATGAGGGATGATGAATAATTTGTTGGATGGTTTTTTCACTCCAATAACTTAGCAGACATGTCCATCTTCTATCACCTTCTTTACTGGGTCAAGTAGTCAACCCCTGCCCAAAATTACATGGTCTTGTTGTCCATATGGATAATTTGTGCATGGCCATCTTTTATTTATTTAAATCATGTCTCCAATGGACCTCCTACATAGTAAAAAGTGCATACATTAATAAATTAACATGAATTAATACAAAATAAGCATGAAAATTGTGTAATTAAACATAATTTCACATACTTTCTAAATTCATGTCTAAAATTACTAATTAAGTAAAATTCACTTATTTTAATAATAATTACTCGAGATAAAAATAATAATTAAGTAAAAAGATGGTAAAACCTATAAAAAAACCTATATAATTTCAAGTTTACAGTATTCCATCAATTAATTAAAGGTGAAAATCCAAAGCAAATCCCCTTGAATTGTACTTATTTTTGGATTCAGATTCATAATTTGTCGTATGGAGCTATATCAGAGGGATTGGCAAGAACATTGGGGGACTTCATTGGAAAATTCATACAATATGATGCTGCATTAATTTCTAGAGGGGAACGAAGATATATGAGATTTCGCGTAAAAGTCGAAGTAAGATTAGCGCTAAAAAGGAAGAAAAAACTATCATTGGGACAAGGGAAGGAAGGATATGCATACTTTCGATACAAGAGGCTCTCATTAATTTGTTTACTATGTAGAAAATTGGGGCATGAAGAAGGTTTTTACCTAGTAAGAAAGACAATCGATACTCAAGAGGTTGAATTTGGATGGGATCTATCCCTAAGAGCACCCACAAGGAATGAATTACTTACCGAAAGCAAATGGTTAAGAGAAAAAAGGCTAGGCGGGTTCCAGAGAAAGAATAACTCTGTCGGCATGGAAATTTATAGATGGAAAAAAGGAGGGTTGGACGAAGATGTAACATCCCAAGAAAACCGGGTTATAGAACAAAGTGAAACCATGCCAAAGAATACAACAATCAATATTTGTGAAGGAAAGAAATGTCAATGAACAAGACATGACAACTACAATAAATGGGAGGATTCGGAAGCTCTGGTTCAATCTATTGATAGATCAGCGGCCACTAGTAAGCGTGTTAATCGAGCGCAATAAAAAATCTTAAGTTGGAACGTTCGTGGATTGGGGCATCCACGAGCGATTAATCACCTCTAGAACAAGGTGAGGTATGTATAGCCCCAAATTTTATTTCTAATAGAAACAAATTTAAGTGATAAAAGAATGGAGATAAGATATGGGTTTCGCAATGAAATGGATGTTGGTGTGCAAGGAACCAAATGACAATTGTCTATTGGATGGAAAAGGGAGCATGAAGTGCAACTGAGAAGTTATTCAATCAATCATATCGAAGTGATAGTTAAAGAGAAAGAGGTAATGTCGTCATGGAGGCTAGTCAGATTTTGGGGCTAGTCAGAATAGTGGTTTCAGATGCACTAATCCGAGACCAAAGAAATTATTTTTAATATTATTTTATATGTTATGGAATAATTATATGAGTGTATGAAAATTTTGGTGGATTAATTTTAGTGATTGTGTGCTAAATTGTGAAAAATGACTAAATCGCATAAAGTGTGAAAGTTTTATTTTACAAGTTAGAGGTGTCTAATAGCTATAGTATATTACATTGGAGGTCTTTAAAGTGTAATTAGGCCATTGGAGAAGTGATGGCTGGCCAGAGGGGACAAATTAGAGGCATGGTCAATAGTTAGGTGAGTTGGTGACTTAATTGAATAAAATAAGATAAAATAAAAAAGTTATCATCTTTTACTATTTTCATTTCTTCTTCCATAACAAATTCAAGCAAGAATAGGGGTTTTTGAAGCTCAAACTTTTAGCCAAGCTATTCTCTTGCAAGTAAGTGATTTTAGAGGTCTTTCTTAATAATTTTGTACTTTTGGAACCCCTAAAGCTTAAGCTAGCTAATGAGGGGACTATTTTGCAAAATGGTTGAAAGTTTAGGGATTTTCCATGTGAGTGATTATGTTTTTTGCTGAGTTTTTAGGGAAGAAAATGAATTATGGCTGTTAAATAAACAACTTTTGTGAAAGGTATTTCCACGAAAACACCTAAAAAGACCTTTTAGTAAAGGTTGTAAATTGAATAGTAAATGCATGAAATGATTGGTATTGTGAGTTGTAATAAGAGTAATAAATGTTCAGCTAGGCTTGTTAAATGAGGAAATTTGATGAAAAACGATTTATGAGCCTAGGGGCAAAATCATAATTTTGTCAATGTATAAGGGCAAAATGGTCATTTTTGCCAAAGTAGAAATTTTGAAGTGTTTAGATTTATGTAGTGACTAAATGAGTAGATTTTATTATTATAGATCAAGAAGAACGCAGAATCAACCTTGACCGAGGAAAAGGCAAGGTTTCAGACTAAACCGCAAATTAACATATTTTGCACCGAGGAAAGTTTATGCGTAAATGATACATCCCTATTACGTATGTTTTAATTATTAATGCATTGTGTGGATGTAATTGATTATTGGTGAGAATTATTGAAATAGTAGAAAATGTGAAAATTCTCGGATGAACCTTCGGAAGAGAAATATAGGTACGGATGACTATCCGTAAATATGTAAATTTTGGTGGGCTGTGTGTGATACCACCTTGTTGTTTATTAACGATAGGCTGAGTGCGATACCATCGTATATTTTATCATTTTGGTGGGCTGTGTGCGATACCACTGTAATTATCACTGTTGGTGGGCTATGTGCAATACCACCCTATTATTGATTAATGATGGGCTGGGTGCAAAACCACCGGATATCTTGTATCATTCCGAAGGGTTCATCGAGAAACTTGATTAAGTGAAATTTCGTGTGGCTTTATGGTGATAAGTGCAGGGTATATGTGCAAGTAAATGAGAGCAATGTTTATGATATGTGGTTGGGATGTGGTAAGGGTTGAAATGAGTAAGCATGATTATGAGGATATGGTTTTTTTTTTTTTTACAAAGCATGTAATGTTTGACTGATGATTATATGGTATGATGTTTATTGTTTACATATAGACTTACTAAGCTTAAAGCTTACTCCTTTCTCTTTTCCCTTGTTTTATAGTGTCGAAGAGCCAGCTCGGGATATGGAGATAAGCAAAAGATCACCCACACTATCAGCACATCTTGGTATAGTTAGACTTAGCATTTTGAGCATGGCATGTTTAGGGACTAGACTTAGTTGAATGTCATATTATTTTGGTCAAATGTGTTGGCTCATTCAAAGATGAACTCTTTTGTATAAGGCCATAGTTGGTGGTTCTTTCTTATTAATCTATGAAAAGATGAGGTTATTCGTGAATGTGCAAGATGCATGATTGGTTTACTTAGTTTAATTATGCATGAATGGGTTGAAGGTTTGGTGTGATTTATGTTTGTATGAGTTGGAGTGATAGAAAGAGCTTGGCAAATAGCCTTGTTCTTGTCTACACGGGTAGACACACGGGCATGTGTCTAGGCCGTGTGTGACACACGGTCAACCTCATGGGCGTGTGGTTAGGCCGTGTGTCCACTTGCATGCTAGGTTTTCAAGTTAGTATGCTCAGTAGTAAACACACGGGCAGAGACACAACCATGTGTCTCAACCGTGTGGAAGACACGGCTAAGGACATGGGCGTATGCCCAGGCCATGTGAAGTCTGCACCTAAATTAAGAATTTAATTCGCCACATGGTCGAAGGACATGGGCGTTTGCCTTGGCCGCGTGACATTTATGGGGTGATGACGTCATAAACAGAATGCCAAGGTTTTTACACACGGGCTAAGACACGGGCGTGTTGTGGCCGTGTGAGGGACATGGGCCAGGGACACGGGCGTGTGTCTGGCCGTGTGAAAACCCCTGTAGGTTCGAATTGGGAAATAATTCCACACGGGTGTGGAACACGAGCATGTGAGATGCCACACGGGCGTGTGGACTGTTTGATGAAAATTTTCTAAGTTTTTCTATAGATCTTTTTAAGGGTCCAATTTGATCCCGAACCATTCCTAAAGTGTGATTCAGGCCTCGTAGGCTTGTTTAAGAGGTGTTACAAAAAGTTTTAATTTGGAGTGAAAAGTTAGGTCTCGGTATTGTATAATTGTTGTGTATAAGTCTAGTAATGCCTCGTACCCTGTTCCGACGTCGAATACGAGTAAGGGGTGTTACATACAGTGCGCTAAAAAAATAGAACAGAAGGGGAACTTGGAACCGCTTGAGGAGATTGGGGAATTATCAAGGTTTGTCATGGATGGTCATTGGAGATTTCAAAGAAATCATGTTATCTTTTGAGAAGAGGGGTGGTAGGTTAAGAAGTGATAGAAACATGGCCCAATTCTGTAAGACAATGGAAGAATGTACTCTTAATGACCTAGGTTATTCTAGAAAATGGTACACTTGGGAAAGAGGCAAGTTGCCAGAAAATAATGTGTTCGACAGACTCGATAGAGGTGTGACAACTCAGGAATGGTGGGAATCTTTTACAAGGTACTCTGTAAAACACTTAACGCACTCTATTTTCGATCATTACCCGTTATTGGTTGATATGGGATTGAAGATAATAGGATTTGCACGGAGCGGAGCTTTCGATTCAATGCAAATTGGATCTTAGAAGAAGAATGTGAACAATGAATAAAATCCTTTTAGGAGGGGAATTCGGAGGAGGTGCCTACAAAACCCCAAAAACTAAGAGAAGCACTAGATGTGGAGATGGGGAGACCCATGGCTAGTAAAAAAAAAAGAAACCCACTTTATAACTAAAAGATTAGTTGAATTGAGTTCAATGGATCCAAATGACGAAATGCTTATAGAGTTGGAAGAAGTCAAATTGGCTTTAAACCAAGAAGCCGATAAAGAAGAACTATTCAATAAGCAATGAGCAAGAGCAAATTGGATCAAATTTGGAGATAGAAATACACCTTTTTTTCATAATTTAGCAAATCAGCAAAAAAAAAAGAAATAGGGTGAGAAAGCTAAGAGGACCAAAAAATGAGTGGATTGTAACCAAGGAAGAGAAATTAAAGATCGCAATGAATTACTTCAAAGAGCTTTTTAGGGTATCAAATACAAGGAATGATGAAAGGACGCTATCAGGGATTACCAATTGTATTAACAAAAATATGAACAGGATGTTAACAAAGGAATTTTGAATTGAAGAAATCACAACAGCAATAAACAATATAGTACATTTGTTGGCTTCTGGAGTGGACAACTACCCCACTTTGTTTTACCAAAAGTACTGGCATATTGTGGGGGAAAAACAGCGAGTTTTTGCTTGGACATATTAAACAGGAGGAAGGAGTTCGATGATATCAACAGTACAAGTATCGTGCTTATTCCAAAATTCAATCAACTAAATAGTATGACACAATTCAGACCAACCAGCTTATGTAACGTGGTGTATAAAATTATTTCTGAAGTTGTGGTTAATGGATTCAAATCAGTATTAGACATTTGCATTGACGAAGCACAATCAGCATTTGTTCCAGGGAGATAAATCATGGATAATGCAATAATCGCTTATGAAATACTACAAGAAGAGAAGACAAAATCAGTGAACATTGAATCTAACTAGGAAAGAGAAGAAGTGAACCATATATTCCTACACCAACTGCACCTACTACTACATCGCAATCAACTGCACCCGTATCGGAGCAAGATAGTGAGATTAATCAACTGATTGATGATCTCATGAAATTAGATGATAATGATAAAAAAGAGCTGTCAATCAAAATGTTGAAAAGGAAGCAGCGTTACAAGTGCGTTGCTTGAAAAACAACTCTACCGAATTAAAGTAACATTAAAATTTTCCCAAGCTTTCGTCTTTATTTCCATTTGCATATTTTTCATTATATATCATGTGTTTTTCATGCATTCATAATTGTTTTCATTGCATTGTATATTATATATATATATATGTATGTATGTGTGTGTGTGTGTGTGTTTGTTTTTGCATTTTGGAATTTTAAATTGTCCATGCATTGAGGACAATGCATCCCTTAGGTTTGGGGGTGTGTTGTGTTGTGCATATAGTCTACATTAGATATGTGTTTTAATATTTGTTCATTTTTTCATTCATTTTACCATCACATACAAATGCCAAATAACTGCCAGACTATGACAAGTATATTGCTATCTATGATGTTCGATGAGGATAACAACTCTTCGATAAATTTAGAAAATTGTGATAGTTGATTAGGTATGTTTAACTTCGGATGGTTATTTGAAAATTTATCCCTAAAAGTAGAATGCCCTAATTATAATTGCAATTAGTCTATAGTAGGTTTCTTTTAATACATATAGAAATTATTGAGCCTAAGATCAGTAAATTAGCAATGTGTAATAAGAAATACCACGAGAAAGCTGAGGGTAAATCAATAAGAAAATTAAAAAGACGCTATAAAGCACTCCAGTGTTTGAAATTTTTGAGTAGGTCACTAATACTCTATTTGCTCCATTATATTATTGATCAAAAAAGCAAGATCAAATAATAGTGAGTAAAAAAAAAGAAAAGAAAAAAAGAGAGAAAACAATTTAGGGGCACTCCACTGTAGTAGTAGACTGAGTAGCTAAGGGGGTAGTTGTTTGCTCCATCTATCTTTTTAGTCAAAAGCCTTAGCTTCATGAGTGAATTACATTCAAATTGTAGCATGATGTAATATCTGGCAATCTAGTGTATGCTCCATTGAGATTGTCAAGTAAAAAAATCATGTGACAAAATGAATTCCCTAGGAAAAATATATATAATTAAAGTATGCAATGATAGAATAATTATGAGAAGAGACACTGAGTTTTAGGAGAAAGATAAACTAAGTACATTAGAGGGTGCTTGCTATAGTCAGAATTGCATGGATATTTAGGAAATCTTATTTTTAGGTAACATTTTCTGCACTTCGTATGCTAAACAAACCTATAAAATTTGAACCAATTTTCTGAGATAGAAGACTGCTAGAATGGAGGTATAAAATATACTTCAAATAGTTTAGCAGCATATGAGGTAATTATAGTGTTATGGAAAATTCATGCATTCATGCATACTTACACATATTTTACTTGAAGACAAGTAAGAATTCAGGTTTGGGGGTTTGACAACTCTTGAAAAGAGTTATATTTTTAGCCTTTAAAGTTGATTAAATATATGTACTTAAGTAGATATACTTGCATTTTTAGGTTAATTTAGAACATAGCATAATAACACTTAGATTGTGTCTTGAATGTAATTTTATGTGATTTTTCCTGTTGGGAGAAAGAGAATTGGTTGTTGTATGCGGCAGGTGCAGAAAAGATGAAAAGAATGAGAAAGAGAATGAAGGAAGTGAAATATTGCCATGGCAAAAGGTTGGATGGATTGCCAACATAAATGCCATGGCAATTCATGCATTCATGCATACTTACACATATTCTACTTGAGGACAAGCAAGAATTCAGGTTTGGGGGTTTGACAACTCTTGAAAATAGTTATATTTCTAGCCTCTAAACTTGATTAAATGCATGTACTTAAGTAGATATATTTGCATTTTTAGGTTAATTTTAGAACATTGCATAATAACACTTAGATTGTGTCTTGAATGTAATTTTATGTTGTTTTTCCTATTGGGAGAAAGAGAATTGGTTGTTGTATGCAGCAGGTGCAGAAAAGATGAAGAGAAAGAGAAAGAGAATGAAGGAAGTGAAATATTGCCATGGCAAAAGGTTGGATGGATTGCCAACATAAATGCCATGGCAATTCCAGGATAATGCTAACATAGCACTCAGTCCTTTCCCTCTCAGCCAGCTGTCCATGTACCAGATAAATCCACCTCCAAAAGAGGGAGAGAGAGGGGGACCTACCTTATAAAAAGGAAAGAGAAAAGAAAGGATGAGAGGATTTTTTGGAGAGAGGAATTAAAGACGATTTAGGGATTAGTTTTCTCTTCAGAAAAATCTGGTGGAAAATTCTAAAGAGAAAGAAAGGGTAACAGCTTAAGATAGCAGAATACAAACGTGAAGAAGGGGGAGATAGCTATCCTGTATTCACGTACAATCTGAAGATAAAAGAAAAGCTAGAGTATGGCGAGAATTCCTGCATTCCTAGCTTTATTTTCCTAATTTCTATTATTTGACCTTATTTAAGAATGTTAATGAATTATTTTATTTTGATGTTAACTTTTCCACCCATGAACTAAATCTTTTCTAGGTTGGAGTTATTCGGGTGAATGTTTTATCATCTTTAATGTCCGTTATTTAAGATTGTTTATGTCAATGTTTCATTTGATTTATGCTTATTTTAAATACATGCATACAAGCTCTAGACATAGTTGATTGTGTGTTGTGTTTTTAGATTTATTTTTAATTCTGAAAAGGTTAAATATACTGGATCTTAAATCGTTTGGTACAACCGAATACTCGACAGAATATTCGTAGCATTCTAGACATAGATGTTGTGAGTTGTACAGAGAAGAACGTTCATTGTAGTTATTAATCCAGAGTTCTGTAAACATACAGTAACTTAGATTTCTCACTTAAGATCTAGCTATCGAAAGAGGCAGGTTACAGTAGTGACTCTCTGAGTAGTTGATTAGACAATATTTTTCCATGGCATTATTTTGATATGAACATTTAACCTGAATAATTTCAACCCTATTCATTTAACAACAGAATTACTCTTGTTTTTCTCTGTAATTTACCACAGCATTTATTTGCCATATCAATTCTTTGTTTTTAACATTTGATTTCATTAATTCATTATACAAACATCTTATTCAACTTGAAAGTATTTCCTACTATTTAGTATAATCAATAGGATTATAATAACTTACTCAATTTCTTACCAATTTTTTATCCCCGTGGAGACGATACTTAATTATTACTTTATTACTTAAATGGCATGTACACTTGCACAATTGCATTAGTTATTTACACACAACATATGTGCAAACCGAAAGCAATGGGAGGTCTAGGTTTTAGATATTTGTCCAAGTTTAATATTGCATTGCTTGCAAAATAAGGATGGAAGATAATGATGCAACCGAATTGCTTTTTTGCTAGAGTAATAAAAGGTAAATACTACCTAAACAGTGAATTTTTAAAAGCAAGTTTAGGTTCTCACCCATGTTATACCTGGTGGAGCATATGGAGTGCAAGAGGACTCCTAGAGGAGGGTCTAGTTGGAGTGTTGGTAATGGAAAATCCATCAACGTTTGGAATGAGGCGTGGATTCCAAGACCTCCAAGAAGAATAACAGGTCAGACCATTGATATAAACTATACAACAGTTGCAGATTTAATTAACAATGAACAGTCTACCAGGAAAACGGAGGTCCTAAAAAAACTTTTTGACAAAGACCAAGTACATAGAATCATGACCATTCCAGTTGCTAGAATTCGATATGAATGATGCTAGAGTATGGAGAGGTGATAACACAGGTGTGTACTCAGCTAAAAGTGGGTACAAATGGTTAAATAAAGAAGATATAGTGATACTGCAAAGGGATATAACCCTCCCCCAATAGACCTACAAACTCTCTACAACAGATTCTAGAACTTACAACTAGCAAGCAAGGTTAAAATTACATTCTGGAAAGTAATAAACAATTGCATGTCTATATTCAATAATTTACAGGCAAGAAATCTGTCAATAATGAATATCTACCCACTATGTCGAGTAATGGAGGAATCAGTGGCTCATGTTTTCTGGGAATGCATAATTTCAAAAGATATCCTACAAGGGGATAGGGATTGATACTTCTCCCAACTCCCAAGGACAATAATGGAAAATGTAGTTAGCAGAGATTTTTTTACCAACATGAATGAAAAACAAAGAAAATGCCTAGCAATATCCTTCTGAGCGATATGGCAGATAAGAAATAAGGTCAATCATCAAGGAGAAAATTTGAACACATTCGAGGTAATAACATTTATTAAAGCATATCAGGAAGAAAGCAATATCATTAATACAGAAATTTCAACAGTTACTAGACAAATCAACAGTATGTGGGTTCCACTGAGAGCAGATATGATAAAATGCAATTTTGGCGCAGCATTTTGCTACAATACATTCAAATCAGTGATGGGAATATTGTCCAGGGGCTGTGAAGATCATATATTGGTTGCATGGACTTACCACAACACCTTTATAGTAGATGCCACCACAGTGGAGGCGAAAGCATGTCTTCAGGCAGTTTCGGTGGCTAAGGAGCTAGGTTTTCGAAATATGATAGTGGAAGGAGATTCCTTGACAGTAATCAAAAAAATCTGGTTATTAGAAGAGGATAAATCAAGTATTGCGGTGATTATTCAAGAAATAAAAGAAAGATGTCGGAGATTCGAAAATGTTACTTGCTCTTTCGCTGGATGAACAGCGAACCAAGCGGCGTAGGTGATGGTAGAGGAAGGGAAGAACTGGCCAGAAACAAAGGTATGGATTGATGAGGCCCCTCAAAGGGTAGAGTTAGCGGTTGAAAGGGATAGAAATTTTTTGAACAAGGTTTGAAGTGGGTTGGAAGAAATGAAAAATGAAAGATTTCGTCGGTTTCTTTTTTCTACAAGAACTTCCATGGAGGACACTAAAAGTACAGATCATTCCAAGGTGGAACGATGGTGGTAGATGAAAGAGTGGATTGCCAGAAGAGAAACTAGTAAGTTTTTTTTTTTTTTTTCTAGAAATTAGGATGTAGTCGATTTTTAGAGTTTGCTTCTTTTAGGTTGTTTATTTATTTCTTTTAGGACTGGACAATTTAAGTCCCTTAGGAACTAAGTAGGGTACAGCTTTTGTATTAATTAGGATTAGCTCCATCAATTTTAATGGCATCCATTTCTTATTCTTACAAAAAAAAAAAAATAGACACAATGACATTCAAAATAGATACACATTCTTTTACAGATAATCTTTTTTCACTTATTTCTTTCTTGGTTTGTGTGTCATTATTTCATTGAGTAAAAAAATTCTCAAATTTTTTTTTAAAAAATCAAAAACAAGAAATAAAAATTGTATTTTTCAACAAAAAAAAAACTTTCAATGAAAATAGTGTTTCATTGAATTTCAAGACCCTCACACTGAAAAAGATTGTGGGTCTTCGAAAAATCGAATGAAACTACACCAAAAAAAGAAAGGACATGAAGACGTTTTTTCCATTCATCTTTTTTGGTTTCGATTTTTTTTGAAAAAAAAAAGGAGAAAGGTTTTGTTTGTTAATTTTGATTACTATGCGAAACGATGAGAATTGAAGCCATATAAAAGAAGAAAGTGGGAAGGGTTGAAAGAGGGAATTTTTTTCAAAGTTTATTATTAAGAAAATTATTTTTCAATTGTGTAAGATTACACTCATAACTAATTGAACAATGATTTCTAATCTAGTGATTGATATTGAGTTTCAGTGTTTTTTTTTTTTATCGTTAATTTGTCGACACATTTAGAAAATTTGAACTAGTCTATAATTTTTTAATATAATTTTTTTAGTTTTTTTAAATATTTTTATAAGAAAAAAAAATAGAGGTCAAATTGATAACAGCAGTAAAGATTGAGAGGCTAAATTTGTTATTGCAAATAATTTTTTAGTAGAGCTAACTGAAAATGAGGGACCAAATTTAAGCAAATAAAAGTAGAAAGACAACCCACACAAATCAACAAGTACAGGGATTATCCTCATAATTTAACCTAAAATATATGTTTTGCTCATTGACTAGCTCTTTAAATGATGCATTTAATACATGATAATGCAAGCTTTGGAGGCTTAAACAAATTTGACAAAACACGATCATCTTTCATTCCAGTTCGCATAATTTGGTATCTTCTACCAAAAACAGTACGGCTCCATCAATCTAAAAAGTCAATAAGTTGAGAACGGAATAGCTGCAAGCAACATAACAGGTTCCTTATTTCATTTTTTGCTCTGTAAAAAGAACATGGCGATTTACCCGGGGATCATACTTGCGGAACTCGAGTTTCTCAGCCACCTTCTTAGCACTTTTCCTCTTCACGTAGAAGAATCCAGTCCCAGCAGCCGAGACAAGACGGATAAACATAAAAGTCTTTTTCTTCTTGTCGCCCATCTTTATACATACACAAGAAAACACCAACCAAATCAGTAGGAACGGATGCATTTTTATAACATAAACAGCACAAAACATCCATCCTTACATGCATGTTGTATATATGTATGAAGAAAACTGTACTTATTATGTTTTGTCCACATTTATAGATGCACACAATTTAAACATGGCATCGGGGTGAGTGAGCAACGGATTTGAGTCCAACTGCATACCATGAGCAACAAAGAGGTCCAATGATAACACATAAAGCCCTCCACACCACACCATCATATCCCGCATCACTCAAAACATATTCACGTGTCTACGGGCGACCAACAAACCTAGTCAAGTTGACAATTTCTTTTACAGAGTCCACCTCAGTGTAAATAACTTAGAGATTCTATAGACAATGAATTTTATTTAACTTAGAAACTTTGCAGAAGGGGGGAAGAGTTATAAAGTGTTAAAGAGACAAATAAAATGCTCACACTAAATTTGGGATTAAAAAAAAGAAAAAGATTGCTGCTGTTGCAAATAAGAATAAATTAAGTCGGAATTTATTCTAATATTCAGGGGTTTAAGACTTTTAACAATTCTAAGGTGTGGAATTCCCTTTGACGAGTTCCACTTGTTCATTTATGGGTCATCCCACGAAAGAAACAGAAACAAAGGGAAAAGTTCAGTTAAGTCAAACAAATTTCCTACAAATCATCCAGTGACTCGATCAGTAACTTGGGACTGTAACACAATGCCTTGACAACCCTGACTCTCCAAGAGAAAATCATAAAATAATCACCTGGTTGCTAATCAATCACCATTTCAGCAAAGTTTACTAGCTTCACCTAAGCAAGTCTAGAATGCAAAGGAAGTAAGCTTGATATCCAATCCTTTACTTCATTATATCAATCCCCCCCAACCCGAGCAAATTACGAAATATTCAATGTCAAGGCATCCTGTCCATTTCAAAACAAAAATGGATTCTAGCAATAATTCAGCATTGACAATCAATCACCAATTCTTTCAGGTTTAAAGGCATTATCTAAATGAGCCAAGGGACATTGCTCAAAATCATGCCTTTCTTTGTCATATCCAAAACCAACCCAACCCAACCCGACAATTTAAGTTTGATCATTGATGCCAAACATGTATAGTAATATAAAGAACGGTCACTCCAATTGCAATAGGCAAAAGAAGGAAAAAGGAAACTTCCTTTGCAACAACGAAACGGAAAAGAAAAATGAAATCTTTTGCCTACACTTTTCAAGGGGTAAAGTCAATTCGAAGATCTCTACAAATTTCAGCAAATTCAACATTTTCTCCATAACAAAACAGATGAAAAACTAAGCAAAGAAGAGAGCTAAGGAAGTCACTTTAACATTAAATCAAATCACAATAATTAAATTTAACTTACCCTTAAATTGTCTCGGAAAATGACTGATTTGGTGATTGGCACAAAAGAGAAAAAAAAAACTGAATAAAGCAAGGGTTTTGGGATTGGAAGCATAAAACCCCAAAAAGAAACATTGAATGACGTAAATACCCTTCAAAGCAAAAATGAATTACCAACCAACTCCACCGTTTACATCTGTTTAAACAAAACCTCAACTCTTCACTCTTGAGTCCTTTACAACCCTATTCTCTCTCTCAGTGTTTAAGCGAAAACCCATTACTTGATTAAGGTAAGAGATTAATTCCCAGTAATTTTTCCCTTTTTTTCATCTTGATTGATGAAATTTTGACATCTTTTCATTGTTGGTGCAGAAAGAAGCGTCCTTTTTTTTTTCTTTCTGGGTTCGGTGGCGGAAATGGCGAAAGTGGTGGATGCGACGGGGGAACCGATCCCAACGTCGTCGGTGCTGATGTCATCAGCAAAGCACATAGAGATTAAATGTATGTCCGAAAACGTGGAGTTCCTCAAGTGTAAGAAGAAAGATCCTAACCCTGAGAAATGTCTCGATAAGGGCCGCCAAGCTACTCGCTGTGCCCTTGGAGTGTAAGCTTTTTTTTTTTTTTTCCAAATTTCAGTTTTTCCCATTTTGAATTTCTTTGTGGGTTTTTATTGCTCAATTGGTTCGTATATGATAATGTTGGAATTGAAAAGGAATTAAAACTGGGAAATGAAATTAACTAGGAAAATGTGTGATAATTAGGATTATTGGGTTTAATATCTTTGTAATGGAAATTTTGGAACAGGTTTTTAGGAGGTTTTATACTGTGAAAGTGTGGTTAAAAGGATAGGGATAGGTCATTTCTCTCGAAAGTATCCATATCGATATAGGTACGGCCATATCCGCGAGAAACATAGGGTTTATCTTTTTGGGTAGGCGGGGCGGGGAAATGATCATCTCTCATTTGGTAACTTTGTGTTTCAATTAGCAATGGAAACTTCAAATGAATCCATGTTGAGTCTCCCTATGATTAGGCGAAATAGATTCATGTGTAACCGAGCCATTGAATCTGATGTTTTTTCTTCCTCTTTATGTTAGTTTGATTCTTTTTTCGATCTATTTACCGAAAAGCAACTGAGTTTTAATAGGTTTTCGGCCTTCTGTTTGTGTTTGATTGTAACAATGGGGCTTCCCACTTCTCCAATCAAAGAGTAAGCCATTTGCCGCATTCACTTGATTTGGGTTTATAGCATTTTGTAGCTTAAAAAATGCATCTGAACACTGAATATTTTGCGGTTCTTACTCTATGTTACTCGAACTTGGTTCGTGTGTCAAATATAGGTATGTTCCATCTTTATTCTTTTAAGCTTTTCAATGTGTTTGGAGGAACTTATGTGAATCCTATCTTTGTACCCTTGTCCGGATATTTTAAAAAGCACATATTTTTTTTTTTGGGGGGGGGGGGGGGGACTCAAAGCATTACTCGAATAGGTGACTACATTGTGCATTACTGTTACCCTTTCCCTTTCCTTTTTAATCTGAATTATGGAATGTTGGTCCGTGTGGTGCAGGCTAAAAGATCTGTATCAGAGATGCAAAGACCCCATGGAAGCTTATGTGGGATGCATGTATTACTACACAAATGAGTTCGATTTATGTCGCAAAGAGCAACAAGCCTTTGAGAAAGCTTGCCCTTTGGACTGACTTCGGCTTTCAGCAGCAGCCGGCAGTCGGCACTCATCAAACATATTCTCTTTTCATGCTTGAATTATGAATAAGTTAGGCCCAGTTTGCATTGAACAAGAACTGTCCCATTATATATGCTTTCAGCATTGTATCCCCTAATATATGGATAAAAAGACTGTTCTTGCCAAAATTCTCTTTTTTCTATTTTCATCCGAAAATGACTCCATTTTTTTAAACATATTTCATGATGAGTGTGATTCGTTCATGATCTTCTTCCCTTCATTCATGCATATCTTTTCTTTTTTTCTTTCTGATCAGCTGCTAAAGGAAATATATGCTACAGCAAACAAAACTAAAGCAATAGTAAGTAAATTGGCCCTGGTGTATCCTCGATTCGCTTTATTTGTTTATTAAATGGGATAATTAATAAAACTATACATAAACTTTGATTTTGTATAATTTTATACATGAAATTTTAATTTGATTTAACTTTTGTAAATTATTAATACAATTATTTTATATTTATATATTACATACATAGATAATTATATTTATCCAATATAAAAAATAAATTGATGTACTTATTTCTTTAAATGTGTATGATTAAATCAAAATTAAAGTTTCAAGTATACATTTGAACCACAATTAGAGTTTCACATGTATAATCGCAGCAAATTAAAGTTCATGTATGCAATTGCACATTAAATCAAGATTCAAGTATTATTTTGATATTTATCCCTTTATAATTTATTTCTTATTCATTAGTAATATACCTAATAATTTCACCATTTATTTAACATTAGTTTCTAATGTTGCATGTATTTTACGTGTTTAATTTTTTTATAAATTAAAAATAAATAATATATAATATATACAATGTAAGTAATATTTAAGATAAATAATATTTTATACATAAAAATTTGATAATAATATAGAAATTTAGAAACATATTAAAAAGTAAATTATGATATTAAATTAAAATTAAAAAGGGTAAAACAAAATGTATAAATTATAATAATGATTCATGATAAGTACGAGATATATTTACACTAAATTAAATTAAATATGAAATATATTTACATCAAAATTAATAAATACATTAAATAATAGTGATTAAAAAATAACTATTCAAATCTTATATGGTAAATTTCATTTACTTTTTTAAAAAATATCTCACCCGTTTGATCTTCATGATATTTACATTAAATTAATAAACACATTTAATAATATTAATTAAAAAATAATTATTGAAATTTTATATGATAAATATTTTTTTACTTTTTTTAAAATCTCTCATTTGTTTACAACTTAATGTAATAATAATAATAATAATAATAATAATAATAATAATAATAATAATAATAATAATAATAATAATAATAATAATAATAATAATAATAATAATAAGGTAAAAAGAAAGTATAAAAGAGTAATTTAGATGTGTTCATGGGTTGGGTTCAGGTCGGGCCAAGCATAATATAAATATACTTTATGCTTGCTCAAGTCCGCTTGACCTAAATTTTAGGCCTAAAATTTTTCTCAAACCCGCCCATATTTACAAAAGGCTAACTCAAGCTCATTTTAGGCCCACCCATATTATTTTTTTATTTTTTAAGATATATTTATATTGTTTTATTTTAATATTTAATAATTTTATACATTTTTTATTTATTGAAAATTTTTATAGTCATCTTAACATTTTTTTAATGTTTACATTAGATTAATATTATATATTTAGTATAGGTTTATTTTTTTAATGTGTTATTACATAATATATAAAAATAACATAATATAAAGTATTATAAACTTAAAACAGGTCAGGTCGGGCCATGAATGTTCAAGCTCAAGCCTGACCCGTATTTTAAACAGGCTTAATTTTTTTTGTCCAAGCTCATTTTTTAGGCATAATATTATTACCCAAACCCTCCCAAATTTCAGGTGAACCTTCAAGCCTGAGCAGGTAGCCCGGCTCATGAACAGGTCTAGAGTACTTGCTTCGCACAGAATAAACAACTTATAAAAAATTTAATTAAAATGATCTTGCATATCTATCCGATGCCATTTTCTTCTGGATATTTCTTTTTGAGATTCTAATGCTACAAATTGATGTTATTTATAGATTTAAACTTAAATTTTAATTGAAACATAAGTCTAATGCTAATTAAGTGATAATTAAAATATAAAATCAATCTCTATTTATATACTTAGACTTCTATTCAAGTTATAACTTTATTTTATTACGTTAACAAATATGAAAATAAAAAATACTTATAAAAATAAAAAATTTCAGAATTTTTTAAAATTATATTTTAACCTTAATTATTAATTATTTTGACTTATGTATAGTGAGTATCCTTAGACTTTTATTCAAGCTATAATTCTATTATAGAGTTAATAGAGTTAATAGAATTGTCACAACTTGTTTTTAAAGAGTTATAACTAATAATTCTAAATTAAATTATAAATATTTTTAAATCTCAATTTAGTAATACAGTGAAAAATGAAAGATATCCTCATTGGT
Source organism: Gossypium australe (assembly GCA_005393395.2). NCBI lineage: Eukaryota > Viridiplantae > Streptophyta > Magnoliopsida > Malvales > Malvaceae > Gossypium > Gossypium australe. Next base: position 110,094,299 of record CM016623.1, read on the forward strand.
TCAATTTTTTTTCCAAACTCGTGTTTTTATATAAATTATAAATTATATATGATAACTTGGGAGGAGTAGAGCTTATAGAATTTGAAACCAAGCTTTATGATATACATGGCTTATCATGCCCATCTATTTATCTATCTACTTATCTATACTTATATTAAATATTTATTAAGTTGATGTCATAAGTTAACTACACTTCAATTCAATTGTAAAATTATTAAATTACCTTCTCATATATAAATTAAGTTATATTTTTATGAGGGTATTTTTATTTTTTATATAATAAATCAATAAAAATTTGATAATAAGATTTAAACCCATAACATTATGCATAATAAACATTTAACTTTGTTGTTGTAATCAAAGCATCAATTGATTTTTATATGAATTTTTAATAAATATATTTGTTATATATATTTTTTCACCCACATCGTAGATGTTTATCTGAGCTATAGTTACTCATCGATGAAAATCTTAACTCAAATGCAAAATTACCAAAATTCCAACAACAAATATTGTTTTGAAATATTTTTATCTTATTTTATTTTACATAAACTCTAAAAAATATATACATATAATGGAATTTAAACCCAAGACATTATAACATTCAATACCTCAACCAAAGTCATATTATTTTTTATGCATTTATTAAATAATTTTTTCTACCAAAATCAACATAATTTAATAATTCATTTGTTTTGTTCAGAGGTTCCTCACCGGTCTTGAAATTGGTTATTTCAAGTCTTAGAAAATGTAAAGAAAAAAGGACCCCAAGTTTTTTGGGAATAACCAGAACCAGAAAAAAAGAAGTTTTTTTCTTTTTTGGTGAATAATCCATTGGCAATATCCTAAGCATAGTATCACTTGAGAAATCGTATGATCTTTTCTTTTAGAGAGGAATTTTTTTTATTTGGGTTTTTTCCCCTCGTAAATTTTTATGTCGTCCAAAATGTCCTTTGCTCAAAAAGTAAAGTTTAGAGCTATGTTTCTACCTTGATTTCTTCTAATATATTTTATTTTTTTTAATCTTTTGAAATTATATAATTCTGAAAATTTTATTATTTTTTTAAAAAATATCACAATTCATGCCAAAAAAAAAAAAAAACAATTTTGAATTAATGTTATGCCATAAATATAAAAATAGTATATTTAATCATGATATTAAATATCTTCTTTTATTAAGGACAAAAATGAGATTTGCTTTAGTTGATCAACAAATTTGTTTACCAAACGTCAAATCAACTTAGTACTGTTTCTAGTATTCATATTAAGTTTTTCATCAACTAAACCAGGCGCCGTTGATGAAGTGAATAAAGTTCTAAACCAACCGAACTTTAAAATATAATGGGAATCATAATAAACAAGCTTATAAAGAAACACTAGATTATGTAATAACTTTATATCTCACACTCTGATTTAATTTAAATTATTCTTTTTTTATAGAATTATATACAAGATCAAAATACCCCATAATGACATTTTTAATTGTTTAATAATAATTTTTCTGATATTGAAACCTGAAAACCATAGAAATAGACCAAACTGGATGCAAAATTTGTTTTAAGAAAAACACAAACGAGTTGGTTGTGTCGTCAAGTAGATTTGAATCCACTCCTTGAAAATTATTAAATAGATGAATTGAAACTAAATCCAGACTCCACTGGTGAATATGATTATGATTTACTAACTCCAAAATCACGATCGCCAAACCCATCATACACAATATTTCAGATCAGTTAGCAACTCCCATTAAACAAGAATATACTAAAGAGTATTTAAATAAATCCTTTCAGGATTAAAGTAGACTGCTACATCAGTCTGAAATTGTATCCCTAAAATCACTCAAAACAAGTTGCAGAAACATATCAACAGACACTTCAAAAACCTGCTAGACTCCATACATGTCCATAATCTACCCACCACTACCACATGGTACTACTTGTACGTAAATATAAAGCACCGGACAAACACACTCACAGTTTCCAGCAGTACCCACGTGCATAGAGCCATGAGAAGGCAGCATCATTTGAAAGCTGCTAGCGAGGACTGCAGACACAAATGCATACATATTCTAACTTCAATTGTTGCACAAGAATCGGTTCAAAGTATCAAATCGAGTATGTATACCCTGAGGCCTTTAAGAAACAGAAAGTTGGAAAGCACCTACCTCAAAGATCGTGAACGAGACCTTGAAGGACTGCGACTGACACGCCTTGGGCTCTTTGACCTGCTGCTCACATGATCTCTCTCATCTTGTAGACTCTGACCATTCTCCCTAGGACTAGGGGACCTCTGCTTGGTTCTGTATTCTCTGTCCCTGTCACCATGTGGAGAACGTAGAGAAAGAGACTGAGAAACAGATCTAGATCGCCTGGGAGAGCGATAATCATCTTTTGCCCCACGATCCCTTGACATGGATCTGGACCGACTGGGAGAGCGATAATCATCTCTCATAACACGATCCTGAGAAATTGATCTAGACCGCCTAGGGGAGTGGTGATAATCTTTCCCCCTCTGATCCCTGTCTCTAGTTTCATGTGAAAAAAAGAATGCATTAGAAACTAATACACCAAAAAAATTAACACATAATGACTATCAGGGCAAGCAGATATATTCAGTTCATATAGAAAAATTAAAAAGAAAGTATAAAAGGAGCATTTCCATTCTTCATAAAGGCAAACCTTCTTCCAATGACAATGACAACAATTTTTTACTAGCATCCTCGCACAAATCAGCGGATTAAAATATTGACCTTCACCTGTACCTTTCCAATGTTTCTGAACAAAAATATAACACTTGGATCCAAAAAACTGAGAGTTAAGGCTCTATAATGTTGTACTGGTTGATCAGCATCTGACAACTTCATAGCTCTCTTTGCCCCAACTTTCTAAACCTCAAATTAACTTTTTCTTGTACACTGCCAACAAATCTCTACCAGTAAATACTTTGATTGGCTTCCTTTGTTTGAGGATGGTTCTTTCTTTGACCAAATATAAGCTCTAAATTCTTTCTTAACTGGATAGTATATGAAAAGAAGATATCAAACTTAACAAAATTTTCTCATGGAAAACAAAAACACTAATGAGAAGCTTAGATGCAAAAGGAAAAGATGAGATACTCCTGGGATACTAATCATCTCACAAACATTTTAGCTGGTCAGTTCATTCAATGGCAGCAAGCCTGACAAACCCAAGGTCAAAAAACAAGACCTCATGCAATTTGTAGTCAATGGCTGGTGAAGGTGGGATTATGGATAATACTTATGGAGAAGCTTTGATAGAAAATCAAGTTGTCCATCACTTTATGATCTCTTTAATCTTTATTAATCCAGAAGTCTTTAGGAATCTCTTTTCACTTTACTATCTGCATAAACAAGGCCATCACAGCAAATATTATTTTGATTCAATGGTGGTTTTGCATTGTGTCTAATTGACAGCGATGGTCTGAATCAAAAGAAAGGGTAAATGAAATTCACAGTTAAAAAGCTCTACAACATTAGATATGTAAAAGAGTAGAGTTAGGCAACAAAAAGAACAGCCACTAATAACACATTAGAAGAAAAACCACAAAAAATTTCTGATAAGTAAATTTCAAACCTTGAATCATGTCCAGCAGGTGAAGGTGAGCGAGAGTAAGCTGTGACCACAAACAAAAATTGAGCTCACGTTAAGAAAGAGAATTATCCTCCAAAAGCCATTACCTAGTAATTGAAAAGGTTAAGATTAATGCAAGAAGCATAAGTGTTTAACTGACAGCGATATCGGCGTCTTGGGGACCTAGGCGGTGTTCTCCTGCTTCCCCTATCTCGACCACTTTAAACAGAAATGAAAGAGTAAACAACGATTACCACATCAGCTTTTTATTCTAAGACTTAAGAACAAAGAATATAACCATTGGTGTACATAAGAGAGAAATGTGGTGCGGCACCTTACACGGGCAGTCATACGCATTTCTTGGGGAGTCTTTCTATTCTCCTCAGCAAAAACAATTCTTATCTCACGTCCACCAATAACTTGATGGTTCATTCGTTGTTTTGCTTCAGCTGCATCTTCACCATACCGAAACTTCACAAAACCAAAGCCCCGTGGTTCCCTATAAATTCAAATCATTAAATCATTACAAGCATAATTAAAGAGTAGGAGACCTTTACTGTTACTAAAAACAAAATATCTGCAGGTCATCAAATGGATACAAAAGCAATTTCAGTAAAGAACATTATTATGCTCTTGCCTTGTGCTCAAAGCAGTACAAATTTCAACATAAAAATAGAAGAAGCAAAACTAAATGATGAAACATCAAAGAAAAACAAACACACATATGAATACAGAAGCAAGCAATAACATACCCTGTATAATAGTTTTTTGGCAGATAAACGTCCTTCACCGGACCATACCGTTCAAAGGGAACCCTAAGATCTTCAGGCCTGCACAGCACAATGAAATCAAACTTTTTATAAATACATTTCTCGATAAGGAAACTTACTATGGCACAAATGTCAGTTCATAAGACTCAACCATTAAACCAAAATTACAAATTTCCTCTCTTCTAACACATACTCAATAAGAAAAGTAATTGAATAGAGAAAACCCTAAACAAAATTACAGTTAAAATCAGTATCGATAAGAACAAATGGAGGGGCGAGAGAACCGTAAACAGTTACAAAGCCCTAAAATTTGAACCAAATTTTCAAATTTCCTCTCTTCTAACACATTCATATGACAAGTAATCGAATACAGAACCCATAAAAAAAAAAACTAGAGTTAAAATCAGTGTGGATAAGGATACGCGGAAGCGGGAGAGATGTGAATACCTAGCGTCGAGAGGGAGATTGCGAATGAGCAAACCAGAAGGGAGAGGGGAGCGGCGACGGTGGTCACGGTGAGATCGCTGGCGATCGCGAGGTTCATCGTCGTACCTCTTCCTTCCACGCGTGGGACTCCGGCTACGACGACGAGGACTGTAGCTTTTGCTCCGGCTCCGATACCTCCCCATCCCGTACTAAACAGAAAAGTGAAACCCTAAACCAAACGAAGAGAATGAAAAATGATAATAAATGAAGAGGACGGCGTGTTTGCAAAGTTTTGGAGGGAGAAATGCACTTCTTTAACTTAGGGAAAGTGATAATAAGCGAAGGTTAAAATTAATAAAATAAAAATAAAATTAACTGCTGCGAGTCCAGAGTTAAAAAAAAAACAATAAAGGGTAAACTGCATAATTAGTCGCTATATTACGGGTAAGCTTTTCTTTTAGTCATTAAACTATTTGAAATATTTCATATAAACCACCGAGCTATTCTAAAATTTTTTATTTAATTCATTGGACTGTTAATTTTTTTAAAGAAAAAGGAAAATTTCGCAAGAGATCCAAGTGACAATTCGACATCAGTACCTATCGACGAGTAGAAAAACATGCCTTAGATCTAAGTTGATCTAATGGTCAGTGTTGAAGATCGGAGAAACAAGTTTCTTTGAATTTTGGTTTGTAGATTCATAATTTCTAAAGTTATTTCGTGAAAAAAAATGATTTGTAGAAGAGAGAGGGAAAAAGAGTTTTTGATTGGTGCAAACAGTGCAAACAGAGAAAACCATATAGTATCAATTTTAATAGCCCATTGATTTAAATGGAAATTTTTTAAGAGAGTAGTGACCAAATTATAACTTTTTTCAATTAAATGATTAAAACGAAAACTTGCTTATAATTTAGTGACTAATTGTGGAGTTTACCCAAAAACAAATAAAGTGTAAAATTAACTATAGTGAAAGTCGATGGGTCAGATGTTGGGCTTGCCTGCTCTCGTTTCATAAACAGAGGCCCACTTACAATTTTATGGTGCAAATGTTCTGCCCAAGTTTACTATTTAAACATTTGTGGTCTAAACATATCTTGTAACTAAAACTTGATTCGATTTAAAAATATTGAAAAAATTAAATTTTGAGTTAATTGAATGAAGTTATTTTAATTGTATGAGTCAACATGAATAAGTAATTCGAGTTTGAATCGAGTTGAATTTTCAATTTCGGATAACTAAAAAATTTGAATAATTCGAATAACAAATTGGTGTAAATATCCTTTTAGTCCCTGTCAAATTTGAAAATGAGCAATTTGATCTTTCTCTCAAAAAAATAAAAAATAAATCAAAATATTTTTCAAAAATTCAAAATATTTTTTTTAAAATTCAAAATATTTATAAAAATTTCAAAATTTATATTTTTAAAAAAATATAAAAAATCAAAAAGAATTTAAAATATATATAAAGAAAGTTAAAAAATTAAAATTTTCTAGAATAATAATTTTAGGGACTTAAATAAGTTAATTAATGGTTCAAATTTATCATATTAATTTTTTTTTATTTTGCTTTGAAAAAGTTTTCAAATATATATGATTTCAAATTTATGTGCATTAATATGAAATTAGTTATATTGTAACAAAATTTTAATTTGGCATGTTTAATTTTTTAATTTAACTCAAAAAATTTCACTTGATTTGGCTCAATTCGAATTTCATTTCGCTAGACTAGATTCGAAAAAATTTCAAATTGAGTTAGGATGATAAAGTAGGACTCGTCAACTCAATTAACTCGAAATTTTTTTACTCGATTCAATCAAACGCTCACCCCTAACTGCATTTGTAGAGCTAAAAATGAGGTACGTATCTCATTTTTATAACATTGAGATGCAATTTTTTAAACGGTAAATTACACATTTAAATTATACTTTGGTCATCAAATTTAATTTTGTAACATCTTAAAAATTTGAGTATCAATATGTTGCTTATCTTTGGTGTTAGCTCGAATATGATTTTTTTATGTGCTAAATATAGTCTTGAAAAGACTCGGATTTACTTGGAATTAGAATCAATTTTAGTAAAAGAGTACTTTAGTGAAAAGGAATCAGGTAACCTTGGAATTTAAGTTATTTAAGTGATAAAAGTTAGCATAAGATGAGCAAGTGGTAAAGGAGATATGACGCCATGTATGTTTGCTTGAGGGAAGAGGTTCGAATCCCTTGGTATGCATTTTTGTGACTAAAATTTTTGTTTTCTTTTCACTCATCTAGCATGTGTCGGTCAAGCTATATTTTTGGAAGGTTGGACTTTTGGTTTTATGATAAGGTGGCTAATGGATTAAGACAAAAATTGACATAGGAAAAGGAATCAATAGGATAAGGTAGGTAGGGGAACAAGTGGCTTAAATTGAGGAATGTTTTATAGGAAAGTAGAAAGAAATTATGGTATGGAGGAAAATATGGGAAAGTGGAAAGAAAAAAAAAAAGAAAAGGAGTAAAAGGGGAATATGTTGGCATTTTCATGGGTGATGTTTTAGAAAGTGTTTTTGGTCAACACTTATCCATTTTTGGAGAAGCAACACACGGCTTGGGAAGGAGTATATGGGTAGCCAAATTCTTCATTTGTCATTTGGGAAAACTTTGGTGCTTGTTAGGCCAAATTCCTTTTAGCATTACTTTGTGTCATTTTTTTTTCTTGCTCCAAACTTCTCTTCTCTAATCCATACCCCCATAACCGAATATTCTTTCTCATTTTTCCTCCATAGCCAAACCCTTCATCTCGTCTTTATCATTTCTTCCCATTCGTGTTGACACTCACTCCTTTGATCAATCGAGTTATAGTGGAAGACCGGATTTTAGAATCTCGTAGGGAAGGATCGCGATTGTGGTAAGTGACTCTTGTGAGTGAGTACTTTTGGGCTTTTGGAACCTTTAAGATATCGATGCTAACTTTTGATCGAATTTATTTTTAGGGGGTAACGAAGAGTGGTTCTTTAGGGAATCCTAATCAAGGTGTGTAATCCCTTACTTTCCGAATACATGTTTGAAATGGGATGTGTAATCTCATGCCTCTCTAAATGTTTGCATGAAATGTTCTGTGAATCGGTCACAAGATTGAAAAGCCGAAGACCAGCATCTATGGCCACTCGGGCGTATGTATGTTCGAAGTGGTAATCATATTTTGTAACAAAACAGTTTTGGTTAACAGCAGTGACGTGATTTTGAAAAATCACCAAAAATAGTAGGAATTGAATTAGGAATTGAAGGATATATGGATTGAAAGATAATCGAGTCTATTTTCTTATAAAAGAAACGGAGCAAGCAAAGGATCAGTATATTTTGAGATTTTTAGATTTTTGTAAGACTGGTTCAGAGTGATTTCGAGATCCCCTGTTCTGACTTTGAAAAATCACTATAAATTATAGAAAAATAATTACAGGACATGGTTTATATTATTAGAATCCTTAGTGAGTCTATTTTTATTTGGATCAAACGAAATCAGTATTTGGGTTCTGTACAATAAGATATCTGAGATTTTGTGAAGAGAGGTCAGAACTGTCAAACAGTGAAACAAGGGATACTTTGAAGAATAAACTGTACTAATTGGCTAAGCCAAAAATTCTGGAAAAATTACAGTAAGAAGTTATATGAGTCTAGTTTCAGAGAAAATTTACGGACCTAAATTTCGAGTTTCCCAACTCGAGTTATAGTCATTTTAGTCAGTACGACGCAGATGGACAGTTTTAATTTTTATGCTCCAAATTAGTCATTAAGCCTAGGTTGCAAAAATTTCCATCATACCCTTGGAGGGTAAATTACCAAATTACCCTTAGTGGGTACGATTACCGAATTATGAAAGCGCCCTTATGGGCCAAATTACAAAAATGCCCCTAATGAGCTGAATTACGAAATGTCCTTATGGACCGAATTACGAAAATACCCTTAATGGGTCAATTTGATAAATTGCTATATGGGCCCAACTTGATAAATCGATATATATGGGCCAAAATTTGCTAGATCGTTAAATGGGCTAAATTGCTATTTTGACTAACGGGCCAAATTGATAATTTGTAATATGGGCTTTTTGTTGAAATTTACTTTATGAATATATTGTTATGCATTATATATATACATGACTGCATGGGTTGGGATAATTGACGAAGAGAAGAAAGGCCTGTTGCCAAAATCTAGTTCGGTGGCTTTGCCACAAATATTTTTAATGGCTTAATGCCTCCAGTTCGGTGACTTTATCACAATCTAGTTCGGTGGCTCTGCCACAAATATTATATTTGGCTTAATGCCTGCTATTGGTGTGTTGGCGGGGTGGGTTGACTTGATCCCCACAGGTGTGTTGGTTGGTACGGGTGGTGTGTAGCGGATGGAAATTAGGTTTGGTTGGGAATTGCATATCACATGCATTTTTATATTTTATTTATATAATGCACATTTGTAAATGGGCCCAAGCCCAACTAATTGTTTAAATGGTTTTGGCCAAGTGAACACGGTAAGTGGGTTACACACTGAGTTCTAAGTAACTCACCCTTTATTCTTACCCTTCTCAGGTAATGACAATTGATGGAGATTTGGGCCGAGGATGACTTCGTGTGGAGGCCATACTACGAATGATGAGTTATAAAAACTTTGGACTTCTTTTAAGTATTTTTATTTAAGTACTATTTTAAATTGCGGTGTAATAAGGCCTCTAGTATTATTTTTATGGATTTTTATTTGTGGATGGTTTTTAATATGTTTTAATTACTTAAATGGGATTGTTAAATTTTTATAAATGTTTTCTTAAACTTGCGTATAAAAAGGGGGTTTTTCTTAAATATCACCCACTCGTAAAATTTTGTGAAAACTCTTTTATAAATTCATTTCAACCAATTATTTAGATTATCAACCAATTATCTCTCTCTAAATCAAATTGTAAACTCTTATGTTTTAAAATCATGGTTTTTTTCAAATAAATCTCGATTTTTGATAAACTCCGTCTTCAAAATCGTTTTGAAAAATTATTTTCATTAAAAGCATTGACGACTAGACGTAAATTCGAATCGCGTGGCATGCCAAGTCTGGTCTTAACGCATAGGCCGGGTTTGGGGTGTTACAAATTTGTTATGAAAAAAATCATTAAGTTATCGAAATTTCACATTTTAGTCAACTTTTTCCTTAATTTATATTCAACAGACAGATAGGAATTAGAAGATGAAATAATTCATTTACCATTTAAGCATAAAAGAATAATAAAGTAACAAATAAAATAAATCCAAAAATACTAAAATCAATCAATTTTGTGCTTCAGTTTCCACTTCAATAATAAATACGTTTAATAAAAGAATAATGATAAATTAAAAAGGTAAAAGTATGTATTAAGAGTTAAATTATATTTTTTTCTCTCTACTTGAAAAATGAGCAAATTAATCTATATATGTAATATCAAAAAGCAAATAGGTCCTTTAGTTAAAAATTTCATCAATTTTTACTATTAAAAACTGGTCTATGTACATTAGCATGAGGTATGGGTGGCACACTACGTATAATTGTCTAGTTATTCCGTTTGTCATACTAGTTTTTAACTGTAGAAATGGATGAAATTTTTAACAAAAATGATCATTTTGCTCTTTTATCTTATGCAAGGGACTAATTTGTCCCCTTTTTGAGTGAATGGGGCAAAATGCAATCTAACTTCTAATACAAGGGTCTCTATAGTACTTTTACCACTAGAAATTCTACCACGCATGTATGCATGTAGAAATCACGTATTTAGAACACATGGTTGCATTTATAATTAACGTATATTAAATATAAGACTTTAAACTAATAATAACACATATGCAATATGTACCAAAATTAAAAAAATAGTTTAAATCATGAGTAAAAGGAAATTTAAATAGGTAAATACATTATATTAAGAGTATTAAATGCACTCCAATTGTTCTTCATAATATTGTCATATTTTTTTAGTTTGTATCAAGTTTACTCGTGACATTAACTCAATTGACGGCATTAACAATAAGATTATGACATAGTCACGATGTGGGTGAAAATAAATTTATTAAAAGTTCATATAGAAACCAAGAGCTACTTAGTTGAGATGATAAAGTTGAGAAAGTGTATTTTTGGTGTTTTGGGTTCAAATCCCATAATAAGCATGAATTTTTTTCTAGATTTTATATAAAATGGAAAAAAAAAATATCTTTAAATTAATATTTATTGCTTGGTTAAAATAAGAGTATTTTAGTAATTTAATAATTGAGTTGAGACCCGATTATGAGTAATATCAACTCAATCAGAATCTTTATATATAGTATAGATATACATTTTAACTGTAAACCATTTAGGGCAAATTTGATCGCATGGCTTACTCACTTAGTTTTCATCATGTTCAGTTGTGTCAATTAATTATTATGTTACAGTGTTTTGTTGGACTATAAAATTCATTATATTGTGTCTTTTCTGTAACTAGTATTTTTACGTTTAAGTGCGTTGCACGTGAATATGCGTGTTTAATTATTTTTATTTTTAATTAGAAGTTTAATTTTATATAATTAATACATTAAAAAGATAAGTAAATATATATATAAAAAAAGTATTCATAAAGACTTGTTTTTCTCTAATGCTTAAAATATGAACACATTGCATATCCATACTTTCAACTCTTTAAATTTTAATGTCTTAATCTCCGACAAAATTATATAAATAAATTAGTTGTTTTATAAATGAATTAAAATTAATAGATTAATTTTGAATCATTATTATACTAAAATAATAATGTTACTTTGAGTTCTAAAATAAATAATCTATATATTGTAAGTGTTGATTTTTTTTTCTTTGACAGATAGTTAAATTATATACTTCTAATATCCATATAACATAATATTAATATTGGTTCATAAAACATAGGTATAATGATTTATTAGTTAAATTATATACTTCTAATATCCATATAACATAATATTAATATTGGTTCATAAAACATAGGTATAATGATTTATTTTACATAAAAAAAATTATTTTAGTCCTCTATTTACTTTTCCTATCATTTAATCTTTAAACTTCCATCAAATTACCCAAAATAATTGAAAAAAATTAACATTTTATCATCGCAACAAATATCAAACTCAAACCGGTGAAAACCGCAAGCCGACGAACACAACCACAAACCTTTCAACATCTACCCAGTCCATTACAACCCCTCCAGTACCTACCCAAATATATGGCGCAGAAACAGCAATTGCTGGTTTCACCCCCCCCCCCCCCCCCCGACCTTTTAACTTTTGCCACAACCTATCACCAAAACACACAGCAAACTACTCTTCATAAGACAAATCCTTTGCAAACTACGTCAGCTGCCTTCCACAACATACTATATCCACTTCCCGAATAGGAAATGGAAAAAATACTTCATCGGCCAAATATCTGTGCACTGGAAGATATACTCGCTTCTGGCAACACACGATCATGCTATTCCAAGATGAGCAACAACAACAAGAACGGTTCACTGGCTGCCAAAGCGAGCGACTTCATCAGGGATCACTAAAACTTGCTCTACAACCATATAGTAGTTAATACTCTCTCTCTATATATACATACTATATCAGTTTCAACTTATTTATTTGATCTTTACCAAAAAAAACATGCATATATCATTTATCTAAAGGTGTATTATTTTTTTAAATTTATCTAATTATATTAAATAAATTAATGTTTAATTATTATTATTTTTATTATCTAATTAGTAATATATCAATAAATTATTATTCTAATGTCAGTATAATAATATGATAAACAATAACGAATATTCTCCTCGATTCGAAATTTTTTCTAAACTCGTATTTTATTTATATTATAGATTATAGATATATTGTGTTCAGCTGTGTTGTATTATTGTGTTGTGTTATATTACTATCTATGTGTGTCTACTGTTGTGTAAGAATATTTGTTATGCAGCAATTTGTATAATTCTTTTTAAAAAAAAAAAACCAAATAAAGTTGGTTTTGTCAGGTTTTTGACCAAATTAACCGAAATTAGGTTGGTTCATTTTTTTTATTTTATAGATAAATCAGTTTGGTTCTGGTTTTTAAAATGAAAAAATCGATTTTATCGATTTTTGAATTTTTTAGACCAAATCAATCGATTGCTTAACCTTATTAAATTAAGTAACATTATTGAAATAATTTTTTTTTCTCACATAGCGAATTTAAAACCTTACAAATGTAATATATATCAACTTTCACTCTTTGTCTTTGGAAGAGTGTTGATGAATTTTAAAACTCAAATTTAGAATTAGAAACCCTACAATTATAGATTCTGTAATAGTTCATTTTTCAGTGGTGTCGAAAACAGTGGTTTTGTGATTACGATTTCGATGATTGAATTCGTAAATATCATTATTTAAAATTTACAAGTTAAATATAGTGTTATTTTGAATTTTGAATTAATAGATTTTATTGATTGGTCAGTTAATCAAAGTACAAGTAGTTTGTACCGAAAGTTAGTGGTTTTGAAAAATGAGGTATTGGGACTTCGTTTTCATAAACCGAGCTCAAAAATATTTAATAAAATATTTACGAATTTATTGTATAAATGGATTGAAGTTTGATCTAGAAATTTTGATGATTTGATAGTTAATTAAGAAAAAAAATTAAATCATAAAAATTATAAAAATAAATCACTATTGATTTTATTAATTAAATGGTTTATTTAAATAAATGTGGGAGGAATATAGTATTTAGACCATAATCCTATAACATGATGGACACTTAAGGCTTGACTTTTATTTATTTTATATGTTAAAATTTTATTAATTAAAGTTATATGTATATTAAACATTAAAGAAAAAGAAAACCATGAAAATCATATCATCTTTCTTCTTCCTTCATTGTCGTTTTCACCACCAGAAAAGATAAAGCTTCAGTCAAGCTTTTTCTTATGCATATTAAGAATCGAATCAATCGGTAGATAACCGCAAGGAAAAGAGAAAATTATGGATTAGTCCCTAATCTTTCCCCTACTGTTGTTTATACCTGGTAAGTTCCTATAGGGTATTGATATTTAAAAATATGTTGAATGTAAATTTGAGTTTTTAGTATACATATGATATTTTGAAATTGTACTCAAATTGGTACAAAGGTGAGAAAAGAACTGAATTGTAAAGAATTGTCTTGCTATGTTAATAGAGCTCGGATGAAAATAGGATAAGATACAATTGGCATGCCAATAGGGTTGATTGTCGGATATGTTTAAAAATTTATGTGGAGTAAAAGATTTAACGGAGATATCACTATTCACGTTAGAATCTTGCATTTGTTGCAGATTACCGAGCTTTGACTCTACAGAGACTTTGGTGTGGTGTAGTTATCGCTCTATTGAGCTATCTGGTGTGGTGTAATTACTTGCATATCTATATCTTATTATTTAGTTCATCTGGCTAACTTTATAAAATAAAGAGTATTTATTGATTCCATGAGATACATGGAAATGGATATGTTTGAAATGCATGGAAAATGGATATGTTTATATGGTTATTAAAATGTTAGATGATTGAATTGAACAAATGATGAGTATGTATTTAACAATTACTTATAAATGATATCGAAATGAATGGATAGTTAATAGTTTATATGTACGAAATGATCACCTTGTAAATGTGATATGTTGTGACAAGGATATAGATAAATTAGTTAAATTCAGTATAAATTAATGTGATTTGAGGTAAGTGATCGTTTTAATCCAATGAACTTACTAAGCTTATTTATAGCTTACTCCGTTTCATTTTCTGTAGTTGAAATGTGGAACTCGGCAAATCGGATCATCTTAAGGATCACACTATCCAACCTTCGTTTTGGTATACCTTTAATCGTTCAACTCAGTTATGTGGCATTTAAATAGGAGTTGAATTGTATTTATGTGTTTTGGATTGAAAGTTAAGTGTTTAATGGTATTGTATAAATTATGTGTGCTTGTTGGCATGTGGTTATGATATCTTATGGCTTGGGAACGGTAACTTTGAATGTAATTGTTAAGTATGTGAGAGGATGTATATATCATTATGGAGTTTTGGTAAGTTTAATGATGATATGGAATGATAGAAAATGTGAGATTTTGTTGGTTACTATGGTATAACATTTTGATGGTTAAATTGGATGTTATTAGTATGACATGTGAGCTTATGCTTGTTATAAAATAATACGCTATTAGATTGGCATTATGGTCAACTTTTAGATGTTAGAAATTTGGTATTTTGATTACATATAAGGTACATGAATGACTATGTGTTAAACTAAGCCTTATTAGATAATATGTTTTGACATAACAAATTAAAGAGTTTTTGAATAAAATTAAAGTTAAAGCAATTTCATAAAAATCAAGTTGAAATGGTTTCAATTGAGTCAAACTTTTTCAAATATGTTTTAACCATTTTCAAACAAGTTAGAATTGCTCCAGGAAAAAAAGTATCAATACTTTTAGTCTAAGTATTGATATTTCACAAGATATCAATACCCCTCTAATAATCGATACCAAATTGACATCCTACCATTTTCAAACCCTGGTAGGTATCGATTCAGTATCGATACTTTTCTTAAGGTATCAATCTATTTCCTAAGTTATCGATATTCCTGCTCCAACGATTATTGAAATCAACAGTAATTACAAAAAATATTGATACCCTTTTAGTAGGTATCGATACTTGTTGCTGCAGGTGAAGTCAGTGACCTGATATTCCATTCCCAACGGCTACATTCACTTCTATAATAACCAAAATGGTTGGAAATCAATTAAAGGGTATAAATATCATCTTCCAAAGGTTTAGCAACAACAAGAAACATGTGTAAAGCTTAAAGTTCAATCAAAACAACCTAAAGCTTAATTATTGCATAACTTTTCTTGTAAACATTTGTGAGCTTTCATTGTATTCATTTAGTTCAAATGTTCTTCTTTGTATTTGTGCTTAATTGGAAAACATCCTAATCTTGTAAGGATTGTTTCTTTGTTTGCTTATTTGTTTCTTTTTAAAAGAGGATTGATTTTTAAGGTTTCGGTAGAAACCTTAAGAGAGTTGTATCTTCAGATTTTGGAGCACAAATCTTAAGAGAGATTGTAAGGTTAAACATTTTCATCAAATGTTGCCAAATTAGTAAATTTGTGAAAATCCTTAGTTGTGGTAAGCTAAGGTAGTGGAGTAGGCAATTAAGGCCGAACCACTATAAATCATTGTGTTCTTTGTTGTGCAATTTTCATTACTTCCACCAAAACTTATCAAAGGATTATTCAACTTCCCCATTGGCGATCTCGATTTGATCCTTCAAAGTCAACAATTGGGATCAAAGCTAGCCTCTAAAGACAGTTTAACAACCAAGAAAAGATCCTCGGAGAAGCTCAAAATGGTCATCAACTTATTTGACAACAATGACATCTACTTTTGGGTCAATATTCCTTGGTGAGTTTCAATCCATCAATAAACCTCCTTATTTCAATGGTGCAAATTATTCTTATTGGAAGACTAGAATGACCTTGATTATACAAGCCAATCATTATGCCATGTGGGATATCATCACAGATGGTCCAACCATACCTTAAAAGAAAGAATGATAGATCTTTCTTCCAAATAGCAAGAATGAATGGAATGAGGAAGATAGGAAGAACATGCAACAAAATGCCAAGGCAATGCATACTCTATTTTGTGCACTTGGTCCGGATGAGTATAATAGAGTTTCGTCTTGTTCAAATGCCAAGGAGATATGGGACAAGCTTGAAGTCACCCATGAAGGCACTAGCCAAGTGAAGAAGTCTAAACTT
Organism: Gossypium australe; assembly: GCA_005393395.2. NCBI lineage: Eukaryota > Viridiplantae > Streptophyta > Magnoliopsida > Malvales > Malvaceae > Gossypium > Gossypium australe. The sequence continues at coordinate 110,110,880 of CM016623.1, forward strand.
GGAATCTTTACTCTCGACTATGAAACTTTCAAGAAGAAACCCGAAAAAGATATCAATAAGATGTCCGATTGGTTTACAATTATCATAAATGGATTGAAGTCTTATGGGAAGACTTATCCAAATAAATAGGTGGTAAGTGTAACATCCTAAAAATGGGGCTATTTGGAATTTAATTATTTTTATTATGTATGAACTGCTGTGATATTATTTATGGAATAATAGAGCTTAATTAAGGCTTTGAGTTGGCATGGTTCGGTAGAAAATTTCTGTTGTTAACTTTAAAGGCAGGGAGTCTTAGCAGGGGGTTATAAGAATAAATAAGGGATTTCTGGCATAAAAATAAGCCTAGAATAAGTGGCAAAGGGAGGGCCACTTGGGAGCTACATATGACGCCACTGTGAGCAAGGGAGAGCCTTGGTTCGAGTCACGAAAATCCCTTTTTGCACCTTGTTATGGACGGCATTAAGAGAGAGAGTTTTTCTCTCTTAAATCTCTTTTAATTATCATTTAGATAATAGGATAATATGAGAGTTTTATTGGATTTTCTTTATTTGTTTAATTATAGTGATAATAAGAAGATAATCAAGGATAATGGGAGATAATGAGGATATTATATGGATTATTAAGAGATTATTATTATTAATAGGGATTAATTCAAATTATTTGAATTAAATTAAATGAATGGTCAGGAGCAATTGGGGTAGATGGACGAAATTTGAACTCCCTGGTGGAGTAGTGTGGACGGCAAGCTAAGGGGGGAGGGTGCCGAATGCTTATAAATACCACCATCCACCACCTTATTTTTCTTTTCCATCTCTGCTTAGCCGAAAAACCTAACCCTATTTCCTTCTAATTTTTCTTTATTTTCTTAAACCCTTAGCCGAAATCCTGATCACCTCTTCCATTATTTTTCTCTTTCACATTAGCCGAATTTCATCCCTTCCTCTTTTCAAGACTCCTAGCCGAAACTTCTGTTCTTTCCAGTAAACTCACCATTGGCCGAATACACCATTTGAAGTGCCGAAATTTCTTCCTTCCTAATCCGTGAAGTCTTGGCCGAATATCAGAGTGAGGGGTAAGTATGCCGAAACTCTCCCACACTATTATTTTCCTATGTCGACTTGGTTATAAGAGAAAAGCCGAAATTTGTTTGGTGGCTAAGCAATGTTGGAACGATTTTGTTTAGGTGCCGGGATTCTAAGGTGTTCGATCTAAGCCGTCATTCTCTGTCAACCGAAATTGGTAAGTGTGGGTAAGGCCTATGTTGTATTCAAAAGCCGAAAGCTTTAGTTATGAGTATTAGTACTAACCGATGGTAGTTGACACAGCAGATTCGGGAATTGAGTGCCGTGGTTAGTAGCAAAAGCAAAGGTGAGATTTCGGGATCATAAGGAACCCCTTTTAATTATTTGGGTTGGCCGAATAGGCCATAGTGCTAATTCTAAAGTTGGCCGAATATAGGTGCAGAGAGATCTAGGGAGGCCGACTCCTCTTTTCGGGACTTAGGACTATCATCAATATCAGGTGTGTACATACACACTTATAGCAGTTAATGTTTGTGTTAAATATATGTTGCCTGTAAATCTGCTTGATATAGACACGGATTTAGTACCTCAATGGTACAAGCGAGGATCCCGGTAAGTCTCTGTTAATACGAGATTATTATGCTTTTGGGAAGCATGGTTTATATGTTACATGTGATAAATGTATGAGATCTATTCATGACTATTTGACTATTGTGGGTTAAATGAGTGGAGGGGGCAGGATTATTCGTGCCGACGGGCACCAGTGTTTTGGTAACACACTGTGACTACGGTCACCAGAGGTTTGGTACCTCCAGAGGTTTGCCACCTCATAGCGACTTGTCCCTGTGGTTAACACCACCGTGGGTTGGCCCCACTTGAGATATGGGATCGTCTGCCAGTGATTTGGTATCACACGATGGGTTGGCCCCATCAATCGATTCGTGTCTACGGACACCAGTGTTTTCGTAACACATCGTGACTATATGTCACCAGTGGTTTGGCACCACCAGTGGTTTGGTACCACAACGGGGTAGACAGTGGCGTATGGCTGGCTAGGTTGGGACACATGATATTTTGCATATTAATTGTTATATGTTGTGTATGAAAAATGTTTTTAAAATGGGGGAAGGGTTACATACTGAGTCTTGGTGACTCACCTTCTCCTTTATATTTTTCAGGTAACACGTAGATCGCGGATGTGGAGCCGGGTTGACTCGAGGTGGCCATGCAGTGGGATTTAAATTTTAACAGACTCTGAATTTCAATTTATTTATTTTTGGATTGTTGATTTAAATTTTATTTCGGATGTAATAAGGCCTCCTAGCATTTTTATTTTTATTTTATTTTATGCTGGAATATTTGTTTTAATTATCTACTATTATTGAATTTAAATCACATGTTTTCCAAGTTAAAACGAAAATTGTTTTTAACGTGCCATCGGGCACATTTGGAATTTTATATCAACTTGGCTTAAATAAATTTTCTAATAAAAACTAAATAAAGTTTTTACAAGACATTCAAACAAAAGGTTTTCAACAACTTAAATTGATTTAGAAAGACGAATTTTTCAAAATATTTTCCTTGTAACAGACTAGATTCGGCCATAGTGTTTGGGCCGGGTTTGGGTTGTTATAGTAAGGAAGGTGCTTCATAGCTTACCTACATCATGGGAAACCAAGGTGACCGCAATTGAAGAAGTAAAGAATTTAGAATATTTTTCATTGGATAAGCTCATTGGTTCTTTACTTACACATGAGATGAGGCTTAATAAAGTGAGTGAAGAAGAATATTGGTAAAGCTCTAAAATCCACTACTAATAACAATAATAAATCAAGTGAAGAAGTGGATGAAGATAAAGATATGAAGATGTTTGCTAGAAGATTCAAGAGATTCATGAGGTCCCATAAAGGAAGAGAATTTCAAAAGAAGGAAGGACTCAAGCTTGAATCTACCAAAGAGAAAGATCCCATTATTTGCTATGAGTGCAAGAAACCGGGACACATCAAGTATGATTGTCCTCAACTTAAAAAGAAGGGGTCTAGTAAACAAAAGGCTTATATTGCTCATTGGAGTGATAAAGATTCATCTGATGATAAAGTAGCCAACTTATGCCTTATGGCCATCAATGATCCTAAGGTAACTTCTAACTCATCTACTTTAAATAATTGTTCTTTTGATGAGCTGTAAGATGCTTATGATGAATTGGGTTTGTGTAACACCCCTAACTAGTATCCATTGCCAGAGTAGGGTTATGGAGCATTACCGGAGTTTTCAAATCATACGAACACATATTTATAAACACTTCATATCATATCAATAAACATATTAAAATTAAGTCAAAACATACATATTGTCTGTTACACGAGCCCTTGAGGCCCTAAATACGCTTAGAAACAAGTCGAGACTAAATCAGAAACTTCAAGAATTTTTCAAAAAACATTGAAAATTTTCAACACTGCAGGGGTCACACCAAGAGACACGCCCGTGTCTCAGGCCGTGTAGACATTCGAAGTAGGGACACACGGCTGTGTCCCAGCCCGTTTCTGTGCCTGTGTAACTCACTGACTTGGGTCACACGGCCAAGTCACAAGCCCGTGTGCCAGGCTGTGTACCCTTCGAAATAACCTCACACGCCGTGTGCCAGGCCGTGTAACAACTTCACTTGCAGCCCTTTAAAAGCTACAGGGGACACATGCTAGTGTCACCTGGTCGTGTGTCACACACGGTTAAGATACACGCCCGTGTCTCTGCCCGTGTCTCTGCCCGTGTGGACGAAAATAGGCCATTTTACAAGCCATTTTTCTCACCCAACTTAGCACATACCTGCAAGCAAAAATTACACATACACACAAGCCATAACAAGGCATCAAAATCATACATAAACAAGTCATATACATATGGTATAATATCATACAACCAATATGCCCAAAGGCACCTCAAATGAAAACACCAAAACATGTACCAATATAAACACAAATTGATCAAATAATCAACTAAGGCTTAACAAATTTTATACCATATTGTACCATTTATTTTACCTATCAAAAACATACCAAAAGGTACTGTAACACCCCAAACCCGGCCTAGGGTTGTTTAAAAGCTATGTGTTCGTTAAAACTTTGTATCCCTTTTTGAAACTCCGAATTTCGTTGCTTACAAAAACAAGATTTGTTCAAAGTATATTCTTGCAAGGATGTTACTATCTTCGAAAACTTTGTTTGTTGTAGAGGTTTGACTTAAATAATTGCGGAAATGTGATGTTTTGAAAAACAGTAGTTATTATTTTAAAAACCAGTGTTTAACCATTTAACAATTCATAACTAGCAGAATTACCAAATGAAAGTTTAAAAAGAAATATCCAATGGCCTTATTACACAAAATATTAACCCAGAAATAATATAAAATAAGTTAAATCCAAATTTACTAAGTATCGTTAAAAAGCAAATCCGACGTATGGCCACCTTCGAGTCCTCCATAGCTCCAAATCCTCTAACGCTGGGGATTACCTGCATGGTTAAAAGAAAGGGGTGAGTTACAAGAACTCAGTGTGTAATCCCCTATAATGGTCACTATCTGGGCCTGAGCCCATATGGTATCGGTCTGGGCCTAAGCCCTATTCGGTAATAAGCTGGGCCTGAGCCCTAAGATCATCTCAATGCATGTGGATATGTGCCCACCCCAATCTTACCAGCCGACTAACTCTCCACCCGTACTAACCAATCACACCATGTGGGGACCATGTCAACCCACCCAGCCAGACCTCACCAATATTGCAGTCAAGCTGCTAATCATGGTATATGTGGCCGAGCCACTAAAACGGTAGGTGGTGATGCCACTAAAACGGTATCTGGCAGAGCCACTAAAACGGTATGTGGCAGAGCCACTAAAACGGTACTTACTCCAATCATCAAACCCAACCCATGCAGCATGATATGAATGCAGTGAATTACAAATATAAACAGTTACATATATAAAATCACATACACGATAATTAACTACCATCAATGGTATAACGTTCATTTCGTCACCTAGGGGTATAACGGTAATTTCACCCCTTGAGGGTATTTCGGTAATTTACCCACTAAGGGTATTCGGTAATTTACCCATTAAGGGTATTTTGGTAATTTACCCACTAAAGGTATTTCGGTAATTTACCCACTAAGGGTATTTCGGTAATTTCAATCATCTAACAGCCTTTCCGGAGGCCTACTGTTGCCTCGAGTGACACGGGATCCCTTTTGGGTCTCTACGGTGTAATTGGGCCTAAGATCTCATTCCAGCCCAAACGGGTCCACACGCTCGTGTGGCCCATTTAGCTCGTTTTCAGCCTCGGTTCTGCAGACTTCGCAGTCGCACCGATCAACTTACATTTTTCATCGTTTCCGCTCATATGGGCCCATTAACTCGTTGGGCCCATTTAGCTTGTCTCGGCTCAACAAGGCCCACTACGGCCTCAGTTTTACGAGAGCATTCGTGACACTCTCTCAACAGTCTGTCGCTCTCATTAGAGACTCGGTTTATCACTACGAACGCTTGTAGCTCAAGTGATCTTAGTTGCCGGTATTTCCGCTTTTCGGTACTCCGACTTTTAGCCGATTCACAGAACAACATTCACAGAATAAGCGGTGGTGTGAGATTACACACCTGAATACGAGTTGTGTTTTCCAACGATTCTAAAACACCTATAGTGGTAGTTAATTAAGTGGTTAGTCTCAACCTTAAAAACCTTAACTTGAAACGCCTTACTAGATTAACTTTACTTACCACGAACACGGTCTCCTTCAGTGCACCAAATAATCGGCCTTATCTCTTAGCTATCAAGTCCCTAACAAAAACTGATGAGCAAGAGCGTTATTAACAATCATCCCACTTTTAGCTAAACCAATATTATGGCAACGTTCTTACCTCACTTGCTTGATGAGTTAAAGGTAGAGATTTGGTTAATACAAATCACTTGTGCCCCTTCACCTTGTTGAAAACCCTAAGCCCAACGATGGCCATAACACAAAAAGAACGTATCTTAGACCCAACGAAAGAGAAAGAAGAACACACCAATACAAAAGAAACCGAATGAAATCCAAGTTATAGACAAAGAGAGAACTACAACTTACCGATTGACACACTCATTGCAGAACCGTAGATGAAGGTCAAAGAAGCTAGTTGAAGAGTAACAATGGAAAGGAAGTATGTATTCTACTATGGAGAAAAGACAAGAAAAGGAGATGAGACGAAAAAGGAAAGAAACAAATGAGAAGAGATGGGAAGAAGAATTTCGGCCAACAAGTGTTTAGGCTAATAACAAGCAAAGAAGAGTATATGGAAAGTGAGAAGAAGAGAAAAAGAGGAGTTGAGAAATCAACAAAAGAAGAATTAAGGAGAAAATGGCCCGATATGCTATAGTCAAAAGACCCAAAATGCAAATTCTCTCAAAAGAAAACTAGAGAAAACGACACACTCTCAACTCTCCCTACCGAAAATGCTACCAAAACAACAAGGAAAATTCGGCACTCTCCACACAACCTTGGCCGAAATTGCCTAACACCTAATCCCCACATTCGGCCAACACCCATGCACTCCTCTATCCCTTGATTTCCTCCACCTTTTCCTCCTAATTATGCTCTCCTTCACCCGTTTGAAAAGTTTGACCAATTTTCCAACTCCCACAGCATAGTTTGATCCCAACTCTGCTTCCTTCTCTCCCAAAGCATAAGATAAATGCCTTAGTTTGCTTGCCAAGGGAATCGAACTCCACTCCCCCTTGTTCCCTAGTGACGCCACCACCAACTTGCCACCATCTCAACTGTGTTAGTAAAACACACTCTAATTTACATAAGTCCTGCTTCCAACAGCCCTCTCCACTAAAGAGCCAGAAACCAAAATTTTTCCAGGGCTTGGACTCGAACCCAGGCCTCCCTAGAACCCCCAAACACCCTCAAATAACTAGCTAAGCAAGCCCAACACATGTATCTATGCAAAAATCACAAACCCCTAATTTTTGGGATGTTACAGGTACTAAATATGTCATTCAAGAACTATCACCAAGTAATCGTATAATTCACTTATAACTAATGCACCAAATCACCATATTCACATGCTTCATAATGACACTTACCATATGTATTTTTGAATTATCATTCCATCATCCATCTTTCAAACATAACAAGCCAAATATCAACCATTTTAAGGCTAATATTTACATGCCAAATCTATATCTATTATACCACAAAAATACCATAACTTAAGCCAAACCAAATGGCCATTTCAACTTTAAACAACATTAGCCAAAATACTTATACATGCCATTATAACCAAACTTAAACAACCGAAAGTACCAAAAGAGCTGATGGATAGTGTGATATAGCTCTGACAAGCTTCCAACCCGAACGAGCTTCCGATTCACTATAAAATATTGAAAATAACACAGAGTAAGCATTTAAGCTTAGTAAGTTCATATAACTTAAAACATAACTTACCATTACCATTTTATCACAACATAGGTAAGATAAACATATCACATCCCAACATAACTTGGCCAAATGCCTAAGTGTAACACTCCTAACCTGTATCTGTCACTAGAACAAGGTTACGAAGCATTACCGGAATATACAGATCAAGTAAACAGATATTTCATTTTGTACAATATTTATGTCAGAAATCAAACATAAATTCCCTTATATGAACCCTCAAGGTCCAAAACATGCATTAGAAACGAGTCGGGACTAAACCGGGTACTCAGAGAATTTTTCTCAAAATCTCAAAATTTTTCCTAAGTGTAAGGGTCACACGCCCTTGTGGTTAGGCCGCGTGGTTCACACGGCCAAAGGATACTCTCGTGTCTCAGGCCGTGTAACTCTCTAACTTCGGTCACACGACCAAGCCACACGTCCGTATGCTAGGTCGTGTGCAAATTACCTGGGCATTTTATTTGAAATTTTAAAGATGTAGGGGACACACGGCCAGGTCACATGCCCATGTGCTAGGCTGTGTGTCACACATGGCTGAGACACACACCCGTGTCTCTGCCCGTGTGGACGAAAATAGGCTATTTTCTAAGCCATATTTCTCACCCCATTTTGTCATCCTCCTACACCAACACTTTAACACATTTACAAGCTACTATAGGTCATTTAACCCAACTCAAAATCAAGTCCTATACATGATATAATACCTCATATAATCAAGTATACACTATTACTTAAATTACCAAGTTCGCTTATATGTATATCTTATCAAATATGCTAAATTAATTCAATCATCAATATGCCAATATAATTTCTATCAATCAACCACTTCAAACACATACCAAACATATCCATCACAAGCCATTCCAATGGCTAGTTACAATTAAAGCATTTATATGCCAATATTGGCCAATTAACCTATACATGCCATTATAACCATAATTGATTTACCATATATATACCGAAATGGGCTAATGGATAGTGTGAGTGATCTCCGCCAAGCTTCCAATTCAACGAGCCTTCAAATTAATATAGAATAGGGAAAAATAAAACAGAGTAAACATGAAATGCTTAGTAAGTTCGTATAACATGTGTAAACGGAAAAATATATAGGATTTTTCCTATATAATTTATCACATTTTTACTTAAATCCATTGTTAAAACTAAGTAATTGTTTAATAAATTAATGAAATATGTGAAAATATGAAATTAGGACATAGAAATTATTAAAATGTGATTTTATGCTTTATTATATAGTTTTCATGCAATAAATGGCCTATTTTATATTAATTTGAATATATTATATTTTTTAAGACATAAAGTGGGCCATACATGATTAAATTAAATAATAAATAATAAAATTATATTTAATAATTCATTTTAAAATATTTCATTAATAATTTGGGTTTTAATTCATTAATTAAGTTGGATAAATTTTATTCTTTAGTACTCTAACTTATTGATTTATTCTGGACAGGTCTGATAGCTTTGCTGGATTACAAAATCGTCTAAATTGGAGACCAAGTCAACCCAATATTCGGCTACACATGGCTGTCCATTTAAACCATTCTTTGGTTTAATTACACAAGGTCCTTGTGATGTTGAAGAAATTAGAGATTTGCCCAAAGATTTATGATTGACTTAGTCTCAGTCTTGAGTTGTGTGGCACCCAAAATTGCTTAAAAATCAAGCAAAAATCAAGTCAAAAGCCACTAAGCATGGCCGACCACAATTTGAGGAGATTTGAAGAGGTTAACATCCACTATTTTTAGCAAACTATCCCCCTCTCCTCACCTATAAATAAGACCCTTTCATTCCCTCATTCATCATCCCTCAAGCATCCCTCAATCATTCTTCATTCATTCTCATCATTCATCATTCTCTCTTCTCTCCAAATTCTCTTAGCCTTTTCCATTCCCACGCCTAGCATCATCTCTTCATAGAGATTTTAGCAATTAAGCCTCTTAAAGAACCCTTGGTTGGCCACCTTGGAGAGCCATCAGCAAAGGAGCAAAGCAAAGGAACGAAGGAGCCTCGTTAGTCAGAGTTTTGGGTGACAGCCACTCTAAATTGGGTTTAATCTTTCTTTTCTTTAATTTAATCTAAAGATGTTTGCTATGTGTTCTTTGTTCTTGTTTACAACAATGTTAGCTTAATTTTATTTAAGCTAAGATGATTGCTTTGATTAAATAATATTTATTTGATTCATGCTTATAATGTTTGTGCCTCAATCGATCATGTTTTCAATTAAAATCAAGTCTGTATTTCATTCATACATGATTGAAATGCACCTGAATTAGCTGAGCGATCCTGATCAGACGACGACTAATGGACACATAATTGAAATGTGCATGCTCAATTTAGATCCTGACCCAATTAAATTGTAGGTTGCATAACAACTCTGACCAAGCTCTGCTATCTGCATAGTTTTTAGATTTGTGTGATTAAACAGTTTCAAACCTGACACGTCCCTGTTACCTCACACAAATGCTAAGAAACCCGTAGTAAATAAGGATCAGTAAAATGTGTATTTACTAAGTAAAGGATTCCGAAAGGACCTAATGTGGTTTCCAAACTCATGAAAGATCGAGTTGCCATGGAATGTTTTTTCCGAATATTATTAAGCATGTTAATAATAAATTGAGTTTAATTAAAGAAATTGTCCTAGTTTATTTATGTTATAATTGTTGCAAATTGTGTTTAATTTTACTAAAATCTATTTCATTCATATAGTTTGCTTACTTAGGATAATTTGCATTAGGGATCATTGCATTTAGTTTAATATATTTTAATCACCACTTCTGAACTATATTGTGTTTTTATTTACCAAATTGTTAATATAGTTTTACAAATTAAGTGACTTAGCACAAATACAATCCCTGTGAAGACGATAACTCGATACTTACTTATAACTTGATAACGACTGTGTACACTTGCACAAACCTACGCGTTACAAGTTTTTGGCGCTGTTGTCGGGGATTGTTAATTGTTGCCATAATCATTTTTTCTATGAAATTATTTACTTCCAATTTGGTTTATTTCTAACATTAGTAACTTATTCTTTTTTTTTATTTTCTTTTGAGATGTTTATGAGCATAGATCGAATTATCGATTTACTCCCTGTAGACCCTAAAATTGAGCGAACTTTTAGACAAAGAAGATGTGAACGAATAGCTCAAAGACAAGTCGAGATGAACCTTGGAAATCAGAATCAAGACCAAGGTAATGAAGTCGATCGTGTACGAAAGGCCATCCTCATTGCCGATGGTAGGGATCGATGTATCAGACAATATGTTGTGCCACTTTTTAGCGAGTTAAATCCAAGTATTAGAAGGCCAGATATTGAGGCAACCCAATTTGAATTGAAACCAGTGATGTTTCAAATGCTACAAACGATGGGCCAATTTAGTGGTATGCCCACGGAAGATCCATATATCCACCTTCGATTGTTTATGGATGTGAGTGATTCATTCAAGATAGCCGGTGTAACTGAAGATGCACTGAGATTGAAGTTCTTTCTGTACTCGTTGTGAGATCGAGCACGAGCATGGCTCAATTCGTTGCCACCAAGATCCATATCTACATGGCAAGAATTAGTAGAGAGATTTTTGGTTAAGTATTTCCCACCTAGCAGAAATGCTAAGTTGAGGAACGAGATCACAACTTTCCAACAATTGGATGACGAGTCTTTGTATGAGGTTGGGAGCGATTCAAGGAGTTACTTCATAAGTGTCCTCATCATGGAATTCCTCATTGTATCCAGTTGGAGACATTCTATAATGGTCTCAATGCACATACAAGATTGATGGTAGATGCTTCCGCGAATGGTGCAATTTTGTCTAAGTCTTATAATGAGGTTTATGAGATCACCGAGAGGATCGCGAGTAATAACTATCAATGGCCAAAAAATTGAACAGCTTCAGGAAGATGTGTAGCCAGAGTTCATGAAGTTGATGCCCTCACTTCGTTATCAACTCAGGTATCGTCTATTTCTTCTATGTTAAAACAGTTCACAGCTAATAGTGCTAATAATTTTGTAGCTCAGCCACCAAGTTTGTTTGAAGTAGTTTCCGGTGTGTACTGTGGGAAAGGTCATTCTTTTGAGAATTGTCCATCAAATCCCGAGTCAGTGTACTATGTGGGGAACCAATATCAAAATAGGAGTGGACAAGGACCCCCAATCTAACTTCTACAATCCTTCATGGTGTAATCATCCTAACTTTTCTTGGAGCAACCAAGGAAATAGGTCAAACAACTTATTGCAACAAAGACCCAACCAAACTCAAGGGTTTATCAGCAAGCTCCAAAACCACCTCAAGCTGAGGCATCAAACAGTTTGGAGAACTTGTTGAAAGCGTACATGGCAAAGAATGTGTAATATCCTGAATTAGGGGTTATTTGTGATTGTATTGTTTTGCATGAGTTCGGATTGTCGTGTTGTTAAGTGAGATGTTCTAGGGCTTAGGAATAAGCCAAGGGTAGGCTCGAGCTGTAGGAAAATTTTTATTTTTAAGCTGTAGTAAAAGGGAGTTGAAGGAGCTAGGGGTTAAGAGTAATTTGTGGGGAATTTTAGCACAAGAATTGGCTTGGTAAAGTGGCAAGGAGGCACCACTTAGGGCTTTGGAAGGTGACGCCACAGGCATTGAAATGGGGCTTAGGTTCGAATCCCATGGATGGACTTAAGGTGATTTTTATTTTTTTTCATTTATATGGCATGTGTTGGTCAAACTCTAATTAAGGTAAGGTTGGACTATTGTCTTTTATGGTTAGTAGACTAAGGAATAAGGCAAGTTCTAATTTATGGTATGGTATCAAGGAGTTATGGTATGATAAGGAGACAAAAGGCTTGAAATATGGAATGTTGTTTTGGAAACTCTTCTATGGCCATTTGACCATGAATGTAGGCGGTTTAGGGGGCTAGGGGGTTGGCTTAATTTTGAATGTGATTAGGAGGAAATAAGGAGAAATTTAGGAGTGAGTTTAATTCAAAATTAGTTTGAATTGATAGCAAGAAGAATTTTTAGTGTGGTTGCCGAATGGCCTATGTTATTGATCTAAGTGTTGGCCGAATGTAGGACAAGGAGATCTAGTGTGGTAGATCGGGTCTTCGGGATTTAGAACTTGCGTTAGTAATAGGTGTGTAACTTACACACTTTATAACTTAGTATATATATATATATATATATTAATAACTTAAAAATGTGAAAAGCCGAAAACTGTGAGATCTCAATATGATACCGTATGGGTATGAGCAAGGATTCGGGTAAGTCCGTTTCGATATGATTTGCTATATGATGCTTAATACCATGAAATGTGATATATTTACTTTATGATTCATAATAAAGCATGATGGCATGATTTGCATAATAATTGCACTGTTATGGGTGATATGAGAGGAGGGGGAAGGATTTGATATCCGTGTCTTTGGGACACCAGTGGTTTGGCACCACCAGTGGTTTGGTACCACAGATTATTTGTGACTTTGGGTCACCAGAGGTTTGGCACCTCATAGCGACTCGTCCCAGTGGCTTAGTACCACAGTGGGTTGGCCCCACAGTTGACATATCGGGATCGTCGCCAGTGATTTGGTATCACACGTGGGTTGGCCCCACACTTGGATTATTGATATTTCGTGACTTTGGGTCACCAGATGTTTGGTACCTCATAGCGACTTGTCCCAGTGGCTTAGCACCACAGTGGGTTGGCCCCACAGTTGATATATCGGGATCGTCGCCAGTGATTTGGTATCACACGTGGGTTGGCCCCACAGATGGATTATTCGTGACTTTGGGTCACCAGTGGTTTGGCACCACATTATTGGATATCGTGACTTTGGGTCACCAGTGGTTTGGCACCACCAGTGGTTTGGTACCACACGGGGTAGAAAAGGAGTTACGAATGGCTAGATTTGGGTGCATTACATATATTGCTTGGTTATAATTTGTGTAAGTATTGGCATTAACCGGGAGGGGGATTTAGGGGTGTTCATTCGGTTAACCGACCGGTTAACCGACCCGAATTAGCATTAACCGAATTAACCGACCTCTCAAAATTTTTAACCGTTAACCGAACCGAATTTTTTTTCAAAAAAATTAACCGAACCGAAATTTTTCGGTTAATTCGATCGGTTAACCGAATTAACCGAAAATTATATATTTTTAATTTTTTGTTAAAAATTAACCGAATTAACCGAATTACCCGAAATAAATCACTACATAATTAAAAAGATTACATAAGTCCTTGAATCACTACATAATTAAAAAGATTACATAAGTCTTTGAACCACTACATAATTAAAAACATTACATAAGTCCTGAAATTAACACATAATTGAAATGTAAGTCTTTAATATTGTTCATTTGTATCCATTTGTTCTCTCCAAAAGATCTCCATTTGCATTAAACTTACAAAAAGAAAAAAACATGTGCAAAAGTTTAGCATTTAATAGAAATATACACATTTCATCTAAATACAATTAATAAAAAAGAAAAAGAAATTATTTGTAATTTTTATTTATTAAATTATTTGTAATTTTTATAAATTTTATTTGTTATTTTTATTTATTAAATTATTTATTAAATTATTTGTTATTTTTATTTATTAAATTTTTTTAATTTTTATAATTTGGTTGGGTTGGGTAATTGGGGGGTTGGGTAATTGGACTTGGTTGGGTAATTGGGTTTGGTTGAATATTTGAGTTTGGATTGGATTGGGTTAGTGGGCCTTTTATATATTATAATTTTATTTATTAATTTTTTCGGTTAAACCGAAAAAATTTGGTTAACCGACCGGTTTCGAACCGAATTAACCGTTAACCGAAAAATCAAAAAATATTTAACCGACCCCCGACCGAAAAAATTCGATTAACCGACCGATTAACCGAATTCGGTCGGTTAACCGAATTTTTTCGATTTTACCCGAATTTTGCACACCCCTAGGGGGATTATGCACTGAGTCTTGGTGACTCACCTTCTCCCTTATCTTTTCAGGTGATTCGTAGATCGCGGATGAGGAGCCGGGTGGACTCAAGGTGGCCCATGCAATAGAAATTTGGTTTTACACGGACTTTGGTTTGGGTACTTTATTTTATTTAAATTCGGTTTTTCATCTTTATTTGGATTTGTAATAAGGCCTTACAAATTATGTTTTTGGATTATTTATATGCTTTGGACTTGTTTTAAACATGGCTAAATAAACTACATGGTTAAATTAATAAAATGAGCGCAAAGTTTTCTAAACTATAAAACACAACGGTTTTCAAAATCTTACCATCGGGTAATATAAATCACTTGATAATATTTAACAATTTAATTGTTTTCGACAACTCAAACAGTTTCCACACTTAGGTTTCCAAATTTCAAATAGAAACGGTTTTCAAATTAATCATTTGGGTTTCTTTTAAAATTACAAAATCGGCAACTAAGTTTTTAAGATTTATTTTCGGGATTTCAAAGTAAACTTTCAGTTTTTAACTAATTATGCACCTGCCTTCTAAAATTTAATCGGTAACTCGATTTTCTTCAAAACATTTTCCTCTGTGACATGTCAGATTCGGTCGTGGCGTGTTGACCGGGTTTGGGGTGTTACAGAATGACTCTTTGATCCAAAGCCAAGCAGCAACACTAAAAAATTTAGAAAACCAAATGGGTCAGTTAGCTACGGAGCTTCGTAATAGACCACAAGAAACCTTACCGAGCGAACTGAGAATCCAAGAAATTTGGGTAAAGAACATATTAAGGTAGTGGCATTGCGAAGTGGTAAAATTCTAAAACCCCAATTGATTGATGTCGAAGATAAGCCCGTTGAGAAGAATCAACCAGCTATTAAAATTCTACACCAAAGGAATCAAAATTTGCAAAGTATGACAAGGTAAACCCTGACTTAGTGAATTCAAATATTTTAACATCTTCTTTGGATGCAGATTTACCTACTCAGAAAAGTTGTCTGGTTCAATCGAAAGTTCCATCACCTCCATATTCGCAAAGATTGTAGCAACACAAGTAGAAATAGGAAGTACAATTCAAGAAGTTTTTGGATGTTCTGAAGCAGTTACACATTAATATTCCGTTGGTGGAGGCTTTAGAACAAATGTCGAATTATGTGAAGTTTATGAAGGATATACTTTCCAAGAAGAAACAACTGAATGAGTCTGAGACTATTGCCTTAATAAAGGAGTGCAATGCGTTCCTGCAGAACAAACTGCCATCGAAATTGAAAGACCCAGAAAGCTTTACTATACCCTGTAACATTGGTGAATCTTACTGTGGTAAAGCTTTGTGTGAATTAGGAGCAAGTATCAACTTGATGCCTAAGTCTATTTTCAAGATGTTTAGGATAGGTGAAGTAAGACCTACAACTGTGACGCTTCAACTAGCGAATCGATCTTTAGCATATCCCAAAGGAAAGATCGAGGATGTTTTGGTAAGAGTCGATAAATTTATTTTTCCTGCTGATTTCATTGTCTTAGATTTTGAAGCAGACAAGAAAGTGTCGATCATCCTTGGAAGACCTTTCTTAGCCACGGGAAGAACGTTAATTGATGTGCAGAAAGGTGAACTCACCATACAAGTTCAAGACGATCAGGTAACCTTTAACATTCTTAAAGCGATGAAATTTATCGATTCGGCAAAAGAGTGTTCAGTTATAGAAGATATAGAAACCTTGGTTTCTACAGAAAGCAATTTTGAAGAAGATCCATAGGGGAAAGCCTTAGATCTTGACTCTTTAGAGGATGAAGAAGGTGAAGATAACATGGCTTTGATGGAAGCCAATCCGAGAAATTTTATTCAATCCATACGATTTGAACCGTTAGAGTTGGAAGTTAGAGAATTTGTGCAACCCAAGTTGTCAATTGAAGAACCACCTAAACTCGAACTAAAGGTAATTCCTTCCCATTTGAAATACGTTTATTTAGGTGACTGTTCTACTTTGCCTGTGATTATTTCAGCAGAACTGACGAAAGATCAAGAGGAGCAACTAATTGCTGTTCTAAAGAAATTTAAGAAAGCAATTGGTTGGACCATAGCTGATATTCAAGGTATAAGCCCTTTTTTTTGCATGTATAAAATCATTTTAGAAGAAGGTGAAAGTGCTCAAATTGATGGGCAAAGGAGGCTCAATCCTATTATGAAAGAAGTTGAGAAAGGAAGTGATCAAATGGTTAGATGCAAGAATCATCTATCCTATTTCAGATAGTTCATGGGTAAGTCTGGTGCAGTGTGTGCCGAAGAAAGATGGAATCACGATTTTTGAAATGAGCGTAACGAGTTAATACCAGCGAGAACTGTTACCGGTTGGAGAATCTGTATTGATTACAGAAAGTTGAACAAAGCCACTCAGAAGGACCATTTTCCGTTGCCTTTTATGGATCAGATGTTAGATCGACTGATAGGTAATGAATTCTATTATTTTTTAGATGACTATTCGGGATATAACCAAATAGTTGTAGCCCTGGAGGACCAACATAAAACAACCTTTACTTGTCCATACGGTACATTTGCTTTTAGGCGAATGCCTTTTAGTTTATGCAATGCACCTGTAACTTTTCAACGATGCATGATGGCAATATTTATTGATATGGTTGAAAATTTTGTTGAGGTTTTCATGGATGATTTTTCTATTTTTGGTAACACTTATGATATCTGTTTGAGTAATTTGGCTAAGGTACTGAAGAGATGCGAAGAGACGAATCTTGTCCTTAATTGGGAAAAATGTCATTTTATGGTCAAGGAACGGATTGTCTTAGGTCATAAGATCTCAAAGAAAGGAATTGAAGTCAATAAAGCAAATGTGGACGTAATTATAAGATTATCGGCCCCAATGGATGTGAAAGGAGTCAGAAGTTTCTTAAGCCATACCAGGTTTTACCGAAGGTTTATCAAAGATTTCTCGAAAATTTCTAAACTTTTGTGTTTGTTGTTAGAGAAAGATACAATGTTTGATTTCAACAAAGCATGTTTGGAAGCTTTTGAAGATCTCCACCCTAATAATCGTTACACCTGATTGGAACTCACCTTTTGAGTTGATGTGCGATGCAAGTGATTATGCCGTTGGAGCTGTGATGGGTCAAAGAAGAAACAAAGTGTTTCACCCTATTTACTATGAAAGTAGAACTTTGACGGAAGCCCAACTCAATTATACGGTAACCAAAAAGGAACTCTTCGCTATAGTTTTTGCTTTTGACAAATTCCGCTCATATCTTATAGGTACCAAAGTTACAGTATTTACTGACCATGTGGCCATTAAATACTTGCTCACGAAGAAAGATGCAAAACCGAGGCTAATTCATTGGATACTTTTACTCCAAGAATTTGACCTTGAGATCCAAGACAGAAAAGGTGTCGAAAATCAAATAGCTGATCATCTGTCGAGGTTGAAGCAAGATGAGGTAATTCGATCATGTGTGCCTATCAATGAGAATTTCCCAGATGAAAACTTATTTAAGGTAAATTGAATTCATGAAATACCTTGGTTTGTTAATTTTGCCACTTATCTTGCATGTGGAATAATTCCTCGAGAAATGACATACCAACAAAGAAAAAAAATTCCTTCATGATAGTCGGTATTATCTTTGGGAGGATATGTTTTTGTTTAAATAATATGCAGATAAAATAATCCAAAAGTGTGTAGCTGAAAGCGAGATTGCTGAGAGCTTGTATCATTGCCATTCATCTCCAAGTGAGGGACACTTTGGTGGTTCAAGTACTGCAACAAAGATTTTGCAAGCAAGTTTCTTTTGGCCTACACTATTTAAAGATGCTTATACTTATGTGAAGAACTGTGATAAATGCCAAAGGACTGGAAATATATCAAGGAGGAATGAGATGCCCTTGACACACATTTTGGAGATTGAATTGTTCGACGTATGGGGCATTGACTTCTTCGGCCCGTTTCCTTCTTCATATGGGAACAAATACATCTTAGTTGCTATGGACTATGTATCCAAGTGGGTTGAAGCTGAAGCATACCTTACAAATGATGCTAAGGTAGTCATGCAATTCCTACATAAGCATGTGTTTACACGATTTGGGACATCAAGAGCTATTATTAGTGATAAAGGTTCTCACTTTGTGAACAAATGGCTTAAGTGGTTGCTTGACAAATATGATGTGAAGCACAAGGTTGCTACTGCCTATCACCCCCAGTCTAATGGGCAAGTTGAAAGAGTGAATCGTGAAATCAAAGGTATCCTTGAAAAGGTAGTATGCCCTGGCAGAAAAGATTGGTCTCGAAGGCTCGATGATGCATTATGGGCGTATCGAACAACATTTAAGACACCGTTAGGAATGACTCCTTATCAATTAGTATTTGGAAAGGCATGTCATTTGCCATTAGAGTTGGAGAATAAAGCTCACTGGGCTTTGAAGCAGTTGAACTTTGATCTTAAGTAAGCCGGTGAGAGAAAGATGTTACAACTTGATGAGTTAGAAGAGCTGAGGTTGTTTTCCTATGAGAATGCCAAAATGTGTAAAGAAAGATCAAAGAGATGCCATGATAGTCATATACAACTTTGCGAGTTTAAAGAAGGTCAAAAGGTTTTGTTGTTTAATTCAAGGTTGATGTTATTTCCTGGGAAGCTTAAATCCCGATGGAAAGGACCTTATACCATCTACCAAGTTTATCCTTATAGAGCTATTGAATTATACAACAATTATGGAGGCACATTTAAAGTTAATGGTTAACGTCTCAAACACTATTGGTATGGTGAAGTTGAGCGAGTTGAATCCTCGTTCAAATTAACAGACCCTTAATTTTTCATGAACTCATTTTATAAGTAAATAAATAATTAGAACTTATTTTCTTAACTTATTACATTTAATTAATTCTGTCTAAGGAGATTGGAACTTAAGCGGGACCGCTGTGACCCCTCCAACCTTTCTTGGGAATAAATTTAATGTAATTTGTTAAGAAGAAATTTTCTAATTAAGATTTAAAATTTTTAAGTTTCATTTGTTTTGTTTAAAATTTAAATTTTTATGTTAATAAAGGGGGTCAAATTTGGCCCAAGTACTAATCAGTTTTTTTAGTAAGATACAGTCTGAGTTTGAGGCCCAAGACAGCAAAAAGGAGGGAAGAATCCATGCCTTGTCGTCACACCCGTTGCTTGTCACCCAAGTAACCGTAATGTAGCTAAATTTTTGCTACATGTTGCTCTAATTTTTCCCTATATAAACCCCTCTACATTCTACTAATTTTCATATCCCTCAAAGCAATTTGCTTACACCCTAAAAATCCCTAAATCTCCCTTTTGTATCGTCAACCTCAAATCCTAAAAGAAACCCTAGTTCTCTTCCCTTTCTGCTGAAATTCACCATTTTCATCGTAAAGAGATTGCCGAAGCATCGCCATTGCTATCGCACGTCGTCGTTGCTACCACACCATCCTTACCGTCTAAAGATTTTTGCCGTAGTAAGTTCTACCCACTTTGCTGATTTCTCTTTTCTTTCTTGTGCAGAACCTTTGCCAAATTTTTGAGAAAAGATACCATGTCTTGTAAAAGAACCAGATCTTCAAAGACTACTCCTGGAAACCTGATTTTGATCAATGAAGAAGTGAAAGAGAGATTTGATTCAATCTTCAAGCATCAACCTATGATGCCGGAAAAAGGTTTTGACTTGAAGAATAATGATTTAATGGTTGTTCCTATACCGATTAGAAAGAAAATCAATGCTCTCAAGTGGGAACAATTTTGTGATGCTTGTTCACTTTCCGATGATGAACTAGTTCGAGAATTCTATGCTAGTTTGACTACGCAAGATGCTACTGAAGTCATCGTTCGAAAGAAAAATGTACCTCTTACTTCTAATTCCATCAATGATTTGTTTAATTTACTTGATGTTGAAGAAGATGAGTACTACCCTACGATGAACAATATCAATTGGGATTTTCTTCAACAAGTGCTTGATGTTGTGACAAATCCGGGATCCCAATGGATTATAAGAAAGCATGGGAGCCATTCTTGTAGAAGAGAATACTTAAAACCAGTAGCAAAGGTATGGTTTTATTTTGTTCGCTATAGTTTTATGCCTATCTCACATAGTTCCACCATCTCGATGGAACGGATGCTTTTGTTATATGCAATTTTGACAGAAAAGTCCATTAATGTTGGGAAAATTATACTCAAGGAGATTCACGATTGTGCTAAAAAGAAGGCAGGAAGTGCTTATTTCCCATCATTAATCACTTCACTTTACTTAAAAGCCCGTGCTAAAACACAAGCAAATCTGAAGGGGCGATATGTTCAAGGATGCATTACCAATTATGATCTTGAAAGATTAGTAGAGAGGGTGCATGAGCTGAATCAAGGCGAGCAAGAAGAGCCAACTGAGCCAGATATCGAGAAGTCAACAGATGGAACTGAAACTGAAGCTAATTCAGTTACAGGCGCTGAAGAGTAAGAATCTGATAAGGAACCGAACATTCCTGAACCAAGGGTTGAGCCAGAAGAAGAACCAGTCAAGCTACGTGTTAACCTAAATATACAACTCCCATGCCGACTTCTACAAGTACTTCAAGGAAATCGGAGTTGTCAATTTTGATGGATATGTGCAAGTTCATGCACAATCAACAACAAACTTACTGGAAATATGCAAAAATTAGAGATGACTCAATTCGAAATACTTTTAAAAATATCTCTAATACTTTTGTTCCTGAGTTCCCAAATGCTATCTTTGAGACATGGACGAAAGATACTGACAATGCAAGCGGAGATGGAGTTAAAGAAGACAAGGGGAATGAGTCAGAAAAATAAAATTGGGGATTCTTGTCTTGTTATTTATTTAATTATTTTTAGGTCCTTAGGAATTTTTTTCTTTCGTAATTAGGATTTAATTTCTGTAGAATAAAACATAGCAAACATGAACAAACTTAACACTTCTTTAGAAAGAATAAGACTAAGTGATGTGGTAATGGGAATGAACATGTCTAGGATTGGGTTATGAAGGAAGACTTGGTATTTAAGTAGTCTTAATGACTCACCTCTCTTTCTTTACAACCCTACATGGTGTTCAGTTTTCATTCATTATTTTGTTCTTGCAATGAGGACATTGCTTCTTTTAAAGGGTGTAAGGTAAATAAATTGCTCAAACTTTTAAAAATTTTCAAGTATGTTTCAATCATTTCTTTCATAAGTATGTTTTAACAAATGAATGTTTAGAGATATTTTTTGTAACAGCCCGATTTAGGGCCTAGTCGGAATAGTGGTTGCGAGACTACAAATCTGAGGTAGAAATATGCGTTTTATGGTTTTTATGAGGTCTATGACATGTTTGCATGATTATGTGAAAATTTCATGAAGAAATTTTATAATTTAGTGATCAATTTATTCATGAGGACTAAATTGCAAAGATTGAAAAATATGAGATTCTAGAAGATTCAAGTATGAGATAGTAATAGAAAATTTATTAGAGGTCCTTATTTAGCAATTAGACCATTATATCTTATGATGGACAAAAAATAGGCATGGGAAGGAAAAATCATAAGAAAGGGGCCTTAAGGGCATTTTGGTCAATATGTTAATAAGTTAATAAAAAGGGAAAAAGAAGTCAAAATTGATGTCCATCTTCCTCCCCATTGCCGAAAATTTCAAGGACACCATAACTAGGGTTTCTTCAACTTTCAAGCTCGATTGTAAGTACATCCTAGCCCCGTTTTTAATATTCTTCGTACTTTTGAGATCCTCATATCTCATTTAGCTACTTCTAGCCATATTTTGAGCTAGGGTTCATGTTCAAAAATTTACCCATGTATGAAATACATGTATTTTGATGTTTAATGGAGGAATATGAAAGTTTGATGTATGATAAACATATTTTTCTAAGTGATTTTTATAGAAAACACATAAAAAGGACCTATTTGTAAAGATGATAAAATGTGTAGTAAAAATCAGTTTTGAAGGAAAGTTTGAGCTATTATAAGCTCAATAAATGTTTGGCTAGGCTTGGGTAACCAAGGAAATATTGTATTTCATTATACGAACCTAGGGACCCTTTTGTAAATATGTGAAATTATAAGGAAAAATTATAATTTTGCCAAAGTATGATTCATGGGTTGATTTAGTCAATGTGATCATTAAATAAGTGAAATTGTCATTATAGATCAAGAAACACGAAGTCCGAACCAAAACCGAGGAAAGAACAAGGTGGTGAACTAAATCGAATAATTATACACATTTTGATACCGAGGTAAGTTTGTGTGTATTAATTCAACATTATGTTATTTAAATATGTTTGACATTCCATGAAGATGTATATTATTTCTATGAAAATGATCAATGATGTTTCGATGAGAATATGATGAAGTTTTATGATGTGAAAGTCCCTGTTGACCTTAGGAATAGACAGGACACCATCGTCAAGACATGAGATTTATAAGGTCCTGTATAAGACCATATCTGGGATATGGCCTCGACACCGAGTTTAGATCCCGTATAAGACCATATCTGGGATATGGCATCGACATCGAATAAAAAAATCGTGTAAGACTATGTCTGGGACATGGCATCGATATACGATCTCGTATAAGACCATATCTGGGATATGGCGTCAACATCGATATGAGATCCCGTATAAGAACATATCTGGGATATGGATTTGGCATCTTAATATGTGTGTGACGAATTCTGGGTATCCTTCGATATTCCAAGTGGTTCAACGGGTAAAGAGCTAAGTTTATGTTAAAGATATTAAAGAGCTAAGTTAATGTTTAAGATGGTAAAAATGCTAAAGTTATGTCATGAAGTGATATAGGTACATATGAGATACTTATGAGAAATAAGTCCGATATGTGATATGTGGTTTGGTAAGAGTAAGCAGGAGTAAGCTATGTCAATGTGCTTGAGAACGTATGTTATTACTTAAAGTAAAGTATGAATGTATTATAAGATTTTATGTTGTTATCTATTGCATGCAAACTTACTAAGCTTTATGCTTACCCCTCTCTTTTCCCTTTTCCTTGTAGTATCGCCAATCTAGCTCTGGGATCGTAGGACGTCGGAGCTCGGTTCACACTATCAAGCTATTCTTTTGGTATAGTAAAGTTCGATTATTTTGGGTATGGCATGTATAGGAACTTGGTTATTTTGTTATATGTCATATTGGTTAGCCAAGGTGTTGGCTATTAATGTTACTCAATTCATTTTGTAAATGGCCATTGGAATTGGCCAATACTAGTTAGATTATAACTATTCAATGATGATGAAATTCATGAAATGCTAGCTTGTGAAAATTGAATGAGTAGTGTGTAAAGTATATGCATGATGAATGTAGTGAAGAATTAAGGTGTGGATGTTTCGATTTTGGATATTAGAGGTGCCTTATTGTCATGTTGTGTGTTGCAATGAAATGGTATAAGTGTGGTTGCTTTTCCGGGTGGCAATTGACTTGAAAAATAACCTTATAATTGTCCACATGGGTAAGCACACGGGCGTGTGACTAGACCGTGTGTGACACATGGTCATCCCCGAGAGCATGTTGATAGACCGTGTGTCCCTTACATCTAATTTGCGAAAAATTTAGTTCGTCACACGGGCTAGCACACAGGCGTGCGACTAGGCCGTGTGCCCCTAGAGGTTTGCTGACGTGATAAACAGAATGTTAACGTTTTCACACACGGGTGAAGTCACGGGCGTGTGCCAGGCTATGTGAAAACCCCTGTAGGTTCGAAAGGAAAAAATAAATTCCGCATGGGCTAGGAACATGGACGTGTGTGACCACATGACCTGCCCACACGGGCGTGTTCCTTTCCCCATGGGCGTGTGGCCCTATTTTTGAGCAGAAATTTTCTAAGTGTTCGTAAGTTTCCGGTTTAGTCTCGAACTACTCTATACGTATGTTTTGGGTCTCGTAGACCTATAATAGGGACTTTATGATTTCAAATGAAAATTTTTAGGTTGGAATGAAAGTTTATAGCCCGATATGGTATGAGGATGTATGTTAAGCTTGGTAATGCCTCGTACCTGGTTCCGGCGTCGGTTCCGGCGTCGGGGTGTTACATTTTTTGTTACTGAGATAGTTTGTATGCAAGTATGAATGATGATTTTATGTAAGTGAAAGTATGTTACCATGAAGACTGGAATGCTTGTATGATCTTAGCCTTAGTAATGTTTGCCATGAAAACTTAGTTTCTTTTGAGATTAGATATGAATGAAGGTTTATATCTTTAGAATTGACTTAGTACCTTTCTTGAGGCGAAATCCTAGGGGACATAAAAATCTAAAATATTATAGGCACTATTTCTTTGAACCGTTTGAGCCTTTTCAAGCCAACCCTATGATATGAGACCCTTGAAACTATAATTTTGAGCTTAAAGGCCTTTTTTTTTTTTTTTGCAATGAACCTACATTATAAGCCAATTACCATCTTTTTAAAGTTATCCTAATTTTGTGCACCTATCTTAACTAAAGTTGTTTTGGAAATCAACATTTGAGGAAATTTTCATAAAGATGTATGTGCTCATGCTTCAAAAAAAAAAAAAAAAAAGAGCAAAGAAAAGTTTGCTTAGTCTCCAAAAAGAAAAAATGTATGAGCTTGAGTTCAAAATAACTTTGGGGTGTTCCAAAGGTTCACTTAAAGAAAAAGGTTGTATTACGAGAAAACAAGACAAAGTTAAAGGTTAATATTTTTAAAATCGAAATGTCCAATCTCTTAAAATCCTTACATTTAACCGAGCCCAATTACAACCTTATAAAAGACCTATTGATTTGATGATTATGTCACCTACATTAGTGGAGAGGAAGTCCTGAGTTCAACATATGAAGATCATAAATAAGCCTTGTGATTGTTTGCTTGATTGGTAGGAAATTATGTTGAATGAATAATGTTATCTATGGCTGTGACATACATGCAAACTATGATTCATGTTAGCATATTTTCAAGCTCAGTATAATCTTAAGGAATGTTTACATATGAATTACTTGTTAATAAATAAGATCGATAAGCATGAAGTTATTAATGCATGATAATGGGACGAAGATTGATGCTGCTTACACAATTAGCAATTTTGCCTTAGCAAGACCTTTTGTTGTGCATAAACATTACTCGGGACGAGCAATGATTTAAGTTTGGGGGTGTGTAAACGGAAAAATATATAGGATTTTTCCTATGTAATTTATCACCTTTTTACTTAAATTCGTTGTTAAAACAAAGTAATTGTTTAATAATTTAATGAAATATGTGAAAATATGAAATTAAGACATAGAAATTATTAAAATGTGATTTTATGCTTTATTATATAGTTTTCATGCAATAAATGGTTTATTTTATATTAATTTGAATATATTATATTTTTTTAAGAATAAAGTGGGCTATGCATGATTAAATTAAATAATAAAATATAAAATTATTTTTAATAATTAATTTTAAAATATTTCATTAATAATTTGAGTTTTAATTCATTAATTAAATTGGAGAAATTTTATTCTTTGGTCCTCTAACTTGTTGATTTATTCTAGATAGGTCTGATAGCTTTGCTGGATTACAAAACCGTCCAAATTGGAGACTAAGTCAACCCAATATTTGACTACACATGGCTGTCCATTTAAACCATTCTTTGGTTTAATTACACAAGGTTCTTGCAGTGTTGAAGAAATTAGAGATTTGCTCGAAGATTTACGATTGACTGAGTCTCAGTCCTGAGTTGTGTGGCATCCAAAATTGCTTAAAAATCAAGTCAAAAGCCACTAAGCACGGCTGGCCACAATTTGAGGAGATTTGAAGAGGTTAACATCCACTATTTTTAGCAAACAACCCCCCTCTCCTCACCTATAAATAAGACCCTCTCATTCCCTCATTCATCATCCCTCAAGCATTCCTCATTCATTCTCATCACTCATCATTCTTTCTTCTCTCCAAATTCTCTTAACCTTTTCCATTCCCACGCCTAACATCATCTCTTCATAGAGATTTTAGCAATTAAGCCTCTTAAAGAACCCTTGTTTGGCCACCTTGGAGAGCCATCAGCAAAGGAGCAAAGCAAAGGAACAAGGGAGCCTCGTCAGTCAGAGTTTGGGGTGACAGCCACTATGAATTGGGTTTAATCTTTCTTTTCTTTAATTTAATCTAAAGATGTTTGCTATGTGTTCTTTGTTCTTGTTTACAACAATGTTAGCTTAATTTTATTTAAGCTCGGATGATTGCTTTGATTAAATAATATTTATTTGATTCATGCTTATAATGTTTGTGCCTCAATCGATCATGTTTTCAATTAAAATCAAGTTTGTATTTTGTTCATACGTGATTGAAATGCTCCTGAATTAGCTGAGCGATCCTGACCAGACGACGGTTAATGGACACATAATTGAAATGTGCAAGCTCAATTTAGATCCTGACCTGATTAAATTGTAGGTTGCATAACAACTCTGACCAGGCTCTGTTATCTGCATAGTTTTTAGATTTGAGTGATTAACTGTTTCAAACCTGACACGTCCCTGTTACCTCACATGAATGCTAAAAAACCCGTAGTAAATAAGGATCAGTAAAATGCGTATTTACTAAGTAAAGGATTCCGAAAGGACCTAATGTGGTTTCCAAACTCATGAAAGATCGAGTTGCCATGGAATGTTTTTTTCTGAATATTATTAAGCATGTTAATAATAAATTGAGTTTAATTAAAGAAATTGTCCTAGTTTATTTATGTTATAATTGTTGCAAATTGTGTTTAATTTTACTAAAATCTATTTCATTCATATAGTTTGCATACTTAGGATAATTTGCATTAGGGATCATTGCATTTAGTTTAATATATTTTAATTACCACTTCTCAACTATATTGTGTTTTTATTTACCAAATTGTTAATATAATTTTACAAATTAAGTGACTTAGCACAAATACAATCCCTGTGGAGACGATAACTCAATACTTACTTATTACTTGATAACGACTGTGTACACTTGCACAAACCTACGCTTTACAACATGGTAATTAACTTAGCACTCATTTAAATTCAATATAAACTTACAAAGCACATTCAATCAACTTGATCACGAGCCCTAACAGATATCCTCATCACCCTTGTTAATCATATATTTCATATAAATACCAAGAAACATGTATGGGCTAAACAATAATTAGATTTCCATGTATATATACTTTGCACATCATGTATTCATATAACATATACAAATCATATCCTTGTATTTCAAGTACATTTTCATAATAATTCGTCTCGAGTTTAGATTATTTCATGTCAGAACTTTGCCTATTAAATCATTTGAAATGCCTGTGTCACATGGGTAATACACTCAAAATGTACAAATCTATAATCATGGATGAACATATTCATCAAACAAATTCCATGTTCATATATTATCATCTCGTATCTCCATATATCATGTATAATCATTTTCATGTATTTCAGGCAGATACGTGTATTAATTCATTTCATGTTCACATTTTCTCATGTCAATATTTTACCCGTTGAATCATTGAAAACATCGATGGGTACACAGGTAGTACACTCAAAGTGTACAAATCAGAAATCTATCAATTCATATTTAGGAGTGCTCTTTAAAGCACATAATCGGGAAATCCTCTCTCAAGCCATATAACAGGAAGCTCACAAAGAGCCATTAATCGGGAAGCTCACAAAGAGCCATTAATTGGAAAGCACAGAAAGAGCCTATCAGGAAGCTTATCCGGACTATATAACAGGAAGCTCATAAGAGCCATAATCAGGAAGTTCACAAAGAAATTTTAATCAGGAAGCTCATGAAGAGCCTTTAATCAGGAGCTCTGGATAGCCATATATCAGGAAGTTCAAGCGAGCCATATCAGGATGCTCACAAAGAGTTGCGTTTGTGTCCACAATATATGCAGGATCACAACCAATCATATAACAGGACGCTCACAAAGAGCTGCGGTAGTCCGCAACACATACAAGATCACTACTGATCAGGGTGCTCGTAGGAACCATATAACAGGAAGCTCAAGAGGGCTTATAATGGGATGCTCGTAGGAGCTATGGTGTGTCTGCAACACATGCAGGACCACAACCAATCGGGAAATCATGTATCCCTCGAATTCCACTATTCAAACGAGATTTAATATTTATCGGGCTTTGTCGGATATGTAACCAATTTCATATATTTGGCATTTATACAATTCACATACATAACATTCAATTTAAACATATAAATATACACAATTTAGTTGCACAAACTTACCTCGACAAATGTTCGTGTACGTAAAATCTACTAATCCGGCATTTTCTCTTTTCCTCGTTCTAACTCCGGATTTGGTCTATCCGAATTTAGGTGAATGAATTTGACATTAATTCATGTTCATTTCAATTCAATTCACATCTTAGGCAAAATTACCATTTTGACCCTAAACTTTTAATTAATGATGATTTCGTCCCTAGGCTCGAAAAATGAAATTCATGTAATTTAATCCTTATTCCAAGCCTAGCTGATTTTTACATGTAAAATTTACAGCCCATGTATTTCATAAAATTTAGAATTTTTCCATGAATTTTATATCTTTTCAATTTAGTCCCTAAATCATAATTTCATCAAAATTCCCTTTACAAAAGTTGTTTATCTATCAACAACATTTCATTTTCTACCATAGAACTTCATAATTCATCTATGTTCATCCATGGAAAAACCCTAGTACCTTGATAACTTTGCAAAATAATTCCCAAGATAGCTAGATTAGGTTATTATGATCTCGGAAATATAAAAATCATTAAAAACGGGCAAGAATACTTACCTAATCAAGCAAAATAAGTTGGCTTGAGCTTAGGTTTCCATGGCTAGGGTTTCCATGCTTTTAAATTGGGAAAGATGATATAAATGATGATATTTTTATTTTTTTATCATTTATCATCTTTTATTATTTCACTTTCCAATTTCATCATTTTCTTTATTTTATTTCCCATGGATGAATCATGATCCTTAACCACTAAGCATTTTTAATGGTTTATTTTCCATATAAGGACCTCAAATTTTGAATTCATAGCTATTTAATCCTTTTAGCTATTAGGACTCAACTTTTTCACTTTGTGCAATTTGGTCCTTTATCAAATTAAACATGTAATCGGTAAAATTTCTTTACGAAAATTTTATATGATATTACTATCATACTATAGACCATAAAATAATATAAAAATATTTTTTCTTCAGAAATCGAATTTGTCGTCCCGAAATTACTGTTCTGATCTTACCGAAAACGGGATGTTACTCTAAGCACATATACCCCAACCATGTTAGCATGTAAATACATATGCAAACCAATAATATGGATGAGCACAACAATTGATTAAGTTTCATATACATGTATCATCCAATTCAATTTTCCATATACCATGTAACAACATTTCCATATATTTCATATGTATCCCTGTAATAGTCCGTAATGAACCCTTACCATTTCGTATTAGAATAATGCTCGTTAAACCATTAGAATACCGTTGGATACCCAGGATAGCTCACACATAGTGTGCTAACTCATATAACTGTAATCCGTCAAATCATGTACATGTATGCTCAAACGAGCTGTGGGTCGAAACGTAGCTACACGATACTGCTCACACGAGCTGTGGAGTATCTGGAACACATGCCGGACCTCAGCCATCAGTAGGACGTTCAAGACCAGCACTCGAATCATGTAAACCCTAATGACATGTCATTTGTATCTTACGAATTCCTTAAGTTCAAACGAGGCTCGGTAATAGTCGTACGTTGTTGGATATGCGACCGGTATATACGTATAGTAATTCACAACACAAGTATATTTCAATCAAAATCATATATACACAATTTAATTACACGAACTTACCTCGACGAGTATACGTAGATACGAAGGCGATTAATCCGAGACTTTCTCTTTGCCCCGCTCTAAAGTTGTACGAGGTCTGTCTTGATCTATACGGATAAATTTAACTTATATATTTTTCATTCAATTTAACCCAAAATCATATTTGGCAAAATTACCATTCCCCCCTATACTTTTAATTTCTTTGCAATTTAGTCCTTGGCTCATAAAAATGGAAATTCATGAAATTCCACCACAACCCACTATAGACGAATATCAATTAGGTCCCTTGCAAGCCCTATATTTCATTTATTTCACAATTTCACCATGTAAAATTTTCTTTTTTTCAATTTAATCCCTGTTTGACATTTTCATTAAAAATCTCTTTACAAAAGTTGTTTATCTAACAACAACTAATCATTTTATTCCATAAATAAAAAAACTCATGCATATTCATTAATTGTAAAACTCTAATAGTTTAACAATTTTACAAATTAGTCCCCGGGCTAGCTAGATTAAGCTACAACGATCCCAAAAACATAGAAATCATTAAAAATGGGACAAAAATACATACCAATCAAACCAAACAAGCATGGCCGAACCCTAGCTTCAACAATGGATTCTTTCCCTTCTAATTTCGATTGTAAATGATGAAAGAAAAGATGATGGCTTATTTTATTTCATTTGTTTTTATCATTATTTTATAATTTACTTAAATAACCTTTAAAAACATCACTAATTACACTTATGCCAAGCCATGTACATTCACTATCAACATAAATGGTCTAATTGCCATATAAGGACTCATATTTTAACGTTATATAGCTATTTAATACTTTTAGCTACTAGAATTCAACTTTTACACTTTATGCGATTTGATCCTTTTTATCAAATTGAGCATATAAACGATAAAATTTCTTAACAAAATTTTATACGGTACTACTATCATGCCATAGGAAATAAAATAATAATAAAATAAATATTTTGATGTCAGATTTATGGTCCCAAAACCACTGTTTCGATTTGACTGAAAACGAGTTGTTACAGTTTGGAATTTGAAGCCATGATATCAAAACACAAAAAAAAAAGTTTCAAAATTAAGAACTGAAAATGAATTACTTCCAAAAACCAATCATGAACTTGAAGAGAAAGTAAACAAAATGCAAGAAATTATTAATGACTTTGAAAAGAAAATTTTAGACTTGCATAATTTACTTTCAAAAGTTCATGAGGATCATCAAAAGTAACTTGAGTTGCTTAAGAGTGAAAAAGCTAACTCTAACGAAGTTTTTGAAAAAGGAGAAAATTCAAAACAAAACTTTGTTTAAAATAGCTTTACTTTTTATAAACATAGAAGTCCCTCAAGATTTTATAAGGGAAAACTTGTTAAGAGTGTATGGGTCTCTAAAGGACTTCGTGCTACTTAAGACAAGGAAGCTCTTTCAAAATGGATACCTAAAGGGACTAGGATTTTGAAGACTAATGATTATGGACCCAAAAGAAATTTGGTATCAAAAACTTAATTCTATGTTTGTAGGTAAGGTGCATTGCTTCAAGGTGAACAAATGCAAATACTTTGTGATTGCACCTTAATGTTATTTGATATGGTAGTTCATTTTTTCATTATTTTTAATATATCTATCTTTAGACTAACGACATTCTTTTCATCTTAAGTTCTACTTGATTTTTTTTTATATAAAAAAAGGGGGAGAAAAGAAAGGTAAATTTTATGGTTGATACTTATATGCCAATTTTAGTGACTATGTTTTTAAAGCAAAATGAATGTCAAATTTAAGCTTATTTCAATTTTTTATGCTCCAAATCTTTATGCCTTAAATTAAAAATGATTTTTATATAGGGGGAGCTTAAATTGAAAATTACTTTTATTAAGGGGGAGCAACCTATTAAAAAACAAATTTACAAAATGTTTTGTTATTTCAAAAAGGGGGGGATTGTTAAACTAAGCCTTATTGGATAGAATGTTTTGATATAACAAATTAAAGTGTTTTTGAATAAAACTAAAGTTGAGCAATTTCATAAAAATCAAATTTAAATGGTTTCAATTGAATTAAACTTTTTTAAATATGTTTCAGCTATTTTCAAACAAGTTAGAATTCCTCCAGGACAAAAAGTATTGATACTTTTTTGTCTAAGTATCGATATCTTACAAGATATCGATACCCCTCTGATAATTTATACCAAATTGACATTCTGCCATTTTCAAACCCTGGTAGGTATCTGATGTGACCCTAGCTCGGGAAGCTACCGCCGAACCCATTGAGCTGCCACAAGGACCTATAATCGTGCTAAGAAGTTCCAAGATGCGTTAGCAAGCTATGTCGATCAAGCTTGGGGAGAGCAAGTAGTCAACTCTATTGATCATGCTTGGACCAGCTCAATAGGCGTCCCTTACAGCTTATTGCAAGCTGAACTCTAGCTCACTTAGCTCATTTTAGCTATTTTAGTTGCTGGAATAAATTATAGTTAATTTAGTTTAAGTTATTTAATTAATTTAGCTAAGTGTTAAATGTGTTTTTAAGCTATTTAATTTGTCTAAATATTTTCAGCATTAATAGGTTTAAGTCATTTAATTTGTCTAAATTACTACAGCAATTTAAGTTGTCTTTAGCTTATTTAATTTGTCTTAGTTTAATTATTTGTTTATTAATGTGTCTAAAGTGTGTTATTATTTTGGTTCAGCTGAATTTAGCTTGTTTATAATGTGTTCATTGTCTTTTAGGAGCAGTCGAATGCATGAATAGAAATTGATGCAAGGTGCATGCATGGTTAGGTTCAACGCATGAAAGGATTCATGCATGGTTAGCTATAACGAATGGTGTGTTGATTGTTGGCTTTCCTAAGCACTCATTCGGCCAAGGAATAGCTACAAATTAATTCTTCAAGCTGGTCGAACATCTCCCCAAGACAACTATCAAAGTGATCATTCAAGCTGCCCCTTTATTACTCACACCTATTCGGCCAAGCATTACAAATTGAATGACTCATTTAAGCTCATTGCCGAATCAAGATAAGGCCATTTAGCTTCCTTGCATCCAAGTTCATCTAGTCGAATTTTCTTCATCATGAAACGTGTCTCTTGGCGTCTTAAGTAGCTGAATATAGACATGGCACTTCAATAGTTTTATTCTAGAATATCCTAGTTCTTTAATGGCCGAATGCTTAGTCTTGAAGTAATGTAACTTTGTCCATTCGGCTAGCCTATGTAATAGCTATAAATACTTAGCTTATTTCATGTTGGAGGGACTTTTTTCCAAATTTATGTTTAAATTGAATCTTGTGAGATTTCCAATTCTCCGTGTTCTCTTCGGGACTGAATTGACCTATCAAGTTGTCTTGTGGCATCATTCTTTCCTTTGTTAAATTGAACTTATCACCTTTTGGTGTGGCATTCATATACCTTTGGTTCCTATCACTTTTGATAGCAGGTCAAGGTTCTTGTTGTTTTTCCTAAACCGAAACCACCTAAGTGTAACATCCTGAAATTCGAGATTTTATGTTTTGTATCATACCATGCGATAGACTAGTTAAGAGTGTTAATTGTGTATGTTTAGGGGTCCTAAGAAGGCTTGGGGTTGAGTTGGGCCTTAGTAAAATTTTTGTGTTTAAGCACTTAAAGGGGAGAAGGTAAGTGGCGTCAAGGCATAAGAGAATAAGTGAGTATTTTGCTAGCACAAGAAGAGCTAGTAGCAAAGTGGTGAGGCGTCACATGAAGAGGCTTAAGGGGTGGAGTTCGAATCCTACCTATTACAACTTTTGGATTTAATTTTTGTGATAATTAGGTGGAAGATGGTAAGTGTCAACCATGGCTCTAAAGAAGGAAATGAAAACTTTCTAATGATGGAAAGAACACTAAGGAGAAGAGTAAGGAGGAGATTAAGGAGAAAATAAGAAAGGAAGTAAAGGAAAGAGATAAGGGAGGATATGTTGGCCGAATTTTTGGAAGGAGCTTGGGGAAAGAATTTTGGTCAACCATAATCTTTTTGGTGTTAGGGACATACGATTTTGGTAGGGGGAATTAGGGAGCCGAATTTTCTATAGCCTTTTTACAAGTTTTGTTCTTGAAAAGTTTTTCTCTCTTTTTGAAAATTTTTGTGCTTCTTTTCCAACCTTTTCCTTTGTTTGCCGAAACACTCAAGCCATTTTGATCATCTTCTCCTTGGTGTTAGCCGAAACTCTCTAACACTTCTTTTCCATCTCTTTTCTCTTTTCTCACCATTTCTTTTATTTTCTCTCTTTCTCTTTAGTCAACAATATATGGAGGCTGAATCTTGCTTGTTCTTTTCTCTCTAAGTAGCCGAATCCTCTTAGCCATTATCTTCTCTCCATTCTTGCGTGTTAGACATTTCTTTCTTGGTTGAATTGGTGTTATAGTGGGTTGGTCGAATACCAACATCCTTCCCGACTCATCTTTAGCCTTAAGTCGAATCGGTGGGGGTCGGGTTCATCATCGATAAGGGACTAAATCATTCGTTCTTCTCTACTCGTTGACCCTTCAGAAGTAGTGGTAAGCCGAAATCCTCTCCCTAAACAACTACATTCTCTCATCGTAGTATTTTTCTAATCGAGACTCTTTCAATAGAGGCAAGTGGTAGCGATATTAAAGGAAAATCGACAGGAGGACGAAAAGGGAGTGGACTTCCAAACTCTACTCCCAAGTTCAAGCGTAGGGCGGTATCGGTAGTTCGGGATTTTTCCACCGGGTTGTGAAAGGGAGCCAACATCCGGTGAGAATAGGCAAATCGTGGTCGTTCACGGAAGTGAGGGTAAGTGTGATAAACTAATTGTTTAAATATGGACTAAGAAACTCTTTTTGTTAGTTAATCGAGTGTTATGGTGTCATAGGTACCGACGATCAAGAAGGTTTAGTTCTTACCGTACTCAGGTGTGTAATCTCACATCGAAAACCCGTAGATTCGTGATTCACTATCATGTTGGAAAATAGATCGTTGTTGCTTACAAATCTAATAACTGTTATATGGCATGAATCGAGTAACTTGCTTAATCAATATTAGTTCTAAAGATCTGTCAAAATCGGTATTAATTTGCTAAATTACAAAAATGCCCTTATGAGCCGAATTACTAAAAAGCTTTAATGGGCCGTTTTACGAAAATGCTCCTATGAGCCAATTTACCAAAATGCCCTAACAGGCCGATTTGCTAGAATGCCCTTATGGGCCGAATTACCAAAGTGCTTTAATGGGCCGATTCACCAAAATTTTTTTCACTAGATTAATGGTTGTTATATATGTGGATATATTCTTATTATGTTGCATCTGTACATATTGCATGGGTTGGGAAAAATTATATGGAGAGCAGTGTAGCCTGGTGGCATTGCCACAATTCGTTTATTATTGTGCTTAATTATGATTTCAGTGGCTTGACCATAAAAATATGTTATACAAAAAACAGCTCGACTGCAAATTGGTGTGAGCGGCGGGGTGGGTTGACTTGATCCCCACAGGTGTGATTGGCTGGTCGTGGGTGTGATGGATGGATGGGTTGGGTTACATTCATTTCATTTAATAATTACTATGTAAATGGGCTTAGGCCCAAGGTTATGCTATGCGGGTTCATGCCCAATGGATGATGGTAAGGGGATTATACACTGAGTTCTTGTAACTCACCCCCCTTTATTTTTCTTAATCCTTGCAGGTAATGCTCAGTGACGAGGACTTGGGGCCATGGATGACTCGGTGGAGGCCATACCCTTGGAATGATATTTTTGAACTTTAGTAAATTTCTTTTTCGCTTTATTTCGTTATTTTTATTATTTTGGGTTTTAAAGTTGTAATAAGGCCTCTGGGATTTTTATTTTTTTGTTTTATGTCTGACGTACTTATTACCTTCCATGAATTGTTTTAAAAGGGAATTTTTCTGAAATCGGTTTTTCTTAAAATTTATCGACAAACGAATTCATAACAAATATGTACTAATAATTTAACTTGGATTTTCCTTTGAATTATCAACAATATTTTCAAAAGTCATGGTTTTAAAGTGCACTAGTTCAAATTTCGATTCACCAATCAACCTCTTGAAATTTGTAGTATTTTATCAACCAAACTTGTTTTCCTTAACGATAACCAAATAACGTCAATTATTAGTAAAATCATAAATACTTTCTTCATGTGACATGCCAGATTCGATCGTAACGCATGGGCCGGGTTTGGAGTGTTACATTTTATGGTATTAGAGCCCGGTTGCAAAACTCGGCTGTGGTTTGGGTTCAAAAATGTTTTCTAAACTGCTTGGAATTCAATTTATAAAAACATGTTTTAGAGGAAGTATGGCAGCACGGGTATCCGGCACCAAGTCAGTAAGTTTTGTTTTCATTTTATGATTATTGTGGTATGAATGTGGTAAGAAAACTCCACAAAATAGAAATACTCTAGAACTTTTAGCTTTAGGAGCTGAAACTATAGAGATTGAGACTTTAGGATACGTTTTGCGAAAATAACTCTACTTCTTATACTCCATAAAACATTGTTTAATAAACATTGGATAGCATACTGATTCATAATACTCTTAATCAGATTAAATCGACTTAGTAAACATTAACGCTAGAGGACGTGGACGCAGTAGACGTGGACATGGTAGAGGCCGAGGTGCTAGAGTTGTATCTGAGCCATCGGGACATATGCCTGAAATGGATGCACCTACGTCACCAGTGACTGAAGTTGGGTTACATGATCGAATGAGAGAGGACGACGCTCTGTCCCAAGCAATGTTGCGGGTACTAGAAAGGGTTGCTGGGGCAAGAATTGGGTCGGCAGCTCGTGGGTCGATATCCGAACGACTTAGATCGAATGGGGCTGAAGTTTTTAGAGGTATTTCAGGTGTAGCCCCTAGTGTAGTGGAGCACTGGCTTGAGGCAGTGGAGCAGATTATGGACGATCTGGATTGTACAGCTGAGTAGAAACTGAAAGGGATCGTGTTATTGCTAAGAGACGAGGCGTATTAGTGGTGGCTCACTGTTCGGGAAGGCACTCAGGCTGATCGTATTACCTGGGAATTCTTTAAGACAACATTCTAGGGAAATTATGTCGGGGCTAGCTATGTGGATGCCCGAAGAAAGGAATTCTTGAATCTGGTCCAAGGAGGTAGATCTGTGGTAGCATACGAGGCAGAGTTTCTGCGTCTGAGTCGGTATGCCAGGGGAATAGTACCGACTAATTATGAACGCTGTGTGCGTTTTGAGGATGGATTGTGTGATGAGTTACGGGTACTGATAGCCCCACAGAAGGAGAGGAATTTTGCTATACTAGTGGAAAAAGCTAAGATTGTTGAAGAAGTAAAACACTCGGAACGGCAAAATCGAGATAAGGATAGGAGCAGGAACAAGAGAGACTCTGGGTATTCAGGTCCTGCTAGAGGATTTTAGTATCAGTATCGATACTTTTCTTAAGGTATCGATATATTTTCTAAGGTATCTGTAACACCCCTAACCCGTCTCTACCGTTGGATTGAGGTTACGGAGCACTACAATGAAAAATAGGACATTTATCATCAAATAGAAACAAAAATATAAAATAAATGATAACATTCAATATCTTATAAAAATTAGGGTAAAAATACACTTACAGGCCTTAAATCGAGCTTATGAGGCCTTAAAAATAGTTTGGAAACAATTCGGGACTAATTTGAATCAAAACAGAAAAATATGCAAAAATTTGAAAATTTTGGAAACACGGGTCACACGGTCGTGTGGCCAGACCGTGTAACTAATTGTGATCGTGTGAAAAATCCCGCACCTAAAAATTAATAAGACACATGACAGTGTGGCCAGGCTGTGTGTGCCACACGTTCATGTGGAACAGCCTAAGCTGTGTGCACCTTAAAAAGATTTTGAACAAGGTAAACTTTCATCCAACACCTAGGTTCCAAGCCAAATCAAAATCAACCATTTCCATACTTTAAAAACACATTTAAACTAGCCTAAAACATGCCAAAACAACCAATACTACTAACTTTCAAAAGGGTATGCATAAGAATTTAACATCACATATCTATATCATGTTCACAAAACATCCTCGAAAATGGCAATAAAACACAAATAGACCTGGCACCTAATCAAAACAAACCAAGATAATATTTAAGCCCTATTATATGCCATTTATAACCTTAACCAAAGTAATCGAAAGCTACCAGGACAATGACTGAATAGTGTGATTATGCTCCAACGAAATTCCAACCAATCGAGCTTTGCAATGATCTACAAGAAAGAAAGACAAATACATAAGCATATAATACTTAGTAAGCTCGTGTAAAACATAAACAAGAACTTAGCAAAGAAGCTCTAATTATAAATTTAATGCATTATTCGATTATCATGCTCATGTGTATCTCTAATTCCTATTTTTAATCACCATTCTCACAAGTTGGTGAACTCATACATGAAACATTTGATCATTCCATTTAACACATGATTTACCATGAAATCGCTTTACTTAGTTTAAGCCTTTAATGCCCGTTGAACCAAATGAAACATTGTTAGATACATGGAAACCGTGCTCACACGAGCTGTGGGTCAGGATGTTAATGTACACGATGTTGTGCACACTAGCTATGGAAAATCCGCAACAAATGTAGGACCTCAACCATCGGTAGGACATCCAAGACCAGCACTCGAAAACATATGATCACTAATGACATGTCTTTTGTATCCGAAGTATTCACAAGGTTCAAACGGGGTGTGTT
Source organism: Gossypium australe (assembly GCA_005393395.2). Lineage (NCBI taxonomy): Eukaryota > Viridiplantae > Streptophyta > Magnoliopsida > Malvales > Malvaceae > Gossypium > Gossypium australe. The sequence goes on from CM016623.1 coordinate 110,149,830, forward strand.
TCTATATTATTCTATGAATCTCATAATCCTCGACTAACGCGATCGCACCGATAGAATTGACGACTAATCTGAAACCTTCGCTTTCCCACGATTTAGGTCCAGTTGTTGCGTATCTTTATCTAGATAATAATTTCTTTCAATTACATAATCCAAAAAAAAAAACTTAAAATAACTAATTCAAACCTATAATCCATTTTAAAGTGATTTTACTAAATTACCCTTAACACTTTAATATTTGTGCAATTAAGCCCCTCAACCGAAACTCACAATTTAATTACAATATAAAAAAAACAAGCTAGCCAAATTTTCAATGAGTTCGTTATAACCCAAATCTTCCACTATTTCATATTATTCTCATTGAGATTTACTATTTTCTCAAATAGTTCTTTAAACTCAAAATCATCAAAAATCACTTAACAAAATACTTATAATTAACCATTAGACTCAAGGATCCAACAACTATATTCACAAACTCACCTACTCTCATTCATGGCGAGTCCTTAAACTTTTAACAACTTCACAAATTAACCCATAGGCTAGATTAAGCTAAAACCAACTTAAAAACATAAAAATAATTAGAAACGAACCCCAAAATCTCACCCAAGCTTAGAAAGGAGTTGGTCGAATCTTTCTTGCTCCAAAAATAGAGTTTCTCATGGTTGGGAAGATGATCTTAAAGAAAAAAAATATTTTCTTCCTTTTCACTTAATACCTAATATTACTATATTATTATTAAAATCTATCATACATATATCAATAGTTGGTAACCAAACCATCCACTAACCAATGACATGGTGTCACACCCCAAAATAGGGCCTAAGAGTTTTAGGGGTATTTTAGGAATTTTAGCCTTCGAGTGTTCAGAATTCTATGACATGGCATATCGGTAATGTTTTCAATTATGGTTTTTAGAAAATTAAATCAATTTCTAAAAATGTTTTTTAAATACATTAAATTTTAGAAAAATGACTGATTTATAAAAGAGTCAAAATTGTGAGTTTTTAAGAAGCAATTAGACCAAAATTTAAAAACCAACCTAGTTCTTCTTTCCACCTACAGTTTTTCACGTTAACTCATCCCCAAAACTAGTGTTGCCATCCCTTGATTCTCTCTTACTATTTCAATTAATTTTGAACTCCAATTCCTAATCCTCTTTGATTCCTATCACCCTTGAACCTTAAACCTCTATAAAAGACTAAGAAAAACACCTTAAAATACAATAGTTCCTCTATTGTCAAGCTTTCATGTTTTTTGAGTTTTTGATCAAATGCCTAGATTTTCTTCATCTAAGGTAACGATTCAATTTCTTATGAGTTTTTAATGTTATCTAGTATTTAAAATTACGTTTTTAGTCATTAAAACGCATGTTCTTGATAAAAGCCAAAAATTAGGTCATTAATGGTGGATTTCAGGTTTGTGGATAAAAACTTGATTTTAAATTGTTTTTCAACTTGTTTAAAATGATTAGAAGCTTTCTAAAGTTACTTTGAAGTTTTGTTAAGAAATTCTTGAGTTTTAATGAATTTTCATCATAAAGGCCAAAACTTGTCGAAATATTTTGATACCTTAAAAAGTGTAGTTTTGTATAGTTTAAAAGTTGATAATAAGCCATATATGAATATGTAGATGAACATAATTCGTTTCGTGTGAAAAGATTATGTGTAGACTGAGATATTCGAATCTAAAGTTTTCTATGTTGAAAGTTTTGGTTAAAAGATAAGGTAGCTTAGGCTTATGTTTGTGACTGTTTTAATGAAGTTGATGACTTGTTGAATGTGTGTTTGTGTTTTTCTTGTTAGAACGTCAGAGTCAATAGGACCTTCAACGAGTAAAGATAAAGGCAAAGAAAAGCTTGTCTAAGTTTTTAGTTTTTGGCAAAAGTGTATACTTTGGTTAGTGTTTGGATTAGCTGCTCGTAAGCGATTCATTGTGTTATTTGGGAATTTAGAGGTAGCCTAAATCCCTTCTCTAAATTCTAATTGTAAGTTTTCTTTTACCTATGCTAAATATGTGATAAATATGTTTGTGAATTGTTATAAAATGAGTTTTGATGTGACCAAATATGAACATGTTGGATTGACTGTTGTGACAGTAAATATGAGGGTATGTTACTCATGCCATGTGACAATGTGTATAATGTGCTAATGATATGGTTATGCAGAGAATATGTATGAATAATCAGTAAAGTAATATTTGATGACAATATGGATATTTTGGCCTTGTGACTTAATGAGACCGTTGGATATAGTTGGCATGCCATAGGATTGTGAGTACTCACTTATATATGTTGTGATATTTGGGGCGTTGAAGCTTAGGGATAGTTTTTGGAGAGATAAGGGAATGCGAGCTAAGCTCCATTCACCGGGATATGTGTGTTTGGTGTATTGGAGAGTGTTAGCTATAAGCTACACTTATGGGATATGTTTGACTCTACGAGACTATGTGTGGTGTATTGGAGATCTGTGTATCCGATGAGTCATGATATAGCTCACTTTTATATTTCATAGCTCAAGTGCTAAATTTTCTTTAAAAGTGTATATATGTGTAATGTGATGTATCCCTAAACGAGTATGTGGATGCTATGCAAATTATTATAAATTGCATTTAAATGGGATTATATGTGACTATATGTGATTAATATGTATCGGAATATATGCCTAAATATTCGTCTATAAATGTGTAAAAGGGATACATGAAAGATGATTAAATATGTAAATTATGGCACTAAGTTAAAGACGTTTTGGAAAAATGCTATAAGTTGTTTGGTTGATGCATGACGACTTGTTTGCATAGTGGTTATTCTGAGCATTCACTAAGCTTGTTAAGCTTACCCACTCCTTTTAAACCATTGCAGATAAATAGTGCCAGTGTGAGCGGTGTGGTCTCAAGGAGTGATCCCAGCCAGGAACTTAGTTGCTATTAGTAGGTGTTATTTGTTTAATTGGGTTTTGGGAATAAATGGCAATGTGGTAGATGTTATGTGATTTTACTATGAATGTTAGTTGATTGCATGCATATTAAGATTGGTATTTTGTAGAGTTGAAAATATGATGTTTGGGACTGCCATTTGAGGTATTTTTGTGCGTATTTTATAAGGTATTTGAAGCATGACCTTTGGGACTAATCGAGAAGATCAATGTGCTCTACATGTTATATTTTTAAGGTCTAGAACGGAGGTATCAATATTTGGGCTTTAAAAATGATACCTCTGCTATTTTCAAATTTTAGGAAGTTTATTTTGTTTGTAGGTATCAACATTTTATCTCGAGTATCGATACTCGGGTGAAATTATCGATACTTCGTCTGTGGTACCGATATTTTTTGAAATTTTAGTTTTTGAAAAAATAAACAGTAAGCTAATTTGGTATTGATTTTCCAAGCGGCATCGATACCACTTGAGAGAAAAATCGATACCACTCTTTCAGTATCTATACCTAAGTAACAGTTTGGAAAATTTGTCGATTGGTCTAAATGCATGAATAATTATTTTTATAAGACTATGTAATGTATGTTTAGCATGTAGCGATGATAGCTAAAAAGTAAGATTGACTTAACACCTATATGAATTCTAAATTAGAAGACATTTCTTTTACAATGAGATTTTAAAATGTTGTGTTTGACACGAGATGGTGATGTGGCATCCTGATATTCGAGCTTGGTAACCAGCCCGAGAATAGGGTGTTACATTTGGTATAATTACCATTTAAGTCCACCTATTCCTTTTTCATGGCTATTTGGCATATTTAACTAATAGGATTTAATTTTTGTTGCTTTTACGATTTAATCCTTTTTGCTTAATTAGCAGTTCAAACATTTAAATTTCTTAACTGAAGTTTAATATGACTTTACTAAATGTTCGTAAATATTAAATTAATAATATTTACTGACTCCCTTGTCGGAATTGTGGTCCCAAACCACTATTTCTAACACCATTGAAATTGGGCTGTTACAGTATCGATATTCCTGCTCCAATGGTCACTGAAGTCAACTTTAATTACAAAAAATATTGATACCCTTTTAGTAGGTATCGATACTTGTTGCTGCAGGTGAAGTTAATGACATGGTATTTCATCCCAACAGCTACATTCACTTCTACAACAACCACATCAGTTCGAAATCATTTAAAGGGTATAAATACCATCTTCCAAAGGTTTAGCAATAACAAGAAACATGTGCAAAGCTTAAAGATCAATCAACACAACCTAAAGCTTGTAACACCCCCTAATCCTATACCGTTATTGGAACAGGGTTACGGAGCATTACCGGACCTTTCAAAAATATTATGACCTTATACAAATAAATAACATACATATTGTGAAACAATCATAATGTCCCTTTTATGGGTTCTTGAGGCCCAATATACTTGTTAGAAGTGATTCGGGACTGATTCGAGTGCTCAAGAATTTTTTTGTGAAATTCCAAAATTTTTCTCAAAAATAGGGCTCACATGCCCGTGTGGTCTAGGGACACGACCGTGTGACCCTAAGACATGCCTGTACTTCAGGCCGTGTCCTAATTTATGTGCTCTCTCACTTACCTCACATGGCCAAGCCACACGCCCGTGTGCTGGGCCGTGTGGTCAATTTATTTTTCGAAAATTAGGTGCAGTTTTCACACGGCCAAAGCACATACCAGTGCACGAGGCCGTGTTCTTTACATGGCTGAGACACACGCCCGTGTCTCTGCCTGTGTGGCAAAACTTGAGCATTCTGTTTTAGGAAATTAAAATTGCAGGGGACACACGGCCTAACCACACGCACAAGTAGAAGTTGTGTGTCTCACACGGTCTGGTCACACGCCCGTGTGTTAAGCCGTGTGGACTCAAAATGAGCATTATACTTCAAATTTACCAACCTGCAAATTGAACACCAAGCAATTCAAAAACCAATAATTCAACCAATCTAAACACATGCAAATACATTCAAAACATGTCAAATTAATCATTTTAATTACTTAACCAAATACTCTTATAGGTAATTCACATATAATATCTACACAATTCAATTTAAACATCATTTAAACCATTCCTAAATTTATACCAATTTCAACCAAAACACATTACTTAATTTCATAAACATAGAATATAGGTTTATATATATATATATTTTTTTCAACTCTTATCATATTATAACAACATTTACATTCTTATCCCAAAATGACAAATTCAACATCCTAGGTACATGCCATTTACCAAAAAAAAGTACTTCACCACAATGAGTTCGGTATCAGCCTTGGATGCTGATTCGACAATTTGACTTTAACCTAAGCTGTGCACGAAAACAAACAGTACGCTGAGTATATAACTCAGTGGTATTTCTATAATCCGAATACTTCAAAGGAAATATTGATCGTGTGTCAGAGTCTTGAATGATCGAGCCTAGAAACTAACTGTGACAACGATTAAGGCAAGTGCACCTATCGAACAGTAGTATAGTTAAGTGGCAAGACCGGAATGATCGAGCCTAGAAACTAACTTTCTTTTTATTATTTAGCCTAAGAAATAAAGGAATTTGTTATTTAATCTAAAATTAACTAGCTACTAAGCTAAAGATGCTAAGACAAAGAGAAGGAATTGGGAAAAATACTTGTGGGAAAAACCAATTGATTAAGACAATACCCAAGGAAGAATCCACCTAGACTTCACTTGTTATTTAACTCTGAACCAGACGATTTATTCACTTGACTTGATCCGTATGATTCCCTAATTTATATTAATACCTCTCTCAAGGCCACTAACGTTTAACCCTAGGTTGATTAATTGAAATCTCTTTCTAATTAAAACCCCAAGAATTGCATTAACTCGATCTATGGACTCTCATATTAGGTTTGACCCTAATCCAGCAGATTTTCGTCATCCTATCTCTAGGGTTGTGATCAACTCCGCTTAATTATGCTAGATCTACTCCTAGACAGGGTCTATTCCTCCTCTGCCTAAGCACATCAATACTTGAATTAATATCCTGAAATATCAAAACAAGAATTTAGAACACATAATTAAGAACAAATCAAGTATTTATCATATAGTTCAGAAAACAATAACAAGATCCATCTTAGGTTTCATCCCCCTCAGGTATTTGAGGGGTTTAGTTCATAATTATAAAAGAATACATCTCAGAAGAAAATATAAAACAAAACATAAGAAAACCCTAAAACCCCCTGAAGGAATTGAAGGAGAGATCCTCCGTCTTGAGTATGACTCCGGCTTCTTGAGATGAATCAACTGGCTTCCTTTGAGTAAATCCCACAATTCTGTCCTCTCTAGCTTGGCTCTTCGACTTAACTGGACGCCCCTTGAAGGTTGGCCTCTAGGGTGTTTATATAGGCTTTTGGAATGGCTTTCTTTGCCTCTAAGTACCCTATTCCGAATAGAATTAAAACAGGTCATGTCAGGGACACACCCGTGGCACACGCCCGTGTAAGTCGTATCCAGGCCGTGGTCGGGTCTGTTAAAGAGGCACGACTGTGTGGCTTAGACCCAGGCCGTGTCGATTTCGTACTTTGGCCCATTTATTCCATTTTTGGCCCGTTTCTCATTCTTTTCATCCTCCGGTGCTTTCCTAAGTATAAAACTTGAAATTAATGGATTAGGAGCACCAAATTCCACAATTCAAGGAATAAATCATCCAAAAGTATGCTAAATGTGGGATTAAAATATGTATATATTACAGTTTATCAAATACCCCCACACTTAAGCATTTGCTTGTCCTCAAGCAAAATTCTCAACTCACAATTAAAATGAACTTCCTTGATTCATAATATTCATCAATAATGTTTCATCATAATTCATAGATAATTTTATACATTGATAATTTAAGTAAAAGGGTTCTAAAGATTCAAACAATCAAAGTCATAGTTTTTATAGCACGAAAACATAGGCATTTCCCCTTACCTAAATAATTACCTTTGATTCAAAATCAACAAGAGTTTACATCCTCACTAAAGATTCACTCAAATCACTCGAAGTGTTTAAGGTTCAAAATTAAGCACTCAAAAGTCGAACATGAAAAGTTAATCCCATAGGCTTGCCTGAAAATCAAATCTCCACTACTGTGCAATGAGATGATACACAAATCAAAAGGTCTTTAAAAAGGGTTGTAATGGGGCTCGGGTTAAAGGTGTGGAAAAAGGCTAATTAAAGGGTTAGAATCGAGATTGAATTGATAATTTACCTAACTAGAAAAATGAACATCAATTGAAAACTTGAAACTAACAATACGAGCTTATTCTTTAAGATGTGGAATTTAAACGTATGAGCTCACTTAATTAAAGACTAATGATTAATACACTTTGATTTTTTTAGAACAAATCAATACAATAATAAAAAATGTAGAACATAGTTAGGAAACTGTTCAAAATCAAATCTCGACAAAAAGGGAGTTAAGGAATGGTGATAACAAATACAAAATGGGTTTTGGGATAATATAGTGGGCAAGTCAATAAAAAGGGTTATTAGGATCAAAGGGGTTCACTAGGTGTAACATCCTGAATTTTTCGGCCTATGCGTTTAATGGGTGGATATGTTTAATGTGTTAATCTAAGTGTTAGGGGTCCAAATTAGGCTCAGGCTTAGGTAGAGGCCTTGATTAAAATTATCTGTTTGGGCATTATAGGGTTTAAAAGGTAGTATCTGTGTTTAAAATACCAAAGTGGGCTTGTGGCCCAATATTAGGAGGCGACGCCACACAAGGGAGTAAGGGGCCCAAATTTAAGTTTCATGGAGCCCAATTATTTTAATTTAAGTTAGCTAATTTTTGGCATTAGGGTTAGGTGGAGTGGATGGCAACAAGGCTCAAAAATAGGAGGATTTATGTGAATGAGATAATGTAGATATTATAGTTGATAATATGGAAGATAAAAAGAGAAAAGATAGGAGCTATCTGCAAGGCTAGGTGTTGGCCGAAATTCCATCACCTAGAGGAGGGAAGAAATCGGTTTCTTTATGGCAAAGGGGTGCCGAATTTTCCCTTTTTATTTGCTTAATTTTTAGTTATCAGGAAGGGCACTTTCGGTTTTTCATAGGTAAGTGCCGAAATTTCTATAAATAGGGAGGGTTCTCTTCTTTATTTTTCGCCATTTAGGGTTTCCATCTTTTCTTTCTCTTCTCCTCTGAGTAGAAGTCGAAATTCCTAACCCTATTCCCTCATCTTCACTTTGATTCAAAAGCCGAAACTCCATTATTCTTTTCTCTTCTTTCTTCTAAAAGCCAAAAACTCCATTATTCTTTTCTCTTATTTCTTCTAAAATCTGAAAACTCCATTATTCTTTTCTCTTCTTTCTTCTAAAAGCCGAAAACTCCATTATTCTTTTCTCTTCTTTCTTCTAAAAGCCGAATCTCTATAGATTTCTTCGAATCATCTTCTCTTCCTGATTTTTGCAAAAAGCCGGAATCCTCTGGGAGTAGCCGAATCTTCTCTAGTAAGATCTCTTAGATCTAAAAGCCGGAAACACTAGTTCCTGAATCTCATATCACTTTTCAGGATTTCAAGCCTCTGAACAACACATAGTGTAGATAGCAGCTGTGTTCTAACGGTATCAGGTGTGTAGATCTCTAAACACACTAATAATCTGTATGTATATATATGTGATGGTTAAAAGCCGAAAAATAGGCTGTATGAACAGACGGATTACCCAGAAAGGGTAGGCAAAGGATGCCAGGTATGTGCCATAGAAAATTCTCTATGTGTATCGATGTATGTGAAAGACTGAAATCTCTTAGGTAGTATATTGCTTAATTTTGCATGAATGTATGCATGGGATGGGTTTGATATGGAAAGGGGAAGAGCATGATTGGTCACATGGTGATCGGTGGTAGAAAACCCACGTAATGAAATGTTAGGTCACATGGTGATCGATGGTAGAAAACCCACGTAATGTCGGTGGTAGAAAACCCACGTAATGAAATGTTAGGTCACTTGGTGATCGGTGGTAGAAAACCACGTTAAAATTCCTGATTGATAAGGAGTAGGCAGTATGACTGTCGATATGGTGTGTAGCGGTTGGTGGGTTGATTGTAGAAATCCCCAAGGTGTGATGGTTGGTACGGGTTGGTGTGTAGAGGATGGAATTCTAGGATGGGTTGGGCTTTGCATCATTTATTATCTGTCATGTGATTATGTTTCTTGCCATTGTGTATGGGCCAGGGCTCATAATGTGTTTGTGGGCCTAAGCCTTTTATGTGTTTTCGGGATTTACACACTGAGTCTTGGTGACTCACCCTATTATTTTTCCCTAACTTTTCAGATGAGCAGTAGATCGTGGACATGGGAGCCGAGACGGACTCGAGGGGCCATCAAGTTTTTATTTCTATAGATTATTTTCGGTTTTCCTTTAAGTTTTGTTTTGGGAATATTTAGGTAATAAGGCCCCATAGTATATATTCGCCTAAGTAGTTTTTTTAATATTTGCAACTTATGAATTTATGTCAGGGGTTTATTTATACCAAATAATAATAATACAAGGTTTCTTTTCAAATGTCACTTATTTATTCAAATATTGCCTAATAACTTATGATTTTCTAAAACCAACTTAGCAAAAGATTTTAACGTTCAACTCGTAGCATACCAGATCTGGTCGAAACGTATGGGCCGGGTTTGGGATGTTACACTAGGGGTTAATTGTGAGGGTAAGCTTTTAGTGGAGTAAGTGGGTTAAATCCTGAGTGCCTTTATCATCTCTGTATATCAAATCAATAATGTGGTCTTGACATGTATAATCGAAGCAAGTTCTAGAATAACAAATCAATGTTGACACACTTATAACCAAAAAGTGAGCACGAAAGGATGTATGCTCTAAAAGGCTCAAGATCTCACAAAAATTATGGGTTTTTGATATCAACTTTGTAAATTTTAAACTTCAAGGTAATAATTAGATTCAGGTAGACAACCTAACAAAATTTTAATTTTCTTTAAATCATTACTGCACAATTATCAATGACTTAATCCGAAACATATCAAAGAAAATCATGGATCACAGGAAATTTCATTCTAATTAGTAATATGAGAAAATTACTTAACGACAAGATATCATTCAGGGATTTAAGAATAATGCAGAAAGTTAGGAACTTTCTTGAAATAAATATTCACCCTCCCACACTTAAGATGTACATTGCCCTCAATGTACAAAGATATATATGAAATTTAAGAGATAGGGAGAGGTGAAACTTCCTGAATTTGGATGGCTTCCTTGAGTTGGGAGCGTCGTGGTGTGGTGGCTGCCGACAATCTCTACGCTAGATGAAGAAATTGGGAAGCTCGTAAAGAATTAGCCAGGAAATAATAATAATAATTCAAAATATACTAAATATATATTTAAAGAAAAGAAAGATAAAAAGAAAGAAAATAGAAAGTAAAATAAAATTGTAACGACCCGAATTTGGGCCTAGTTGAATTGGGCCCGTTGGGCTTTAGGCACGGGAGCGTTTAAAATTCTAGAGAACAAGAGAACGACACTAATGCAAGTTGGACCTATTAGGTGAGTGATTTTGGAAGGTTAGGGGGCTTCGATGAAGTCCCGGGTTCAAACTTGGGCTTTAGGAAAATTTTGGTTTTAGGTGAATAAAACCTTGGGACTTGGTAGATAGGCTTTAAGGATAAAATGTGGAGGAAAATGACACAAAAGGAGTTGTGGTCTAGTGGCAAATGGAGCCACATGGGAGACAAGGGAGTGACGCTATAGAGGAAGCAAGGGGTCCAAGGTTCAAGCCTTGGCGCTGGCATTTCATTTTGATTTATTTTTCTTAAGTGAACTTGGACTTTGGCCCATATATTTATATTTAGTTGCACATGATTTTAGACACAAGAGGAGCTTGAGGCTTAGTGGCAAGTGGCGTGAATTGGCTGATGGGAGAGCTTGGGTTCGAATCTCATGACAAGCAAGGGAGTATTTATTTTGCGGATTGGACGACCAGAGTTTGTGTTGGATTTAAACTCTACTGAAGGAGGGATCCCACATCTGAAAGCTAGCAAGAGGGAAGATGAGAAGCTGGTTATATATAGAGCTGTCTATGAGGAGAGGAAGCATACCTTGGTGGCCGTTTGGGCATAGGAGCATTCGAAGCGCGGATTAGCTTCAGACTCCTATCAGGTGTGTATTTCGCCCTACTCTAGTTGTAGAGCGATAAATGCTGAAATGCCAGTCACACAGCTAGATTTGGCTAGATTTGGGCTAAGTGGCTAGATTTGGGCTAAGTGGGCCACACGAGCGTGTGGGCCTATTTGGGCCGAGAATGGGCCCTAGGCCTATTCGCATCGTTATCTCTATTTAGAATACCTTGGTTTACAAAATTACTAAAATACCATTGAATTGTAAAATTACCGAAATACCCCCGATTTACAAAATTACTGAAATACCCCTGATTTGTGAAATTACTGAAATACCCTCGGATTGAAAAATTACCAAAATACCCCTGATTTGTAAAATTACTGAAATACCCTCAGATTGCAAAATTACTGAAATACCCTTGATTTTTGAAATTATCAAAATACCCTCGGATTGCAAAATTACCGAAATACCCCTAATTTGTGAAATTACCGAAATACCCTCGGATTGAAAATTACCAAAATACCCCTAATTTGTGAAATTATTGAAATACCCATGGTTTACGAAATTATCGAAATACCCCCAGTTTATGAAATTACCGAAATACCCCTAATTTACAAAATTACCGAAATACCCTCAATGGGTGAAATTATCGAAATACCCTCGATGGGTAAATTACCGAAATACCCCTAAGGGGTGAAATTATTGTTTTACCCCTAAACGACAAAATGACCGATGTACCCTTGTGGTAGTACTAGAATTGTACGTGTTAATTGTATGGTTGATTATGTTTGAGATGCATGGCATACATGGATTAGTTATGAGTAAAATTACCAAATTACCCCTGTAGGGTAGGATTACCGAAATACCCTTATAGGGAAAATGTCTGTTTTGCCCTTGTGAGTAAATGACTGACTTGTGCTAGGATTTGACTATGATTATGACTATGTTTTAACTGACTTGATTGTGGGCGTGTGACTGATATGCTATTAATATGTGTTGAAATGACTGTTACTGAGCTTGGTCATTTTGCATACACGTGTAATGATTGAGCATGACATACACGACATATTGCATGGGGTTGGGATATTGATGATCAAAGGAAGTGTAATCTGGTGGCTCTGCCACATATTCTGGTGGCTCTGCCATATATTTTGGTGGCTCTGCCACATTCAGTTTAGTAGCTATGCCACGTATATTTTGTTATTCTGGTGGCTTCACCATAAATTCTGCGATGAGCAGCATGACTGCCATCGAGGTGTGTAGCGGATGGAGGGTTGATTGTAGAAATCCCTACAGGTGTGTTGAGCTGGTACGGGTGGTGTGTAGCGGACGGATTATTAGGTTTGGGTTGGGCTGCATACTCTATTTGCATATCTGTTTTGAAATCTGTTATTAGCTTGGGCTAGACCCAATTGATTCTGTTATGGGTTGTGACCCAAATGATATTATAGTGGGCTTGGCCCACGTATGCTCTGATCTGTACTGTACTGTTATGTAAAAGGGCTTTGGCCCAGACTACTTCGGGTTCTGTTTCTATACATTGACTGTTACTCTAGAAAGGGGATTACACACCGAGTTTTCATAAACTCACCCCGTTTTTAACTATGCAGGTAATCCCCAGCCTTAGACAGTTTGGAGCTGCGAGGGACTCGAAGAAGACCACACACTGCTTACATTTTCCGTTTTGATTATCTACTTTGAAATATTTTTATTTGGGTTGTAATAAGGCCTTTTAAAGTTTCCGCACTTTAAATTTTAGATCGGTTTTATTTTAATTAATATCTGTTAGAAGTAAATCACAGCTTTCTGAAATGTTAACTGTTTTAAAACAACACTACGTTTTTGCAACATTTTTTTAAATGGTTTTACGATTTAATCTTTTCGTAAATCAATTACTTTCAGAATTGGCTTCCGCACCTCAAAAAAAAGTTTCGGGAATAAAACTAACGTAACTGAGATTTTACTTAAGCTTTTAAACAATAAGAGTTTTTAATGAAAACATGGTTTTTGAAAAACACTTCAATGTGACACGTCAGATTCGGGCTTAACTTCTAGGCTGGGTTTGGGGTGTTACAAAAATTAAAAGAAAAGATTGATGGACTAAAAAGTCCTTATCGTTAGATGGTTAGCGAGGTGGGTGTGATTTTGAAGGCCGTGGTCGGTGATTCCCAAGCAGCCTTTAGAGCCTAAATCAAAGAAAACAAAATGTAAGAATAAAAATTAAAGACAGGAAAGATAAAGAGATAGAAAATAAAAGAGAAGAGAAAAGAAAAAGAAAAGTTATGCGGACTCAAAGGTCCTTTTCTTGTCGAGTTAATGAAGCAGTCGGCATGAACTTATATAGATCGGTCTCACAGGGGGAGACTGTGCTAGGATCCTTCCATTTCTTCGACATAGATATGGTTAGATCTAGAGTTAGGGGGATGAAGAACAAATGAAAATGAAAATGGAGAGGGGGTATAAAGGATATGGAAGAAGAAGGGAATAGGGGGTAGGTAAGAAGGGGAGAGGGGTGTATTAAATAGAGATTTCAAATTTGGTCCATCCCCACGCCCGTGTACTATAGGCGTGTTGAGTTACACGGCCGTATCTCACAGCCGTGTTGTGCTACGTTCATTTCTCCCATGCCCATGTGCAGGTCGCCACGCCCGTGTTGCTAAAACAGTGTCGACCACGGTTGCATCGCATGGCCGTGGTGTTTAGTTAGGGCTCGTGGCTTGAAGATATTTTTCGTCCTTGGTTCATACTATCTCTGCCATGTCAGTACGAAAATTTGTGGTGTCCACACAGCCACGGCCACGGCTGTGTGCACGGCCTTGTGGTATGGAAATTTGTGTTTCACAAATTGGTTAGTTTGTAGTTAGGTGCTAGAAATCGAAAATATGACATTAGTGAAGTTAGTGCTTGGGTTGCCTCCCGAGAAGCGCTCGTTTAAAGTCTTAAGCTAGACTTACCCTATTTTCATTTCTAAATGAAGGTTCATAGAGCCGAAGCTCCTCTTTCATATCCCTAAAATCTTCACCATTATAAATTTTCAGTCGCTGACTATTTACCTTGAATGTGCCACGAGTTGGATGAGTTACCTCGATTGTGCCATAGGGAAAATAGTTTTAATCATGAATGGACCTGACCACCTTAATTTCAGCTTTCCAGAAAATAATTTGAGCATTGAATTGTATAACAGGACTAAGTCTCCTACTTCGAATTGCTTTGATTGCTTTAAACGAGCATCATGGTGCCGCTTTGTTGCCTCCTTATATAATCGTGAGTTCTCATAGGCATTAGCTCACCATTCATCTAGCTCGTTCAACTGCATCATCCTCTTCTCACATGCGGTTTTAAGATCGTAATTTAAGAATTTTATAGCCTAGAAAGCTTCGTGCTCTAACTCAAATGGTAAATGACAACTTTTTTCGTAGACAAGTTTCTATGGGGATGTTCCTATGGGCGTTTTAAAAGCCGTTCTATAGGCCCATAAAGCATCGTCTACTTTTAGTGCCCAATCTTTCCTGTTTGATTCAACTGTTTTCTCTAGAATACGATTAGCTTCCCAATTTGCTACTTCCACTTGTCCACTGGTTTGAGGGTGATAAGGGGTAGATGTTTTGTGGTGTACTCCAAATTTCTTTAAGACTTTATCAAATTGAATATTACTTTTAATGCCCATAAAGCGGCCGTTAATGTCTTGCTAGCGTAAAAATCGGCTAAAAGTGTTTGTCTCTTCACTGTCCCAAAACTGCACCTACTGCAAAATCACTCGCATCACACATTAGTTCAAAGGGTAAATTCCAATCAGGTGCAATTATAATTGGAGCATTTATTAATTTATATTTGAGGATATTAAATGCATCTAAGCATTCCTGATCAAAATTGAAAGGTACATCTTTTTCTAGTAATTTCGTTAAAGGCATAACTATTTTAGAAAAATCCTTAATAAATCTTCTATAAAATCCAGCATGTCCTAAAAAGCTTCTAATAGCCTTAACTGAACTAGGAGGAGGTAATTTTTCTATGGTTTCGACCTTCGCTTTGTCTACCTCAATCCCTTTACTAGAAATTTTATGTCCTAACACAATCCCCTCTCGAACCATAAAGTGTGTAACACCCCTTACCCGAGACCATCGCCGGAGTTGAGTAAGAGGCGTTACTAGACTTGACTACAAGTTCAGGACATAAAATTTTAAAGCTGTCAAACTGTGTCACGCCGACTAATTTGACTATAAATCGAGTTACAAAACTCAAAATTTAGATCCGTAAATTTTCCTTGAAACTAGACTCATATAAATTTTCACCATAATTTTTCCAGAATTTTTCATGTGGCCAATTAGTACAGTTTATTCATCAAAGTTACCCTTATTACACAGCTTGACAATTCTGACCTGTCTCTACAAAAATGCAGTTATCTCATTGCAAAAATTTCATATACTGTTCTTGTTTATACCAATGAAAAATAGACTCATTAAGGGTTCTACACATATAAACCATGATTCCTAATTATTTTTGTACAATTTTTGACAATTTTTCCAAAACAGAACAGTGACTCACGAATTCATTCAGAGCAGGTCTCACTAAAACTTAATTATCCTATAATATATAAATCTTTTACCTACTCTGTTTCTTTCAGGTAAAAATAGACACAATAAGGTTTAATTTCATATCTCATTCACCTTCAAATTCAATATATCCTATTTTGGTGATTTTTCTAACTCACATCACTGCTGCTACTACAAGCTGTTCTGTTGCATTTTATGAAAGATTAGCTTTTAACCGAACCTACCTACATCCCAAATTCGAGGATTCATTTTGTATGCAAATATTTCTTAACAAAAACGATTTAACCTGGATTAAGTATTTCATAAACATTGCCATTATGAACCAACATATATATCGAAACACAACATCGTACTTACTAAAAATTTAGCCATATTCGCATGGCTATTATATACATATACCTTAAGAGTTCATCAAACAAATACTAAATCTTTCCTATACATGCCTTCTTTTAAAACCAAAATGAAAGAGTACCCAAAATGCAGATTGATAGTGTGAGTGACTTTCCAAACGATCCCGATGAGCTTGTAGCTTGCACCTAATCTATAAAACAGAGGAAACATTTCACACAATAAGCTTGCTAGCTTAGTAAGTCCTAATTTCATAAAAATAACATTTGAATTTCAGCAATTAAATTACTATAATCTAACTTGTGGACTTGTACTCATACTCATTTTCAAACTTAAATTTACATACTCATATTGACAAGTATGGATTCGTAGAAACGATATCTCTTCGCCCACATGCTTATGATCAAAATATTTGTTTATAAACCAACCTTTCGAAACCCAAATTGTCATCGCATAATCATAGGTACATGCATTTATATACTTAAATGTCAATTACTATAACATGGCATCAATTACACAACCACTCATGTGGTCGAACATGCCTAGTCGTGTATCCTCATGTTAGAAGACCAAGATACCACAATCATATCATTCATCAGTAAAGCTAAGAACACATATTAATACCATATTTATATGTATATATTCTACACTTATAACACATGCCATTTGTAATAAATTACTGATTTTCCTTGTCTATTATAAGTAAGAAATTCATTTCTACTTCACATACTCACCTCAGCCGTTAACTCGATGAGTTTACTTTAATTCGCCGTGAACAAAATTTTCGGTTTCTATTTTGTAAAATACATCACCGGCATCAAGCCTGCTAGGCGTAAAAGCCTGAAAAGTAACACCGGCACAAGGCCTGCTAGGCGTAAAAGCCCGATAAATAACACCGGCACAAGGCCTGCTAGGCATAAAAGCCCGATAAATAACACCGGCACAAGGCCTGCTAGGCATAAAAGCCCGATAAATAACACCGGCACAAGGCCTGCTAGGCTCGAAGCCCGAATGTCAGAATAATTTCTTTTTTTCTTTTAAGCCTTTCACATTGCACTGTCACATAACGAACCATATGCATTTATTCACATTACATTAAATATATTTGAAAACAATCCAATCCATCATCATTTCATTCGGCCAACTCATGATTCAACACCAAACTTATACAAATTCTATCATTCATTAGACTTGTAAATAACTTTTAAACACAAGGTAGCTCAAGAACTTACTTATTCACTTTGCCTTAGCCAAAATAAATTCACTTTAATGCTATTCATTTGCATTTGGCTACATCATGAATTTATACTCTAAATTTTCACAATTCATCATTCATTAAGTTCATAATTAATTTATCGACGTATTTTAGCTAAAGGACTTACCTCGGTTGTCGATAGTCCGTGCGAATCGGCTATTCGAGAACCTTCGTCTTTCCCCGGTCTAATTCTGTCTTTCTTTGCTCTTGATCTAAAACACATTAGAATTTAGCTCATTTAATCTCATTTCATCTCAATTTAGTCTCAAAACACCCTAATGGGCAATTTACCATTTTGCCCCTAATATTTCCCATTTTTACAATTTGGTCCAATTTACACAAAACACCAAATAAGCAAAATTTTCCAACTTTATAGCTTGGCCGAATATCCCCTATGGCCATATGTGTCCATGCATTTCGTTTATTTGACATTTTAATCCTTCACAAATTTATTCTTTTCAATTTAGCCCTATATACTCAAAATTACCAAAAATCCCAATACAAAACTTGTAAATCTACAGAACAGCTTGTAGTAGCAGCAGTGATGTGAGTTAGAAAAATCACCAAAAATAGGATATATTGAATTTGAAGGTGAATGAGATATGAAATTAAACCTTATTGTGTCTATTTTTACCTGAAAGAAACAGAGTAGGTAAAAGATTTATATATTATAGGATAATTAAGTTTTAGTGAGACCTGCTCTGAATGAATTCGTGAGTCACTGTTCTGTTTTGGAAAAATTGTCAAAAATTGTACAAAAATAATTAGGAATCATGGTTTATATGTGTAGAACCCTTAATGAGTCTATTTTTCATTGGTATAAACAAGAACAGTATATGAAATTTGTGCAATGAGATAACTGCATTTTTGTAGAGACAGGTCAGAATTGTCAAGCTGTGTAATAAGGGTAACTTTGATTAATAAACTGTACTAATTGGCCACATGAAAAATTCTGGAAAAATTATGGTGAAAATTTATATGAGTCTAGTTTCAAGGAAAATTTACGGATCTAAATTTCGAGTTTTGTAACTCGAGTTATAGTCAAATTAGTCGGCATGACACAGTTTGACAGCTTTAAAATTTTATGTCCTGAACTTGTAGTCAAGTCTAGTAACGCCTCTTACTCAACTCCGGCGATGGTCTCGGGTAAGGGGTGTTACATTTGATTGGTATCAGAGCTTACGGTTTAGTCGATTCTAGGACTACCGTAGCGCGTGTGAGTCTAGCTATACATGCCTTTATTATATGTTGATAGTGTGGTGACTTCTGACAGCCTGAACTTTGTTTTATATAGTAAATGGACACTGATCCTGAAAGAGCCGTAGCTGATGATGTGGAGAGCGTGGCGCCTGACCGTACCCACGGATCAGCGCCGATAGACTCTCGACCTGTTTCGGGTAGCCACGAAGGAGAGACTAAACAAGCCTTTTATCGGATGATGAATGAGTGGTTTGCCCAATTTATTCAAAATAACCCGGCTGTACCCCAACCTCCACCCCCGAATAATCCAACCCCGATTCCTTCAGCTCCCCCGATGTTAGATCCAATGAGATCTAGTAGGCCCCCAGTTGATAAAATCCGAAAATATGGGGCCGAAGAATTTAAAGCTAATGATGATGATGACGCTGAGAGAGCCGAAATGTGGCTTGATAACACTATTCGGGTACTTGATGAGCTGTCTTGTACTCCGGATGAATGTTTGAAGTGTACTATATCCTTACTGCGGGACACTGCATATCACTGGTGGAATACACTAGTATCAGTGGTTCCGAAAGAAAAAGTGACATGGGATTTCTTCCAAACTGAATTTTGCAAAAAGTATATTAGCCAAAGATTCATCGATCAAAAACGAAAGGAGTTCCTTGAGCTGAAACAGGGGCGAATGACCGTAACAGAATATGAAAGAAAATTTGTCAGGCTCAGCCGATATGCTAGAAAGTGTGTTTCTACCGAAGCTATTATGTGTAAAAGATTTGAAGACGACCTAAATGAAGATATAAAGATGTTTGTTGGCATTTTTGAAATCCAAGAGTTTGTAACTTTAGTTGAGAGAGCTTGCAAAGCTGAAGAGCTCGGAAAAGAGAAAAGAAAGGCTGAGACAGAAGCTAGAGACATCCGAAAAAGGTCTTCGGGTAAAGTCTTTCATTCCACGATCAAGAAGCCCAGAGATGACTACAGCCGACAGAAAGCTACTACAGATCCACCTAGACGGGATCGACCTCCTATGAGCTCCCGAGCTACCTCGATAGCCAGTGTTGGTAACGTTCCACAGAATAGAGTTGAATGCAAGCACTGTGGGAAATGGCACTCAGGGAGTTGTAGATTCCATGATCGGTCTTGCTATAAATGTGGATCGTCAGATCATTTTATTAGAGAGTGTCCGAAGTTAGCTGAGCAGAATACAGTTCAGAACACTAAACCGAGCAACGTGTCAATGCGAGGTAGACCACCCAGACATTCAGGCAATGTAGGTGGTAGTTAGAAAGGAACGAAGAACACTACAGATCGATCTGAGGCTAGAGCTCCGGCTAGAGCATATGCTGCGCGAGCTAGAGAGGATGCTTCCTCCCCCGACGTCATTACTGGTACTTTCACTCTTTATGATACTACTGTGATTGCACTAATTGATCCTGGTTCGACTCATTCTTATGTGTGTGAAACTTTAAAATTTGGCAAGACTCTGCTAGTTGAGTCTACCGAGTTTGTGATTCGTGTGTCCAACCCTTTGGGTAGGTATGTGCTTGTTAATAAAGTGTGTAGAGGTTGCCCGTTGATGATTCGAGATTATTGTTTCCCAGCTGATTTAATGTTGTTGCCCTTTGACGAATTTGATATAATCTTGGGTATGGATTGGTTAACTTCACACGAGGCAGTAGTGGATTGTAAAAGAAAGCTTATCGATTTGAAATGTCGAAACGGTGAGACCATCAGAATTAAATCTTGTGACATAAATGGGTTGCCTACAGCAATATCCTCAATGTTAGCCCAAAAGTATGTAAGAAAAAGGTGTGAAGCTTATTTGGCTTATGTACTGGACAATAAAATGTCCGAGGAACAAATTGAGTTGGTATCGGTTGTATGTGAATACCCCGATGTGTTTCCTGAAGAACTACCGGGCTTACCCCCAGTGCGAGAGATTGAGTTCGGCATTGAGTTAGTGCCAGGGGCGACTCCGGTTTCAATAGCTCCGTACCGAATGGCGCCTACTGAGTTAAAAGAATTGAAAGCGCAGTTGCAAGAGTTGACAGATAGGGGCTTCGCACGACCGAGTTTCTCTCCTTGGGGTGCACCGGTTTTATTTGTGAAAAAGAAGGATGGGACTATGAGAATATGTATCGATTACCGGCAACTAAACAAGGTGACTATAAAGAATAAGTACCCGTTACCTCGGATTGACGATTTATTTGATCAGTTGAAGGGGGCTTCGGTGTTTTCGAAGATAGATTTGAGATCGGGCTATTATCAATTGCGAGTCAGAGATTCAGATGTGCCAAAGACTGCATTCCGAACGAGGTACGGACATTATGAGTTTTTAGTTATGCCATTTGGACTCACTAATGCACCTGCTGTTTTTATGGATCTAATGAACCGAGTCTTCCGACAGTTTTTGGATCGGTTTGTAGTAGTGTTTATTGATGATATATTGATCTACTCCAAAAATGAAGCAGAACACGTTGAACATTTGAGAGTAGTACTACAAACCTTGAGAGATCAACGGTTATATGCAAAGTTCAGTAAGTGTGAGTTCTGGATGAACGAAGTCAGCTTCTTGGGTCATGTGGTTTCGGTGTCAGGTATTCGGGTGGATCCAAACAAAATAGCAGCCATACTTGATTGGAAACCACCAAAGAATGTTTCCGAGATCCGAAGTTTTCTAGGCCTTGCGGGATATTATAGACGATTTGTAAAAGGTTTTTCCGTAATAGCTGCACCCTTGACGAGACTACTACAAAAAGATGTCAAATTTGAGTGGTCAGAAAAGTGTCAGAAAAGTTTCGAGCAGTTGAAAGCCCTTTTAACCGAGGCTCCAGTGTTAACTCAGCCTGAATCGGGTAAAGAATTTACTATTTTTAGTGATGCTCCCTTGAATGGGTTGGGTTGCGTTTTAATGCAAGAAGGCAAGGTGATAGCCTACGCTTCAAGACAATTGAAGCCACATGAAAAAAATTATCCAACTCACGATCTGGAGTTAGCAGCCATTGTGTTTGCATTGAAAATTTGGCGTCACTATTTATTCGGTGAAAAATGTCATGTTTATTCAGATCATAAAAGTCTAAAATATTTAATGACTCAGAAAGATCTAAATTTGAGACAACGCCGATGGTTAGAATTGCTGAAAGACTATGAATTAGTGATTGACTACCATCCGGGGAAAGCTAATGTTGTTGCGGATGCGTTAAGTCGAAAGTCATTATTTGCTCTTCGTGCATTAAACGCACGGGTGGCTATGTCTGATGATGGTTCGATCATAGCTGAGTTACAAGCAAGGCCGATGTTTATTCAGCAAATTTGTGATGCACAGAAAGTTGACGAAAAGTTAGTTGCTATTCGGATTCAGTGTGAAAACGCTACAGAATCAGATTTCCAGATAGATGCAAATGATTGTTTGAATTATAAAAGTCGATTGTGTGTTCCGATGAACTCAGATTTGATACAGATGATTCTGAGTGAAGCCCATAATGGCCGAATGTCGATACACCCGGGTAGCACGAAAATGTATAATGATTTGAAACAGTTCTATTGGTGGCCTGACATGAAACGAGATATATCTGAATTTGTCTCCAAGTGCTTAATCTGTCAACAAGTGAAAGCTGAGCATCAGGTACCATCCGGATTACTTCAGCCAATCATGATACCCGAATGGAAATGGGATAGAATTACCATGGATTTTGTATCCGGTCTCCCTATGACACCTAGTAAGAAAGATGCCGTATGGGTTATCGTTGATAGACTGACTAAATCAGCTCATTTTGTGCCGGTACGTACCGACTATTCACTTGACAAACTCGCCGAATTGTATGTGTCGCAGATTGTAAGATTGCACGGTGTACCGAGTTCCATTGTTTCAGATAGGGACCCAAGATTTACATCGCGGTTCTGGAAGAAATTGCAAGATGCTTTAGGTACTAAACTTCATTTTAGTCAGCCTTCCATCCGCAAACAGACGGTCAGTCTGAGCGAACTATTTTGATACTTGAGGACATGTTGAGGTGTTGCGTTCTCGAGTTTGAAGGTACGTGGGAACGATACCTACCTTTGATCGAATTTGCTTACAATAATGGCTTTCAATCTAGCATAAAAATGGCACCTTATGAAGCCTTATATGATCGAAAATGTCGCACACCGTTGTATTGGACAGAGTCAGTGAGAATGAGATACATGGGGTTGATTGGATTAAAGAAACTGAACAGAAGGTGGTTGTAATTAGAAGTAATTTGAAAGCTGATTCGGATCGTCAAAAGTCCTATGCCGATTTAAAACGAAAGGACATTGAATTTCAGGTCGGAGATCGGGTGTTCTTGAAAGTTTCTCCGTGGAAGAAAATACTCCGATTCGGTCAGAAAGGCAAGTTGAGTCCGAGATTTATCGGACCGTATGAAATCATCGAGCGTATAGGGCCTGTTGCTTATCGATTGAAACTGCCCCTTGACTTAGAAAAGATACACAATGTATTTCACGTTTCGATGCTTCGCAAATACAGATCGGATCCGTCCCATGTGATCACCCCGTCAGAGATTGAAATTCGATCTGATTTGACCTATGATGAGGAACCGATCCGTATCTTAGCTCGGGAAACCAAAGAGTTAAGAAATAAAAGGGTTCCATTAGTAAAGATTCTATGGAATCATCACGGAGTTAAAGAGGCTACGTGGGAGCCTGAAGAGTCAATGAGGCAACAATATCCGAACTTATTTAACGGTAAGATTTTCGGGGACGAAAATCCTTAAGGGGGGAGAGTTGTAACAGACCAATTTTGACCCAAATCGGAACGGTGGTTTTGGGACCACGAATCCGAGCCTGAGAGATATTTTAATATTATATTTTGTGTTTTTTATATGTGATTTAGTGAGTGTGAAAATTTCGTAGAAAAATTTAGTCGTTTAAGTGCTCAATTTGATAAAAAGGATTTAATCGAGAAAAGCGCAAAAGTTGCATGCTAAAGTGAAGAGTACTAAATTGATTGTGGCTTTTTAAGTGGGTGTACCAAAAGGGCAATTAGCCCATTCACCATAGTAAGGGACGGCAATGGGCTTTTATAAGTCCAAATTACATGTTAATTTAGTTTATTACCAAGTTATATTAGAATATTAAGTAATAATGTTAAATTATATGTGAAATACAACATTATTATAATAAGAATGAGTGGGAAGAAAGAGAACATCACATTGTTCATCTTCTTGGCCGAATTTTTGAGGAGAAAAACTCCATTGTTGGAGCTTGAAGTTTCGGCAACTTAGAGCTTGATTTGGGGTAGGTATTTTGCTTAGTTTTTGATAAATTTTACGTTTTTGAGATCGTTGCTTCGTATATTACCCGACCCATGTCTAAATTTTTGAAAATACTATGTATGTAGGATTCGGCCATTAACAAGCTTGGATAGTTTTGATGTTTGATGATTTTAAATTAAATGTATGTTAAAGATTTACAAGTTTTGTATTGGGATTTTTGGTAATTTTGAGTATATAGGGCTAAATTGAAAAGAATAAATTTGTGAAGGATTAAAATGTCAAATAAACGAAATGCATGGACACATATGGCCATAGGGGATATTCGGCCAAGCTATAAAGTTGGAAAATTTTGCTTCTTTGGTGTTTTGTGTAAATTGGACCAAATTGTAAAAATGGGAAATATTAGGGGCAAAATGGTAAATTGCCCATTAGGGTGTTTTGAGACTAAATTGAGATGAAATGAGATTAAATGAGCTAAATTCTAATGTGTTTTAGATCAAGAGTAAAGAAAGACAGAATTAGACCGGGGAAAGACGAAGGTTCTCGAATAGCCGATTCGCACGGACTATCGACAACCGAGGTAAGTCCTTTAGCTAAAATACGTCGATAAATTAATTATGAACTTAATGAATGATGAATTGTGAAAATTTAGAGTATAAATTCATGATGTAGCCAAATGCAAATGAATAGCATTAAAGTGAATTTATTTTGGCTAAGGCAAAGTGAATAAGTAAGTTCTTGAGCTACCTTGTGTTTAAAAGTTATTTACAAGTCTAATGAATGATAGAATTTGTATAAGTTTGGTGTTGAATCATGAGTTGGCCGAATGAAATGATGATGGATTGGATTGTTTTCAAATATATTTAATGTAATGTGAATAAATACATATGGTTCGTTATGTGACAGTGCAATGTGAAAGGCTTAAAAAAAAAAAAGAAATTATTCTGACATTCGGGCTTCGAGCCTAGCAGGCCTTGTGCCGGTGTTATTTATCGGGCTTTTATGCCTAGCAGGCCTTGTGCCGGTGTTATTTATCGGGCTTTTATGCCTAGCAGGCCTTGTGCCGGTGTTATTTATCGGGCTTTTACGCCTAGCAGGCCTTGTGCCGGTGTTACTTTTCAGGCTTTTACGCCTAGCAGGCTTGATGCCGGTGATGTATTTTACAAAATAGAAACCGAAAATTTTGTTCACGGCGAATTAAAGTAAACTCATCGAGTTAACGGCTGAGGTGAGTATGTGAAGTAGAAATGAATTTCTTACTTATAATAGACAAGGAAAATCAGTAATTTATTACAAATGGCATGTGTTATAAGTGTAGAATATATACATATAAATATGGTATTAATATGTGTTCTTAGCTTTACTGATGAATGATATGATTGTGGTATCTTGGTCTTCTAACATGAGGATACACAACTAGGCATGTTCGACCACATGAGTGGTTGTGTAATTGATGCCATGTTATAGTAATTGACATTTAAGTATATAAATGCATGTACCTATGATTATGCGATGACAATTTGGGTTTCGAAAGGTTGGTTTATAAACAAATATTTTGATCATAAGCATGTGGGCGAAGAGATATCGTTTCTACGAATCCATACTTGTCAATATGAGTATGTAAATTTAAGTTTGAAAATGAGTATGAGTACAAGTCCACAAGTTAGATTATAGTAATTTAATTGCTGAAATTCAAATGTTATTTTTATGAAATTAGGACTTACTAAGCTAGCAAGCTTATTGTGTGAAATGTTTCCTCTGTTTTATAGATTAGGTGCAAGCTACAAGCTCATCGGCATCGTTCGGAAAGTCACTCACACTATCAATCTGCATTTTGGGTACTCTTTCATTTTGGTTTTAAAAGAAGGCATGTATAGGAAAGATTTAGTATTTGTTTGATGAACTCTTAAGGTATATGTATATAATAGCCATGCGAATATGGCTAAATTTTTAGTAAGTACGATGTTGTGTTTCGATATATATGTTGGTTCATAATGGCAATGTTTATGAAATACTTAATCCAGGTTAAATCGTTTTTGTTAAGAAATATTTGCATACAAAATGAATCCTTGAATTTGGGATGTAGGTAGGTTCGGTTAAAAGCTAATCTTTCATAAAATGCAACAGAACAGCTTGTAGTAGCAGCAGTGATGTGAGTTAGAAAAATCACCAAAAATAGGATATATTAAATTTGAAGGTGAATGAGATATGAAATTAAACCTTATTGTGTCTATTTTTACCTGAAAGAAACAGAGTAGGTAAAAGATTTATATATTATAGGATAATTAAGTTTTAGTGAGACCTGCTCTGAATGAATTCGTGAGTCACTGTTCTGTTTTGGAAAAATTGTCAAAAATTGTACAAAAATAATTAGGAATCATGGTTTATATGTGTAGAACCCTTAATGAGTCTATTTTTCATTGGTATAAACAAGAACAGTATATGAAATTTGTGCAATGAGATAACTGCATTTTTGTAGAGACAGGTCAGAATTGTCAAGCTGTGTAATAAGGGTAACTTTGATGAATAAACTGTACTAATTGGCCACATGAAAAATTCTGGAAAAATTATGGTGAAAATTTATATGAGTCTAGTTTCAAGGAAAATTTACAGATCTAAATTTCGAGTTTTGTAACTCGAGTTATAGTCAAATTAGTCGGCGTGACACAGTTTGACAGCTTTAAAATTTTATGTCCTGAACTTGTAGTCAAGTCTAGTAACGCCTCTTACTCAACTCCGGCGATGGTCTCGGGTAAGGGGTGTTACAAAGTGACGCTTTTCCCAATTTAGAACAAAGTTCGTTTCCTCACATCTCATTAGAACTTGTTTTAGATTTTTAAGGCAAAGATGAAAAGAATTACCAAATACTAAAAAATCATCCATAAATACCTCCATAATGTCTTCTACAAGTTCATCAAAGATGGCCAGCATGCGGCGCTGAAAAGTAGCAGGAGCATTACATAATCCAAAAGGCATTCTACGATAAGCAAACGTACCGTATGGACATGTGCATGTTTTCTTTTCTTGATCCTCAAGGGCTATTGGGATTTGAAAGTATCCGGAGAGTCCGTCCAGGAAACAGTAGTACATATGCCCAGATAATCTTTCTAACATCTGATAAATAAAAGGCAAAGGAAAGTGATCTTTTCTGGTAGCGTTGTTCAACTTTCTATAGTCAATACAGACTCTCCAACCTGTGACTGTTCTTGTAGGAATCAATTCATTCTTTTTGTTGGCTACTACAGTCATGCCTCCTTTCTTTGGAACGACCTGCATAGGACTTACCCAAGTACTGTAAAAAATAGGATTAATTATTCTAGCATCTAGAAGATTAATTACCTCAGCTTTAACAACTTCTTTTACATTGGGATTCAATCGTCTTTGAGGTTGCACGCATGGTTTAAACTCATCTTCCATTAAAATTTTGTGAATGCAGAATGATGGGCTTATTCCTTTGATGTCAGAAATTTTCCAAGCTATGGCTCTTTTATGTTCCCTTAGTACCTGTAGCAACTCGTTTTTCTCTTCGAGTTCCAGTTCTGAAGAGATAATTACTGGTAACGTGGAATTACCCCCGAGGAAAGTATATTCTAAGTGGTTTGGTAACTATTTTAATTCTAATTTCACTGGCTCATCAATAGAGGGTTGTTGTTTTAGTTCGTCGTTGATTTCAATGCCCTCTTCTTTCTTTTTTTAGAGGAAGGTGTATTAGAATTCAACTCATCGATGTCATCATCTACCCCCTCACCTTGGGTAAGACACAGTTCTATCGTGTCGTCATGTATGATTTCCTGTAAAGAGTCTTGAATAAAATTATCAATTACATCAACAAAATAACAGGAATCATCTTGTTCTCTAGAATATCGCAAAGCATCGTAAATTTGAAAAATAATTTCTTCGTCGCCTACCCTAAGCGCAAGTTTACCATCACCTACATTAATAGCAGCCCTAGCAGTAGCTAAAAAGGGACGCCCTAAAATTAAAGGTACCTCCACGTCCTCATCCATGTCAAGCACAAAAAATCAACAGGGAATATGAATTTATCAACTTTTACCAGAATATCTTCAATAACTCCCCTAGGATATTTAATAGATCTGTCAGCTAGCTGAATACTCATCCTAGTAGGTTTTGGTTTCCCAAGACCAAGCTGTTTGAACATTTTATAAGGCATTAAATTAATACTAGCACCTAAATCAGCTAATGCTTTCTCAATATTTAAACTACCAATTAAACAGGGAATAGTGAAACTTCCTGGATATTTCAATTTGGTTGGTAGTTTATTTTGGAGGATGGCTGAACATTCTTCGTTAAGTTCCATGATTGATATCTCTTCAAACTTCCTTTTATTTGTTAGAAGCTCTTTTAGGAATTTTGCGTATGTCGGCATCTGCGAAATAGCTTCAACAAAAGGTAGGTTAATATGTTATTGTTTAAAAAGTTCAAGAAATTTACCGTATTGTGCATCTAATCAGTCTTTCTTCAATTTTGCCGAATATGGGATTGGTGGTTTACATTCTTCACGTACTGGTGTTACATTCTCAACTTCCTCATCTTTTGCCTTATCAGTTTCGTGTGGTATCTTCTTTTTTTGTTTCAACTAAGTCCTTTCCACTTCTTAGTGTAACTGCCTTCACCTGCTCTTTTTCCCTAGGTAAACTTTCTGGTCGCCTTTCAGAAACTAACTTAGTTAGTTGTCCAATTTGATCCTTAAGCCCTTGAACCGATGCTTGCTGATTGTTCAATATCGTTTCGGTATTTTGGAAACGGGTTTCTGACACTTCTATAAATTTTTTTCAGTATCTCTTCAAGGTTTGGCTTCTTTTCTTGTGGGTAGGATTGTTGTCTTTGGTTTCCTTGAATACCCCATGAGAAATTGGAATGGTTCCTCCAACCTGGATTGTAAGTACTACTATAAGGGTTATTTTGAGGTATAGAATTGTTACCCATATAGTGAACTTGTTCATTTTCAGCACTCGGGTTGTAAGGCAGATATTTTGTGTTGTTCATCCAACCTCCATTCGTATTGCACCGCATAATTGAATGTACCTGCAAAGAATCACATAAACCATCAATCTTTTTATTTAACAATTCTACCTGATTTGATAGCATGGTTACTGCGTCGAGGTTGAAAGCACTAGCGGTTTTTGTTGGTTTTATTCTCGTGACTTGCCACTGATAGTTATTCAGTGACATCTCTTCAGTGAATCCATAAGCAGCCTCAGGTGTTTTGTTATTCAAGGTTCCGCCGGTGGCTGAATCAATCAATTGTCTCGTTGAGGGGTTCACACTGTTGTAAAAGGTTTGGACTTGTAGCCACAAGGGTAATCCACAATGTGGGCACCTTCTCAATAGATATTTGTATCTCTCCCATGCATCGTAAAGTGTCTCTAAATCCATCTGCACAAAAGAAGAGATATCATTCCTTAACTTGGCCGTTTTAGCCGGCAGAAAATATTTCAATAAAAAATTTTCAGTCATTTGTTCCGTGTACTGATTGATCCTCGTGGAAGAGAATTCAATCACTGTTTGGCTTTATTCCTCAAAGAAAAGGGAAATAACCGAAGATGGATGGCATCATCAGAAATGCCATTTATTTTGAAAGTATCGTAAAATTCTAGGAAATTCGCCAAGTGATTGTTTGGATCTTCATCCTGCAAACCATCAAACTGAACAAATTGCTGTATCATCTGAATTGTGTTAGGTTTCAGTTCAAAATTATTTGCAGCAATAGTAGGTCTAACAATACTTGACTCAATTCCTGTTAAATTAGGTTTAGCATAATCATACATAGTTCGAGGAGCATGATTTTCGGCCACCTCTGGAGGTGGCGGATTATTTTCAACCATCTCTTCGTTGGTATTGGTTTTGACTTCTTGCTCTTCTTCTATGTAATTTAAGCTTCGCCTTATTTCTCTACGATCCCTGCGAACAATACCTTCAATATCACTGTCATAAATTAGGGGTCCTGTCGGGTTCCTTCTAGTCATAAACTAGAGGTACCTACTAAAAATAAATAAAATAAGGAAAATTAGCAAAGTTAAAAGCAAAATAAAAATAACAGTAAATTGCAAAAATAAAAATGGCTAAAGTAATAAAAATTGAGCGTTCTTAATATTTTAGTTCCTTGGCAACGGCGCCAAAAACTTGATCGTGTGTTAGAGTTTTGAAAATTTATATAAAGAATGATCAAGCCTAGAAACTAACTGTGACAACGGTTGAGGCAAGTGCATCTATCGAACAGTAGTATAGTTAAGTGGCAAGACCAGAATGTCAAACCCAAAGGAACCAAAAGTACTAATACTAACTTTCTTTTTATTATTTAGCCTAAGAATTAAAGGGATTTGTTATTTAATCTAAAATTAACTAACTACTAAGCTAAAGATGCTAAGACAAAGAAAAGGAATTGGGAAAAATACTTGTGGGAAAAACCAATTGATTAAGACAATACCCAAGGAAGAACCCACTTAGACTTCACTTGTTATTTAACTCTGAACCAGATGATTTATTCACTTGACTTGATCCTTAGGATTCCCTAATTTATATTAATACCTCTCTCGAGGCTACTAACTCTAACCCTAGGTTGATTAATTGAAATCTCTTTCTAATTAAAACCCCTAGAATTGCATTAACTCGATCTATGGACTCCCATATTAGGTTTGACCCTAATCCAGCAGATTTTCGTCATCCTATCTCTAAGGTTGCGATCAACTCCGCTTAATTATGCTAGATCTACTCTTAGAAAGGGTCTATTCCTCCTCTGCCTAAGCACATCAATACTTGAATTAATATCCTAAAATATCAAAACAAGAATTAAGAACACATAATTAAGAACAAATTAAGTATTTATCATATAGTTCAGAAAACAATAACAAGATCCATCTTAGGTTTCATCCCCTCAGGTATTTGAAGGGTTTAGTTCATAATTATAAAAGAATACATCTCAGAAAAAAATATAAAACAAAACATAAGAAAACCCTAAAACCCCCTAAAGTAATTGAAGGAGAGATCCTCCGTCTTGAGTATGACTCCGGCTTCTTGAGATGAATCAACTGGCTTCTTTTGAGTAAATCCCACAATTTTGTCCCCTTTGGCTTGGCTCTTCGGTTTAACTGGACACTCCTTGAAGGTTGGCCTCTAGGGTGTTCATATAGGCTTTTGGAATGGCTTTCTTTGCCTCTAAGCCACACGCCAGTGTAAGTCGTATCCAGGTCGTGGTCGGGTTTGTTAAAGAGGCACGGCTGTGTGGCTTGGGCCCAGGCCGTGTCGATTTCGAACTTTGGTCCATTTACTCCATTTTGGCCCGTTTCTCGTTCTTTTCATCCTCCGATGCTTTCCTAAGTATAAAACATGAAATTAAAGGATTAGGAGCACCAAATTCCACAATTCAAGGAATAAATCATCCAAAAGTATGCTAAATGTGGGATTAAAATATGTATATATTACGGTTTATCAAATATCATTATAAAACATACACTTTTAACCAAATATAAACATTAGCCAATCAATAATTCATTTTATACATTTAACCTTCATTTTTCATCAATAGCCAATTCAAATATCTTTTCTCACTTTAATTCTGATAAACCATAATTTATACATATTTTTACCCCATGCTTGGCTTATTTTTGGACGAATTTTCATTAGATTTGATGAATTTGATGCTACTAATCCTTTAATTTCATGTTTTACACTCAGGAGAGCTTAGGGAGTCGAAAAAAATGAGAAACGGGCCAAAAAGGGGCAAAATGGGCCTACCTAGGAAATCAACACGGCATGGACCATCGAACACGGCCGTGTGTTACGAGCAGGATCAAACACGGCCTGGAATGTTTCACACGTGTAGACCACACGGCGGTGTATGCCGAGCAAAAGTGAGCACGGCCTAAGGCCATCAAACACGGGCGTGTCACACGGACGTGTCCTTACCGTACCTAGGTTTAATTCTATTCGGAAAGGGGCTACTTGTGGGCCAAGAAAGGCATCCCAAAGCCTATATAAACACCCTAGGGGACAACCTAAAGGAAAACGTCGAGTAGACACCGAGTAGAAGGCAAAAGATACTCGAAGACAGCCGTCGGGAGCATCTTAGGAGAAGGATCTCCATCAAGAATGAAGATCTCCTATCAGTTTCTTTA
Source organism: Gossypium australe (assembly GCA_005393395.2). Classification (NCBI taxonomy): domain Eukaryota; kingdom Viridiplantae; phylum Streptophyta; class Magnoliopsida; order Malvales; family Malvaceae; genus Gossypium; species Gossypium australe. The sequence continues at coordinate 110,181,610 of CM016623.1, forward strand.
GAAGTTTTTGGGTTTTCTTATGTTTTTTTGGTTTCCCTATTTTAAGATGTTTCCCTCTATCAGTATGAACTAAACCTCTCAAATACCTGAGGGGATGAAACCTAAGACATATCTTATTATTATTTGATTTATAAGATAAATAATTATTCTTATTCTTAATTGTGAGTTCTTATTATTGTTTTGATAATTCAAGTTATTGATTCAAGTCGAATGTGCTTATTCAGTGGAGCAAAAATCCCTGTTTAAGAGTAGATCAACACAATTAAGCGGAGTTTATTGCAACCCTAGAAATAGGGCGACGAAAATCTGCCGGATTAGAGTCAAATCTAATAAGGGAATCCATAGATCGAGTTAATGCGACAATAAGGGTTTTAATTAGAAAGAGATTTCAATTAATCAACCTAGAGTCAGTTATTTTTAGTCTTGAAAGAGATATTAACATAAATCAGGAATTTCTACGAATTAAGTCAAGTGAATAAATCATATGAATCAAAAGTAATAAGTGAGGTCTAGGTGGATTCTTCCTTGGGTATTGCCTATATCATAAAGATTGTCTAAAAAGTATTTTCCTAATTCATTCTCTGTCGTGCTTCTAGTTAATTAGTTTAGTTTAAAAGAAATTACTCCAATTCCTAGGCTAGATAATAAAAAGATAGTAATTATTAGTACTCTTGGTCCTTGTGGATACGATATTACCGGTCCTACCATAACTATACTATTGAACAATAGGTGCGCTTGCCTTTATTGTGATCATAGTTAGTTTTAGACACATCAAGTTTTTGGCATCATTGCTAGAGACTAAGATATTAGGAACACTAAATTTTTATTATTTTAGCCATTTTATTTATTTGCAATTTATTTTTATTTTAACTTTTCTAATTTTTCTTTTATTTGCTTCTGGCAGGTAATTTTAGTTTATGAGTAGAAGAAACCCGTCAGGACCCTTCATTTTTGATAGTGAGATAGAACATACTGCTCGCAGAAATCGAAGAGAAATAAGGCGAAGCCTACAATACATGAAACCAATACTATCGAAGAGATGGCCGATAATAATCCGCTACCTCCTGTGGTTGCCGCAAACCCGGTGAATCTAAATCCTGCTCCTCGTACTATGTATGGTTATGCTAAACCTAATTTAACAAGAATTGAATCAAGTACTGTTACACCTACTATTGCTGCAAATAATTTTGAACTGAAACCTAACACTATACAGATTATTCAGCAATTTGTTCAGTTTGATGGTTTGCAGGATGAGGATCCAAACAATCACTTGGCGAATTTTCTGGAATTCAGCGATACTTTCAAAATTAATGGCATTTCTGATGATGCCATCCGCCTTCGGTTGTTTCCCTTCTCTTTGAGAAATAAAGCTAAACAGTGGTTGAACTCATTACCACGAGGATTAATCACTACATGGGACCAAATGACAGAAAAATTTTTACTTAAATATTTTTCGCCAGCTAAAATGTCCAAGTTGAGGAATGATATTTCTTATTTTGTGCAGATGGATCTAGAAACACTCTACGATACATGGGAGAGATATAAGGATCTACAAAGGAGATGCCCTCACCATGGGTTACCTTTGTGGCTATAGGTTCAAACCTTTTACAATGGTGTGAACCCCTCAACTAGGCAGTTGATTGATTCAGCCGTCGATGGAACCCTAAATAACAAGACCCCTGAAGCGGCTTATGAGTTTATAGAGGAGATGGCACTGAATAACTATCAGTGGCAAGTTATGAGAACAAAGTCGATAAAAGCCACCAGTGTTTTTAACCTCGACGCAGTTACCATGCTATCAAACCAGGTAGAGCTTTTAAATAAAAAGATTGATGGTTTGTGTGGTTCTTCGCAGGTACATCCAGTGATGCAGTGCGATACAAATGGGGGAAGGACGAACAATTCAGAATATCCATCTTACAACCCTGGCATAGAAAGTGAACGGATGAACTATATGGGTAATAATTCTATAAACAACCCTTCTAGTAACACTTACAATCCAGGTTGGAGGAACCACCCAAATTTCTAATGGGTTGGCCAAGGAAATCAGAGACAACAACCCCCTCCAGGCTTTCAACAGCAACCCTACCCACAAGAGAAAAAATCGAACCTTGAAGATATGCTAGCAAAGTTTATTTTGGCATCAGAAACTCATTTCATAATACCGAAATGGCGTTGAAAAATCAGCAAACATTAATTCAAGGGCTTAAAAGTCAAATAGGATAGTTGACCAAGTTAGTTTCAGAATACCGAACCTAAACCAAAAGAGCAAGTGAAGGCAGTAACACTAAGGAATGTGAAGGTATTGGTTGAAGCGAAAAAGAAGATGCCGCAAGAAACTGATAAGGAAAAAGGTGAGGAAGTAAACGAGAATGTAACACCGGTACTTAAAGAATATAAACCACTGATCCCATATCTGACAAAGTTGAAGAAATACTGCATAGACGCACAATATGGTAAATTACTTGAACTTTTTAAACAATTACATATTAACTTACCTTTTGTTGAATCTATTTCGCAGATGCCGACATACGTAAAATTCCTAAAAGACCTTTTAACAAACAAAAGGAAGTTTGAAGAGCTATCGACCGTAGAGCTTAACGAGGAATGTTCAGCTATTCTCCAAAATAAGCTACCAACCAAACTGAAAGATCCAGGAAGTTTCACTTTTCCCTGTGTAATTGGTAGTTTAAATATTAAGAAAGCATTAGCTGATTTAGGTGCCAATATTAATTTAATGCCTTATAAAATGTTCAAGTAGCTTGGTCTTGGGGAACCAAAACCCACTAGGATAAGTATTCAATTAGCTGATAGATCTATTAAATATCCTAGGGGAATTATTGAAGATGTTTTGGTAAAAGTTGATAAATTCATATTCCCTGTTGATTCTGTTGTGCTTGATATGGATGAGGACGTTGAGGTGCCTTTAATTTTAGGATGCCCATTTTTAGCTACTGCTAGGGCTGCTATTAAAGTAGGTGATGGTAAACTTGTGCTAAGGGTAGGTGACGAGAAAATTATTTTTAAAATCTATGATCCATGCGATATTCTAGAGAGCAGGATGATTCCTATTATTTTATTGATGCTATTGACATTTTATTCAAGATTCTTTTCAGAAAATCATATATGAAGACACGTTGGAACTATGTCTTAACCAAGGTGAGGGGGCAGATGACGATACCAATGAGACAAGGGAAATAAAAAGTGAGTTAAATTCTAATACTTCCTCCCTAAGGCAAAAGAAGTATGAGGGCATTGAAATAAATGACAAACTAAAACAAAAACCCTCTATTGAAGAACCTCCCAAACTGGAATTAAAACAGTTACCAAACCACTTAGAGTATGCATTCCTCGAAGATAATTCTACACTACCAGTAATCATCTCTTCATAACTGGAACCCAAAGAGAAAGACGAGTTGCTACAGGTACTAAAGGAGCATAAAAGAGCCATAGCTTGGAAGATTTCTAACATTAAAGGGATAAGTCCATTGTTTTGCACCCACAAAATTTTAATGGAAGATGAATATAAACCATGTGTGCAACCTCAAAGACGATTGAATTCCAACATGAAGGAAGTTGTTAAGACTAAGGTAATTAAACTTCTAGATGCTGGAGTTATTTATCCTATTTCTGACAGTACTTGGGTAAGTCCTGTACAGGTTGTTCCAAAGAAATGAGGCATGACTGTTGTAGCTAACAAAAAGAATGAACTGATCCTAACGAGAACAGTCACAGGTTGGAGAGTCTGCAGTGACTATAGGAAGTTGAACGATGCCACGAGACAAGATCACTTTCCTTTACCTTTCATTGATTAGAAGTTAGAAAGATTATCTGGGCATATGTCCTATTGCTTCCTAGATGGACTCTCTGGCTACTTCCAAATCCCGATAGCTCCTGAGGATCAAGAAAATACAACATTTACATACCCATACGGTACGTTTGCTTCTCGCAGAATGCCTTTTGGATTATGTAATGCTCCTGCTACTTTTCAGCGCTGCATGCTAGCCATCTTTGATGAACTCATGGAAGATATTATAGAGGTATTTATGGACGACTTTTCGGTATTTGGTAATTCTTTCCACCTTTGCCTTAAAAATTTAAAACGAGTTCTAATGAGATGTGAGGAAACAAACTTTGTGCTTAATTGGGAAAAGTGTCACTTTATGGTTCGAGAAGGGATTGTGTTAGGTCACAAAATTTCTAGTAAAGGGATTGAGGTTGATAAATCAAAAATTGAAACCATAGAAAAATTACCCCCTCCTAGTTCAGTTAAGGCTATTAGAAGTTTTTTAGGACATGCTGGATTTTATAGAAGATTTATTAAGGATTTTTCTAAAATAGCTAAGCCTTTAACAAAACTACTAGAGAAAGATGTGTCTTTCGATTTTGATCAAGAATGGTTAGATGCATTTAATACCCTAAAAAATAAATTAATAAATGCTCCAATTATAATTGCACCTGATTGGAATTTACCCTTTGAACTAATACGTGATGCGAGTGATTTGGCAGTAGGTGCGGTTTTGGGACAGCAAATAGACAAGGATTTTCAGTCGATCTATTACGCTAGCAAAACCTTGACGGCCGCACAAGAAAATTACATCACCACAGAAAAAGAGTTGCTAGCTGTGGTTTTTGCATTTGATAAATTTAGACAATATTTGATATTATCTAAAGTTGTTGTGTACACTGACCATTCAGCTCTTCGTTATCTTTTAACCAAATCTGATGCAAAACCTCGACTCATAAGATGGATTTTACTCTTAGAGGAATTTGATTTGGAAATTCAGGAAGCTGAAAATCTTACGGCAGACCATCTTTCTAGGCTTGAAAATCCGCATATCAAAGAACTCGATGAAAGTGAGATAAATGACTCGTTTCCTGAAGAACAACTCTTTGCTATATCCGACTCCGAGGTACCTTGGTTTGCAGATATTGCGAATTACTTATCTGCTAACATCCTACCAAAAGGGTTGACACATCATCAAAAGAAGTGATTCTTTGCTGATGTGAAAAACTATTTTTGGGAGGACCCCTTTCTTTTTCGTGTGTGTGCAGATCAAGTAATTCGGAGATGTATTACAAAGAAAAAAGCAACCAAAATTTTAGAACATTTCCATTCAGGACCAATAGGGGACATTACAGTGGGACTATAACAGCACATAAAACGCTCGAATCAGGTTGTTATTGGCCCACTCTGTTCAAGGACGCTAACAGGTATGTTACTTCATGTGATAGATGTCAGAGAACATGTAATATCTCTAAACGCGATGAAATGCCTCAAACGTATATGCTATCATGTGAAATATTTGATGTATGGGGTATTGATTTTATGGGTCCATTCCCTAGCTCATTTGGGAATAAATACATCTTAGTAGTAGTTGATTATATGTCAAAATGGGCAAAAGCTCAAGCTTTACCTACTAATGATGCTAGAGTGGTAGTGAGATTTCTTAAGAAACTCTTCTCTCGATTTGGAACACTTAAAGCAATTATTAGTGATAGGGGTACTCATTTTTGTAATACTCAATTTGATAAAGTCTTAAAGAAATATGGAGTACACCACAGAACAGCTATCCCTTATCATCCTCAAACTAGTGGACAAGTTGAAGTAGAAAATCAAGAGCTTAAGCATATTCTAGAGAAAACTGTAGAATCAAACAGGAAAGATTGGGCATTAAAAGTAGACGATGCTTTATGGGCCTATAAAACCGCATTTAAAACTCCCATAGAAACATCCCCATACAGACTTGTCTATGGAAAGAGTTGTCATCTACCATTTGAATTAGAGCACAAAGCATTTTGGGCCATAAAATTCTTAAATTGTGATCTTAAACTTGCAGGTGAGAAAAGATTGATGCAGTTGAACGAGCTAGATGAGTGGCGGGCTAGTGCCTACGAGAACTCATGTTTATACAAGGAAGCAACAAAGCGACGCCATGATGCTCGTTTGAAGCAACCAAATCAATTTGAAGTTGGAGATCTTGTTCTACTATACAATTCGAAGCTCAAATTGTTTCCTGAAAAGTTGAAATCAATATGGTCAGGTCCACTCGTAATCAAAATCATTTTTCCCTATGGTACAATTGAGGTAACCTATCCGACTTATGGCACATTCAAGGTAAACGGTCAATGACTTAAAATATATAATGGTGAAGACTTTAGGGATATGAGAGAGGAGTTTCAACTCTGTGAACCTTCATATAGAGATGAAAACAGGGTAAGTCTAGCTTAAGACTTTAAACGAGCGCTTCTCGGGAGGCAACCCGAGCACTAAATACACTAATATCCATATTTTTAATTTTTAAGCATCGAACTAAAAACTAACCAAATAGGCGCAGGTTTCCATACCCACACGGTCGTGCATACGGGCATGGCCGTGGCCGTGTGGACACCAAAATTAGGTACACTTGCGTGGCAGATACAGTGTGAGAACAGGATGAAAATTTTTCCTAAAACACAGGCTGTGATAAAATGCCACGGCCTTGCGATGCAGCCATGGTCGATACTGAGTAAATGACACGGGCGTACGACACGCCCGTGCTTTTAGGCTGTGGTCGACACTGAGAAATCTACACAAGCATGGAAACCTCTACACGGCCGTGGAGAAATGAATGAAGCATCATACGGCCGTGCGATACGGCCGTGTAACTTAACACGCCTATGGCACACGGGCGTGGGCAGCAACCAGATGGCCCAATTCCTATTTAAACCCCCTTCTTCTGTTCATTTTCTTCCCAAATTCTTCTTCTTCCAAACCCTAGCCACCACACCCCTTTCTTTTCCAATTATCTTTCTCCCTTCATTTTCCTTTCCCCCTTTCCCTTAGTCTTTCGTTACACCACCACCACACCAACCACCATCCTTGCCACTGTACACAAAGATTAATACTAGAGGCAAGATCAAGGCCACCATCTCCATGTCGAAAAAGCGAAAGGATCCTGGCGCGGTATTCCTGTGCACGACCACTCTACATAAGTTCATGACGGCCGCTTCATTTACTCGACAAGACAAGGACCTTTGAGTCCATTTATTTTTTCTTTTTCTTTTATTTTCATTTTTAAATTCTTTCCTTTTATCTTTCTTGTCTTTAATTTTTATTATTATATTTTGACTTCTTTAGTTTGGGTTCAAGTGGCTATTACGGAACGACCACACCACCACCGGAGTATCCACCACCCTTGCCCAACTTTACACCGTGTCTTTTCTTTGAATCCGTCCAAAATTTAGGAAGTTTCACTTCTCTCCCTCTCTTATGATTTTCTTACTATATTGTCATTATTTATCTTTGTACATTGACAACAATGTACATCTTAAGTGTGGGGAGGTTATTGATTTCATTACCAAAAAATCCCTGAATTTTGTCTTATTCTTAAGTAAATTTTCTCATATTACTAATTAGGATGAAACTTCTTTTGACTTTTGATTTTTATTGATATATTTTGGATTAAGTCATAAGTAATTTTGCATTGATGGCTTAAACTTTGAGGTATTAGAGAATCAACATGATAAGTCTATTTTTAGAATTAAAAATTTATTAGGTTGTTTCCCTAAATTTAAATGTTACTTTGAAGTTTGAAATTTGTAAGGATGACATCAAAAACCATAAATTTTGTGAGTCTTTGAGCCTTTTAGAGCATATATATTTCTTGCTCACTTTATTGATTATGAGTGTGTCAATATTGATTTGTTATTCTAGAACTTGCTTCGACTATACATGCCGAGACCACACTTTTGATTTGATATACTGAGATGATAAAGGCACCTAGGATTTAACCCACTTACTCCACAAAAAGCCTACCTTCATAATTAACCCCTAGTGAACCCATTTGAGCCTAATAAACAGTTTCTTGACTCACCCATTAATATTAAACCAAAACCAAATTTTTACTTCTCCTACCTTGACTCCACTTATGTCGAGATTTGACTTGATCAGCTGCCTAACTATTTTCAGTTGTTAAATTCTCTCTTATTATTGTATGCTCTTATTTAAAAAAAAAAGTTGAAATTTTATTCATTATTGGTGTTATGAGCTTAAACAGTTAATTTCACATCTTTAGAATAAGCTCATGTTATTAGTTTTTAAGCAATGTAATTATTCAGCATTAGTTACTTTTCTAGCTAGGTAAATGATCAATTCAATCTCGATTCTAATTCAGCCTTTATCCACACCTTTAACCTAAGCCCCATTACAACCCTTTTAAGACCTTTTGATTTGTGTATCATCTCATTTTGTAGTGGTGGAGATTTGATTTTCTTGCAAGCTTGTGGGATTAACTTTTCATGTTCGACTATTGAGTGCTTAATCTGAACCTTGAAGCACTTTGAGGGATTTGAGTGAATCTTTAGTGAGGATGTCAATCCTTGTTAGTTTTAGATTAAAGGTAATTATTTAGGTAAGGGGAAACACTTATGTTTTTTGTACTATAAAAATTTGTGACTTAGATTGTTTGAATCTTTAGGACTCTTTAAAGTTAAATTATCAATGTATGAATTATCTATGAATTATGATGAGACATTATTAATGAGAATTATGAATTAAGGGAGTTAATTTTAATTGTGAGTTGAGGATTTTGCTTGAGGACAAGCAAAGGCTTAAGTGTGGGGATATTTGATAAACCATAATTTATACATATTTTTATCCCATGCTTGGCTTATTTTTGGATGAATTTTCATTAGATTTGATGAATTCGATGCTTCTAATACTTTAATTTCATGTTTTACACTCAAGAGAGCTTAGGGAGTCGAAAAGAACGAGAAACGGGCCAAAAAGGGGCAAAATGGGCCTACTTAGGAAATCAACACGGCCTGGACCATCGAACATGACCATGTGTTACGAGCAGGATCAAACAAGGCCTGGAATGTCACACACGGGCAGACCACACGGCCGTGTATGGCGAGCAGAAGCGAGCATGACCTAAGGCCATCAAACACGGGCGTGTCACACTGGCATGTCCCTGTTATTCCTAGGTTTAATTCTATTCGAAAAAGGGCTACTTGTGGGCCAAGAAAGGCATCCCAAAGCCTATATAAACACCCTAGGGGGCAACTTAAAAGAAACATCGAGTAGACGCCGAGTAGAAGGTAGAAGATACTCGAAGACAGCCGTCGGGAGCAGCTTAGGAGAAGGGTCTCCATCAAGACTGAAGATCTCCTATCAATTTCTTTAGAAGTTTTTGGGTTTTCTTATGTTTTGTTGTTTTCCCTATTTTAAGATGTTTCCCTCTATCAGTATGAACTAAACCTCTCAAATACCTGAGGGGATGAAACCTAAGACAGATCTTATTATTATTTGATTTATAAGATAAATACTTGTTCTTATTCTTAATTGTGAGTTCTTATTCTTGTTTTGATAATTCGGGTTATTGATTCAAGTCGAATGTGCTTATTCAGTGGAGCAAAAGTCCCTATTTAAGAGTAGATCAACACAATTAAGCAGAGTTTATTGCAACCCTAGAGATAGGGCGAGGAAAATTTGGTGGATTAGAGTCAAATCTAATAAGGGAATCCATAGATCGAGTTAATGCGACAGTAGGGGTTTCAATTAGAAAGAGATTTCAATTAATCAACCTAGAGTTAGTTGTTTTTAGTCTTGAAAGAGATATTAACATAAATCAAGGATTTCTACGGATTAAGTTGAGTGAATAAATCATATGAATCAAAAGTAATAAGTGAGGTCTAGGTGGATTCTTCATTGGGTATTGCCTATCTCATAAAGATTGTCTAAAAAGTATTTTCCTAATTCATTATCTGTCGTGCTTCTAGTTAATTAGTTTAGTTTAAAAGAAATCACACCAATTCTTAGGTAGATAAAAAAAGATAGTAATTACTAGTACTCTTGGTCCTTATGGATACGATATTACCGGTCTTACCATAACTATACTATTGAACGATAGGTGCGCTTGTCTTTATTGTGATCATAGTTAGTTTTAGACACATCAAATTCACATATGATTCAATATCAATCTTATTTCTAATTCATTTATTTACCCCTATTAACACGACTCGTACTTCGGAGGATACATGGATCCAACCAAAACACACCAGTATGGCACCCAGTGCCTCATCGGATAATTCGAAGCAATAAGTTGACACCCAGTGTCTCATCAGCCATGCCGAAGTAAGTTGGTACCTAGTACCTCATCGAATTTATCCGAAGTAATAATATGACACCCAGTGTCTCATCGACACGAGGTCAAAGTATCCCTTAACTCTTCCAATCCTATGGCATGCCAAATATATCCGACTTAGCCCGACCTTGTTAATAGGGTATTTCAATACATAATTCAGTTTCCAACCAGTATACAATTTTAATCCATTCCAATTCAATACACTTTTCAATCATACATATACTTTCACAAAATAATTCAATTCAATGTCAATATATCAACTCACCTTGTTTTCACTTACCATACATAATAATAAATGCAACAAATAATTTTAGTTTTCGGATTATAGAAATACAAACCAGAATTATCGAGCTACTCCTTGTTAACTATCTTTTCCTTTCCTAGCCGAGGTCTTCGGCTCAACGTTAGCTACGGAATTTAAAATAATTGAAAATCATCAATTCAACACAACTTAGCCTTAAATATTTCAATGTATACACAACTTTGTCTAAATTCCAATTTAGTCCTTAACCCATACTAACTTTAATTATACAAACTAATTCCATATCTTTATTAAATTTTCACTTTAAACTAATTTCAATTTCCTAATTTCTTCATAAAACCCTAATTTCAAAATTCTTTCAATTTAGTCCCTATTACTCAAAACTTATGATTTGTTTTACAATTCAATCCTTTAGTCAATTCTAACTTGAAATTCTATCAATTTAATCCCTAATTCTTCAATTAATTCAACATACACTACATCTAAAAATCAACTAACTTACAAAATTTCCACATAAATCAAGTAGTATTTTGTTCTAGGATTCCAAAAACATCAAAATTACAAGAAAAATGGACTAAATTGACTAACCAATTTAAGCTTGAACCTTAAAACCATAATTTCTCCCTTTCTTTTTCTTTCTTTCTTTTTCTTCTATTTTTCCCCTATTTTCGTTTCACATTCTGTTTCTGTTTCTATCTTTTGTTTCTTTTATTTCTTTTATTTAATTTATATAATATATTAATAATATAATATAATAATATTTTCTTAAATAATAAGTATATATGTATATTACAAATGTATGTATGTATTTATTATACATGTATTTTATTTTTACCATACATTTGTCAAAATTTGGTTTATTTATTTATTTAGTCCCTTGACTTTTCTCTATTTTATAATTGAACTTTTACCTATATTCAACCTAGTCCTTACACTAAATTATCCTTAATTCAAGCTAATTCACCTAGACAAAATCTAATTAACCACACAACTAACTTCGCAAATATTTCTAATAAATATTTATTTATCCGTTTTTCGAAAACAGTGACCCGAAGATGTACTTTCCAATTACCCGACTATTGGGTCATTGCAAAGCTCAATTCTTTCATACCTTTTCTTGTAAACACTTGTGAGCTTTCATTGTATTCATTTATCTCAAGTGTTCTTCTTTGTATTTGTGCTTAATTGGCAAACATCCTAATGCTGTAAGGATTGTTTCTTTGTTTACTTATTTGTTTCTCTTTGAGAGAGGGTTAATTCTTAATGTTTGGGTAGAAACTTTAAGGGAGTTGTATCTTCAGATTTTGAAACATAAATCTTAAGAGAGATTGTAGGGTTAAACATTGTCATCAAAGGTTGCCAAATTAGTGAATTTGGGAAAATACTTAGTTGTGGTAAGCTAAGGTAGTGGAGTAGGCAATTAGGGTTGAACCATTATAAATCATTGTGTTCTTTGTTGCACAATTTTCATTTCTTCCACCACCACTTCTCAAAGGCTTATTCAACTTCCTCATTGGCATCTCAAGTTGATCCTTCTGAGCTAACACTATGTTTTAAATTAGCATGTAATAGGTGTTAATGTACATATATGTTATGAATTTAAAAGTTATGAACTTGCTCATGTTGATATGTTATAAGGAATCCTTATGAAATATTATCTGATAATTGATTCCTCCAATACTCAACATTAAGTAATTTGAAATCTTTGTTAACTGCATCAAAAGTATTTTTTTTTTGTAACGCCCCAAACTTTTGGTTTTTATTATTGTGAATATGTGACACACAATATCTGTCAACTTTAGTGGTTATGTGTTCTAGGAATGATTGGAAGGTCCCAAGTTCAAACCATGACTTGGGAAAATTTTAGAATTTTTATGAACAAAGCCCTATCTCTAGTTCATAGGCTTTTAAGTAATTGTTGGTAAATACTTAATAGAATGGGCTTGCTAGTCTGGTGGTTAAGTGGAATGTTATTATGCTGGTGGTTTTGAGTTTGAATCTCTGTTGTTGCAAGGGGTAATATTTTTGCTACCAAAATTTCGACTAGAGTTTGTGTTTTACCAAAAATCTGAGTAGTGGGGAGTTGGTGGACAGAATTAAGGGGAAAAGTTTGAGGGTTAACAGTTTCTATTCAGTACTGCTTTCTCTTTTTGAAAAATTCAGCTAGCCCTTTTTCCTCTTCCTCGCTACTTGCTGCCAATTTCCCCTTCCATTATCTCTTTTGCTGCCGAAATTCTACTGCTTTCCCTTTTACTCCGGTTCTTCTTTCTTCCAATCGTTTCTGTTATTCAATTTTGAGACGCGGATTTGGTAAGTTGTGGGTTGGATTATTCTTAATCGTTTCTTTTGAATGTTTAAGTTTTTAAAAGGGTTTTGTTGTGCGTAGGAGTTATTTGAGATGCTGGAATCAACATTGCATCGATTTGATTCGAAGAAGTGATCAATTTGGTAGTGGTAAGTCGACTTTACGATATTAGGATTAATCGATTTAGACTCATTTTTGGTTACTAAGGGGTGAAATATTCTGATTTTAGGTTTCGAGAGGCTCGGGAGTAGTTTCGCAACGAGTCGATACCAGGTGTGTACCTGGAAACGTAGAAAATGAGGTTTCGGTGAAAGCCAAAAACCTCACTGTCGATGCCACACCAGCGTGTGATCGCCCGTGTGGTAGGCCGTGTGTAAGACTGTAAGTCACAAAACGGCCGTGTGATCAACGAGCCAAGTTGTACGTAGGCGACACAGCCGTGTGATAGCCAAACGAGACCGTGTGCTAGACATAGGCTCGACCAATTGGGCCGTGTGGGCTACACGGGCGTGTGGGCCCACACAAGCGTGTGGGATTCTGGGCCAGGCCGTGCGATCCACCCGGCTAGGCCACATGGGCGTGTGAGCCCATTTTTCTGAAATGATCTATAAGTTACACGGGTCGCCCAAGTTAACTGTGGACCTACCGTAGAGTCGGTAAGCAATACTTAGACCCCTATATGAGTGATCTGTCTGTCTGATTTCTATACCAAGCATGAATTATGATGTCTGAATGTATGTACTTTTAATTGCATAATAGCATGACATTGTTTGTATGTTGCATAGCATCGGGATGTGTTGATGATATTCAGAGGAAGTATCTGAAAGGCTCTTAAGCCTATTATCTGGCAGCTCAGCTGCGATTATTTGATTATGTGCCGCATTTCGGTATAGCATGTTGTGTAGGGATGGGTGGGTTGATTTTATCCCCACATGGTGTGTAGGGTTGGATGGAGTTGGTGTGTAGAGGCTGGTGGGTAGGACTCTGTTATTCTGTTCTGTTCAGCATGTTATAACTAAGATAGGCTAAAGCCCTAGAATATATCTGATTTTGTATTTGAGTGGACTAAGGTCCACACCGATTCTGTAATGGGCTCAGACCCGAACTGTGAATATGTGACTGCTTTCTGATATTATGCTGTGTGCATGTTTTCTTTGGGGATTACACACTGAGTTGCGAAAACTCACCCTTTTCTATTTAATCTGTTTAGGTAATCCCCAACTGTAGACGGATCAGTGCAGCAGAGGACTCGACGGTGACCACTGCTTCTGCCTCATGGTTTTATACTTATTTTATGGTTTTACTATATATATATATATATATATATATATATATATATATATCTGAGAAAATTTTATGTAATATGGCCTTTACGTATTCTGTTTAATTGGGATTTGCAACGCTTATGATTTTACCGTTAGTAGTAGGAAAGTTTGAGTTTTCAAAATAAACAATATTTTACCAAAACACTACGATTACGTAAATTGATGTAAATGCTTCCGCGAAACATAAATGTTTTGGAAAATGGATAATGATTGAAACAAACGACACATTCTTGAAGGTATCTGTAACATCCTGAAACCGGGGCTATTTGTGATTAAATGTTTTTCCTTGTGTTTGAATTGTTATGGTATTGATTATGGTGTAATAAGGCTTAATTATGGATTTTTAGTAGGCTCGGGTAGTGGGAAAAATATTATTTTTAAGCTTTAAAGGTGAGGAGCCTTAGCAGGTAGGGGTTACAAGAATAAATAGAGGATTTATTGACACAAAAAGGGCCTTGGTAAAGTGGCAAAAGAGGGCCACTTAAGAGCTGCAAGTGACGCCACATTGAACAAGGAAGAACCCGTGTTCGAGCTGCAGAAATTCTCTTTTGCACCTTGATATGGACGGCATAGGGAGGGAGAGATTTGCTCTCTTTAAACTCTTTTTATTATTTATTTATTTAGATAATATGAGGATAAGAGATAATAAAGATATTAGTTGATTTTATTTGGATTATTAAAGGATTATTAAGTGATTATTTGGGATTAATTCAAATCATTTGAATTAAATCAAATAAGGGGCTTGGAGTAAAACAAGGAGTTGGCCGAATTTGAACTCCTTGTTGAGGGAGAGTGGACAGCAAGCTTGATGGGGGGTGCCGAATGCCTATAAAAACATCAACCTATCACCTATTTTTCTTTTTTCCCACCTTTGCATATAGCCGAAATTCCCAACCCTTCCATCTTTGATTTTCATTTTTCCATCCTCTCAAACCCCTTTAGCCGAAACTCTAAACACCCTTCTCTCATTTTTTTCTTTCTCTCTAGCCGAACACACATCTCATCATCTTTGTGCCGAAATATCTTTCCCTTACCTTGAAGCACCTTGGCCGAATAATAAAAGTAGAATAGATCTCGTTGGATCCTCATTGTCAATCGATTTGGTGAAGGTACCCCAAGTTCGTGAAGCAGTCAACCCAAGTCCCTAATCTCTAGCTTTCGGTTTGGTTGCGAGCCAGATTCGCGATTCGGGTGCTGAAGTTAGTGTTCAAAGCGGTTAGGTGCAGAGAGATCTAGGGAGGTCGACTTCTCTTTTCGGGATTTAGACTTCTCATCGACATCAGGTGTGTACATACACACTTTATGGCTTATTAACTGTGCTAAATGTTGTGAATGCTAACTCTGATTTATGTAGCATTGGATTTAATACCGTATTGGTATAAGTGACGAATCAGGTAAGTACCTGTTAATATGGGTTTGATTATAATGCTTTTGGGAAGCATGGCTTATTTGATACATGTGATAAATGTATGTTGACATAAACCTTGTTGTAACTGTTTGATATGGGTTGATGAGAGGAGGGGGCAGTGACATTGTGTCGACGGACACCAGTGTTTTGGTAACACACTGTGACTACGGTCACCAGAGGTTTGGTACCTCCAGAGGTTTGGCACCTCATAGCGTCTTGTCCCAGTGGCTTAGCACCACAGTGGGTTGGCCCCACAGATGATAATACGGGATCGACGCCAGTGATTTGGCATCACACGATGGGTTGGCCCCATCAATCGATTCGTGTCTTCGGACACCAGAGGTTTGGCACCTCCAGTGATTTGGCATCACATCTGTGACTTTAAGTCACCAGTGGTTTGGCACCACCAGTGGTTTGGTACCACACGGGGTAGAGAAAGGTGATACGGATGGTTAGGTTGGCTATACGATTTGATGCATGTTAATTGTTATAATGTGTGTATGATGTGGCTTTAAATCGGGGGAAGGGTTACATACTGAGTCTTGGTGACTCACCTTCTCCTTTATATTTTTCAGGTGACATGTAGATTGCGGATGTGGACCGGATGGACTCGAGGTGGCCATGCAGTGGACATTTGATTTAAATGAACTTTCAATTTTATTCTATTTTATTTTATTGTTGGTTAGATTTTAATTGGGTTGTAATAAGGCCTCCAATAACTCCTTTTATTATTTTGTTACCTGCTTCGAATATTAGTTTATACTATTTAATTATGGTAATAATAAGTTCACACGTTTTTCTAAACCAAAGTAAAAATGTTTTTAGTACCCTCGAGTACATCTTAAAATATATATATAATAACTTGGTTTAATGAATATTTTCAAAATAAATCTAAGTATGGGTTTTATACACCTCAAATGTTTTAAACAAAATAACCATCTCTCATCAAAAAGATAATTCGAATTAAAGGGATTTTCGAAACATTTTCCAAATGTTTTCTCCGTAGCAAACCAAATTTGGTCAAAGCGTTTGGGCCGGGTTTGGGTTGTTACAAAATTGGTATCAGAGCCCAGTTCAAAGCTCGGCTGTGGGGGCCCAAGGCCCAAAAAGGTGTTGTTTTATGATTAGTAGGCCTTATTAAAGGATTTGAAATGTTTTTGGGTTTTTGAACGGCATGGCCCGAGTCTCCGGCACCTATCTGCCCAGGTAAGTACTTCTGAACCTCTTTGTGAATTATTATCTGTAGAAGGGTAGGAAGCATGGAACGTAGAATAGACTTATAGGAATTTGAACCCTAGGATTAGATTACTCAAACACACAGACAAGACATAAGACTTAATGAACTAAAACAACCTATGGCTAAGTCACTGAGCTAGGGTGTGGTAACCCCTGTACGCATGTCTAGGATTGGATCCGGGAGAGCCTGGTATTTAAGCAGTCCGAGTGACTCACCACCTCTTCGCAGGAATCCTACCTGGTGCATAGCTTCGGTTCACCCTAACTCAAAGGGCTCAGTGGTGTGGCAACCTCTGTGCGCATGTCTAGAAAGGTTCGGTGGGAGCTTGGTATTTAAGCAGTCCGCGTGACTCACCTCCTCTCCACTCGAATCCTGCCTGGCGCGTAGCTTTGGTTCACCCTGACCAAGAGGGCTCGGTCATAGGCTAAACATAACGACTAAAACCCGAAAGGGAACTAGCCATGTTTTCGAAGAAGAAGAGAACAACAAAAACTTGGTTTTCAAAACTCTTAAAATCACTCTTTCAAATATGAGAACAACCATTTTTTTCAATGTTTTCCCCGAAAAAGTTGATTTGTGAAAATTACAGAAATGCCCTTAGGGGTGAAATTACTAAAATGCCCTTGGTTCATAAAATATCAATTCAATGGTTTTGCCCAAAAATTTCCTTATTTCATAAATATTCAAAAACTCTACTTTGCAAATCACCGACAAAATACTTTGGATTTGGAAAATTACGAAAATGCCCTCAACTTGCAAAATTACCAAAATGACCTCGAATTCAAAATTTTTGCAACATCATCGTTTTAAAAGAGAGAAACTCACAAAAGGAACCCTCAGAGTTTTACAACTGTTAAAATATCCCGGATTTATTAAAATTACAAAATTACCCCCGATTGACAAAATTACCAAAATGCCCCTGATTTCTAAAATGATGCCATAACTTCAAATTTTACAAATTTTCAGAAATGCTCTCCAGTTTTGGGAATTTCAAAGCGACCTGCTTTATTAAAGTTTGAAATCTCTCGGTTTTTAATTACAAAAATACCCTGTAGGAAAAAGACGAAAATACCCCTGGGATAGAAACAGGACAGAAATGTCCAAAGAGTGATTAAGTATGGAAAGTATTAGGGAATGGATGTGCCCTTTTGTGTGAACTAGGGTAGAAGACTTAAAACATTGTTTGATCGAAAGAATCCTTATTAAACTTCTTCATAAAATTTCGTCTCGGATAATCAAGTGGAACAACTTACTAATCCATAAAATTTTTCTTAATCAAATTAAAAGCGCGTTAGATAGAATGAGTTCTAGAGGACGTGGTCGACGTGGACGTGGTAGGGGAAGAATGACCGTATCTGAACCCGTCAGGTCGGGTCAAGGTTCTGAAAATGAGGTACCACCGCCACCACCACCCCCAACTTTTGGAGCGGGGGAGCAGGATCAGACAGGGGGTGAGGCAGTATCGCAAGCTGTGTTGCGAGTTCTCGAGTTGGTGGCTGGGGTTGGTGGAAATCTGGGAGCTCGAAAATCAGTTCCCGAGCGAATTCGGTCCAACGGAGCTGAGGTATTCCGGGGCGTGTCGGGAGTGGCACCTAGTGCAGCAGAATACTGGTTAGAATCTACAGAAAGGATCATGGACGATCTTGACTTGTCTAATGAGGAAAAGCTGAAAGGAGCCGTGTCGCTTTTGAAGGATGAAGCGTATCAGTGGTGGCTCACTGTCCGAGATGGGGCCACGGCAGATGATCTTACGTGGGATTACTTTAAGGCTGCGTTCCAGAAAAAGTATGTGGGTACCAGCTACACTGACGCGCAGAGAAAGGCTTTTCTGGGATTAGTGCAAGGAACTAAGTCAGTATCGGAATATGAGGCGGAGTTCCTAAGGCTGAGTAGATATGCTAGAGGCATCGTGGCTACCGAACATGAGCGCTGTGTCCGCTTTGAGGATGGGCTTAGAGATGAGTTAAGGTTACTGATTGCTCCGCAGCAAGTTCGTGAGTTTTCATCTCTAGTGGAAAAGGCTAAGGTAGCCGAGGGGATCAAAGAATCTGTGAGGCAAAACTACGATAGGATCAAGTAGAAGAGAGGTTTTGGGTCATTTGGGTCAGGTGGTAATGTCCAGAAAAAGGCTAGACAAAGTGGGCCAAATCAGGCAGCAAGGCCCACGACTGCTAATAGAGACCGGCTCAGTGCAATCGCTGTGGAAAATCGCATTGGGGAGGTTGTTGGACCGGGGAGAGGGGTTGTTTTAAATGTGGGTCTTTGGATCACCGTGTGAGGGATTGTCCCCGGAAGCGAGCTCAGAATCAGTCAGAGGGGCAGAACCGTACTCAGGATAGAAGTGTGGGACCACAAAGAGGTCGTGGTAATGGTAGAGGGGGCAATGGTGCTAATCGTGGTCGCGAAACTCAGGGCAGAGGCGCAGGCAATACAGAGGCAAGGCAGCCTGGCTTAGTCTATGCGGCGAGGCGTCGCGAGGAGGGTGACGCACCGGATGTCATAACCAATACGTTTCTAATTTTCGGTCTTCCTTATGTTGCATTAATTGATGTGGGTTCGACGCATTCATACGTAGCGAGTAGTGTGGTAGAGACTTTGAACATAGACTCTGAGACTGTTGCTAGGGAGATGACTGTAATTAGCCCTTTAGGCCATTCTGTAGTTGTGAACAAGCTTTATAAGGATGTACCCCTAGAACTCTAAGGGGTCGTGTTTGTAGGTGATCTGATGGAACTACCGTTTGGGGAGTTCGATTTGATCCTCGGGATGGACTGGTTGGTTAAGTACCAGGCGCGGTTGGATTGCGCTGCTAAGCGCATGGTTCTTAAAATGGCCGAAGGGGATGAAGTGGTCATGGTCGGTAATCGAAGAAATTACCTATCCAATGTGGTGTCGGCCTTGAAGGCTGAAAAGATGGTCAGGAAGGGGTGTGAGGCGTTTATAGTTCGAATTTATGCCTTGGAGGCTAAGGAGTCAGCGGTTGGAAAGGTCCGAACAGTAGGGGAATTCGCTGATGTATTCCCAGAAGAATTTCCGGGTTTGCCTCCGAATCGGGAAGTCGAATTCGGCATAGATTTGCTACCTGGAACGGCACCTGTATCTATAGCACCGTATCGAATGGCACCAAAGGAATTGGTGGAGCTGAAGGCTCAAATTCAGGAACTCTTCGATAGAGGGTTTATCCGACCTAGTATATCTCCGTGGGGAGCACCTGTGTTGTTTGTCAAGAAGAAGGATGATTCTATGCGGATGTGCATCGACTACCGTCAGTTAAACAAGTTAACGATCAAAAACAAGTATCCGTTGCCTCGGATCGATGACTTGTTTGACCAACTGAAGGGTGCGTCGGTATTCTCAAAGATTGACCTTAGGTCGGGTTATCATCAATTAAAGGTGAAGGAGGCTGATGTTCACAAGACGGCATTCCGAACTCGGTATGGGCATTACGAGTTCTTAGTGATGCCATTCAGGTTGACCAATGCACCGGCGGCATTCATGGACTTAATGAATAGGGTGTTTCAGCAGTACTTGGATCAATTCGTTGTGGTGTTCATAGACGACATATTGGTTTACTCAAAGACGGAGGAGGAGCATGACAAGCATTTGCGAATAGTTCTGCAAGTACTAAGGGAAAAGCAGTTATATGCCAAATTTAGTAAGTGCGAATTTTGGCTGAGGGAAGTGGCTTTCTTAGGTCACGTGGTGTCAGCGGAAGGGATTAGAGTGGATCCCCGCAAGATTGAAGCGGTGTTGGATTGGAAACCGCCTAGGTCAGTGGCCGAAATTCGAAGCTTTCTGGGTCTAGCAGGGTACTATCGAAGGTTTGTGGAAGGATTCTCGTTAATCGCAGCACCATTAACTAAGTTATTGAGGAAGGGAGTACCATTCGTTTGGTCGGAAAAGCAGCAAGAAAGTTTTGATAAGCTGAGAAAGATTCTGACAGAAGCTCCGGTTTTGGTACAGCCTGAGGCAGGGAAGTTGTTCACGGTTTATTGTGATGCATCCCATACTGGGTTGGGATGTGTGTTGATGCAGGAAGGGAAGGTAGTGGCTTATGCATCCCGTCAGTTAAGACCGCATGAGGTGAACTATCCAACGCATGACTTGGAGTTAGCGGCAGTGGTCTTCGCGTTGAAGATATGGAGACATTACCTTTATGGGGAGAAGTCGATAGTTTATACGGATCACAAAAGTCTGAGGTATCTCTTGACTCAGAAGGATTTAACCTTAAGGCAGCGTCGATGGATTGAACTGTTGAAGGACTACGACTGTTCAATTGAGTATCATCCGGGTAAGGCTAACGTGGTGGCTGACGCGTTGAGCCGGAAGGTCGTGACGGACTTAAGGGCGATGTTTGCTCGTTTGAGTCTATATGACGATGGAAGTCTTTTGGCAGAGTTGAAAGTCACGCCAACGTGGATCGAGGAGATTAAGGATAAGCAGTTGGTAGACGAGGGATTGAATGCAAAGAGATTGCAGGTCCAAAATGGTGGTTTGGAAGGGTATAGTTTGACTGATCATGGGGTATTATGTTTTCAAGGACGGCCCTGTATGCCGAAAGATGTAGAACTGAGACAAAGAATTCTCCAAGATGCACATAGCAGCCCATACGCTATGCATCCTGGAGGTAGCAAAATGTACGGAGATTTACGGAAACAGTTCTGGTGGCCGGGGTTGAAACGTGAGGTAACTGAGTTCGTAGGAAAGTGTCTGACATGTCAACAGGTCAAGGCTGAGCACCAGTTGCCATCGGGACTACTTCAACCAGTAAAGATTCCTCAGTGGAAATGGGAGCGGATCACTATGGATTTCGTCAGTGGGCTACCCCTTACGCCTAGCAAGAAGGATGCAGTTTGGGTAATTGTGGACCGTTTGACTAAGTCAGCTCACTTCGTACCGGTGAGAATGGATTACTCACTCCAGAAGCTAGCAAAGTTGTATGTGGCCGAGATAGTCAGATTGCATGGTGTGCCAGTATCAATTATCTCAGATAGGGATCCAAGGTTCATGTCGAGGTTTTGGAAAGTGTTGCATCAAGCTTTGGGTACGCGATTGGATTTCAGTACAGCCTTCCATCCACAGTCAGACGGACAGTCCGAAAGGGTCATACAGATTTTAGAGGATATGCTGAGAGAGGTTGTGTCTTGGAATTCCGAGGTAGTTGGGAAGAATTTCTGCCATTAGCAGAATTCGCCTACAACAATAGTTACCAAGCGAGTATCCAGATGGCACCATACGAAGCATTGTATGGACGGAAATGCCGTACTCCTACATGTTGGACGGAGTTAGGTGAAAGACAAGTCTTGGGTCCGGAACTAGTCACGGAAACGGAGGACAAAGTTAAGGTGATACGGGCTCGTCTTAAGGAAGCGTCAGATAGACAGAAGTCTTATGCCGATCTGAAGCGCAAAGAAATGGAGTATGATGTAGGAGACAAGGTTTTCCTGAAGGTGTCACCTTGGAAAAAGGTGTTGAGGTTTGGGCGAAAAGGAAAGCTAAGCCCAAGGTTCATTGGCCCATATACAGTGTTAAAGCGAGTGGGACCGGTAGCTTATCAGCTCGAGCTGCCGGCAGAGTTGAGTCAGATTCACGACGTTTTTCACGTATCGATGCTTAGGCGATATCGATCAGATCCTTCGCACGTAGTGCCTGTGGCAGAAATTGAGGTCAACTCGGATTTGTCCTTTGAAGAAGAACCGGTTCAGATCTTAGATAGAGATGTGAAGATTCTACGTAGGAAGTCAGTGCCCTTAGTGAAAGTGCTATGGCGGAACCATGGTGCAGAGGAAGCTACGTGGGAACCCGAGGATGTGATACGGCAGCAATACCCCCACCTCTTCTGATCAGGTAATTTCGAGGACGAAATTCTTTTTTAAGGGGGTAGAACTGTAACATCCTGAAACCGGGGCTATTTGTGATTAAATGTTTTTCCTTGTGTTTGAATTGTTATGGTATTGATTATGGTGTAATAAGGCTTAATTATGGATTTTTAGTAGGCTCGGGTAGTGGGAAAAATATTATTTTTAAGCTTTAAAGGTGAGGAGCCTTAGCAAGTAGGGGTTACAAGAATAAATAGAGGATTTATTGACACAAAAAGGGCCTTGGTAAAGTGGCAAAAGAGGGCCACTTAAAAGCTGCAAGTGACGCCACATTGAACAAGGAAGAACCCGTGTTCGAGCTGCAGAAATTCTCTTTTGCACCTTGATATGGACGGCATAGGGAGGGAGAGATTTGCTCTCTTTAAACTCTTTTTATTATTTATTTATTTAGATAATATGAGGATAAGAGATAATAAAGATATTAGTTGATTTTATTTGGATTATTAAAGGATTATTAAGTGATTATTTGGGATTAATTCAAATCATTTGAATTAAATCAAATAAGGGGCTTGGAGTAAAACAAGGAGTTGGCCGAATTTGAACTCCTTGTTGAGGGAGAGTGGACGGCAAGCTTGATGGGGGGTGCCGAATGCCTATAAAAACATCAACCTATCACCTATTTTTCTTTTTTCCCACCTTTGCATATAGCCGAAATTCCCAACACTTCCATCTTTGATTTTCATTTTTCCATCCTCTCAAACCCCTTTAGCCGAAACTCTAAACACCCTTCTCTCTCATTTTTTTCTTTCTCTCTAGCCGAACACACATCTCATCATCTTTGTGCCGAAATATCTTTCCCTTACCTTGAAGCACCTTGGCCGAATAATAAAAGTAGAATAGATCTCGTTGGATCCTCATTGTCAATCGATTTGGTGAAGGTACCCCAAGTTCGTGAAGCAGTCAACCCAAGTCCCTAATCTCTAGCTTTCGGTTTGGTTGCGAGCCAGATTCACGATTCGGGTGCTGAAGTTAGTGTTCAAAGCGGTTAGGTGCAGAGAGATCTAGGGAGGCCGACTTCTCTTTTCGGGATTTAGACTTCTCATCGACATCAGGTGTGTACATACACACTTTATGGCTTATTAACTGTGCTAAATGTTGTGAATGCTAACTCTGATTTATGTAGCATTGGATTTAATACCGTATTGGTATAAGTGACGAATCAGGTAAGTACCTGTTAATATGGGTTTGATTATAATGCTTTTGGGAAGCATGGCTTATTTGATACATGTGATAAATGTATGTTGACATAAACCTTGTTTATAACTACTTGATATGGGTTGATGAGAGGAGGGGGCAGTGACATTGTGTCGACGGACACCAGTGTTTTGGTAACACACTGTGACTACGGTCACCAGAGGTTTGGTACCTCCAGAGGTTTGGCACCTCATAGCGTCTTGTCCCAGTGGCTTAGCACCACAGTGGGTTGGCCCCACAGATGATAATACGGGATCGACGCCAGTGATTTGGCATCACACGATGGGTTGGCCCCATCAATCGATTCGTGTCTTCGGACACCAGAGGTTTGGCACCTCCAGTGATTTGGCATCACATCTGTGACTTTAAGTCACCAGTGGTTTGGCACCACCAGTGGTTTGGTACCACACGGGGTAGAGAAAGGTGATACGGATGGTTAGGTTGGCTATACGATTTGATGCATGTTAATTGTTATAATGTGTGTATGATGTGGCTTTAAATCGGGGGAAGGGTTACATACTGAGTCTTGGTGACTCACCTTCTCCTTTATATTTTTCAGGTGACATGTAGATTGCGGATGTGGACCGGATGGACTCGAGGTGGCCATGCAGTGGACATTTGATTTAAATGAACTTTCAATTTTATTCTATTTTATTTTATTGTTGGTTAGATTTTAATTGGGTTGTAATAAGGCCTCCAATAACTCCTTTTATTATTTTGTTACCTGCTTCGAATATTAGTTTATACTATTTAATTATGGTAATAATAAGTTCACACGTTTTTCTAAACCAAAGTAAAAATGTTTTTAGTACCCTCGAGTACATCTTAAAATATATATATAATAACTTGGTTTAATGAATATTTTCAAAATAAATCTAAGTATGGGTTTTATACACCTCAAATGTTTTAAACAAAATAACCATCTCTCATCAAAAAGATAATTCGAATTAAAGGGATTTTCTAAACATTTTCCAAATGTTTTCTCCGTAGCAAACCAAATTCGGTCAAAGCGTTTGGGCCGGGTTTGGGTTGTTACAGTATCATAAGATAACGAAAAATGGTTTTGTCGTAACTATGTTTTCTAAAGCACTGTCATGTGACATAGCCAGATCCGACCATAACATCTAGGCCGGGTTTAGGGTGTTACATTTTTAGAAATGGAAAATTCAAAATGCTCAGATATGAAAATGAGAAAATGTCTAAAATTTTGATAAATAAATAATTTTTCAACAAACACAATAAATTCAACCACAATGTAAGTTTTGAATTATAAAATATAAATGGTGACAGCACCACTAAACTAATATTTAGTTACATTTTCCAATATTCAAAAATTTAGAAAAAAAACCAAATGAAAAATTTAATATTTATTTTGGTGCAAATAAGACTTACAACATAGATTTTTATACAAACCCAATTTTCTACTATCTTTGTTTTTATTTCTTTTTTTGGAGATAATTTAGCTGAATTTTATTATTAAAATCTAAAAAAAAAAGCCCCAAAACAAAAAGAAATCCAATACAAATAAAAATAAACCAACTCAAGAACAACCCAAACTCAGTAGAAGGAGTTTGCTTTAGAAGCATCCAAGCCATCATAATCAAGATAGGCACGACTCCTGAAAAAAAACAACTGTAAAATAACTCTATTAATTATATCACCTTCCTAACCTCCAAAAAAACTTTTCATTTACCGCTCCTCTTTCCGCGCCCACGTTTTTCAACTATCCCAGTATGTAGATTGACGCAACGCACATCAAACATTCACACTCCTCTGTCGGTCTCTTTCCACTAGCTCCTCGGTGTAACCAGGTACCCCCACTATTCATATCTTTATGTTTCCCATTTCACAAGTCTTCTGTAGCTAACAAATGGGTTTTTATATAAACTTAGGGGCAAAGCCAGAAAATTGTTTTAGGGGTGCCGAATGAAATTTTATTTTTTAATTGTTTATATCTTTATAATTTTTAAAAGATTAAATCAATTTTTTATAGTTTTAGAAGGGCCCTGTAATAACCAATTTTTGCCCGGCCTATATCCTATAGAACCCAACCCAACACCAGACCCAAAATAAACACGAAAATAAAACAAAAAATCCAATAATAAAAATGGTCCATAATGTCCATTTACAAAATTACTAAAATAAACCCAATAATAAAACCAATAATAAGCCAATAAAAAGTCCAAAAGTAACAGTCCATTTACCAAACAAATCTGGAGCCCAATTACAAAATCAATACCAAGCCCAAATTAAAACAAACAATCATGTCCAATTACAGCAAAATGGTCCAAAACTCGTCAGACCCACTAAGCCCAATCCAAACTCTAACTCGTCAACAGAAAAGAAAAAAAACAGTAAGAAAAACCCTAGTGCCCTAATGCGCCGCCAACCTTTGGCCTCCATCCGTGGACACCACGCGCTGCGTCGCTTCGGCTTCCCACGCGCGCCCTTCCCCATGCCTCGTTTGTCGCCCGCACGCTTCTGCCTCCTCAACGCACCACGCCCACTATCTGACCTCTCCACCAGCACTCCTCACCCATACCCTGCAGACAGGAAACAAAACAAACAGCAGAAGAGTATGGAACAAAATAGTGGAATAAAAAAAGCATTGTGTATTTGGCTATAAAGCCATTCAAAATCGATGTAAGGGGGATTGGCTTCTGTTTTTACGAACCATCAGCAATCAAAAAAGAAAGCAAAAAAGGTTAAAGAGTTTCTTGTACGAACTTTTACAAATCATCAAGAATCAAGAAAGAAATCAGAAGGTTGCTTTAATTTCATTATTCTCGTTTCCTTTGATTCAATACTGTATCTTCCTCTTTTATTTACAGTTTCAAAAAATAAACACCAAACACCAATACCAGTAATAAAAGAGAATAAAAAAGGGGAAAAGACCATACCTGAACCGTCGGGGCGCGTCGTCGGAGGCTCGCCTCTGTCGTAGGAGCCCGATTGAAGGCAAAGAAAACGAGGTTTCTTCCCTCTGGTTCTTGGGGTTTTGAAAAAGTCTCGAGGAAACACCAAAAACCTGATTTTTGGGCATCACCGGCCACTGATACGGTGGTGGCGCGGTGATGCGAAGGCTGGCCATAGAAGACCGATGGGTCGACTGAAAGAGGGTTGAGAGAAAATGGAGAGGCCTTAGAGAGGAGTTCGAAATTTTTGTAAAAAAATGACCTGCAGACTAATTCTTTTTTGGAAAAATTGTTGCTTTTATAAAATTAAGGAAACGGCGTCGTTTAGCCCCTGTGATCCGCGCGTTGACCCAACCCGTTCAAGGGATCCGCGTGTTTTCATCAAACGGTCTAATTACTATTCCAGTCCTTCCGTGTTTTCATATTTTCAATCCCGTTTGATTTAAATTCTTTTTATTTTTTAATTTGGCCCCAAAACTCGTATTTCATTTCAATTCGATCCTATGGGTCCTCAACGGTTTAAGTCAAAACGACTCCGTTTTAAAATTTAGTATAATTTCAACTTTAACCCCTGTTATTTAACGCTTGTTTTATTTTAATCCTTTCAGTTCGTTTTTAATTACTATTTGACCCCCTGTTTTCTTTGTTTATTTTATTTTCATCCTTTTATTTTATTTTATTATTTTGTATTATACTAAATTGTCCATATTACTATTTATATACTAGTATATTAACAGTATAAATATATATGTATTTTTATAATTATTATTATTACTTTTATTTAGCTAAAAATCATTTTCATTAGATATTTTTCATATATTATATGTTTTTAAATTGTATATTATATAATGTTATATCGTATATTATTCTTAGCTAAAATTTATTTATATTATATAATATATTCTATTTATATTGTTTTTTTATATATAATTTTATATATTTATTTAAAATCACTATATATTATGTTTATATTGGCTCTATCATGTATGTGTCTTTTTATCTATTATCTAAGCATGCGTTAAATAGGTTCATATTTGTTTGTTGTTAATTATATTTGTTTATGCTTCATCATGTATTTACAATTACTTTAGTGCAGGAATTATCATTTATCACATTTTGTGTTATTATTGCTTTATTGCCTATTTTAAATGATTAATATATCATAATTGCTTTTAAATAATTTTGTTCAATAGTTTATAAAATACAAATATTGGCATATAATTGCTGTTTAAAATAGAAATACATTTTCGCAAAATCGATATCTTTTAAACATGTTTTTAAAAATAGATAAGGCAATATTTGTGTGTTTAGAAGTTCGAAAGATCACATCCTAATGTGCTGGGTGTCGATTTTTTTGTTCGACTAAATATTCAAGTACCCTTCTTCGTATGTTTTGAAGATCAAAGATGATCTCGACGTCAGAGTATAAAGGCGTCATATCCTAACGTGCTGGGTATGATACTCTTATTCCTTTGAAACGAGTTGATCTTGAGACTCAATTCAGATTTAATAACTTTTTCAGCCTTAAATATTCTCAAGTTTTCAACATTAGGACAACATCAATCAATTTGGTACCAACTTTGGGCGTTGCAAGGGTGCTAACCCTTCCTTGCACGTAGCCGACTCCCGAACCCGTTTTCTCGAGTTTCGTAGACCAAAAATGTCGTTTTAGTAAATCAAAATGTTTTATTAAAACAAAGGTGACCCGATCACACCAAAAAAGATCAGTGGCGACTCCCTATTTTTTAAAAAAAGTCGATTCCCGTTTTTCAAAAAAAGGTTACGACAGCTTGGCGACTCCACTGGGGACCTCGAAAGTCAGGCCATAAATTGATTGATTTTTGTCCTTTTGATTGAAAACTTGAAAAATTGTTTTTAAAAAAATCATGTTTCTTCTAAAGCATTTGTTTGTGCTATAACTACAATAATGTCGAGTCTCATAATACTTGCATTTGCATTACATGACCGTTGTGGTCACACCTTTAAGTGGAGTAAGAAACTAAGCCTTCGTGAGGTTTTCACCTCCGCATAGGCTAGTGGATTGCTTCCGGGATACATCCGTACCCATGTGCTTCGTGAGGTTTTCACCTCTGCATGGGCTAGTGGATTGCTTCCGGGATACATCCGTACCTATGTGCTTCGTGAGGTTTTCACCTCCGCATGGCCATAGGGAAATGTATCCCCCTGAACCGAACTCGGTCCCTATGAGCCTATAATGGGTGAGGATTGAGGAATCTGATGGTTCAGGTACCCCTCTTTAGAACCGAACCCCATATAGAAATTCAAGAGCCTACCCTTGGTAGAATGTCGAAGTGGTTACCCAAATAAGTGTTTGATGATAGTTTACTTGTTTTGATTATGCAATACTGACTAGTTTTGATTTGTTTGTTATTTGCATGACATCCCATATAGTAGAGGTGTCAATTTTTGTTCGGTTGCTGAAATAGGAAGTTTGCTATGGAAAACGACTTTATTGATAAAGTAGAGGACAATGTGGCTGTGTGCGCATGGTCAGAAAAGTTGCAGTTAGAAAAAGGAGATAGCTTAGTTGAAGTTCATACGTCGGAGCTGAGGGACTTCACCCGTGTTAGCGTGACACAAAATGAGCTTCAAGAATTACGAGATATCTGGGCCCATTGGGAAGATGAAGCTAAACAGATATTCTACCACCTTTATGGTGATATCTCTCACTTATTGGATGTTAAGATAGATAAACACCTGTTTCGGGCTATGGTCCAGTTTTGGAATTCCTCATACAATTGCTTCACTTTTGGGAAAGTGGATTTGGTGCCAACAGTAGAAGAACATACCACTTTACTTCGTAGTCCCGGGATACAAGCTGACAAGGTTTATATTAGGTCTGCCTATGTCCCTCCTTTTGCGAAGAAATTGATGAAAATTATGGGAATGAGTGAACAGTGGATCTCAACCAAGATTCAACAGAAAGGTGAAGGGAGATGTATTCCTTGGGTAAATTTAAGGGATCTGATTTTGATGCACCCTGATGTGAGGAGGAAAGTTGATATTTTCGCCTTAAGCCTCTAAGGATTAGTCATCTTCCCAAAAGCCCTAAGACACATAGATGAAGCAGTGGTGGATCTGTTCGATCGATTGGATAAACAAGTTACACCTGTCCCAGCAATTCTTACAGAGACTTTCAGATCATTAAATGCATGCAGAAGAGCGGGAGAAGGAAGGTTTATCAGATGCGCACAGCCATTGATGGTATGGTTTTATGGGCATTTTTTGAAGATGGATAAAGTCTCCTATCGACCCTTTTGTAAGGATTATTCACCGATAAAGGAGTAAGTGGCCATGTCAAGACGAGAAGATATAATGGAAGAAGGATGGAGGACAATTCTTCAGAATCTTCAGGAGGAAGACATTGAGTGGAGAGCTCCATGGATGGTGCCTGGAGAGATCCTTTACAGATGCGGAGACTTTAATTGGGTCCCCCTACCCAGAATTTGGGGAATCATCGGATATGCCCCTTTGCTAGCAGCAAGACAATACCAGTCTAGACAGTTCGTGCCAGCAACACATGGGTTGGCTCGAAGCGAATTCTCTTATACAGGAGAAAGTTATAAGAAGAAGATTAAGGAAATTGCAAATGCTTGGAAGCAAACCCATCGGATGGAGAGGTTGACTGTGGGCGAAACGGCGACTTCTGAGTATAAAGTATGGCTAAACAAAAGAATCGACGATAATATCCTGGGACCAAGTTCAGATAATGCTCAATCTATGGAGGAACGTTTTCAAATGATACCAACGGAATTAGAAATTATAAAGCAAGATTTTGTAAAGTGGAGTTCAGAGCTCGAGAAGAAAATTAAGCAGTTGGAGGAGGAGAAGATGCTTTTGAAATAGGATGTAGAGATACAGAAATCAGAAGCAGAAAAGATAAGAAAAGGGAAAAGCAAAGCTGAATTAGAGCTGGATAGCCTAAAGAGGGACTACAAAAAGATGCGTCTCTCAATAAGAACTGCGGGGCTAGAAAAGACTTCAGGTCAATGGCGACAAGAGTTACAAGAAGAAAGAGCTAAAGCCGAGCAATGGGAAAGGAAATTTCAAGGAACGAAGGCTCAGAAGGAGATCCTAGAAAAGCAAGTGTCAGGAGGCCAAAACGGAAGAAATAAATTAAAGTCTAGAGTGGCAGAGTTGGAAAGGTCCCTTAATTATTATCAAAATTGTAACTCGGTAATAGAATTAAAGGCAAGCTTGAGTAGAATTGAAGAAATGGAAAAGAAGACTGAAGAGTTAGAAGTGGCACTACAGGATTGTCAGAATTATATTGGGTACTTGAAAGAGAGTAAGGAGCAACAGAAGGAGGAGTTACATAAGGCCTAGAAGCAAATTGAAAATAGGGACTATTTCATGAGAGAGGCCATAAATCAGATTCGAGAGGTGGCCGAGCACTTGCAAATTTTGGCAGCAGAGGCAGAGGTATTAAGTGTGCGGCACGAGTCACGGACAAGCCGAGGACAGGAGTTGGCTTCGTTACTCAGAAAGATTAGGGATCTAGGCGCTAAGGCCAAACCATATCTGTAATCTCTTTTATGTAAAGAGTTTTGTTTTCTAAGAAAGTTTCCTATGGGGAATTGAATCAAAGTTGACACCTTTTTGCATTCATACCATGCATTTGCATTGCATTACATGCAGTAGTATCATATCACCTTAATCATTTACTGAGGCTAAAATCGTATAATCCACAGTTGCGACACTACGAATCTGGAATCATGTCATCCTTATAGGACACGTCTAAGAGCTAGAGCTATGGATGCTGAACTCAATGAAAGAATCGAAAGAATGGAAAGAATCCAAAGAGAGTTGCAAGAGCAGTTGACCAAGTCGCAGCAAGAAGCAAGGGATCTGATGGTAAGATCCCGAGAGGAATTGCTCGAGCAAAAGGATCAAATGGCCAAAATGATGGAGATGATGATAGCTCTGGTCAAAGGAAAAGGACCCGCGCAGAGTCTTGATATTACAGAACCTCATTCGAGAGTTAATCAGAGTCTGTTCCATCCCCCAGGATTCACTCCACCTCACGCCCATGCAATACACGGAGATTGGCCTCAAAGGGAATCTACGGGCCTAGAACAACCACCTGTACCACCTGCTCATCTAGGGCAGGGAATATTCGTATCGAACCCCGGAGCTAATCCTGCTGATCCAATCGTCTTAGATTTTGATGATCCAATAGAAATAGCCAAGCTGAGAATGGAGGATCATGATGCTCAGGACAAGTATAAGAGTCTGGAAGAAAGACTCAAAGCGATAGAAGGTACTGGAGTCTTCTCTGCACTGAGCGCCAAAGAGCTCAGTTTGGTTCCCGATTTGGTCTTGCCTCCAAAATTTAAAGTGCCAGATTTTGAAAAATATGATGGAACGAGATGTCCAAAGGCGCATTTTATCATGTTTTGTCGGAAGATGGCTGGTTATGTGAATGAAGACAAATTGCTAATACACTGTTTTCAAGATAGCTTGATCAGATCAGCCCTCTGATGGTATAATCAACTCAGCAGAGAGAGGATTCGATCATGGAAGGACCTAGCATCAGCATTTTGTGAACAATACAAGTATGTCTCCGACATGGTGCCTGATCGACTAACACTGCAAATGATGGAAAAGAAGCCAACAGAGACTTTTAGACAATACGCTCAAATGTGGAGGGATATCTCGGCCCAAGTACAACCCCCACTGACTAAAACTGAGATAGCGGTCTTCTTTATCAACACTTTAAAAGCGCCATTTTATGACAACTGGTGGGAAACGCCACAAAAGACTTCGCCGATATCGTAATGTCTGGGGAACTCATTGAAAATGGCATCAAGAGTGGAAGGATGGAAGGTACCGAGAGTTTGAAAAGGCCAGTACCTGTAAAAAAAAAAAAGAGCCTGAAACACATATGGTGGGGACTAGGAGCCACTATGCTTCTAATCCGTACCCAACCCAACCACAACCTCAGTTTCGCCCATCTCCAAACTTCTATTTTCCTCCTCAAAACCCTTACTATCAAACACCTTCTTCTTACCCCGTCTATGCCACTGATAACCAAAGACCATTCACTATATTCCCGCCAAGTACTACGCCTGCTCAAAGTCAGCCCAAAAATGAACAAAGACTGACAAAACCCAATCATGAAAAACTTCAATTCACCCCTATTCATATGTCGTATGGAGAGCTGTGCCCGAAATTACTAGAAAAACAATTAATTTCCCCACATTATATGGCACCCCTGAAACCTCCATACCCAAAATGGTACGATCCTAATGCTAGTTGCATGTACCATGCTGGAAACCGGGGACATTCTACAGAAAATTGTCTAGCCTTTAAAAAAAGGGTTCAAGGCCTTATTGATGCAGGCATTTTACGATTTTATAGTGTTTGTAACATGGCTGGAAATCCTCTCCCGAATCATACTGAAAGGAACGTGAGCGTGGTGACACAGGAAGACGGGCGGCGAGCCAAAATTTGTGTTTCCGAAATAAGGACACCTTTAGGGAAGATATGGGAAATAATGACTGAGAAAGGTTTGTTCTGTTCGCTCAACAGAAGCTTCAAGGAAGAAAGTACAAAAGATCAAAGTTTTTGTATCTTCCATAACATAGAAAGGCATAACATCCAGTCTTGTGGGGAATTCAAAAAATTACTCCAAGACATGATGAACAATAAGGAGGTTGAGATCTGCAATAAGATGGAAAAGGTCGATGAAGGGGAGATATGCGCTTCTGATGGTCAATCATTAGGTTCCCCTTATAGCATTGACCAACCTTTGGTGATCTACTACGAGGCAAAAAAGGAAGAAGTGAAACCAAAGATGATAATTCAAGTACCTTCTCCTTTCCCTTACAAGGACAGCAAGGCGGTGCCATGGAAATACGATGTCAACATTGCCATACCCGAAGCTACGACTGGAAGTGTTAGTGAGGTGGGGCATTTTACCCGCAGCGGGAGATGTTATGCTCCTGAAGTGTTTGGACCAAAGAAGAAAGCCGTTGACGCGAATTAGAAAGGAAAGGCGCAAATGCATGATGCTGAGGTCGAAATTGGAACTCCATCTGAACAGGAAATTAAAAGACCCGTGAATGAGGATGAAGCACATGAATTCTTAAAGTTCATCAAGCACAGTGAATATAACATCGTGGAGCAATTGAACAAGCAACCGGCAAGAATCTCTGTGTTATCTCTACTGTTGAACTCAGAACCACATCAAAATGCTTTACTGAAAGTGTTAAACCAAGCGTACGTGCCAAGCAACGTATCTGTCGAAAAGCTGGATAGGTGGGTGAACAACTTGAACGCGGATAATTTTATCTCTTTTAGTGATGATGAAATACCGCCAAATGGTAGGGGCTCCGTGAAAGCATTGCATATTACGACTAATTACAAGGGTTACATAGTACCAAATGTACTCATTGACAACGGATCTGCACTCAATGTCATGCCTTTGGCCACACTGTCCAGAATGCCAATTGATATGTCTTATCTGAGGCCATGTCACTCTACAGTAAGGGCGTTTGATGGGACACGACGAGAGGTCATGGGAAAGATCGAGATTCCTCTAGAAGTGGGCCCGTGTACATATGATATTGAGTTCCAGGTTATGGACATCGCACCTTCGTATAACTGCCTCCTAGGGAGGCCTTGGATCCATTCTGCCGGGGTAGTTCCTTCATCTCTCCATCAAAAAGTCAAGTTTGTCATGGATAACCGCTTGATCACAGTCGCTGGTGAAGAAGACATTGTTGCGTCTATCTCTACTGACGCGCCCTACATTGAAGTAAATAAAGATGCAGTAGAATGTTCCTTCCATTCCTTCGAATTTATCAATGCTACATTTGTTGTTGAAGGAAATAAGATTCTCACACCCAAACTGTCAAGGAATACCAAGATGGGAATCAAGCTGACTGTGGGAAAAGGACCCCGAGCGAAGAAAGGTTTGGGGAGATATCAGCAAGGGATAGCTAGAGCACTAAAGCTAGTACATCACAGGGCTCGATACGGTTTAGGATTCAAGCCAGATGTCTGAAAAAGAAGAAAACAGTTGCAGAAAGACCAAGAAAGAAGGATTGCAAGAGCCCCAGGTCGGGAGTTGGAATGTGAGCCCATAGCGTATCCTCTATTGTTAAAAACATTTACGTCTACAGGAATAATGTATCCAGGGCGAGACAATTCACGAAACACACTGTTATTGATTGAAATGGGTCTTCAGAACTTCAGTATAAACGTCATTGACAAAGTGGATGATACAGTTGAAGATATTTCAATGATACACCCTGGTCCCCCTAGATTTGTTTTGAACAATTGGACTGCTGTGGATCTTCTTGTAGTTTCTAAGTCCTCTCCAAAGTAATGCTCAATGCTGGCTCTTTTTGTATACCCCTAAGTTATAGGGGAATCTGTTATAAGAGTTTATGTTGGCTATTTGGCTTTTAAATGAACATTAATAGAGATGTATTTTGTCATGGTCTTTTCATTCTCATTGGCTTCATATTTATTCCCTCTTCTCATAGCCTGTCCTTATATATATCTCATATCATGCCATAGTATTATGTTTGTAGGTTCCAATACCTTGATGCTCCTCTATAGTTTTCTTTTCCATTCACCTTTCAGGTGCTCAGATATCAACGACGTGAACAATCCCGTTACAAGTCCTAAAATCGATTTCGAGAAAGCTATTTGTTTAGGAGAATTCGAAGCTGAGGAAAATGCTGGAGATTATGTCTCATCCCCTGACTTACTAAGAATGATAGAACAAGAAGATAAACAGATTCTACCCCATCAAGAATCTGTTGAGACAGTGAACTTGGGAAATGAAGAAAAGAGGCAAGAAGTTAAGATTGGGACCTCCATTTCAGAGAACACCAAACATGATTTGATCGCCTTGCTTCATGAGTACAAAGATGTATTCGCATGGTCGTATTAGGACATGCTCAGTTTGAACGAGGATATAGTGGTCCATAGACTCCCACTGAAACCAGAATTCAAACCCATTCAACAGAAGCTAAGACGAATGAGACCTGAAATGCTGTTAAAGATAAAAGAAGAAGTAAGAAAATAATTTTATGCTGGCTTCGTACAAGTCTCTAAATATCCAGAATGGGTGGCTAATATAGTCCCGGTACCGAAGAAAGACAGTAAAGTGCGAATGTGCATAGATTATCGTGATCTGAATCGAGCAAGTCCTAAAGATAATTTTCCTTTGCCACACATCGATACGTTGGTGGATAACACAGCAAAACATTCATTGTTTTCTTTCATGGATGGATTTTCGGGTTATAATCAAATAAGATGGCTCCTGAAGATATGGAGAAAACTACATTCGTGACGATGTGGGGAACATTCTGCTACAAGGTAATGCCATTTGGATTAAAGAATGCCGAGGCAACATATCAGAGGGCTATGGTGACGTTGTTCCATGACATGATCCATAAAGAAATAAAAGTCTACGTCAATGATATGATTTCCAAATCTCGGGGGAGGGAAGAGAACGTGTTAGGAACCTCAGGAAATTGTTCGAAAGACTAAGAAAGTTCCGGCTGAAGCTGAATCCAGCCAAGTGTACGTTTGGGGCTACCTCGGGAAAATTGCTACGCTTCATCGTCAGTGAGAGGGGTATTGAGGTTGACCCAGATAAGATAAAAGCCATACAAGAACTACCACCTCCACGGACACAAAAAGAAGTCAGAGGATTTTTAGGGAGGTTGAACTACATCGCTCGATTTATTGCTCAGTTTACCAACCGATGTGACCCAATTTTTTGACTCCTCCGAAAACACAATCCT
The DNA here is from genome assembly GCA_005393395.2 of Gossypium australe. Lineage (NCBI taxonomy): Eukaryota > Viridiplantae > Streptophyta > Magnoliopsida > Malvales > Malvaceae > Gossypium > Gossypium australe. Next base: position 110,218,047 of record CM016623.1, read on the forward strand.
GGAGAATGGAACGAAGAGTGTCAAATGGCTTTTGACAAGATAAAACAGTACTTGTCTAACCCCTCGGTGCTAGTACCGCCAACTCCCGGGAGACCGTTAATATTGTATCTGACTGTGTTCAAAAACTCAATGGGTTGCGTATTGGGGCAACATGATGAGTCAGGGAAAAGAAAAAAGGCGATTTACTACCTCAGCAAGAAGTTCACAGATTATGAAGCAAAGTATCCGTCAATTGAAAAATTCTGTTGAGCGTTGGTCTGGGTAGCTCGAAGGCTCAGACAATATATGCTGTATCATACGACATGGTTAATTTCAAAACTAAACCCAATAAAGTACATGATGGAATCACCTGCACTCTTAGGAAGAATGGCACGATGGCAGATCCTACTATCGGAGTACGACATCATCTATGTGAATCAAAAGTCGATAAAAGGGAGCGCAATAACTGACTTCCTAGCAACTCGAATGATAGAGGAATACGAGCCATTGAGATTTGATTTCTCAGATGAAGACTTGATGTGCATTACAGAAAAAGAATGTGAGTCGTCAAAAGAGAAATCATGGAAGATGAGCTTTGATGGTGTATCAAATGCATTGGGGCATGGGATTGGAGCAGTCTTAGTGTCACCAGAAGGGAATCATTATCCATTCACTGCCAGATTAAACTTCTTCTGTACCAATAACATAGCAGAATATGAGGCTTGCATCATGGGACTTCGTGCAGCTATTGAACGAGACATCAAAATCTTAGAGGTATACGGAGACTCAGCACTGGTGATTTACCAAATCCGTAGAGATTGGGAAGTGAGAGATTCAAAGTTAGTCAAATATCGCGATCTCGTGACAGAGCTGATCAAAGGATTCGAGGAAGTAACTTTTAATTACTTCCCACGAGAAGAAAACCAATTGTCTGATGCCCTAGCCACTTTGGCTTCAATGTTCAAAGCAAACCGAGAAACGGAAATAATGCCTCTCTAAATGAGCATATATGAGGTCCCTGCACATTGTTTTAGCATTGAAAAAGAGGTAAATGGACGACCATGGTTCCATGATATCTTAGAATATGTCAAGAATCAAAGGTATCCTGAGCAAGCAAACGAGAACAACAAAAGAACAATTAGAAGAATGGCGGTAGGATTTGTCCTTGATGGGGATATCCTGTACAAAAAAAGGAAAAGATCAAGTGCTCCTGAGATGCGTGGATGCTGTTGAAGCCAGAAAAATACTTGAAAATGTCCATGAAGGAATTTGTGGGACGCATGCCAATGGCTTCACTATGGCTAGGCAGATTATGAGACTCGGTTATTACTAGCTGACAATGGAAAGCGACTGCATTAGTTACGCGCGAAAGTGCCACAAATGTCAAGTTTACGGCGATAAAATTCATGCAGCACCTTCGCCCCTTCATGTCATGACTTCTCCATGGCCCTTTTCTATGTGGGGCATGGATGTTATAGGGCCAATTTCCCCAAAGGCTTCTAATGGACATCGATTCATTTTTGTGGTCATAGATTATTTCATAAAATGGGTAGAAGCCGCTTCGTTTGCTAATGTGACAAAGACTGCAGTTTGCAAGTTCTTAAAAAAGGAGATCATATGTCGATACGGGTTACCTGAGAGAATCATTTCAGATAATGCCTTGAATCTAAACAACAAGATGATGAAGGAGGTGTGCGAGCAATTTCAAATAAAGCATCATAATTCCTCGCCCTATCGCCCAAAGATGAATGGAGAAGTAGAAGCGACCAACAAAAATATTAAGAGGATTATTGGGAAAATGACCGAGACATATAAAGACTGGCACGAGAAGCTACCATTTTCCCTATATGCATATCGCACATGTGTGCGGACCTCTACAGGGGCAACTCCTTTCTCTCTGGTCTATGGAATGGAAGCTGTGCTACCCATCGAAGTTGAAATCCCCTCTTTACGAGTCTTAATGGAGTCAAAACTAGAAGAATCAGAATGGGCTCAAGCTCGATATGACCAACTAAATCTAATTGAAGAAAAACGCTTAAAAGTAATCTGTCATGGACAGGTGTACCAGAAGAGAATGATCACAGCCCATGACAAGAAGGTACGGCCAAGGGAATTTCACGAAGGAGAACTCGTGCTGAGAAAAATTCTCCCAATACAAAAAGACTTTCGAGGAAAATGGGCACCAAATTGGGAAGGACCATATGTCGTAAAGAAGGCCTTCTCGGGTGGAGCTATGATTCTCACTGAGATGGATGGGAAAGAGGTACCAAATCCAGTGAACTCAGATGTCGTGAAGAAGTACTACGCCTAAAAAAACGGAGAGAGAGAAAAAGAGAAAAGAAAAAAATCACCATGACGAAAACCCAAAAAGGGCGTCTTGATAAAAAAAATCAGGATTAAAACCCGAAAAGGGCGTCTTGATAAACAAAAAATATTAGGATGAAAACCTGAAAGGGCGTCCTAATGAAGGGGATTCAGACATAAGGAGCAAGACAATTTGAACAGAGAGTTAAATGGTAAGATTATAATATTTGAAGCAGACTCGGAGGCTCAGAATCTTCTACACAAGAAGCTTCGCTCGAAAAGATCCAGGATGAAGGAACGTGGAGAAGTTCATGCGTTGGATACTTAGAGCATTTGTGACAATTGAATCCTATTTTCCTTTTTATAGTGCTTTCTTTATTGAATTATTCCTTGTCAATTTTCTTTGCTTGTTGCCTTTAAAATAAATATAGATGTGAGTTATCCCTTTCATACCAACTTGGCCATTTTCATACATCTCATGTTTGGTTCATTTAAATGATAAATAATGAAATGACATACTCTAAACAAAAGGAATATCGAGCATTACCTGGGTGAGAATTTGGTAAATACAAGAGCTTCAAATCAAGGAGAAAGTTCAACAAGGGGCAAAAGGGTGATATAAGAGAAACGCAGATTACTCGTAAAACTTGAGGACGGGTACAAAACCTGAAAGGGAAGTCAGGAATCGAAGCAATGAATACAGATCATCATGAAAGTCGTAGCAAAAAGAGATACATGACAAACAAGCCCAGGGCGCATGGCATAAGCATGTAGGCATAAAAGCATTTAAGACAAACACGTGCATATCATGATAACATCACGCATGACACAAATAGGTACACCAATAAAACGAGAAATTTTGGACGATAGTTGTACCAAACCAAGGAAAAGAAGACATCTGAGTTCCACCAGATGATATGTTTTGAGCCTCGGGTCACACGCCGAGGTATTTTTAATTTCTGTCTTTCAATTTTTCAAATATCAACTCATAATACGAGAGGTGAGTTGAGCCTCAGGTCACACGCTGAGGTGTTTTTCAATTTTTATTCTGTTCAAATATCAACTCATAATACGAGAGGTGAGTTGAGCCTCAGGTCACACGCTGAGGTATTTTTCAATTTTTATTCTTTTCAAATATCAACTCATAATATGAGAGGTGAGTTGAGCCTCAGGTCACGCGCTGAGTTGTTTTTCAATTCTTATTTTTCAAATATCAACTCATAATACGAGAGGTGAGTTGAGCCTCAGGTCACACACTGAGGTGTTTTTCAATTTTTATTCTGTTCAAATATCAACTCATAATACGATAGGTAAGTTGAGCCTCAGGTCACACGCTGAGGTGTTTTTCAATTTTTATTCTTTTCAAATATCAACTCATAATAGGAGAGGTGAGTTGAGCCTAAGGTCACGCGCTGAGGTGTTTTTCAATTCTTATTTTTCAAATATCAACTCATAATACGAGAGGTGAGTTGAGCCTCAGGTCACACACTGAGGTGTTTTTCAATTTTTATTCTGATCAAATATCAACTCATAATACGAAATGTGAGTTGAGCCTCAGGTCACACGCTGAGGTGTTTTTCAATTTTTATTCTTTTCAAATATCAACTCATAATACGAGAGGTGAGTTGAGCCTCAGGTCACGCGCTGAGGTGTTTTTCAATTTTTATTTTGTTCAAAAATCAACTCATAATACGAGAGGTGAGTTGAGCCTCGGGTCACATGCCGACGTATTTTTAATTTCTATTTTTCAATTTCTGTTGTTTCAAAAATCAACTCATAATACGAGAGGTGAGTTGGGCCTCGGGTCACAGGCCGAGGTATTTTCAATTTCTGTGATTCAAAAAAAAAAAGAAAAAGAAAAAAAAAAGAAAAAAAGAAAAAGAAAGAAAGAAAGAAAAAAGTCGACTCATATTGCTAGAGTGAGGAAGCAGTTTGAAAAGTTTGGGTTTATTTCATCGAAGTCGTAGGGGAGCAATTAGTAGATCGAAGCTACAAATCTCATCCCTTTGAAGATTGAGGAAAAGCAAATTGAAGCCGCAGGTCATATCTCTCGGAAGTAGCAGTGGAATGGATTAAAGCAACAGGCTACAGTAGAGTTTAAAGATGTTTAAAGGGGACGAGGACCAATAAATCAAGGCTTGGCCAAGACCGGGCAAAATTGGCTCTCCTATTGTCTTTGCTCTATTCTCGTTTCACGACAATGAGCAAAGAGGGGCAGCTGTAATAACCAATTTTTGCCCGGCCGATATCCTATAAAACCCAACCCAATACCAGACCCAAAATAAACACAAAAATAAAACAAAAAATCCAATAATAAAAATAGTCCATAATGTCCATTTACAAAATTACTAAAATAAACCCAATAATAAAACCAATAATAAGCCAATAAGAAGTCCAAAAGTAACAGTCCATTTACCAAACAAATCTGGAGCCCAATTACAAAATCAATACCAAGCCCAAATTAAAACAAACAATCATGTCCAATTACAGCAAAATGGTCCAAAACTCGTCAGACCCACTAAGCCCAATCCAAACTCTAACCCATCAACAGAAAAGAAAAAAAAAACAACAGTAAGAAAAACCCTAGTGCCCTAATGCGCCGCCAACCTTTGGCCTCCCTCCGTGGACACCACGCGCTGCGTCGCTTCGGCTTCCCACGCGCGCCCTTCCCCATACCTCGTTTGTCGCCCACACGCTTCTGCCTCCTCAGCGCACCACGCCCGCTGTCTAACCTCTCCACTAGCACTCCTCACCCATACCCTGCAGACAGGAAACAAAACAAACAGCAGAAGAGTATGGAACAAAATAGTGGAATAAAAAAAGCATTGTGTATTTGGCTATAAAGCCATTCAAAATCGATGTAAGGGGGATTGGCTTTTGTTTTTACGAACCATCAGCAATCAAAAAAGAAAGCAAAAAAGATTAAAGAGTTTCTTGTACGAACTTTTACAAATCATCAAGAATCAAGAAAGAAATCAGAAGGTTGCTTTAATTTCATTATTCTCGTTTCCTTTGATTCAATACTGTCTCTTCTTCTTTTATTTACAGTTTCAAAAAATAAACACCAAACACCAATACCAGTAATAAAAGAGAATAAAAAAGGGGAAAAGACCATACCTGAACCGTCGGGGCGCGTCGTCGGAGGCTCGCCTCTGTCGTAGGAGCCCGATTGAAGGCGAAGAAAACGAGGTTTCTTCCCTCTGGTTCTTGGGGTTTTGAAAGAGTCTCGAGGAAACACCAAAAACCTGATTTTTGGGCATCACCGGCCACTGATACGGTGGTGGCGCGGTGATGCGAAGGCTGGCCATAGAAGACCGATGGGTCGACTGAAAGAGGGTTGAGAGAAAATGGAGAGGCCTTAGAGAGGAGTTCGAAATTTTTGTAAAAAAATGACCTGCAGACTAATTCTTTTTTGGAAAAATTGTTGCTTTTATAAAATTAAGGAAACGACGTCGTTTAGCCCCTGTGATCCGCGCGTTGACCCGACACGTTCAAGGGATCCGCGTGTTTTCATCAAACAGTCTAATTACTATTCCAGTCCTTCCATGTTTTCATTATTTTCAATCCCGTTTGATTTAAATTCTTTTTATTTTTTAATTTGGCCCTAAAACTCCTATTTCATTTCAATTCGATCCTATGGGTCCTCAACGGTTTAAGTCAAAACGACTCCGTTTTAAAATTTAGTATAATTTCAACATTAGCCCCTGTTATTTAACGCTTGTTTTATTTTAATCCTTTCAGTTCGTCTTTAATTACTATTTGACCCCCTGTTTTTTTTGTTTATTTTATTTTCATCCTTTTGTTTTATTTTATTATTTTGTATTATACTAAATTGTCCATATTACTATTTATATACTAGTATATTAACAGTATAAATATATATGTATTTTTATAATTATTATTTATTACTTTTATTTAGCTAAAAATCATTTTCATTAGATATTTTTCATATATATTATATGTTTTTAAATTGTATATTATATAATGTTATATCGTATATTATTCTTAGCTAAAATTTATTTATGTGATATAATATATTCTATTTATATTGTTTTTTTATATATAATTTTATATATTTATTTAAAATCACTATATATTATGTTTATATTGGCTCTATCATGTATGTGTCTTTTTATCTATTATCTAAGCATGCGTTAAATAGGTTCATATTTGTTTGTTGTTAATTATATTTGTTTATGCTTCATCATGTATTTACAATTACTTTAGTGTAGGAATTATCATTTATCATATTTTGTGTTATTATTGCTTTATTGCCTATTTTAAATGATTAATATATCATAATTGCTTTTAAATAATTTTGTTCAATAGTTTATAAAACACAAATATTGGCATATAATTGCTGTTTAAAATAGAAATACATTTTCGCAAAATCGATATCTTTTAAACATGTTTTTAAAAAAATAAGGCAATATTTGTGTGTTTAGAAGTTCGAAAGAACACATCCTAACGTACTGGGTGTCGATTTTTTTGTTCGACTAAATATTCAAGTACCCTTCTTCGTATGTTTTGAAGATCAAAGATGATCTCGACGTCAGAGTATAAAAGTGTCATATCCTAACGTGCTGGGTATGACACTCTTATTCCTTTGAAACGAGTTGATCTTAAGACTCAGTTCAGATTTAATAACTTTTTCAGCCTTGAATATTTTCAAGTTTTCAACATTAGGACAACATCAATCAATTTGGTACCAACTTTGGGCGTTGCAAGGGTGCTAACCCTTCCTTGCACGTAACCGACTCCCGAACCCGTTTTCTCGAGTTTCGTAGACCAAAAATGTCGTTTTAGTAAATCAAAATGTTTTATTAAAACAAAGGTGACCCGATCACACCAAAAAAGATCGGTGGCGACTCCCTATTTTTTAAAAATGTCGATTCCCGTTTTTCAAAAAATGGTTACGACAGGCCTGTCACCAGAATAGGGTTACAGAGCATTACCAGAACTTTTCAAAAACATTTTCAGATAAATCATGCAAATCATGACTCATTAACCAAGATCATTCGTAACATCCCTTAGATGGACCCTCGAGGCCCAATACAAGCATTAGAATCGAGTCAGGACTTAATCGGAAACTCTAAGAATTTTTCATGACATTTCAAAAATTTTCCAATGTGCAGGGCTCACACGCCCGTATAGTCCAAGGGACACGCCCGTGCTGCAGGCCGTGTTCGAAATTAGGTAGCTTACTGGCTTATGCCACACGACCATGCCACAAGCCCGTGTGTTAGTCCGTGTGGTTAATTAATTCAATTTGAATTAGGTGCAGGTTTCACACGGCCAAGATACACACCTGTGTTCAAGGCCGTGTCTCCCACACGGCTGAGACACATGCCAGTGTGCTCAATTCTGAGCATTCCGTTTCTCAAAATTTAAGGTGCAGAGGACACACGACCTGGCTACACGCCCATGGGGTAGGTCGTGTGTCACACACGGCTTAGACACATGCCCGTGTGTCTACCCGTGTGGACAAAATAAAGCTATTTCTTAGCCTCACTTGTCACCCAAATTTACCATTTTCCTGCACCAAAACATACCAAGTACAATCCAACCAATTCAAGCATTCAAATAAGCAGATTTCATCATTCAACATGGCATATCATTGCATGCATACATGTTTACTATCTTACCTTGGTTCAATTCATGTGCTAAACATGATTTAATCAACTACTTAATATGTATATATAGCTACCATAGCATAACATTACACGTATATCAAAATAACCATTACTAGCCATTCTAATGGCTAGGTTGCAAGTATCATTTACATTTATATGCCAATGTGACCAATATAACCTATACATGTCATTTCAACAATAATCGATTTACCATATTATACCGGCATAGGCCGATGGATAGTATGAGTGATCTCCGCCGAGCTTCCAATCCAACGAGCTTCCGATTTACTCTAAAACAGGGGAAAATAAAACAGGGTAAGCATTGTATGCTTAGTAAGTTCATATAACATGGTACTTAACTTACCATTCATTCTATTTTGAGGTAACTATGTAAGGCATATTCAATCAATTTGACGTCAAGCCCTACACATTTCCTCATTGCCCTTGTTAGTCATATATTCCATAGTAACATCAAGACAAGTATGAGCTCAACAACAATTAAGTTTCCATGCAATGATGCTTTCCACAACATGTATTCATTTAATATGTATAAATCATCTATTATTATTACAAGCATAGTTTCATAGTAGTTCGTTTCGAGTTCAACTTATTTTATGTCAGGACTTTACTCATATTTTGCGAATATTAAGGTCACACAAGTAGTAGTACTCTCAAGGTGTACAAGTCTATAATCAAGGATGAACTTATATTCATAAAACAAATTCTGAGTACAAATATCATCGTCTCATATTTCCATATATCAATTATCAGATATCATTATTTTCATGTATTTCAGGTAGATACATGTAATAACTCATTTCTTATTCATAATCTTCTTATGTCAAGAGTTTTACCCATTGAATTTATTTAGAATATCGATGGATACACCGATAGTACACTCGAGGTGTACAAATCAGGATCCGTTAATTCATACTAATAGTACCTTGTAGGTACACTCTCGAGCCATATATCATACAGCAGAATTACCAGTCCAGGCTAAATTCTAGCTATAACATATACTCTAAGGGCTTTGTTGGATTACCAGGCTAGGCTAAATCCTTTATATGACAAAGAATTCCCTATAGAGTCCAATCTGGATAACTAGTCCAGGCTAAATCCAGTCAATTAGGATTACCAGTCCAGGCTAAACCCTAATTGAAATATATACTCGAGAGGCTCATTTCGGATTACCTATTCGGGCTACATCCATTCTGCAACACATGCAGTTTTATCAGGGATTCAAACGGGATTTAACATTTACCAGGCAATTTTCGGGTATATGTTCAATCTCATAAATTTATGCATTCATACAATTCAAGTGTTCACGTTCAACTCAAGTATAAAATTTACATTTTTATCATTTATCATTTATCGAGCATTATTACTGATCGGGCACATTTCATTTATTTGGCTTTGACGAATATGTGATCATTTCAAATAATTAAGGCATTTATACAATTCACAAGCACAACATTTAATTCAAGCATAATATATATATACAATTTAGTTACACGAACTTACCTCGACAAATGTTCGTGTACATAAATCTACTAATCCGATATTTTCCTCTTTCCTCGTTCTAGCTCCAAATTTGATCTATTCATATCTATACGAGTAAATCTAACATTAATTTACCACATTTCACATTCAAGTGGACTCAATTTTCATCCTAGGTAAAATTACCATTTTGCCCCTAACTTTTCCATAAATTCTATTTTCGTCCTTAGGATCGGAAAATGAAACGTGTGCAAATTATTCCCTATTCCAAGCCTAACAAAAGCCCCATTAAAAAATTTACAGCACATGTATTCATAAAATTTCAAAATTTTCCTTTAATTTCACAAGTTTACATTTTAGTCCTTAAATCATGTTCTCATCAAATATCACTTTGTAAAAGTTGTTTATCTATCAATAACCTTTCATTTTCTACCATAAATTTCTAATTTCCAGCATATACATCCATAACCCATTTTTTCATATCTTGATAACTTTTCAATTTAATCCCCCAAATAGATAGTTTAGACTATCCTGATTCCAAAAATATCAAAATTACTAAAAATGGGATAAGAAAACTTATCCAATTTGGCCATGAAAGTTTATTATCTCTCTCCTAGGGTTTCCATGTTTTATTTTGGGGAAGGAGATGAGAAAATAAGATGATGTCTATTTTATCATCTTTTAATTAACTAAAATTTTCACTTTCCAATTTAGTCCTTACCCTTTTTCTATATTTCCATGGACGAGTCACCAAGAAAAATCTACATACTTTTCTTAATGGTCTAATTATCATATAGGGACCTTAAGTTTTGAATTCCATAGCTATTTAATCCTATAGCTACTAGAATTCATCTTTCGCATTTTATGCGATTTAGTCCTTCTCGTAATTAAGCACTCAATCGATAAAATTTTCGTACCAAAATTTTCAGATGCCATATCTATCATAATACAGACCATATAATAAAATAAAAATAAATTTTATTTTCGGCTCAGATTTGTGGTCCCGAAACCACTGTTCCGATTTCACCAAAATTTGGGTTGTTACAGGGTCAAAGTGTAATTTTACCTTTATTAATTTAAAATTTTAAAAGGCTTAAATACTAATTTTCCATTTTAAGGGGAGCAGGGCCCCTGCCAGCCCCCTTAATTTGCCTCTGTATAAATTCACCTTTTATTTTTAAATAATGTGAGATTCATAATCCTCCTAATAAAATATTAAAGATACATTTTTTTTTTGAAATAAATGGTCCGTTTTGATTAAAACATGGGTTGGAAGTCCAAAACAAACAAAACCAAAGCAAAACAGTAGTCCAAAAACAAAATTAAAGTCGTCTATGTCAATACCAACTAGGTTGAAAGATGAGGAGAATTTAAGAAGAAATCTAATTGAAATTATCGTTGGGCCTATGACTCGGGCTAGATCTAAGAAGCTTAAAGAGTTAGGGTTGATTCAGCAAGTTTGGCCGAGCATGAGAAGTCCAATTTTTATTGGACTCAAGATAACGATCCAATTTCATGCAATGTGTTGCATGTGGCAGTTTGATTAGTTTGAACAAACTTTTCAAATTTTAATTATGTGTTTTGTTTGTTAAATGCATCTTTGTTTAATAATCTGCTTCATTATGTATTTTGTTTGTTAAATGCATCTTTATTTAATGTTTTGCATTAATACATCTACATCTTTTACGAATGTGCATTATGTTTCTTGTTTATTGAATGTGTCTTTAGTTAATGTTTTACATTAATACATTAGAAACATTTAAGACTTGCATTATGTGTTTTTCATATTTAATAAGTCATGCATTAAATAATCTCATTTGTTAATTTACTTCAAGTATGGTTTAAGTTGCATGTTCATTTAATTTGTGTGCATGAGAGTTATTAAATATGTTGTTTTTATTAGTGTTTTAAGTTATTATTTAATCTTAAATATCTATGTTGCAGGTGACTTTTCATATGATTAAAGACTCTTCAAAGTTGGACAGTTTCAAAGCTTTTAAAAGAACATTAAGAAGGTTGTTTAATGGACCAAAAGAGCCTCTTCGAGTCTTAAGTCTTTATCATGGTGCCATTTAAGAGGATGTTACACAAGCTTTTATCATGTGGTTACAAGGGAGCTGAAGGGACATCAATCAAACACATTAAGGATACTTTAAGTCTTAATTAAGGAGAAATTGACATTCCTTTTCAACTACATTGGATTCCAATGAAGAGACATGACTCATTAGCTTCCTTACAAGAGTTAAAAACGAAATTATTGCTTGTAATAATACTAGTTAATGACTGAATATAAAAAGTCTCACATAGGCATTTGAACAGTCACAAAAGTGCCTATAAATTTCCAGTAAACAGAACTTTGATAGCTAATTGAATTTTTCTGAGTTTTGTGTGAGAATTCTATCTCTTTATTCTTGGTCTAACTTACTTGGACTTATCAAGGTTCTCCTTGTGGCGTCAAACCTTTTTTTTTTTTTGAACTTATCACTTCCATCCTTTCTTTCTTTATTCTGAAGTGTAGCGTTCTAACATACTATTGGTTCCTATTTTGCTAAATAGCGGGTCGCAGTTTACTTCTTCTTTAAAGACTTGTTTATTATTTCACTATATAAAAATTGGGTCACGATCATTTATATCGTTGGTTCTTTTCTAAGTGTTTAATTCGTACAAGTCATCTTTCTGAAACCTTCTTTATTGTTTTCATTCAACCTATTTTCCATTTCTTACAATTTCATTTTGAATTTCAACTTGAAACGATAATGAAATTAGACGATCGGGAAATTCAGTGTCTTGTAATTGAATTCAGGAATACGAACACGCATCAACTTCTACAACAACCACATCAGTTCAAAATCATTTAAAGGGTATAAATACCATCTTCCAAAGGTTTAGCAATAACAAGAAACATGTGCAAAGCTTAAACATCAACCAACACAACCTAGAGCTCAATTCTTTCATACCTTTTCTTGTAAGCACTTGTGAGTTTTCATTGTATTCATGTATCTCAAGTGTTCTTCTTTTTATTTTTGCTTAATTGGCAAACATTCTAATCTGGTCTAATTGTGTTTCCGGCGATCCAAATCATGAATCCATGTGTGAGGAACGAATCGGGGTGAAATAAAGGTTTCGAAATTACCAAAACTTCAATCTGAGTAGACAGCGACGCCTTGGCAACAAGGGTTTTGATCTACTGTCGAATCAAGCCACAACCTTTTCCGATGTCGGCCTCTACGTAATCCACCCGGTTTGACTATGAACGGAAGAAATCTCCAAAACTGTTTTGGAGGTTTATTTGCTTGACGGCTGCTAGACCTAACAAGCAATCACTTAGGGTTTTCATCATTTGCTTTGTCTCCTTTTAATACCTTTTATAATGGGTGTCTTTTTTCATTGGGCCTTTTATAATTGGTATCCTTTTAATTGGGCCTTTTATAATTGGTATCTCTTGAATGTATTATAAGATTAAATAAAACATAAAGTTTTTAACCGAAAATTATAATTACATTAATTATATCCGAAATTTATAATTACATTAATTATAATAAGGATTTCGGTAAACTATATTTATTTAAATTTATATATGAATCAAATTCATATATTAATAAAATTATGTTATCATTATGTGTACAACATCCTTGTACATATAATATGTTCAACATTTGATTGCCCAATTAAATTAATTCTTTAATTAATTTAATCTATGTGACAACCAAGTACAATACCAACTATATTTTATTCCGGTCATTTCAACCATAGGGTGTGACCCTGTAGGTTCTTGCAACGTTAGCAGTAATACTAGAACGATTCTATTGTCACAGACAATGAGTGGCATCTAGCAATGCATCATTGCTACCTAAGTTATAAGAAATCATGATTCGACATAATCTTTTGTGATTAACCTTTCATGCATTAATCCTTAAGTCATTTATCTCTGGAACGGATACAAGTCATGGGATAGTCACACTTGTATAGTCCATCCCATGTTTCTTGATATCTTGAGTAGACTATGATATACAAATTAGTATGACATCTCATATCAACTTATTTGAGCATGGCCATGCATTTCTAGTCTCACTCAATCAAGTGGCCTAAGATATTACTCCTATTATGTAGGAGGGACTTATCCTTTATTGATCAACCATATCCCTCTACATAGATTGTGGTATATCCAACATCAGCCTTTATAGAACAACCTGTTACGGTGTACGTTTGACTGTATCAAAATATACAACTCACGATGCTGGGATAATAATGATCTCAAGTCTGAGGATCATATACATATTAATCACTATGAGTAATGTTGTGACAATTACATAATAATCCAAGAAACATACTCATAGCGGGTCAATCCAATACCTTTATAGAACAACCTGTTACGGTGTACGTTTGACTGTATCAAAATATACACTCACGATGCTGGGATAATAATGATCTCAAGTCTGAGGATCATATACATATTAATCACTATGAGTAATGTTGTTGACAATTACTAATAATCCAAGAACATACTCATAGCGGGTCAATCCAATATGTTGTTCTCTAACACACATATTCATGCATTGATTTTGACACTCCATATCAATGACACTCTTTATCATCATCAACTACATGTTAGTCTTAATGCATTATTGTTGTCCTAGTCACCATAATACTCGACTAAGGATCTTTTAAGAATAATCATATTATTCTCAGGACGTTATTATAAAACAGTTTATCTATACACACAGAAAGAAAAACTGAAATACTAATGACAACGCTTTATATTAATAAACATGGTAAATTAAATATGTTATTACAACCATCTCATGATTGATCTTTGGGCATACTCTTACAGAAACTTTAAGAGAGTTGTATCTTCAGATTTTGAAACATAAATCTTAAGAAAGATTGTAAGGTTAAACATTGTCATCAAAGGTTGCCAAATTAGTGAATTTGGGAAAATCCTTAGCTGTGGTAAGCTAAGGTAGTGGAGTAGGCAATTGGGGTCGAACCACTATAAATCATTGTGTTCTTTGTTACACAATTTTCATTTCTTCCACCACAACTTCTCAAAGGCTTATTCAACTTCCCCATTGGCGATATTGAATTGATCCTTCCGAGCTAACACTATGTTCTAAATTGGCATGTAATAGGTGTTAATGTATATATATGTTTTGAATTTGAAAGTTCTGAACTCGCTCATGTTGATATGTTATAAGTGTAATGACTAAAAGAGATGTTGATGTTGTTTTGGTAGGTTTGGTTCATGCATATGCTTATATGCTTGTGATATTGAGTAGACTTAAATTGAAGTGTTATTAGGCTTTGATATGGTATTGGTATGGCGATGCTTAAATAATGAATGGTGTGTATGATAAGTACGTGTTGGATTGGTTTGGTTTTGGTTAAAATATGGTGCCAAATGCGGCATAGTAGTTATGCATTTTATGTTGCATTTTTGGCATGTTAATGTGTATATTTTTTTGTACGTTTTGATGTTAATGAAAGAGTGCATTTTAGGCCTTATTGAATGTTTACACAAAAACTAGGCATTTGGAGACATATTCTTGAGCACATGGTTTGACACACGGTCGTGTGTCACACACGGGCTAATAACACAATCGTGTGCTCTTTTGGAATTGGAATGCATGCATCCCACACGGTCACAGTTAGTTACATATCCTAGCCACACGGTCGTGTGGTTATTGTACACATGGTCACAGCCTTTCACACAGTCGTGTGACCCCTGTTTTCAGAATATTTCATACTATTTGATATATGTTCAATTAAGTCCTTATTTGTTTCCGAATTGGTTTAAGAGCTTTTGTTAGCTCGTTTTAGACTCGGATTTGTTTGTATATCATGTTAAACATGGATTATGATTTGCTTTGTTGATATATTGAATATATAAAATGCTTAATGTTTGGATTGATTGTTAAATGCTGCTCTTAGATATAATTGTTTCGTCATATGTCGTAGCATCCTATAACTCGAGTCTGATGACCGAACCGGGTAAGGAATTGTTACAGATTCAATATTTTTATTTGTTTATTGATCTTTCACATGTGTAATATTGACCATGTGAGTAACTTTTTATTTTAAAAATGCCACACAATTCAATTTAATGAAAGAAGTTTAATTGAATTTCAATTGTTAAATAAAAAAAATCTTTCAAATTAAAATAGAATAATAAAACCAAGGAAAAAAAATTTCAATTAAGGATTTTCAGTTTAGAATTTTAGCATGATTTCAAACATGAAAATTAATGAATATTCGAATAATATAATAGAAAATAGGGTAAACTATATAATTAATCGTCTAATTATTAATATATATTTTTTGTTTTGGTCATCAAATTATAAAAACTTTTAATTTCATCGCTAATGTTATTATTTAATTTTGTTTTGGTCACTCACCATTAACGAGGTTTCTAACTAAATGTATTATTATACCAATTAAAAAAATATCACAATCAACAATTTTGTTAATGATTTAACAAAGGGTGACCAAAACAAAATTAAATGATAACATTAGTGAGAAAATTAAAAGGTTTTGTAGTTCAATGATCAAAACAAAAACACACAAATGAAGAATTATAATAAAATTAAGAAAATAGGGTAAACTAGTTATATAGTTTATCCTAAAAAACATAAAAATTATAATAAAATTAAAAAAATAAATGAAGGAAAGAAATTACTTTTGAATTTAATTGGCAATTGTAGGCTTGGTGTAAAATGCAATATAGATTTGGAATTAGAATAGTACATAAATAAATTTTTATTTGGAATTAGATTTGGAAAATTCAAAATGCTCAGGTATAAAAATGAGAAAATGTCAAAAATTTTGATAAATAAATAATTTTTCAACAAACACAATAAATTCAACCACAATGTAAGTTTTGAATTGTAAAATATCAATGGCAACAACACCACTAAACTAATATTTAGTTACATTTTCCAATATTCCAAAATTTAGAAAAAATCAAATGAAAAATTTAATATTTAGTTTGGTGCAAACAAGACTTACAACATAGATTTTTATACAAACCCAAGGTTCTACTATCTTTGTTTTTATTTTATTTTTTTGGAGATAATTTAGCTGGATTTTATTATTAAAATCTAAAAACAAAGCCCCAAAACAAAAAGAAATCCAATACAAATAAAAATGAGCCAACTCAAGAACAACCCAAACTCAGTAGAAGGAGTTTGCTTTAAAAGCATCCAAGCCATCAGCATTAAGATAGGCACGGCTCCTGAAAAAACAACTGTAAAATAACTCCATTAATTATCACACCTTCTTAACCTTCAAAAAAACTTTCATCTATCGTCCCTCTTTCCTCTCCCACGTTTTTCAACTATCCCAGAGTGCAGATTGACGCAATGCACATCAAAGATTCACGCTCCTCTGTCGGTCTCTTTCCACTAACTCCACGGCGTAACCAGGTGTCCCACTATTCATATCTCTATGTTTCCCATTTATCAAGCCTTCTGTAGCTAACAAATGGGTTTTTATATAAACTCAGGGGCAAAGCCAAAAAATTGTTTTAGGGGAGTCGAATGAAAATTTATTTTTTAACAATTTATATCTTTATAAATTTTAAGATTAAATTAAATTTTTATAATTTTAAGGGGGCCAAAGTGTAATTTTATATTTATTAATTTAAAATTTTAAAAGGCTTAAATACTAATTTTTCATTTTCATGGGAGCAGGGCCCTGCTAGCCCCTAAATTTGCCTCTGTATAAATTCACATCTTATTCTTAAACAATGTAAGATTTATAATCCTCCTAATATAATATTAAAGATACATTCTTTTTTGAAATAAACAGTCTGTTTTGATTAAAACATGGGCTGGAAGTCCAAAACAAACAAAACCAAAACAAAACAACAGTCCAAAAACAAAAATCAGCAACAACAAAATCAGGTAGAAAATAAAAAACTAACTCAAGAAAACCAAACACAAAATTAACAAGAAACATCATCCAAACCTAATGAAAAAAGCAAACCCAAAATGGCCAAAACTTCCATAGCTAGCAAACAGAGGCACCAACCAAGAGACTAGGGTTGAGATTCCTCAAGAAAGACCACATTTCTCAACCAAGAACTTCAAAAAAAGAGGAGGGGAGTACGATGGTTGGTGAAATCTTAAATGGAGCTTCCTTAACCCAAAAAGAATCTTCAAGTTTTTCATACCTTCAGAAGCCATTGCATGCGCAGTAGCATTACCTTCTCTCACTGCGAATTCGAAACGACAGGATGTGAACCCTTTCAGCATGTTAAGCACATCCCAGATAATTGGCCAATTCTGAATTATCTTCCCCATATACATAACTCCTAAGTAGGCATAGAAGTTAAATTTTATAACAAAATATATTTTCTAATTCAGCTGATTTATCCACTAATTATCATTTGATTTATGATGAAAAATAGCAACTAACTAAGTTTCTAATTTAAAGGTTGTATCTAACCTCCATTAAATATAAAAAATTAAAATTCTAAATTCTAGTGAAAGAATGTTGTATTTTTGTTTGATAATAAATAAAAAATTTTGCTTTTTTTTATATTTCAAATAAACTGAACAGCATAATTAAAAAAATTCAAAATTCTCACTGGTAAAACCGACTTACATATTAATAATGATTGCTTCAAAGGCAAATAAACAGATTTCCAAGTTTTGAATTAAAAAAAATGAAAACTTTCAAATCATATTTTGAATCATCAAGTATTGATTTATGGTAATGAAAACCATGTTTTGATTGGCCATATTTTTTAATTTCAACTTAAATTTGTTTATTAAGATATGATGATTACAGGATAAGATACTACAATTCTATTCTCAACAAAAATATGTAAGGCATATTAGAATTAAATTGAAGGAACAGGTTCAAGACAGCATTGAGGAGAAAGCAAAACCATGAAAATGCGTGACTTTTCAGATTTGACTTTGGTGAATCGCTTCTGGGCTTCATTATTGTCTTATAAATATCCGGTTTTTTTGGAACAAGACATGTCATCATCTCGCCGCTTCATCTAATTTCGACAACGATTCTCCACCTTCCTATCCCACGCGCTTTCCTTCCCACGTATACCCTTCACGGCTCCACCCTCCGGGTGTCCTACCCCGGCGCGTCACCCCCGTATATACCATGTCGCCACAATAACCACATTTTCGTCATTTCTCATGACGCAAAAATGGTAAAAAATAGAAATGATTTAAAACACAAAGGGTTTATTTACAAAACATCCCCAAACTATTGTATATATTCTAAATTGATCTATAAACTTCAAAATGTTATAATTTAAATTCAAAGTGGTCTTCCATCAGTCTAGACATTGATTTATAAGTTAAATATTAGTTTGGATTTGGACAAGAATTTAGAAAAGAAAAAGCAATGTCAATAAAAATTTAGAATATACTTTTTACAATATTAGATTTAAATAAGTACACATGTGTCTTAAATACATTACATGTCAAATTTGAGCAGTAATTTAATGTCCAAGTTAATGAGTAAATTGGTTATGATAGTGATACTTTCATAACTCAACTCAATTAGAGCGATTTTAAGTTTAAAGATTAATTTGAAATGTACACTGTAATTCGATGACATATGATGGAATTAACCCAGAAATAAAATAAAAATAAAGAGCTGGAATCTTCGATACGAGTCGCCACCTAATGTTAATAAAAAACTCCGGGTATCGATATGACCCGACCGACCCGTTGATTTTGTCCCTTTTTCCCGTCAACCAATCCAACCACCAAAATAACCAAATCGTATGGACTTTGGGGATTTTTTTTATATTATGGACCAAGATCCATCTCCTGCTACGCAAACGCCTCGTGGCGATCATCGGTCTGAGAATCGTAAAATGGACTTTCCGGTGACCGGACCTGAACTGACTTCCTCCGTTTGGGACTGGAATGATCTCCTCGAATTAACTTCTGACGATCACTTACCCATTTCCTTTGACGACTATGGTTTCTCTCCTCCTCCTTTAGAAGCTCTGGCTGGGAATCCCAATACAGTTCCGGCGCCCGATCGTGTACGGAAGCGGGACCCGAGGATGACTTGTTCGAATTTCATAGCTGGTCGGGTCCCCTGTGCGTGCCCCGAGATCGATGCGCAAGTCGAGGAGCTTGAAGAGGAAGAGGCGGGGGCGCCGGGGAAAAAGAGGGCCCGAACCGGTCGAGTCGGGTCGGGGACGTGTCGATGCCAAGTTCCGGGTTGCGAAGTGGATATTAGCGAGCTTAAAGGTTATCACAGGAGGCACAGAATTTGTCTACGATGCGCCAACTCCAGCACCGTTTTGATCGATGGAGAAACCAAGAGATATTGCCAACAGTGTGGCAAGTAAGCTCTATTTTACACTATTTTCTTGTTCTTCTGCTATACCCCCCCCCCCCCCGCTTCTCAAATTTTAGGCTAAACACAAGTCTATCTACTTATAATTTAGGCTTTATTATTGAAATTTTTTGAAGGTTTTTGTTTACATTATGAAATTCAATGCTTAGTTTCATAGTTTGTATATGTAGATGATTTTTTTTTTAACTAATTGCTCTATTAATCGTTAACTGCACTTTAGGAAATGGGAAGAGGTTGGCGGAATTATTAAGTCGTTTCATTTTTTGGATCTCCTAGAGAGCATGGCTTGAAGGCTCATATACAGAAAATGTTAATAAGTTTTATTTCTTTTAACATTTCTGAGGAATAAAAGTGTTACCTCCTTATTTCTTGCATTTGCACTTAAAAATTGTTCTCGCTATCTAAAATATTTTAAGTGGGTGTAATTTTTATGTAACTGTCTTTATACCCATTGTCTGTATAATTTACTTTTCCTACTACTCATCATTTTACCGAAGTTTATGCCCACTTTCTTTTCATAACCATTTATAAATAAAGGCTTGAACGTTTCATTTGGGACTTTTTGATTTTTTGGCAAACTTAGCACTCTAAGATTCTCTCTACAACTTTCTACAATCACAGCTACATGCCTTCCACCGCACTTGTTTTCTAGAATCTGCTTTAATCTTCCTCTCCTCCATCTCTCCACGACATCTCATTTTGCTAGATTTTAATGTCTCCTCACCTTACCCAAAGATCCTCTACCGTATATTTAGCTTTAGAAATGAAATTTTAGGGCGAAAATTAAATAGCAAAAGCTATGTTGCTCGGATTCTTCATTCTTGTTTAAGTACCAGTGTCCAACAGTCTGTATCTGACTTATAGACATAGGGAAGTGACATCTATGGGTCCTTTTATACATGAAAATACTTAGAATCTAATTGTACCGTGTCCGATACACAGTGTATCCAGCAAGCACTCCCAAGTCTGGGTAAGCAAATAACAATTGAATGAACCTTTAGAAGTTGTAATCAATTTTTCATCTTTTTTTTCTGCTGCTGATGTTTACAATTAGCGTTTTCTGTTCATGGAAGTCTATAGTCTAGAAGTGAATTTTGAAGTTTAAAACATGAATGGAGTTGTTCTTAATGGTAAACTTTAAGAGCTGGATTTTTTTTGGGTGGGGGGTGGGGATGGGTGCACGGCTGTTGTTATTTATTGTATTGAAGTTTTCTTTCAATTACTTTTCAGGTTCCACCTGCTGTCTGATTTTGATGAAGGTAAGAGGAGTTGTCGAAGGAAACTAGAGCGTCACAACATTAGACGGCGAAGGAAGCTTGTTGGTTCTAAGACTGCTGTCAATAAAGAATCTCAAGGTGCTATACAAAGCGATGGCATTGCTTGTGATGGTGAAGCAGGAAAAGGTTTTTTAAAATTAGATTTAATGTTGCTGTTGTGGATAAATTATCCTTTTTCTTCTCTTTGAAACTTCAAGTGCTCCTTCCTTGTTGCATACCTTATTACTTTGTATCATTCAGATGGTTTGAGTGGCCTGATAGCTGAAGAAGAACCAGCCTTTGAGTGTGAAGAAGCTCTTGTTTCTGCTCATTGTTCGGCTCCCCTGTTGCAGGATATTCGTAATGATAGTGTTGTAACTCTTATTGACACTGAAACAGATGGAGGGAAAGATGATTCCAAGTTTTCCAATTCTACTTCTTACTGTGACAGTAAGACGGCATACTCATCCATGGTGGGTTCTCCAATTTGTTCGCCCTAGCCATGTTTTATCTTCACTTTCTGTTGCATGTCTTTGTGTGTATATATATTGATTTTGTGTTTCATTATAGTGCCCTACAGGCAGGATCTCTTTCAAGCTTTATGATTGGAATCCGGCAGAATTCCCACGAAGACTTCGGCACCAAGTATTTTAAACAATTTTTCTTAACAGTTTAGCATTTAATTAGATCAAATCGCTTCTGTGGTTAGAGGTCTGGGGAATTTATTAGCATTTGGCCGACTGAATTACAGATTTTTGAATGGCTGGCCAACATGCCTGTTGAGTTGGAAGGCTACATCCGTCCTGGTTGCACTATCTTGACTGTGTTTATTTCAATGCCAAACAATATGTGGGTGAAGGTAATGGTTTGATCAGATGGCTTTTTTAATCTCTTTCTTGGTTATGTTTGGTCTGTTCATGACATCAATTTTCAACTTCAAAGCCGATAACTTGTTTTTCCTCTTCCTTTTGCTCTCAATCAACAATGTAAAGAGAAAAAACTTTTGCTGATATTACCTTAACTGCATAGTTCTTCAAAGTCTTGAGTTTTATCCGGTTTTGATGACTTGCTTGTTTTACCAGAAACAATGATAATTGGTATATGGTATATACATCAAATAATTTAGAACGTACATTTGTAATAATGTGGTAATTTTGATGCTTTCTATGGATGGAAATCAACTTTATAGACATTTCAGAAATGTGCTATGTCTTGATACTTTTTATGCCCTTATTTGTATTTAGTTAATGACAATAATGAATAACAATTCAGGCCAACATTATGATTTTTCTTTTTTCTGACTGAAAATTATCTTCTTCGCTTGCAATTCCTTACTTTTCTTTCATGTTTTTGGCAGATTTGTCAGATTTTAACTTTTTCTTTCTTCTACCAAACAGTTATTGGAAAATCCAATGACCTACATGCATGATTTTGTCTTTAGACCTGGAAGGATGCTATATGGGAGAGGTTTCATGACTATTTATCTTAACAACATGATTTTCCGTACTAGGAAAGGTGAGAATCAAATGTAATTTTTCACTAACACATTATATTAATTTTTATTTTATGAAATTGATGTCTCTAAGCCTTGAAATGATGGTTGAAGTTTCTGGAAGAGAATTTCCAGTGAATGAATCTTTTCCTTCATCATGGCCATCTGCTGGTCTCAAACCAAGCAATCTGCAGCTGGAGTTATGATTTTATATTTCAAAATAAGCTCTTGATTTCATATTAAATCTAAACTGCTTCAGTTCCTGGTTTAAATTCTTTGGTCTTGTAGGTATCTGTATTTCATTCATTTGAATCTCTTAGTATGATTAAGGTCTCTTGTATGTGCAGACGGAACTTCAATGGTGAAAATTGATGCGGAGGTGCAGGTCCCATTACTTCATTTTGTTTATCCTGCATGTTTTGAGGCTGGCAAGCCAATGGAGTTTGTTGCTTGTGGAAGTAATTTGCTGCAGCCTAAATTTCGGTATGGATTTACCTTCATAAGTTATGATATGTATTTATCCAAAATTCGCTTTCTTTCTGATCTTCATTATCCTTTTTTTCTCTTTCTGAAAACTTTTCAGTTGACAACTCTTACGAGTGATCCTTCTCTAACCGCTAATCATCCCCCTTATCTGATTAGTTGATGCATAAGAAATATGATTTTTACAGATTTCTAGTATCTTTTGCCGGAAGGTATCTGCCCTGTTATTATCGTGTTGCATCCTCACTTGTTCAGAGTAAAGATGATTCTCCTAGTTGTGATCATCAATTATACAAGATATACATCCCACAAACTGAACCGGATCTCTTTGGTCCTGCATTCATCGAGGTGGGTACCATGAAAGTTGTCTTAATATTTCAGTTGTCATCCCTTCTTAAGGAGAATATTTGACAAAATATTTCAATCCATGCTATCTTTTCGATTGTTATAAATTATGGAATGAATTTCCCCCTTCAGTTGAGATACAAAATATACATCGATCTCGATGAAGTTTCAACGTAATACGCTTGAGTCATCTCTTGGGGCATTTCATTTTTCATATGTGGATTTCTTTTGTAGGTTGAGAATCAGTCTGGATTATCAAATTTTATTCCTGTCCTAATCGGAGACAAGGAAGTTTGTTCTGAGATGAAGTCAATACAGCAGAGGTTTGATGCCTCCGTTTTTCAAGAAAGATCGATTTTTTATGCCACTGGGTCGTTGTTTGAGGCATGTGAGACGTCAACTTCTCAACACAGAGCTTACTCTGAATTTCTCTTAGATATAGCATGGTTATTGAGGGAGCCTACATTGGAAAATTTTAAAGAAACTATAGCCTCTTCTCAGATTCTAAGATTCAATCGTTTATTGAGCTTTCTCATACAAAATGAATCAACAATCATCTTGAAGAAAATATTACAAAATCTGAAGATTGTGGTGGAGATGATCGGGTTTGATGGAACTAATGATTCAGATGTAAGGTTATTACAGAAATATATGAATCATGCTAGAGATATCCTTAGTAACGAACTTCAGAAAGGTGAAATTCCCGTCTTCCGTTCAGAGTACATTGAGCAAGAAAGAAACCAGGTTTCTCAAAGCAGCTTCGATAACAATGAGCTATCAATTGTTCCGAATATTTCTCAGGTGAGGACTCAATTTTGATAAATTAGCCAACAAATTTACTTTCTTGGCTCTGTTTAATGTGATTCTAAAAATATTCAAGGCCTCAAAGTTTGTCTGAGTGTTCTACAGATCCGGTGTTATGCCTCAGAACATCTAAGAAATATGATTTCTAGTGCATGAAATTATAAGAGGGATCTCAAAAACCTATATTTCCTAATAGAGTAATATGTCCGATTCAAGTATGTTCAAATATTTTAGAAGTTTTTTCCTTTATTTGGATATCGCAGTCATGTTTGAATAGGTTTTTGAAATGGATGTTGGATGAAGAGTTGAAGAACCTAGGAGGAAACTATGAGGGGGATTTTGAAACTGATATTGCATAATATCTAGCTTTTACATATAATTTCAATGCTTATAATGAATGATGTTCTATCTGCAGGTTTTGGAGGAAAGAACTAGTAAACTACAAACAATAGTGGCAGCACCTACTCCCAGTGAAACTGTTCCACTTTTAAACAAAGAAATTATCATGAATGTGAACCTCAGTAAGGATTACTCGAGAAAATCGTGTGGTTTTGCTACCATGAGATTGAGGTCCCGTCCGGCTGTACTCATAATTGCTGCTACTGCTATTTGCTTAGGCATGTGTGCAGTCATTTTCCACCCCAACAGAGTTGGTGAGTTTGCAGTAACAATACGCAGGTGTTTGTTCGACAGGGTATAAGGGGGTATATGGACAAAACAATTAGTGCATGCGAACAGGGACGAGGCATGCTTGGACCATTGCTTCGTTAGGATGTAAATATATGTTAGTGTTTGATGAAATCAGGGTGTCCGAAAACATCCTTCAGTTTTGAGATGGGTTTCGGAGGATTTGACATTGTTGCCTGAATCCCAGTGGGCAATGTAGGTGTTGAAAGGTAATTGACTTTTCATATTCCTTGAAGTTTATCAGTACAATAATTCAGACATGGTATAGAGTCCAAGTACAGTAGATGGGAACATGAAGGTTGTTGAATCATGTAAGAGGGACTCTTTCCTTTTCCTTTTTTTTCTTTTTTCTTTTTTTTATCATTGTAAATCATATAAACTACAATTGTTAAGCAGGTTTAGGTGTTGCTATTTTCCTGTATTTGTCTAAGCACTCTCCATATGCAAAGGAACTCCCTCTTTTTTTGAAATTTAATTAAGATTTGTGAGCTTCAGTAACTCCCCGTGTGTGTATATATTTATTTGAAGAGGGATGTTCTTATATCTGTAAAATTAACATTATGTTCGGATTAAAAGTAGTAAAGAAAAGGAAGGAAAGGAAAAGAAAAAGAAAGGAGTGGGAAGTTAAAATAAAATTATTATTATTTTGTTTAAATGGTTAAAATTAAGGAAGGAAAGGGAAGTTAATGTAATTTCAATAGTTATATAAGTAGTAATAATAAATATAAAGTCTACAAAAAAATTCTCTTAGTCTCTCTGCTTTTCTCTCATTTTGTAAGCGTGAGGAGAGCTTTCTTTGTCGGTTTCCGCTGCCGGCGCCCTTCTCTCCTTTCCTCTTGTCTCTCTTTTTTCCTTTTCTTTTCTTCCCCTGTTGTTTTCTTCTTCCCTTGTCGATGGGTCGTGCGCAGTGGGTCTCCCCCTCTCTCGCCAGCCACTGCTCTCTGCGGTAAGGTGATCACCAGCTGGCTCCTTTTCCTGTTTCGGAGGACTGTGTTCTCCTTCCCTCAGTGATGGTGGTATGGATCTATTGAAGGTAAATTCCTATGCCTAAATAGAATATAAATTTGAGTGTAGGGAATAGAGTCGATCTCGAGATTGGATATCTAAAATTGACTTTTTTATAAAAATAACCTTAAAAAATTAATTAATTACTTAAATAACATATTTTTTTGATAAAATACAGAAGTAATTTAAAAATTTACAGTAAAAATTGGTGGAGGCAAAGTGTTTGCCACCACCAATATGTCACGTAAACAATTTACATTAAAAAAATTAATTTTTTGGTTAAGTGATATAGAATAGTGTCACTTGTATAAATATTAAGGAAATATTGTGATTTTTAAAAGTATAAAGGGGATTTTAGCAATTTTACCTTTTTCCTTCACCTCGGTTTTTTTAAATTGTCCTTTTACTTTTTTTTCTTTCTTTTTTAAATTTTGATTTATTTTTTTAATATTTTTCATTTTTCCTTATTTATTTTATTTATTTGTTTATTATTGATTTTAAAAAAAATTTAAAATGTATATTTGAAATGTTTTAAAATATATTTTTTTAAAATTTTAAATATATTCTTAAAATTATTTTTTAAAATTTTAAATATTATTTTTAATAATATAAAACATTTAAATATTTTAAAGATATGACCTTTCAAATTTATTATTAGTTTTATAATATTTTAAATTTTTTTATAATATTTATAATATTTTAGTTTTTTTAAAATATATTATTTTTAAATATATGTCCTTTCAAATTTATTATTTGTTTTATAATTTTAAATGTATATTTTAAATATTTTTTAAATTTAAATATAATTTTATAAATTATTAATTTTTAAATTAATTTTAAAGATATTCAAATATTTTTAAAATTAAAATTAAATTTTTAAAATTAATATTTTATTGGTGGAGCCATTTTAAATGGCTGCATCACTTTATAGTGTACTTTTTTTTATATTTTTTATATAAAAATTTAATATTTAATATTTTATTTTGGTAGAACCATTCTTTATGGCTTCACCTATTGGTTCTCTAGCATATCTAGAATGATGAAATTGTTGTGTTCAATAGGAGAATTTAAAAAATCTATTGAAGATGAATAATAAGGTGTTTTTGGTGTATGTTCTTTTTTATGGTGAAATTGTAGAAAGTGATGTTGGTTGTGTATTTCAAGGTCGACAAAGAGTAGGTTTGCGATTGAAAAAAAAATGCGAAGCTAGCAAAAATCTAAAAGGAAGATCAATGTAACACCCCCTACCCGTATCCATTGCTGGAATAAAGTATGAGGCATTACCGAGGAGTACGGAATACTCACATATCTTCTTACCATAATTTTTCCAGAATTTTTGGTGTGGCCAATTAGTACAGTTTATTAGTTAAGTTCTCCCCTGTTACACAGTCCTACTGCTTTGACCTCTCTTCACTAAAAATCAATTATCTCATAGTACAATTTTCATATAGTGTTTTCGATTATTTCTAATGAAAATAGGCTCACTAAGGAATACATACATATAAATTATAACTCATAATTCTTTTTGTACAATTTTTAGTGAATTTCTAAAGTAAGAATAGGGGCTCACGAAGTTATTCTAAACCAGTCTTACCAAAATTTAAATATCTCAAAATGTAGACTTCCTTTGCTTGCTCTGTTTCTTTTATATGAAAATAGACTCAACGAGCTTTAATTCTATATCGCACTCAACTTCTAATTCAATTTATACCATTTTTGAGGATTTTTCAAAGTTAGACAACTTCTGCTGTCCAAAACTGCTTTAGTATAACATGTTGATTTCTATTTTGTCTCAAATTCCACATTTCATACAATTCAATCTTTGCTCAATTAACCCCTCAATTGAGCTAATTTTCTCATTTAATACTTTTCTCTATCATTTTAGACTACTTCATAACCTTTGAAAATCAGAATTTTAATACTAGGCCTTAATTTCAACTCTTTCACAATTAGGTCCTAAAACTAATTTCCATCAATTTTACTTAATAAAATCATCATATAACAAAATTAAAGCTTCAATTCAATATTTATTCATCATATTCTTCCAGCACTAATCCACATCAACTTTAAAAATTAGCAATAGAATCAAAAACTAATGACATAGTAAGTTGGACCCAATTGTAAAAGTCTAAAAACATAGAAATTTCAAGGAGAAAGCAAGAATTAAACTTACATGAAGCTTGAGTATGAAAACCAGCTTGAAACTCTCTCCCATGGCTGTTTTTCAGCTGAAGAAAATGAAGAGAAATGAAGAGAATTCTAGATATTCCAATTTAGTCCCATTTTTATTTAACTAATTTTGGCAATTTTCCAATTTTGCCCTTATTTCACCCATTTCCTGATTTTTCTCAACTATTGCCACCCAAAATATCTCCTTTGGCTTATTTTCACTTTAGGTCCTTCCTCATTTGACAATTAATCTATTTAATCCTTCTAGCAACTTTTACACCTTTTTCAATTTAGTCCTTTTTATTTAATTAACCACCCAAACGTCAAAATTTTCTAACGAAATTTTAATACTAACTTATTGGCATTCCGTAAATATTCATAAAAATACTTATGACTCGGTTTATAACACCGAGATCTCGATACCTCTTTTTCTCGATTTCTTGACCAAATAAATCTTTATAAAACATAATTTACTATTTTAAAAAATATTTTAAAAGCTACATTTGACTTGTAAATATTAAATAATATGGTCTACGAGTTCATTTGTCAGATTTGGTGGTCTCGAATCACTATTTCTGACACCACTGAAATTTGGACTATTACAATCAATGTGAAAATAGCTATCCGTTGTGGAAGGGCGATGTTCAGATTATTTTACAGTTCCCAATCTCTACAGATTCGTTCAAATTTTGTGAGATGCAGCTATTAGATGATGATGCCTTGGGCACTATGATGGAAATATGGTGGTCGACTGGGAGTGAGAATCCCCAACTAGTTGAGTTATTTGCTGAGTTAACAAACTTAGATCTTGTATAGAATGTTAGTCCAATAAGTAAACATTGCAAATTTGACTTTGATCTTAATGTCGGATGGACAGACCAATTAGAATGTGAAAGGACATCGCAGATACCCAAAAATCCTAATTATGGTGGGAGTTTGTATAACAACCCTACCCCGGTCCCCGTCTACAAATACATCCGGAGGTGATAATAAGCACAGAGGCAAATGTTAGAGAAATGACCAATAATGGTGAAAATTCTGATCAAGACGTTGAAGATTTTAGTAACCCCGATGTTAGTGAGATTTCGAACGATATCGATGATAAAGGCCCGGAGGAGGTTGAAGATGTTCATAGCCCTTCATTCAGTAACCCGAGTCGTGGCATTACGAAATAAACCTGGGGGCAACAAGTTAAACGTAGATCTAGATGCAGCGCATGCATCCGAGTTCCCTGAGTACGCCGATATAGTACCTGCTCATAGATTGGCGTCAAATTCACAGTTCGAGGAGTTGTTCGTTGAGCAACAGTTCGAGAAAAAGGTTGTTTGTGTGTTTGGCATCAGACAATACAACATGAAGTTATCGATTGATTACAATGTTGCCAAATCTACACCGACATTATATGTTGGGGAATGTTGGAGAGCCGACGATGGGTGTGATTGGCGAGTTCGGACTGCATTTATATAGAGGACTTAATAGTAGCAAATACGAAAATTAGAAGGGTCTCATACATGTACTGTTGCACGTACGTCTCAAGATCACCGAAATTGGATGCTAAAAGTATTTGCAACTGCATCATGCCACTAATGAAAGATAGCCCAATCATTCCTGTGTCGACATTGATTGCGGACATGCAAGCTCGATTTCAGTACAGAGAGTCGTACAAGAAAGTGTGGTGAGCGAAACAAATGGCCATCCAACAATTGTACGCCAACTGGGATGAGTCATACAATAAACTTCAGGGTTGGATTTCAGCGATGGTGGAGTACATCCCAGGAATTGTCGTGGACTTGCAAACGTTGCCTTATAGAGGCCCGAATGGACAATTAGAACTAAGGAGAAGAGTTTTTCGTCGACTGTTCTAGACTTTCGATCCATGTGTTAGGGCATTCTCCCACTGCAAACCGCTAGTGCAAGTTGATGAGACATGGCTTTTTGGAAAATACACGCAGACACTTTTGATTGCGGTTGTACAAGACGGTAACGTACTACCGATCGCTTTTGCCATCATAGAGTTGGAGAACTCCAAATCGTGGACATATTTCATTCGGAACTTGCGGAGACAACATGTCAGGCAAGACAACATTTGTATTATCTCTGAAAGATCGAAAGGTCTTGTTGCTGCGATTCGACAATCCGAAGTTCTGTGGAGGTCCGTTTATTGTATTTGTCACATCGCTGTCAAATTCCACAATGAGTACAAGAACAAAGACTGGCGCAAACGAATTGTGAACATGGGTAAAAATATCGTGTTGAAATTCATATTTGTAAATATTTCGAGTCCATTTCCTAATTGGGATGGTAACGCACTTTATCGAAATACATACGTAGTAGATGAGCTGAAAGCACACCGATTCATACATAAGTTGGCGAGGTTAGAGACTGATATGACGGGGTCCAAACCTTCTTTCAGACAGTGGTTAGGTAGCATGGAGCTGTCGTAATGGGCTCAATATTTTGATGAGGGGCACCGATATGGTCATATGACAACAAACCTCGTTGAGGCCGTTAACTCCGTCTTGAGGCGTACGCATCACTTTCCAATTTTAGCAGTTTTTTCATCCACATTTTACAGGCTAGCGGGTTGAAACAAGCAAAACAGTTAGAGGCAGGACACGTGCACGTTGAAAAAATCAGGGATGCCATGAAAGAGAAAGCTCAAAGGGCTAGGTCGATGAATGCAGAACTATATTCCAGAAATTTGGAAACTTTTCGAGTGACAGAGTATATCGGTCATCGGTCGGGGATCCTGCCACGATCTTGCGGAGTTGATCTCCGAAATAGGCGGTGTGAGTGAGGGATGTTCCAAACACTACGTGTAACACCCCAAACCCGGCCTAGACGTTATGGCCGTATCTGGCAATGTCACACGATAATGTTTTTGAAACCTCGTTGTTATGATGAAAACATTCCATGTTATTAACCTTAGTAAACCTTTGTTAGAACTTAGGAAGTCGTCTTTATTCATTTAAAACATTTGTTTTGAAACATCCCTCGTTGCAGAAGCTTTAATAAAATAGTTTAGGTGATCATGCGTTTAGAAATTACTTTAACTTTTTGAAAATTGAATTTCCTACGACTAGCAGGTATAAATTCATAAAGTAAAATAAATAAATAAAAACCCAATTTTAAAAAGTTCCAGAGGGGCCTTAAATTACAAGCTAAATAATCAATAATAATCAAATCATAAATCGTAAATTGAAAACCATGAAGTCCAAAAATTATTGTGGTCACCGCTGAGTCCTCCGTCTCACCGATCCGTTTAAGTCTGGGGATTACCTGTGCACATTAAACAAAAAGGGTGAGTTTACGTAAACTCAATGTGTAATCCCGCATAAACAAACAAACAATCAATATTCAAAGTGCACAGTTGAACAGTCTTGGGCCTAAGCCCTTTTCAGTACCAATGGTAGTTTGGGCCTTAGCCCATCTCAGTACAGTGTCAAAAATGCAGTAGGGCCTTAGCCCATTACAATATCAGTAGCAGTAACAGTTATGCAGTAGCAAAATCCTACTCAACCAGCCTCTACACACCATCTCCGTCTAACCCTACACTCCATGTGGGGATATAATCAACCCACCCATCTCTACACTCCAAGTAGTACTGAATGCTGCACAATACAGTAATTTACAACCGAGCTGCCAGTAAACTAGGCTTAAAGCCTTTCAATACACTTTCTCTGAATAACAACCCCCAACCTAATGCAATGCAACACACAATGGATGACATACTATTATGCAATTTCAGTACATATATTCAGTTCAGATATTAACATGCCCAGTACAGATATCATTCAGTCAATTTCACATATTTAGGGGTCTAAGTAGCGCTTACCAACCCTACAGTAGGTTCACAGTCGACTTGGGCGACCCGTGCAACCTTAAAAACATTTCGGTAAAAATGGGCCCACATGCCCATGTGATCTGCCCGTGTGGGCCCACACGCCCGTGTGGTCCACTCGGTCCAAATTGGTCTTAGCCGTGTGATCCATTTTTAAAGTAACTTATGCTAGCTTAATACTCATATATGTTTTCACTATTTACTTATATATTCATTCAAAGTTATCTACTTGAGTTATTATCACTAAATTATTTATATCTTGAGCTGCAGAATTTCAAATTAAGATCTGCTTGATGTTTTTGAAATTAGACTCAAATACCTTTTTACCATAAAATTTTTAGAATTTATAGTTTATCAAATAAGTACAGTAAAATCTTTAAAGTTATCCCTATTCTGCTGTTTGACAGATTCATCCTTTCCTTACTAAATATTATTTATCTCTTAGTACGAAATTTAGATGATGTTTCCGTTTGTTTTTCTTGAAAATAGAATCATTAAGGATTTAAAATATAAATTTAAGCCCTTAATTATTTTTTTACAATTTTTGATGATTTTCCTAAGTCAGAACAAGGGAACCCAAAATCATTTTGACCTTGTCTCACAAAATTTATTATATCTCACGATTTAAAATTCTATTTGTAACATCCTGAATTTTTGGGCCTATGCGTTTAATGGGTGGATATGTTTAATGTGTTAATTTAAGTGTTAGGGGTCCAAATTGGGCTCAGGCTTAGGCAGAGGCCTTGATTAAAATTATCTATTTGGGCATTATAGGGTTTAAAAGGTAGTATCTATGTTTAAAATACCAAAGTGGGCTTGTGGCCCAATCTTAGGAGGTGACGCCACACAAGGGAGTAAGGGGCCCAAATTTACGTTTCATGGAGCCCAATTCTTTTAATTTAAGTTAGCTAAATTTTGGGCATTAGGATTAGGTGGAGTGGATGGCAACAAGGCTAAAATTTAGGGAGTTTAATGTTTAAAATATGTGGATAATAAGCAGATATATGTGGATAATAAGCAGATAAAGGCTATTATTTAAGAATTTATTTTATGAGGATAATAAGCAGATAAAGGCTAAAATTTAGGGATTTTAATGTTTAAAATATGTGGATAATATGCTGATAAAGGAGGGAGGAGTTAGAGATAATTAAGTCTCTTTTAGATGAGCCAGTAGATTAAGATAAAGGAGAAAAGATAGGATTTATCTACAAGGTTAGGTAAGTGCCGAAATTTCTATAAATAGGGGGAATATCTCTTCAATTTCAGCATTTGGGGTTTTTCTCTCATTCTTTTCTCTTCTTCTCTGAGTAAAAGCCGAAAACTCCTAAAGTTCCATCTTCTTCTTCATTCTCTGCAAAAGCCGAAATCTCTAAGCCTATTCCCTCATCTTCACTTTGATTCAAAAGTCGAAACTACACCTATTCTTCTCCTTAATATTCATTGGTCGAATCTCCCTTAGCCATCTTTTCAATTTTTAGTTCTTTCAAAAGCCGAAAGCGTGATAGATCATCTTTCCGGGATTTTTCTTAGAAGCCGAAACTCATAGATCTCTAAATTATAGAATTGTGTTACATTCGGGATTTCAAGGTAAGAGGATTTGTTTATTCATATATATAAAATCGGGTAGAATACTAACTATGGCCGAATATAGGAGAGGCCTATTTTCACATCTTTCCGGCTTTTTGAAGCAAAGCGTAGATCGGTTTAGTAAGGGTATCTACATTAATCAGGTGTGTAATTCTCCACACCAACTAGATCTGTTTGATAAATATATGATTATAAGTTTTATATGTCTTGATAAATGCCGAAATTCCGGCTTAATGATGGAAACCCAAAGAGGGTAAAAGCAAATCACCAGGTTAGTGAATGTTCTGATTAAATGATATAAGTATATTGATTTTTTGTGATTGCATGGGTTGGGTTGATGAAAGGAGGAAGTTATACATTGTAGCGGTTTTTACCGTGATCTGTTGTAGCGATTTTTACCGTGATCTGTTGTAGCGGTTTTTACCGCGATCTGTTGTAGCGGCTTTTGCCGTGATCTGTTGTAGTGGCTACGGCCATGATCTGATGATGAGCAGCAAGACTGCCATCAAGGCGTGTAGCGGTGTGGGTTGATTGTAGAAATCCCCAATGGTGTGAATGGCTGGTACGGGGGCGTGTAGCGGATGGAAACCTAGGATTTGGGTTGGGCTTGCATATTAATTTTTATTATGTATATTAAACTGTTTATGTTGTTATGGGGCTAAGGCCCACATCTAATGGTGCATGAGGGTTGCACACTGAGTCTCGCGACTCAACCAATTAATTAATATTTCAGGTAGCACTTAGTGCATTGGACCGGGCTGGAGAGGGGCGCAAGGTGGCCATGCAAAAGAACATCTGGATCCAGCAAAAAGACTCAAGTTATTATTTTATATTTTTAATTAATGGATTTTAAATCTCGTTGTAATAAGGCCATGGGCCACTAGTTTATATTTTGTTTTATTTTGGGCTTTAATTACTTTTAGTTATTTAAATTCTTATTGAACTAATGCATGTATTTAAATTTGGGTTTTTAATTCATAAAGGCATATTTTATTTAAACTATCAACAATTTATTTTTTTCGAATAAAAGGATAAACTTTAGAAAAATATTTTCTAAAAATACGACATGTTTTCCAAAATTTTCTTAGTGACATACCAGATCCGGTTATGGCGTTTGGGCCGAGTTTGGGGTGTTACACTATTGCTTACACCGTTTCTTCCATGAAAAACTAGACTCAATAAAATTTAATTTCATATTTTATTCAACCTCTAACTCAATTCCCACTATTTTTCTAACTCAATTCCCACT
Source organism: Gossypium australe (assembly GCA_005393395.2). Taxonomy (NCBI): domain Eukaryota; kingdom Viridiplantae; phylum Streptophyta; class Magnoliopsida; order Malvales; family Malvaceae; genus Gossypium; species Gossypium australe. Next base: position 110,252,716 of record CM016623.1, read on the forward strand.
ATTTTTGATGATTTTTCAAAGTTAGACTACTGCTGCTGTCCAAAACTATTTTAGTGCAAAATGTTGATTTCCAAGTTTATAACACCCTTATTTCCTTTCTCTACAATTTTTCGCATCATTTTCTCTTATATCTCTTATTTCTCGACAGCAAGCAATTTTAGCTTTTCATCGAATCCCGTTTTCTGCATTTCGGGTACACACCTGGTATCTTTTCTGATGCGTAAGCATTCCTAAGCCTCCAGAACCTGAAAATCGACCAAATATCTCCAGATTAATCACTTAATTCGTTTTTAATCAACAAATTTCGGAAGGAACTCGACTAAAAACCTAGAAAAACCCTTACCTCACTTGAGTAACCACGACTTTGCACAATCACAGCGTCAATTCAAAACCATAAGCCCCTTGATTAACTCCTAAACAACAAAAAGGAATCCCTTTTTAGAGATTAACCAATAACGATTAACAATAGACAAAACCGTTACTTACCGAATACGCGCAACCAACGATGAACAACCGAAACAATTGGAAAAAAGAGAAAGAAACGGAAGGGCAAAAAATAATGGAAATTTCGGCAGCAACTAGGAGAAAGAATCGGTAGATGAGGGAAAAAGAAGAAGAAGAAAATGTCAGAAAAAGTTTGGGGAATTGGAGAGAAAATCGAAACTCTACTTTTTTTGTAACAAAAAGATAATCAGATTATTTTCTGATAACCTCTCCCCAATTATCTCCTAAAATCACTCCCTATTAACCCACGAAAACACAACTACTCAGAATTTTGCCCCAACACAACTCTTAGCCGGAATTGGAGCAAAAATACTGTCTTCACGCCATCACAGAGAATTGAACACAAGACCTCCAACACTCTAACACTCCACTTAACCACCAGACCAGCAGACCCATTCTGATATAAACTTACCAATAGTTAAACTTAAGCCCTTTGCACAAGGTTAAGGCTTTATTTATAAAAATACCAAAATTTGCCCCAGTAAAGCTTGAACTTGAGACCCCTCACACACACCCAGAACACATAACCATTGAAGCAGATAGACATTGTGTGTCACACATACACGAAATCAAAAATTAAAATTTTGAGGCGTTACACTACGGTACCCGTGTGCGCATGTGGTTGCAACATGTGCAACCTACAGTTTGAATGTCGAACAATATATTGACCATGTGTACACACTTGAACATACGTTGCGTATTTGAGGTAACGAGTTCGCCGTATTAAGGGATATATCAACATGAGAAGTGCAACCATCTGCGTTCGAGATGTTGCCAGATCGGTCACTACGTAGGAGAGTCAAAGGTCGACCGACAACAATAAGGATTCGGAACGATATGGATATAAGAGAACAAGTCGATCCAAAGCGTTGCACCATATGCAGAACAGTTGGCCACAATCAGAGCAAGTGTCCCCATAGAAACGTTTACATTGGTCAATCTTTTAGAAATAAAGTTTGTATTATTTAATGTTAAGTTTTTATTTAAAATTAACAGTTGCAACTTTTAATACTTTAAAAGATATTATAAATTATACAAAAAAAGACTAATATATAGGTTGTGGAACCCTAAAGCAATACAACAAATATCACATAACACTTGAAATTTACATAACTCAAAATTGGAAAGGACGGGGAGTGGTATCGTCATTCGGGGTATAGCGGTTTACGGGCCTTGGTTTACGGGGTGGACGTTGGGGTGTACTGTACACATCAAGAGGATCGACAGCTGAATCGAACGTGGCCTGAGACAGGGTGGAGTACATGTTATTACCAAATATATCAAATGATATTGGTGGTTGCTCTGGGTGAAATGAACCCGAACCGCATATGTCCGGGTGATATGAACTTGAACCGCCCATGTCTGGATGAAATGAACTCGAACCGCTTATGTCCGAGTGATATGAACTGCTCTGCGACTCATTACAAAAAGCATCAACCCATTGGTCCGATGTGTTCAAAGGTTGGTCTTCTGAGTCAGGCTTCGCCATATGTTGATCCTCTAGCTCCCCCATAGGTTGAGTTTCACGTCTATTGCCGTGACTCGGTACTATCATAAGTTGCCCACCATATAAGTAAACACGCCATCAAGTCATGTACCACTGCATGTATTCAATCGAGGGATTAAAGTCAAACATGCAGGAGTGCATCTCAGGTCGCCTGTTGTGTCGGGCATTCTATAGTGGTACATAACATTGATGTTCCACGCTCCAATCTGTTGTATGTTTCCCCCTTATGGTCTTACCGTGGACTTCAGCAAATTGTTGTGGCTCGATCAGCACAAATTGTCTACACCCAAATTGTCGCATAACTCGATCATCGTTGTATCACTCAACGGTTGAGAAGTTGAGCACCGGCGTGTTAATGCACCACATATGGGCTTTAGCGTGAACCGACTGAGGAATAAGGGTTGCAATGTTCAATGCAGAATACGACATCCACAAAAACTACACAATATAACATAATGAGTCAAGTCACATCACATTCTGTAAGTGGATAAGTTAAATCAACGTTACTTAAACCATATTAATATATATTACTTTCTTTCCAGCGTACGCTTCTATCATTTGGTTGTAAATTATTAATGTTTGGCTCGCACCAATTCCCAGATACGTGGCCCATCTGACACCGAAACAAACACGTTAATAGTTAAACTCTGGAAAATATTATCCACACTTATGAGTCGTTAAATGTTAAGTATAATTTTGTTTTTACCTATTTATAAGTGGCTACAAATATGATTGGTGCCTAACAGCCGCTAGAAACGACATCCTGTATAAAGCCCAAGACTGCAACAGACCCAGAAAACTACCCATTTTACTAACCCCATGTTTTGTTGCTTGACAAATCTCATAGTACAATACGGCTAACACTGCTGATCCCCAGCTGTAACTACCAGCACGAGAGAAATCCTCCAATAGAGGCAAGTACTTTAAGTGGACCCTATTAGACGTGTTGTTTGGCATAAGTACTGCCCCGATCAGCTGCATAATATAGGCTCGAGCAGCACACATCACCTCGTGCTTAGTGACAATGCTCGATAACTCCTTAAAATTTACTCTCAACCATGCCAATGTCAAGCATGTGAAATTCTGTTCCCCATCACTAGGGGACTGTCCAAGCAATCTTTGGCATAGTACTGAAGGTTCCAACACTTTGCTTCGACCCGTAACCACAGCACCGTCAACTCGAAACCCAAGTTGCATAGCAACGTTTTCCAATGTGATAGTGCACTCCTTGCACGGCATAATGAAGGTGTGGGTCTCCATACACCACCGCTCAACCAAGGCGGATATTAAGTTCGCCCTTAGGTCAAACCTCCGGATCAATGCGACGTCCCCAAATCCCTCCAACTGTAAGTATGACATGATCTGCTCGTCCAGATCATATTTGGCAAAATGAAACCGTGACCTCAAAACCCGATACCCATCCTGTATGGTAATTTTTTTTATAAAAATATGATAAATCAATTATCTATATAATTTAAACATAAAATTATATGTTGAAGAGTAAAATTGAAAGGTTGAGAAAACAAAAACATCACACTTATACTATACCAACGTAGCCATTCTAAGTATTTTTTATTTAAGTTAAATTAAATAAGTAATAAAATATTAATAATAGAATGAAGATTTGTCATAAAATATTAATAAAAACACGTAGAAATCAAATGTAATTATTATGTCCTAATCATAGTTAAGTACTAAAACTAAAGGCAACTATATAACTACAAAAAATACATAAAAAAATAATAATGTCCTAAAAAACTATAGGTGGTATGTGTAAATATAAAAATAAAAAAGACTTATTTTTATTGAATTGATATCTATAATAATACATGGAGTTTTACATATAATATAAACTAGGCATATTCAAACTCGAAAATTTATCTTACATACGAGAACTTTTATAAAAAAAAAGTTCACTTGTTAAAGACAAATATAACTTTTTTGTACCCCACAAATGGAACCAAACATAGTAAATAGTAAAATTAAGTAGAAATGTCGTTATATTAAAAAAATTAATATATAAATTTATGAATGTGTACTAAATTAAAAAAAAATTATACCTAACACGTAGAGTTAATTTCATACAAGAAAAGAGTTAAAAAGGAATAATAACAACCAAATAGAGATCAGTTTCATGCAACGAAAAACACGTTGAGCAAAGTAGCGCTTAGCAAGAAAAAATGAGAAACTAAAATGATTTTTTATTTAATTTATAATTAATTTTACTGTTTCGTTGATCCTCATTGAAGTGTGATCCGTATTTACTCCAGAATACATTTTGATATCTGTATAATATAAAAAAAACATAAATATAGTATAATTAATTATTATATTACAATAACTATAAAATATAAAAATAAAAAATAAAAATTATAAATAACTTACTTTTTCTTTTCTCTTTTCTCTTTTCTTCCTTCCTTCTAAAGGGGGACCAAACCGGGAAACAAACCCCACCTTATATAACATTCATCTTTTTTTTTTTAATTAATAATTAGGTTAATGACTAGTCACATCGTTGATATCGCTAGCACAATGTGACTAGTTATAATATATTTTTTTAATTCTTTAATTTTAATTTTTTACTTTTTAATATATATTTTTTAAATAAAGTCATATTTTTTTAACAAATAAATCCTTTTTTTTAACAAATATTTTTTATTTTTTAAATAAAATATTATTTTTTAAAATTTTAAATAGAATTTTAAAAAAGGTTTGAATATCTTTAAAAATAATTAAAAAAATCATAATTTTAAAAATTATATGTAAAATTTAAAAAAATATTTAAAATATACATTTAAAATATTATAAAACTAATAATAAATTTGAAAGGTCATATCTTTAAAATATTTAAATCTTTTATATTATTAAATATATTTAAAATTTAAAAATAATATTTAAAATATTTAAAAAATAATTTTAAAAATATATATTTAAAATTTTAAAAAATATATTATAAAACATTTCAAATATACATTTCAAGTTTTTTAAAATAAATAATAAATAAATAAAATAAGGACAAATAAAAAAACTTAAAAAAAGTATATAAATAAAAACTTAGAAAGAAAGAAAAAAAAGTAAAAAGGACAATTCAAAAAGGAAAAAAAATAAAAAAAGTTGGCCTTTAGCTGCTTATCGGGCAATAGAGTGTCAAGAGGTAATTTCTTGAAATTCGGTGGCACCAATTTATTTGGCTCCACCAGAAAAATGTAAAATTGCTAAAGTCCCCCTTATACTTTCAAAAATCACATTATTTCCTTAATATTTATACAAGCAGCGCCATTCTACATGGCTCCACCAACAAAATTAATTTTTTAATGTAGATTACTGACGTGGCATGTTTGTGGCGCCAAACGCTTTGGCTCCACTAACTTTTATTGTAGATTTTGGGTTATTTTTGTATTTTATCAAAAAAAAGATTATTTAACTAATTAATTAATTTTAAGGTTATTTTTATAAAAAAACCTCTAAAATTATTTTCTTTTTATCAGAAGGCGTGGTAGACAGCTGCCGTGTCTATAACGTTGCAGAATAAAAGTGGGGTTTAATCTAATTAAAAATAAATATAGCAGAAATAAATATAAGTTGAAATTACAGTAAAACAAATAGAACGAGATAAAATTAAATGAACTGATAAGACGACGCATTAGCTTTAGTCACTATTTAGGCTCCAGCTTCATATTGATCAGGATAGTAAATTTTCTCCTTCAATAGATAAATTGGTTATAGTGATTGAGGAGACGCCTTACACCATCGGTTATTTTGTGTGTATATTAATTGTGGGAATGCTCAATAGTTAACTCTTATTGTACGAATAACTCTGAAATATGCGTCCACAATTTAGCTTTTCGGTAGCTTTACGAATTAGAAGGACTCGACTTGAATCAATGGCCTCAATTGTGAGTCGTTTAAATCCGATAATTACTTCCCTTGACGGATCTAATTACTTATTCAATTAGTCACGTTAATTTATTCTTCGATAGATCGATTACGAAAATTATGAATCCTATCAATTCTACGGCACACAATATCAAATCAATGGATCCTTTTTAACTTGACGCTGTCACGATTTTGTGAGATTATTAAGCTTATCTCTCAAACTGAAGAAAAAACGAATGCTGAAGTGAAGAATTTTGGGTATGAATTTGAATTTCACGAATCAAATACCATATAAAAAATTAATCTATTAAAATTAATTCATAAAACAAAGAATAAGAAAAGGAATTATCTAAATGGAAATTTGATTAAAAACAAAGAAAAAAAAGCATGGCAATTGCAAACTTGCCCGAAATGGAAGAGTTTAAGTAAAAATATAAGCATGAAAATTAGACTTGGGAAAAAAAATAAGGCCCGTTTAAAAAATGGGTCAGGCCTCAAGTAAGGTTCTTTTGGCTCGAGCCTGGCTCGAATATGCAAAAAAAAAAATCTACTTTTTTTTACTGTTTTCTTGCTTTTTTTTACTGTTTTCTTGCTATTTTCTAGTTTTTTACTATTTTGCTATTTTTTCACTATTATATTGCTACTATTTTGTTGTTATTATTTGGATATTGTATAACTCTTGTTTTATTGTTAATTTTGTTACTATTTTAGAGGCATTTGCTTGTTAAGTTGCACCTATCTTAGTGTTATTTAAATATACATATTTTTTCTTAAATTTATTTTCAATTTGTTGAGAAACATTTATTTTAATGTATTTAGTATTTTTGATGTATTATATATATTTTAAAAAAAATATATAAAAATTAATACAAGCGGACCAGACTTGGGAAAAAATTTAGGTCCATTTTTTGGGCCGGGTCCAAGCCTAACAAATGAGTCTAAAATTTTGGATGGGCCCAGCCCAAACTCATCTCGGCCCGGTCCATGGATACCTCTAGCTATGTGCCTAACCTTTCCTTCTAACTATCAATAGATATATGTGTATAAATATAATATATACATATGTATAAAATATAATTCTAATAAAAATAAAACCTAAAAACTATAAGGAGGGTGGTTATTAGACCTGATCATGGTCGGGTCAGGTTGATATAAAATTTTAGGTCTATTCTCTTGATTTGGGTTCCGTCCAAAAATAAGCTTAAAATAGGCAAGTAATTCAGGCTAGGTCGGATCTGGGCCAAAATATTCTACTTGAGTCCTGACCCATTTAGAAAATGGACTTTATTTTTTTGTCCAAATTCATTTTTCGAATTTATATTTTTACTTGAATCCTCTTACTTTTTGAGCGGGTGGCCCAACTCATGTTTAAGTTTAGTAATTATATGCACGCCCCTCATGTTTAGGTTTAGTCTTTTCCCAATAATGTAATAATAATTTACGAATAATTATACCTACATAGAAAATGATCAATTAAGTGCCAAATTAAGCAAAACTCATGTCCAAAATTAATTAAAATAAATAATAAAAATATGTCGATTAAGCGCATTATTAAATTCCCTCCACTTACAAATGCTTGCCCTCAAGCATTTCATGCATTTATTAATCTGAGCATACCACATTCATGCAAGTCAATTCAATCACCACAATCCTCAATTCAATCAAACAAATAGTCATTAGTAAAATTTCTATCCTACAACTGTCTCGCTCAACTAACACGTCGATTCACAATTCAATTAAGCACATCAAAATTAAAAAAAAATTATCCCATTTCTTGTGATTGATTTTTTTTTTCTAAACGAAAGAAATGAAAGGCTTATTTAGAGTGTCACATGCAAGAAAGATGACAACCCAAACATCCTACCCTGATTATTCAATTCGTCACATCTCTAGATAACTACTAGCTCTACTCACAATTGTTAAGATTAATGAAGTAAGTAGATAGCTTAAAACATCACTCAATCTTTCGAAACAAAGACAAATGACAACCTAAGCACTTAGACTCCGGTTACTCAATCAACCACAACTCTAAGCCTTTACTCCTAATCCAAACAACTAGTGGAGTATTTATGGACTTTTTTTTTAATTTTTTACTTCAAAATTATTTGTTTTTTTTTCCTAACACAGGATAGAACAAAAGATCATTTACGATGAAGAGTTCATGTGAACAAGGTATTTTAATCAATTTAGTGCAAACCAATGAAGCATTCAGTTTCCCATTCAACTATTATCCCAAATAATTAAGTGAATCTACATGATTCCTTATTAGAATCAAGTCATTGGATCAAAAATTTTCTAGTATCGATATGCTTCAAAGGATTGTCAAAGTGATTTTTTTTTTTTTAATTTTCCCAAATGAAAATAGCATGCAAGGATGTGAAAACGCAATTAATACACAAGGATTAAGCAAGCAATAGACCAATTTCACCACATACAGTTAGAATATACCAAATTATGATTCGATTTAATTTATACATTTTCCTCAATAAAATCATATGAATGAATTAAGAGGTAAGAGGACTTCCCCGAAAGCCGCCATATTCGTTGTTCTCAGATGCTCCAAACCATGCGTTCAACCTAAAACTATATTGCCAAGCATTTGGTTGCAAAATGAAGGTGGAGTGAGATACTGTAAAATAAAATGAAAGTAACTAGTTAAGGTGCCTACAAAACAAGAAAAAGTAAAGAAGAAAAGCAAATTAATAAAATTATATAAAAAATTATTCTGATGAATAAGAAAACATGCATAAATAAATAAATATATGAATGGCTTGGCATGCTGGTCGACGGAGCAGATGATGCGGGTTGGAGGTTGGCTGCGCAAGAAACCGTTGCGGCAACGTAATGCTGGTGTAATGGGGCAGACGACGCGGGGTTGCTAATCGCGCGATTTCGAGGCTGAAGGAACATGGAAGCATGGTGGTTGGGCTTTGGGGTTGGGGTCAGTGGTGATTGGTTCGGACAAGGTTGTTGGATCTAGTGTCAGTAAGCATATATTCGTTTTGTAGAATTGTATTTTTCCAACAAATTGTTTTTAATAAAAAATATCTATAAATTAAATTAATATTCTTGTATATTATCTTTAATGGTTTTTGCATGCAAAGTAAAATGAATAAAAATATTTGGCTCATTAGTTATCTAACATTTAACTAGTATTAAACAATATTATGTAGCTGAATCGTAATACGGAAAAACATCTCATATTAATAGATAAACTAAATATGTCCTTAGTCTAAGCGAAAATGAGCCGCCTTCTTATAAAAATATTATTTAAAAATTAATTAATTACATAAATGGATTGGGGAACAAATTAATTACGAGAATGGTATGAAAACTATAGTAGCTATCAGTGCAGCACTACTCTCACTTTTTCAATCATCATTAGCCGATCATGAGTTTGTAAAAATAATAATTTTTTAGTAGTGTCGCTTGACATATTGACAACACCAGGATAAATTCTTAAAAAAAGAAAATAAGTATCTCATTCAGCCATTTAGCTGTTTAAAAAGTCTTTCCTCTTATTAAAACACGATGCAAGTGACAACCAGTTGTTTCTCCTCAACGTCTAAACCAACAATTTGACTCATTATTTCATCTCTAACTTTGATCTCTTTCAAAATTCACGTCAGCTTTGTGTTGGTGTGTAAACAACATAAACTACTGCCCTTCGAAGTCTTTCTCTCCACAAGTATTCCATCTATAGTAAATTAATAGCTAAGCTAGCAAACACAAATGTGGATGTGAATTAATATAATGTGCGTAGATAACACAAGCGTTGACTTTTACTGCATAAATCAAATGTGGATGTGAATTAATATAAGTATTTCATTTTCTATAGTAAATTTCAAGTTAACTTTTACTGCATAAATCAATTTCTTTTAATATCAATTGTAACGTAGCAAGAGAAATGATTTCATAATAGCCCCAAATCCAATCATTCAATGTCTTATGTTTCAAAAAAAAGAGCCTTATAAACATATATGCAAGAAATAATAATTTGAGTTACACTTTCATTAATTCACATAAAAGAAAGGTCTCAATTGGAATAAAAGAAATGCAACATCAGATTGTTATAACTTTCCATTCCAACCGAAATCAGATCACTGTTATCTCTTTCCACCTGAACTTACGAGACCCTTTCATTCGCGCCAAGGACAGGCCGCCCCAAGTTCCGAGTCAAACCACCCAGCCCTCCTGCAGCTGTTCGTCCCCCACCCCAAGACATTACGCCATCAGCATTAACCCTCTCCTTGGTCTCCTACTTACAACTGATGCTTGTCGTTGCTTAGCAGATAAAACAGAAGCTGTCCATAATTGAACACAAAAACAAAATTATTCCGGCTTTTCCACACACACAAACCAGCATGTAATTGTATAGAATATGCTCCATTTCCCTACATCAGTACACACATTATCGATGTTTCCTAAATTCCTAATAATCCAATCCTCAATGGTTAAAGAGAAGAAACGAGCTTGCACCGATTGTGAAACGACACACAGTCAGATACTTTTCACAAAAGGCTTAATTCATGATTTGGTCCCCAAAATCTACTACTTTTCTTATTTTGCCACCAATATTTTTTTTGTCCCAATTAGGTACTAAAGTATTAAAATTATAACATTTTTATTTGAAAAAGGACTAAAAATCATTTGCTGAACATTTTTTTTAACGTCTATTTAAAAAATAACTAAAAATTATAACATTTTCATACTCTAAATATTTAATTGAGACAAAAAAAAAAAATACCAAAAATATTTAGTATACTTGAAACCATAAATTAAGCCTTCACAAAATTGCAATCACGTACCATATGTATGCTAGTTTTTGCTTCAGTTCCACAAAATAACCTTAGATCTCTAAAGAATTTATTATTATTATTATTATTATATATTTGACATATTTTCTCATTCTTATTTATAAGAAATTTTTATCCATGAATACTTAACTATCCAAAATTTCTAATCACAAATCTTTATCTTTTACTAATTCCATGCATATATAAATAATTAATTTCAAAATTTACTGATGCACATATTGTGAGATCTAACATATGAACGTACTAGTATCTATGTCAAGTTATTCCTCTTAATCTCCTTGAATTCTAATAGCATATGCACGGGCTAACACTTGTGACTCAAATTTATTTGTACTTTTTTTTTATCACTCTTTGTTTTCCCCTAGCCTCACTTTTAGTACTAGATTTTCTATCCCCTCTAAAGGTAGAAACACTCTTTACAGACTGTTCTATGGTTTCCCCAGCAATCATTGGACAATCTTCTTCTACAGAAGTATCCAACACTCACCCCAGTGGGGTTTTCCACATTAGTCACAAGGTCGAATAAGTCTTTTCTTTAAATCTCCTATACCTGTCTTGAAGGTAGTTTGAGATCTTGTTCATAGACAAACGTTGAAACCCAGAGATACAGCCTTCCCGTCTGCAATAATGCCCCTTACAATTGATCTATCTGGCCTCAAATCAGCTAGCTTTTGGATAACCATTTTTGAGTCTCCTTCGAGTTTAATCGAGGTAAAACCCAAACTATTCGCAAATTTGAGCGCATGCACAGCTGCCCGAGCTTCCGCATCACAAGAGTCATGTACAAAATCATTCTTTATAACACAAGCGCCCATCACAAGACCCTCTTGGTTACGAATTACAACATCTGAAGCTGATTTGCATAGTTTGGCTTTTGTATGCTGCGTCAAAATTGACCCAGGCGAACGGATCTGAAGGAGGGAGCCACCACTACACCAAAACAGATTTTTAGCGGCGTTTTTTTGGCTTTTAGCGGCGTTTATAAGTGCCACTAATAGTCTTTGCGGCGTTTTTAAAAGCGCTGCAAAATTTAGCGGCGTTTAAGAAGAAAAATGCCGCTAAAAGTCCTGACTTTTAGCGGCGCTTTCCCCACAAACGCTGTTAATTTGCACAAATTTGCAATTGTCAATTTCTCTAATATCCTATCCTTCCTACATTAAATCCAACCAAAAACAGATAATTTCAACCCAAAACAACAAATGTAGCATTTAAATCTCACCAAAAGCATTAAAATCTAAATGATACTTCAAATTTAATAATAGATATGTGATGTAAATTAATAAATGAAGTATAATTGAAATCATTCTTACAATAATGTTAAATGTAACAATATTAAAAATAATATTACAAAGAGAAACTAAGGGACTAAGATGGCAGCTGTAACACCCCTTAACCCGAAACTGTCGCCAGAACGGGTTATGAGGCATTACCAAACTATACCCAATCCCGAACAGGCATACATATTCGAACATACTTCAATTGTAAATTTGTCACATTATAACTGGAGAATCATGCTCACTGTCGTATATACATAGTCAACATATGCCATCATTTACATATTACCACTTAAACTTATAAGTATAATACATGTCACACAAACCATGTAACCATCTAATATACATCTTATAATTTACTACTCCAACATTAAAATCAATTTATTAAAAGCAACACAGAAGACAACTTAAGTCCGAATCTATTGCACGTATTATCACTAACATATACATATAGCATCTCCCAAACTTATTACATATACGTATATCTCGTATTAACTACCAAAGCACGAAACATGCTTATTAATACTATATAAACTAAACCAAATTACATAATCACATCATTAATTCATATAGAACATATTTTAAGTTTATTAAAAGAGAATTTTATAAGTCATGCATATCTTTAAATAAATAATACACATATACACATATAAACCTAAAACATCATTTATTCATGTCATGAAACTTACTTACCCTATTGAATAATTTCCATGGTCGAATCTATAAGACTATTGACGATTTCAACATTCAGTCATACCATATGGACAAACACCGAGCATAACACATCATGAAATATATTTCTATAGTGAATCATTACCATGACCGAATTCATATAAGCCCTATAAATCAAGATTTAGCCATTTTCACATGGCTTTTATATATACATCCCAATCCAAAAAGAACTCAAAAGAGTATTATCACCTATACATGCCATTATTTCAAAAGATCAACTCAAATAAAGTACCAAAAGTAGTTGATAGTGTGCTTGACTTCGACAAGGATCTCCGGGTGCGAGCTTGCTTCAAAGATCTATACTCATTCAAACAGTACAACGGTAAGCTATATAAAGCTTAGTAAGTCCTAAGGAAAGAGAAGTGAACATTTAACCAATCAAAGTTTATAGCTACTGAATGATTTAACTACTATGTTTAAAAGCCTACTATATCAATAACATACATTCGGCCATCATTTATCAACTTAGCACTTAATCATCAATCAGAATAAACGGAATATTTACATGCTATATATTTGAACCCAAAATAACTCGTCAAATTTCTAACATTCGTACCTGTCATACAAATCCCATAACGTATCGCTCACACAGAGCCGTTACTTACGCTTTCGCACACATAGTGCTAACCTTTCGTAACGTATCGCTCACTTAGAGCCGTTACTTATGCTTTCGCACACATAGTGCCAACCTTTCGTAACGTATCGCTCACTTAGAGCCATTACTTACGCTTTCACACACAAAATGCCAACCTTTCGTAACGTATCGCTCACTTAGAGCCGTTACTAAATCATTCCGTGTACAAGTTGCCAATTAGCAATCCCATTTAAACATATTAAACTATTTCACATCTTATAACAAATTTACATGCATAATGATGCAAGTTCGATCACAAATTCTTTCTTTATTTCCCATCTTCTAATTATCCACAAGTCAACTCAAGATATTTATTCAAACCGAATACATGCATTTTCATACCTACGGCAACATGTCATTAAACCTACCTCAATCATCCTAACCATCCATACATATAAGCATAAGTATATAGTTATATGTATCTACATGAAATCCAAATGTTGTATATTCAACTCCTTACCACATTTGCACATGAGCATGATTTTGTGATTCCATATTAACCTAACTACCATGTAAAATGCCTTATACTACATTCGGCCAAATAAATAAATAAAAAAAACGAAGGCATTTATATGGCTTAAGTATATATACATGTACATAAGGAAATTCCACCTTAATCCGATTGCTTAGGGACTTACCTTAGAAGTCGATAGATTCGAATTTTTTCGGCTATTCGTTCACCTTAGCTTTTCCCCGGTCTAGCTCCTTCTCTTTTTGTTCACGATCTAAGAAATATCAAATAAAGTTTGTTCAATGCATTTCCAATTAATCCAATTCAATCCTCAAGATTATACGATCATTACTAATTTACTCTTATAATTTCACAACTCATTCAATTATGTCCGAAGCATACAATTTATAAACAATCTTACTTGATTAAATTCTAAATCTCCCCATGGCTGAATGCCATTTATCTCCATAAGAATTTATTCAACTCAATTCTTTTTATACAATATAACCATTCATTCGAACATATAAAAAAAATTATACAACTTTGAGCTATGGCCGAATACCCCTCAAGCTCATTTAAGTCCCCACACATAAAACACAAAATTTACATGAATTTGAGCTAACTCCTTGAGGACCGAATTTTCTTCCTCCTTAATCAAGTCTATTTATACCATCTATTCTTACATTCATACCCTCAACAACTCATTTTCATAATTTAAGTCACCCTCCATCCATTTCTTCTAAACTTCCTAATCAATTCATATTGATTTCTAACATATGTTTTTTTTTTTATTCTTCCATCAACACAAAAAAAATCAAAGTGTGCATCCATGGCCGAACCTATAATATGTTCCCTACTCTAAAATTTTCTCATGGGTTTGATAATATCTAAACTAACAAACTCAGAAATGTGAAAATCTATCAAAACCAACTCAAATACTTACCTCCAAAATGGCATGCAAATAGCCGAACTTTGAAAGCTTAAGTCCCCCCTTTTTTTCTTTGTTAGATTCGGCAATGGAGAACAAGAAAGATGGAAGATGAATATTTCATCATTCTTTTATGTATTTTCTTATTTTAATATAATCCCACTTTCTAAAAGAAAATAATAAAAATATAAGAAGTCATCATCATTCTATCCATTTATTAAATTTTTGGATAATTGACATACAAGTCCATGCATGCATGGAACAAGCCAATTAAATCCTCCCAATTTAAAATAATGGCTACTTTTACCTCTTCAACAATTAAATCCTTTTTCTAAAAGAAAATAATAAAAATATAAGAAGTCATCATCATGCTATCCACTTATTAGATAATTGACATATAAGTCCATGCATGCATGGAACAAGCCAATTAAATCCTCCCAATTTAAAATAATGGCTACTTTTACCTCTTCAATAAATCCTTTTTCTAAATTTAATCACACAAATAAGAAAAAATTTTCTCATGATACTATCACACAATTCGACACACATAGCATATCAAATATATAATTATTAAGAGATTTCTGACTCGGATTCGTGGTCCCGAAACCACTGTTCTGGTTAGGGTCATATTTGGGCTGTTACAGCGGCTTCTGCGACTGCTGAAATATCTACATCATCTGCTGAAGCTGTTGCTAGAGTTCATCGTATTTTCTGCTCTGCTCTGCCTCCCTCGCTGCGGCCGCTGCCTCCCTCGCTGATGCATCCACTCGAAGTTCTTCATATTTTCTTTCAACCTCAGCAATTTGCTGAACCGTGGTCGCTTGCATCTGAGACATTTGGTCTTTTAACCTTTGAACTTCAGCTTGAGCTTGACTACCGGAAGGCATGTACTGGTGGGAGCCGGATCCAAAATATTGGGTCAGTGTAACACCAGATCCTTGAAATCGGACCCGACCATACCTTTCAGGACCCAAAACATCAATAATAAAAAACAGCAAATGTAGCATATAATTTCGGCAAAAAAACAAAAAAATGTAGCATAAAAATTCCGACCATACCTTTCAGGACCCAAAACATCGGTAATAATTCTATTATCGATATCCTCAAGAGTAACAGAACTATCACTCGAAGCAACCGCTTCATACTGTGCCTTCTTCTCCTTTAGTTTCTCCTAATAAATCAATCAAAAAGTTAGAAACGAAATATACAATAAGAATGAATGCAACATATCTTAACATTATAAATTTAAAAATACTAACGAATAATTAAACTATTATAAGTAAACATTATAAATATTTATAATAAATCAAATTTTATTAAGTAAATATACCATAATCTCTCCAGCTTCGGATGTCATCGGAGACCCATCCTTCTTCCTATGCGTAATGTTAAAAAGCTGAACGCGTCCAACTTTTTGACCGGTGGAGTCTTCCTACAGTGTAGTAGTAAAAATATAATTTAATAGTATAAAGTCATTAATATTTGACATAATTAATAAATTATAATACCTCGGCGTCAGCTACAGAAGCAAAACTTCTCGACCCTGCCGTGTGCGTGAATTTTTGTTTCTGCCTGCTGCTCGTTCCAACACGCTCACGGTCCTACATAATGAAATTATTATTACGTATATAGTAAATACTATAAATCGAAAAATTTATAAGAGTTTAAAACTAGGTAATATCTCTCATTTCTTTGAGTTCCAAAACCTAACCGCATCTTCCCATTGATACCTCAACATTCCTGGCGGGACATTTTGCAATTTATCCTCGAGGCTTATTTCTTTCTTAAAATATTCTTTTTTAGTGTGCTTTTATGGTCTCTCCATTTTTTTCCCAATGTTTTCTTTATATAGTCATCGGAAACCTCCAAAGCAAATCTCTCCTAAAAAAAAAATAAGTTTAGAAAGTAAATATAAATGAAACTTACACCAAAGTATTATAAATTACATTCACGTTTTGTTACCTTAATGTTATGGAGAGCTTGATTTTTGTTTGCGTCAGGCATGTGATGCCATGACTCGTAATTGATGGGCAACATATTTGCATTCAGTGCAATAATGCCCATATAGCCTGCTAGAACTCGAGCTTCAAGGCCAACAGGCTGGCCATGATTGTTTCTCCTTACTTTCACACGCTCGACAGAATTTAATTCGTATAAATCCTTAAGCAGTGTACGTCCGCGACCTCTGCGCGTCCCATCAGTCTCAGCTGCACAATGATATATTATTGTTATATTAAAATTGAAAAATGAGTCAATAATAAAAGTCAACATGCATGTAAAATAAACTTAACATTACTTTGTAATTCTGCAGGCTCATCGTCTATGTCAGGCACACTCGAGGATCCAACAATTGTTTGGTGTTTGCTATTACCCTCTTCGGAATTTACAGTATTCTGTACAATATTTAAATCTCGCAATCTTCTTCTACTCATTTTTCCTGCAATGCACATAACATAGTTGAAATTTTAGTAACAAATGAAAACAATAATGGTACATATAAAATAGTTAAATTATATAAAATGACCAAGATTAAAATTATAATATTACATATAAATGAAAAAATCGTAAAATCTTACTACATCATAATTCGTAAATATCTTCGTCCACGTCCTAACGAACCCATTGAAATTGTGTACTAGTACTAGGGATATTTTCATTTAAGTTTTGTTCTGGAAAAGGCAGAGTTTCTGATCTTTCGACGATGTCATCTCTACTTCCATTGCCCATGTCGAACAAGTTTCTAGGGGTGTTTTACATTTATAATATATTGCTTAACATTTTATATATATTGCTTACCATTATAAACCCAAACTGGATGATGAGCTAACTAAATCTATTGCTTCAGTACCAGTTGAAACAATATAATAAGCAACAATTTTTGAAGTAAAACGTACCTTAATTATTTCAATAAGCTGGTCTACTCCACTCACACCATGAAACAGATGCTGCAGTCAGAAATACAAACAACATTAACTCACTAATACTAAAAAAAACAGAAAATAAATATAATATCAAACAACATTAAAGGTAAAAAATAAAATTTGATGGATTGACAACAAAGGTTTGTAAAACTGTCCCACCATAGATGCTTTGTTATTCTGTGCTAACAAAGGATTTTAAGTGTTTGAAAAATTGATAGTATCATTTCACATTCAATTGGTTATTATTACAATTTTACTCCTTTCTTCTATACATGACTTAACTTTTCCTTAATATATTGGTGTATGATATAAAAAATATAAGTAGTACTTTTCCTTAAAATGTTCCACAAAACAAGTATAGTCAAATGAACTGATATTCTTGTGAAACAATACATTACCTTACTATCATCAACAAGCTCCACCAACTGAGGTGTTTTCTTCAAGTTGAGGTCTGCCAACAGTTGTATCTAAAACAACATAGTTTTTTTAGCAAGAATGGCCTACGCCATTTTAAGTATCAAGGTTGCAAAATTTTAATTGCTTTGGATTAGACAATAATTTGAAAGATCAAGTTCAAAGTATGTACATTAAATAATTTCAGTAAGAGATGATCAAACAAACATGTACCACCCCTAACCCGTATCTGTCACCGAACTAGTGTTGCGAGGCGTTACCTATACAAATACAACTCAAATCAGGCATTCACTCTTTTACAAGTTTCCTAAATTAACTACGTAAATACACTTATCCTATTCAAATTTCAAATCTTAGCTTTTCTTTATTCATATTAAAAATAAAGATTTCATAAGTTAACCATTAAGTATAACACGACCAATCAATGTGCATACTGAACCAGATAACACATATTAGACAAATTTTTCATGCATGATATTCAATCACTTATTTTACACATCCATATTTCATTTCATAACGAGCACATATAATACAACCTTTCTTTATAGGACTTAGCAAACATTACCGAATCATTGAAATGAACAATTAATCAACTTTGCTCATTTCTAAAAGCATTAGCCGAATCAGGACATACTCAAATTTATATGTTTTAAACGATGATGAAATTTCATTCATACCACTAAAATCAATTAATTCATACTAGATCATATATTAAAACATCCATGTAACATACATTTGACCTACCAATAAATCAATTTTCACACCTATCACCCAAGTCAAATTTTAAAACATTTCATAAATGCAAAACGCATCAAATGCACATGATCCATATATACCTAAGTATGGCATACTCTATTCGAATGTTCATATGATTTATTAACCATCAATCTTAAAAGTTAAATTACCATGAAATGAACTTCCAAAGTAAGTTTATAACAAGGTCGAACATACATAAATATTAACAACATGATCAAGCATAGCCAAATCAAACCCAAGCATAGAAATATAGCCATTTTTGCATGGCACTTGTATATACATTCACAAAATAATATTTGAGTCAATTCTAGGATAGTTAGCCTATTCATGCCATAGTATTTAAATTCATTTTCAAAAAGGGGTACCAAAAAGGTTGATAGTGTGCTTGACTTTGACAAGGAACACCGAGCTTGAATTTCAACTTTAAAGATCTATAAAACAATGCAACAATTACACCATGTAAGCTTAAATAGCTTAGTAAGTTATAAACAATAAGGTAAAGCATGCAACCAAGCATTTCACCATTTTCTTTAAATTATACTCAATCTAACTATTGAATAAGTCATATTATCGAAACACATAATAGGTTAACATTCATCAATATTTTGCCTATTCAATCTCAAACACACGAACCAAGTATTCATAGGCTCCATACCCATATCAAAATGTTTGACCTAATCTTTATTTCACCAAGATAATGAACTATTATTAAATAGATACATACCTGACAATTTCATTTACCTTTATTAGGTGTTTCTGTCCTTGAGGAAACGAGACGATAATTCGCACACACAGTGCAATATTCGTAACGTGCCGCACACTTAGTGCCGTTACTTAAATAAATCCACACACACAGTGCCATTCAACCGATCTCACACACACAGTGCTCGGTGAATAATTCCGCACACACAGTGCCATTCAACCGATCCGCACACACAGTGCCCTTAGCCGATCTTTTCTTCAACCACATAAACATATATATATATTTATATACATATTCACTATCAATATTATCTATACCCCATTAAAACATCTATTAATTGAAATTCATGCACCCATCTTAACCCATCATATTCGGCAACCATTAATACACATACAAATATATATACATCAAAGATAACTCTTGTCCATCATTGATTGCCAACACATTCGGTTAACCTACAATATAAAAGCCTAACCACCGAATTCAATACAACCATGATTCTTCTCTATTTAGTTTCACATATACGATCCCCCAATATAATATATATGCCCATACATTTATCCTTCTCAATTAAATTAAACTTAAATATTCGTATATAAATATATATCATTAGCTCATTCGGTCAAAAACTTTTAACCAACATTTTCTCCCATTCGACTTATATTTAATAATATAGATTAAAATTAAATTACTCCAATTGCTTATAACTTACCTCGGAAGTCGATGAATTTGAGTGTCCCGGCTATTCGTTTAATTTAGCTTTTCCTTTGTCCACCCCTTTTTCCTTTGAACCTTGATCTAAACAATTTCAATTAAGCTCATTTAAAACATTTCCATCCAATTTGATCCATAAACACATACTTTAGCAAATTTACAAATTTACCCCTAACTTTTATACTATCTACAATTTAGTCCCTAATGCAATATTCATGAATTACTCAAAATTAGTCCAACATTCTATAGGGCCGAATCTTTCTAAGGTTCTTATACATCTATACAAACAAATTATCAATAAAATCCTTGAACTACTCATTTTACGAAATTTAAGCCCTCACACTCCATTTCATATAAATTTTCATACTTTGCACATGTTGATTTCAAGCATATATTTCTATTCTTCCATCAAGCACAACAAATCACCCACATTCATCAAGGGCCGAATCTAAAGCATGCTTCAAACTAAAAATTCCCACATGGGTTTGTAAATATTCAAGGTAACTAACTCAAAACTATAAGAAAATTACAAAGATCATGTTCAAATTCTAACCTTAAGGGACATGCAATGGCCGAAAGTTGAGAGTTTGAGTTTCTCCTTTTTCTTTTCTTCAAATTTCGGTGATGAAAGAAAGGAAGATGATGATGCTTTCTTTCTTTTCTTATTTCTTTATTTTAATCAAACTATAATACTAATAAAATACCACTAACTAAAAACAATTGAATTTAATATATAAGTTAATCATCATGCCGTCCACTACTATAAGAAATGGGCTATTTGACATGCAAGTGCATTCATGCAAGAAACAATTCAATTAAATCATCCCACTTAATTAAGGCTACTTTTACTACTTTAACTATTTAATCCTTTCACTTAAAATAATCACCCAAACACACAAATTAGTAAATAATATTTTAACACATGCTTGACCACATAACATAGACATTAAATTAATCATAAAAAATATTTTTCTAATTCGGATTCGTGGTCCCGAAACCACCATTCTGATTAGGGCCAAATTCGGGCTGTTACAACTCTCCTCCCCTTAAAGGATTTTCGTCCCCGAAAATCTTACCAATGAATAAATATGAATAGCGTTCTTTCATTGATTCCTCGATTTCCCAAGCTGCTTCCTCAACTCCGTGCTTATGCCACATAACTTTAACTAACGAGATTTTTTTGTTTCTCAACTCTTTCACTTCACAATGTGAATCGGTTCTTCCTTATAAGTCATATCGGGCTGAATTTCCACCTCAGATGGACTGATCACATGAGAAGGATCGGATCTATATCGTCGGAGGATTGACACGTGGAAAACATTATGAATCTTGTCTAACTCATACGGCAACCTCAATCTGTATGCAACCGGCCCGATATGCTCAATAACTTCATATGGCCCAATAAACCTCAGACTCAGTTTTCCCTTACGACCAAATCTGAGTATCTTTTTCCACGGTGATACTTTCAAGAACACTCGATCACCCACCTAAAACTCTATATCCTTTCGTTTCAGATCTGCGTGCGACTTCTGACGATCTGATGCGGCTTTCAAACTTTCTCAGATTACTTTAACTTTCTGCTTCGTCTCCCGGATTAAATCAACCCCGTGTATCTTGCCTTCACTTAGTTTGGTCCAAAATAGAGGTGCACGACATTTACGACCGTAGAAAGCTTCATAGGGTGACATTTTGATACTTGATTGAAAGCTGTTGTTATATGCGAATTCAATCAAAGGTAAGTATCGTTCCCACGTACCCTCAAACTCAAGAATGCAACATCTCAACATATCCTCGAGTATCTGAATAACACGTTCGGATTGTCCATCCGATTGAGGGTGAAAAGCAGTGCTGAAATGCAATTTAGTACCTAGAGCATCTTGTAGTTTCTTCCAAAACCGCAATGTAAACCTCGGATCTCTATCCGAAACAATAGAAACAGGTACCCCGTGCAATCGTACGATTTGCGATATGTACAACTCAGCTAACTTATCAAGTGAGAAATCAATACGTACCGAAATAAAATGAGCCGATTTCGTCAATCTATCAATAATAACCCAGATTGAATCTTTCTTACTCGGCGTCAAAGGCAAACCCGATACGAAATCCATAGTGACTCGATACCACTTCCACTCAGGTATCATAATCGGTTGAAGTAGTCCCGATGGCACTTAATGCTCAGCTTTTACTTGTTGACATATTAAGCACTTCGACACATAGTCTGAGATGTCTCGTTTCATACCATGCCACTAATAAATTTGTTTCAGATCGTTATACATTTTCGTGCTACCCAGATGAATCGGTAATCTACTATTATGAGCTTCATCACAAATCATTCGAATCAATTCGGGGTTCTTCGGTACACAGATCCAATTCTTGAACCGTAAACATCCTTTAGCATCTATCTGAAAGTCTGAATCCGTATATGAGCTACAATGACTTTTCTTTGTCTTTAATTCATCATCAACCTCTTGGGCTTCTCGAATCTGCTGCTCAAACAATGGTCTCATTTTCAACTCAGCAATGATCGCACCATCCTCAGTCATAGCTATATTCGCATTCATTGCGCGTAGAGTAAATAGCGACTTTTGGCTAAGTGCATCAGCAACCATATTAGCCTTTCCCGGGTGATAATCAATCACGAGCTCGTAGTCTTTCAGCAATTCCAACCATCGTCGCTGTCTCAAATTTAGATCTTTTTGAGTCATTAAGTACTTTAGACTCTTATGATCCGAATAGACGTGGCATTTCTCACCGAAAAGGTAGTGACGCCAAATCTTCAAAGCAAAGACTATAGCGGCCAACTCGAGGTCGTTAGTCGGATAATTCCTCTCATGCGGTTTCAACTGACTCGAAGCGTAGGCTACAACTTTACCCTCCTGCATCAAAACACAACCCAGCCCAATTAAGGATGCATCGCTGAAATAACAAATTCTTTACCCGACTCTGGCTGAACAAGTACCGGAGCTTCCGTTAACAAAGTTTTCAGCTGATCAAAACTCTTCTGACACCTTTCTGACCACTCGAATTTAACGTCTTTTTGCAACAGTTTTGTCATCGGAGCTGCTATCATAGAAAACCCTTTCATGAAATGTCTATAATATCGGGCAAGTCCCAGAAAGCTACGAATCTCAGAAATATTCCGCGGGGGTTTCCAATCAAGTATGGCTAAAACTTTACTCGGGTCAACCCGAATACCTGATGCTGAAATAATGTGCCCTAGGAAGCTAACTTCATTCAACCAAAACTCACACTTGCTGAATTTCGCGTATAATTTTTTTTTCACGCAAAATCTGTAGCACTAACCTCAAATGCTTAGCATGCTCGGTTTCATCTCGGGAATAGATCAGTATATCATCTATAAACACAACTACAAACCGATCTAGATACGGTCTGAATACTCGATTCATCAGATCCATGAACACCGCAGGGGCATTAGTGAGCCCAAACAGCATCACCAAAAACTCATAATGATCGTATCTTGTCCAAAAAGCAGCCTTTGGTATGTCCGATTCCCTAACTCGTAGCTGATAATATCCTGACCTCAGATCAATTTTCGAGAACACTGAGGCTCCCTTAAGCTGTTCGAATAAATAGTTGATACGTGGCAACGGGTATTTGTTCTTTACGGTCACCTTATTGAGTTGTCGATAGTCAATGCACATTCTCAAGGTTCCGTCCTTTTTCACAAATAAAACGGGCGCACCCCAAGGAGGGAAACTCAGCCTGGCGAAACCTTTATCCGTCAATTCTTGCAACTGAACCTTCAATTCTTTTAACTCAGTCGGTGCCATTCTATACGGAGCTATCGAAATCGGGGTGGTTCCTGGCACTAGCTCAATCCCAAACTCTACCTCGCGAACGGGTGGTAATCCCGGTAATTCCTCCGGAAACACATTTGAATATTCACTAACAACCGGTACCGATTCAATCTTCTTTTCAGTTACCTTGCTGTTGATCACGTATGCAAGATAAACTTCGCAACTCTTTCTCAAATACTGCCGAGCCAATATTGAAGATATCACAGCTGGTAACCCATTCAGATCCGCAAACTCAATTCGGATTATCTTGTTATTCTGGCATCTCAAATCAATAGTCTTTCGTCTGTAATTAACTATCACATCGTGAACTGTCAACCAATCCATACCGAGAATGATGTCGAAATCATCGAAAGGTAATAGCATCAGATCCGCTGGAAAACACTTGTCTCGAATCATTAACGGGCAGTTCCTGCACACTTTATCCACTAATACACATCGACCTAGGGGACTTGAAACCCGAATCACAAACTCAGTAGACTCAACATGTAGAGTCTTACTGGATACTAATGTTTCACACACATACGAATGAGTTGAGCCGGGATCAATCAAAGCAGTTATATTAGTATCGAAAAAAGTAAAAATACAGGTAATAACGTCTGAAGATGAAGCCTCCTCTCTAGTATGGATGGCATAAGCTTTAGCCAGTACACGGGTATCTGATCGAATAATCGCATCTGTAATTCCCCTCTGTGCACCACTCCTACCTCCCCCACTACGAGATGGTCTGCCTCTAGCTGTAGTGCCGCTCGGTCTCGCACTCTGAGTAGTAACCTTTTTCAATAGTTTCTGGACAATCCCATACGAAGTGATTTTGCGAACCACACTGATAACAAGTGCGATTAAAAGATTTACCCCAGCATTCTCCAAAATGTCGTCTGTCGCACTGCTGACACTCAGGTTTGTTCGATTGAGCATTGCCGATGCTAGCCATGGATGTAGCTCGAGAACTCACTGGTGGCCGTTCTCGAATAGAAATCCCAGTATTGGGTTTGGATCGACTATCATCATTCTTGAACTTTTTCGTTGCCATCTGCGAAAATCTACCCGCGAATCTCTTCCAAAAATCTTTAGATTCAACTTCAGCTTTCCGTTTTTCCTTCTCCAATTCTTCAGCTTTACAAGCTCTTTCCACTAGTACAACAAACTCGTTAATCTCAAGAATGCCAACCAGAAGCTTTATGTCTTCATTTAAACCATCTTCAAACCTTCGGCACATAGCATCCTCCGACGAAACACATTCACGAGCGTAGCGACTGAGTCGCACAAACTTATGATTATATTCAGATACGGTCATACGACCCTGTTTAAGCTCAAGAAATTCTTTGCGCTTAGAGTCTATGAAGCGCTGGCTTATATACTTCTTATGAAATTCCATCTGAAAGAAGTCCTAAGTAACCCTCTCTTTTGGAACAACTGACACGAGAGTACTCCACCAATAGTAGGCAGAATCTCGTAGTAGTGATATGTCACACTTCAGACACTCACCGGGTGTGCAGGACAATTCGTCGAAGACACGAACAGTATTGTCGAGCCAAAATTCAGCTCTCTCTACATCATCGTCATCCTCTACTCTGAATTCCTGAGCTCCGTGCTTCCTAATGGGATCAAAAGGAGGTTTAACTATTCTTTCCAGATTCGCAATTGGAGGTACCATTGGTACTATAGGGGGTGCACTCGGATTTTGGGGTGGTTGAACAGCTGGATTGGTTCGTAGGTAATGACTGAACCAATCGTTCATCATACTATAGAAGGCATGTCTAGCCCCCTCATCAGGATTACTCGTAGCGGGTCGAGATTCTCCTGGAGAGGTCCCTTGCGCGGGAGCAGGCGCCACGCTCTCGACATCGTCAGCTAAAGCTCGTTCAGGATCAGGATCCATTTACTATATAAGAAAAATAAACACATTTTACCGTCAGAAGTCATCACACTATCACAATATAAAATATGGCATGTATAGCTAGACCCACACGTGCTACGTTAGTCCGAGAACCGACTAAACCGTAGCTCTAATACCAATCAAATGTAACACCCCTAACCCGTATCTGTCGCTGAACTAGGGTTACGAGGCGTTACCTATACAAATACAACTCAAATCAGGCATTCACTCTTTTACAAGTTTCCTAAATTAACTACGTAAATACACTTATCCTATTCAAATTTCAAATCTTAGCTTTTCTTTATTCATATTAAAAATAAAGATTTCATAAGTTAACCATTAAGCATAACACGATCAATCAATGTGCATACTGAACCAAATAACACATATTAGACAAATTTTTCATGCATGATATTCAATCACTTATTTTACACATGCATATTTCATTTCATAACGAGCACATATAATACAACCTTTCTTTATAGGACTTAGCAAACATTACCGAATCATTGAAATGAACAATTAATCAACTTTGCCCATTTCTAAAAGCATTAGCCGAATCAGGACATACTCAAATTTATATGTTTTAAACGATGATGAAATTTCATTTATACCACTAAAATCAATTAATTCATACTAGACCATACATTAAGACATCCATGTAACATACATTTGACCTACCAATATATCAATTTTCACACCTATCACCCAAGTCAAATTTTAAAACATTTCATAAATGCAAAACGCATCAAATGCACATCATCCATATATACCTAAGTATGGCACACTCTATTCGAATGTTCATATGATTTATTAACCATCAATTTTAAAAGTTAAATTACCATGAAATGAAATTCCAAAGTAAGTTTATAACAAGGTCGAACATACATAAATATTAACAACATGATCAAGCATAGCCAAATCAAACCCAAGCATAGAAATATAGTCATTTTTGCATGGCACTTGTATATACATTCACAAAATAATATTTGAGTCAATTCTAGGATAGTTAGCCTATACATGCCATAGTATTTAAATTCATTTTCAAAAAGGGGTACCAAAAAGGTTGATAGTGTGCTTGACTTCGACAAGGATCCCCGAGCTTGAATTTCAACTTTAAAGATCTATAAACAAATGCAACAATTACACCATGTAAGCTTAAATAGCTTAGTAAGTTATAAACAATAAGGTAAAGCATGCAACCAAGCATTTCACCATTTTCTTTAAATTATACTCAATCTAACTATTGAATAAGTCATATTATCGAAACACATAATAGGTTAACATTCATCAATATTTTGCCTATTCAATCTCAAACACACGAACCAAGTATTCATAGGCTTCATACCCA
Organism: Gossypium australe; assembly: GCA_005393395.2. Lineage (NCBI taxonomy): Eukaryota > Viridiplantae > Streptophyta > Magnoliopsida > Malvales > Malvaceae > Gossypium > Gossypium australe. Next base: position 110,279,992 of record CM016623.1, read on the forward strand.
TATCAAAATGTTTTACCTAATCTTTATTTCACCAAGATAATGAACTATTATTAAATAGATACATACCTGACAATATCATTTACCTTTATTAGGTGTTTCTGTCCTTGAGGAAACGAGACGATAATTCGCACACACAGTGCAATATTCGTAACGTGCCGCACACTTAGTGCCGTTACTTAAATAAATCCACACACACAGTGCCATTCAACCGATCTCGCACATACAGTGCTCGGTGAATAATTCCGCACACACAGTGCCATTCAACCGATCTCGCACACATAGTGCCCTTAGCCGATCTTTTCCTCAACCACATAAACATATATATATATATATATATATATTCACTATCAATATTATCTATAGCCCATTAAAACATCTATTAATTGAAATTCATGTTCCCATCTTAACCCATCATATTCGACAACCATTAATACACATACAAATATATATACATCAAAGATAACTCTTGTCCATCATTGATTGCCAACACATTCGGCTAACTTACAATATTAAAGCCTAACCACCGAATTCAATACAACCATGGTTCTTCTCTATTTATTTTCACATATACGATCCCCCAATATAATATATATGCCCATACATTTATCCATCTCAATTAAATTAAACTTAAATATTCGTATATAAATATATATCATTAGCTCATTCGGTCAAAAACTTTTAACCAACATTTTCTCCCATTCGACTTATATTTAATAATATAGATTAAAATTAAATTACTCCAATTGCTTATAACTTACCTCAGAAGTCGATGAATTTGAGTGTCCCGGCTATTCGTTTAATTTAGCTTTTCCTTTGTCCACCCTTTTTTCCTTTGAACCTTGATCTAAACAATTTCAATTAAGCTCATTTAAAACATTTCCATCCAATTTGATCCATAAACACATACTTTAGCAAATTTACAAATTTACCCCTAACTTTTATACTATCTACAATTTAGTCCCTAATACAATATTCATGATTTACTCAAAATTAGTCTAACATTCTATAGGGCCGAATCTTTCTAAGGTTCTTATACATCTATACAAACTAATTATTTATCAATAAAATCCTTGAACTACTCATTTTACGAAATTTAAGCCCTCACACTCCATTTCATATAAATTTTCATACTTTGCACATGTTGATTTCAAGCATATATTTCTATTCTTCCATCAATCACAACAAATCACCCACATTCATCAAGGGCCGAATCTAAAGCATGCTTCAAACTAAAAATTCCCACATGGGTTTGTAAATATTCAAGGAAACTAACTCAAAATTATAAGAAAATTACAAAGATCATGTTCAAATTCTAACCTTAAGGGACATGCAATGGCCGAAAGTTGAGAGTTTGAGTTTCTCCTTTTTCTTTTCTTCAAATTTCGGTGATGAAAGAAAGGAAGATGATGATGCTTTCTTTCTTTTATTATTTCTTTATTTTAATCAAATTATAATACTAATAAAATACCACTAACTAAAAACAATTGAATTTAATATATAAGTTAATCATCATGCCGTCCACTACTATAAGAAATGGGCTATTTGACATGCAAGTCCATTCATGCAAGAAACAATTCAATTAAATCATCCCACTTAATTAAGGCTACTTTTACTACTTTAACTATTTAATCCTTTCACTTAAAATAATCACCCAAACACACAAATTAGTAAATAATATTTTAACACATGCTTGACCACATAACATAGACATTAAATTAATCATAAAAAAATATTTTTCTAATTCGGATTCGTGGTCCCGAAACCACCGTTCCGATTACGGCCAAATTCGGGCTATTACAAAACATGTTCTAACAATGTTGGGAAAAATTAGAACAAACCTGAGGTAAGCATAAGTGAACATTATGGGATCCTTTCTGCCATGCAGAAAACATAAAACATTAGTTCAAAGAAGATATATACAATAAAAAATACAATAAATAATAAAACAGAAGAGTAATTTTACTATTGCAGTGTACATTCATCAAAAGAATTTTACTAAGATATCCACGATAATCAGACAAAGGAAATATCTCAAAATTTTCATAACCATTTAATTAATTTCTATATTCATTATATCTCTCTAATAGTAGTTTTTATGTTTCTGAAAATCGAGTTAATACTGATACTTTTTCAAGTCTTACAATTAAATAAGCCACCATTTGTAACCTGAAAGCAAATCCTTACATGACCTTTTAACTATGTTAAACAATCACCTATGGTACAACACAGTAATGTAACATGAAAGAACATAATATGCACAGCAGCACATACATAGATTCAGATAGGTTATGAAAGAATCAGCATGGATTAAAATGGTCTTTTTGAATTTTTCTAATTCCTAGACAATTCACTAACAAGAAAAAATGAAGAAAAGTATTCAACTACTGTGAAAAAGAAAGAAGCAAGGGAGTAACACACCTTGTACAAACAATCCAAGATCAGAAGATCCGATTGCCCACAGCCACTTTTGGATATAACAGTGAACATAATATTCTGATCAAAAACAATTCATGACATAATATATTTTACCATGAAAACAAAAATCACAAACAAACAATTCAGAAAAGTGAGAAAACATGTGCCATATGTACAATGCAAAGAAAACAAACGAGGTAACAAGTAAAACAGGTCACAGATTGGAAATTTACACATAACAAGAAAACAAATAAACAAGCATTGTTTATTATTTATTTGAGGCTATTTTAAAGTTACTGTTGGGTTTCATAGAAACTCGGTGTCAGTACCACTTATATAGCTGTCCAGAACATAGATGCAATAAACTTAAAAACAAAGGGAAATAAACAAACAAAAAAATGGTCCACTATTTCCGATAAATCGATAGCTTTTAAGAAAATTCTCCTTCTAAAGTAAACAGAGAAGTAGTGTAGATGAGACACAATAACAAGCAACAGGACAGAAAACAGAAAACCAAATAAAACTTGAAATATTATGACTCAAGTAGAAATCATTTTCAAGTTTAGGGTTTCAAAACTTACATTATTTAGCTTCCTAGTCTATTGTAAAATTGAAGCTTGGGTCTAAGGATAACCAAATTACAAACTGCTATTAACAAAACAAATGCAAACAAGTAGATATCAACAATCCAGATTACACCTAATTTGATTAAATACAAAATTACATCCCTCAGAAATTAATTATAAGACTTTTTTTTTTCATTTCTTATTCTCACATCTCTCCAACAAATTTTCGTTTTAACCCAAAGACTAAAGATTCAAAGCTAAATTAGTTCATATATTAACCTTGTAATTTTCAAATAAAAGAGCTTACCAACTTTCAAATTTCCTAAAAGTTTTCAGTTCAGGCAGCAGGCAATGTCAATATTGGACAGATTAGCACAGTGAGAGAAAGCAACAGACAGAGATAAGGCAATGGGAGAAAGCAAAGCAACGACGTCGGGATGGGTTTTAGAAGGTGAATGGCGTCGGGCCATGGGCATCGTTTTCGATGTCGGTGATGGGTTCTGGTTTTGGTAATAAACGCAACGCTTTGAGTTGAGAGGCTTATGGATCGAAAAACAATTTAGGGAATGCTAAAGGGGATGAAGAAATTAGGGATTTGGGGAGATAGCAGAAATCGAAGAAGAGAAGAAACGGCTTAACAAAGTCTTTGAATAATTAAAATGGATGTAAAAAGAACAGCGTCGTTTCTGCATAAAATTTATCCCTATTGCGGCGCTTTTAAATAAACGCCACTAAATAAACAGTCGAAAAAAAACAGTCGTTTTTCTTAAATTTGTGGCATTTTGGGATAAAACGCCACTAATAACATCAATAAAACGAACATATTTGTGGCATTTTATTAAAGGCGCCACTAATTAGAACGAAAAATGGTGCCGTTTCTTCACGGCTATTTGTGGCGTTTTTTAAGAAGCGCCACTAATAAAAGAGGAAAATGGCGACGTTTAATTGACATAACTTTGTGGCGTTTATAAACAAACGCCGATAATTCATAGATTTTGTGGCGTTTACGAAAAACGCCGGTAATTCATACCTTTTGTGGCGTTTTTTATAAAAGAGCCACTAATAATAAAGTATCATTTACTCTCTATATTTTTATAATATTATTAATTAATCAAAATACCTAATATTATTAACACTAATTAATCAAAACCCTAAACCTTATACCATTAAACTATATCCTCATAATCCTAAACTATATCCCTTAAACCCTAAACTAAATCCCCTAAACCATAAATTAACCACAAAACAATAACCCTTAAGCCTTAACCACAAAAGGTTTGTATTATTCATAACCCTAAATTATATCCCCTGATATTTAAACCATAAAACAATGACACTAGTTATCCTAAAACCCTCTAAACCTTAAACCATTAAACTATATCCCCTACTAAAGTACCCTAAACTATATATTTAGGGGTACATATTTAGGGTTTAGTGTTTCGAGTGCAGTGTGTATGATGTAGGTTTGGGGTTTAAGATTTAATAATTTAAGGTTTAAAGGTTTTAGGGCTTAAAGTTTGGGGATTAAAGGTTAGGGGTTTAGTAGTTTAGGGTTTTATACCCCTAAATATATGTACATTTTTTTATCTCTAATCCATAAACACTAAACCCTTAAACCCTTAAATACAAAATCATAAATCTTAAAACTTTAAACCCGAAACCCGAAACACTAAACCCTTAAACCATTAAATATAAATCCTAAAACTCTAAACCTTAAACCTTAAATCCTTAATAATAAACCCCAAACCTACACCGTACACACTACACTTGAAACACTAAACCCTAAACCATTAACACTAAATTATAAACCCTAAATAGTAAACCCCAAAATAAAATAATTTTTATATTGAATTATTATACGAGGACCAAAACGGCGCCGTTCTAGTTTTGAAACAATTTGATTTTTTGTGGCGTTTTTAATAAAAACGCCGCTATTATTGGGCCTTTTTACAATTTTTATATTGAATTATTAAACGGGGACCAAAACGGCGCCGTTTGAGTTTTGAGATAATTAGATTTTTAGCGGCGTTTTTATCACAAACGCTGCTATTTCTTACATTTAGTGGCGTTTTCAAGAAAAAGGCCGCTATATCTCTAGCCTTTTCTGGCGTTTTTAATAAAAACGCCGCTATTATTGGGCCTTTTTACAATTTTTATATTGAATTATTAAACGGGAACAAAGACGGCGCCGTTTGAGTTTTGAGATAATTAGATGTTTAGCGGCGTTTGTGATAAAAACGCCACTATTTCTTACCTTTAGTGGCATTTTTAATAAAAACGCCGCTATTATTGGGCCTTTTTACAATTTTTATACTGAATTATTAAACGGGGACCAAAATGGGGCCGTTTCAGTTTTGAGATAATTAGATTTTTAGCGGCGTTTGTGATAAAAATGCCGCTATTTCTTACCATTAGTGGCGTTTTCTGGAAAAACGCTGCTATATCTCTAAGCTTTTGTGGCGTTTTATAACAAACGCCGCTATTGCTTAGTTTTTAACGGCGTTTTGGCCAAAAACGCCGCTATTACCCAGTTTTCTGCGGCGTTTTATTTGAAACGTCGCTAATGTATAATCTTTGCGGCATTTTTTGTCCAAACGCCACTAAAAACGTCGCTAAAGCCCTATTTTCCTGTAGTGCACTTAACAATCTCTATCGATTGATGAATCCTATCAACGGATGATATTGCATTAAGTTCTCTGATATATCCTCGTACCTAAGTAACCAAATCCTTACTAGCTTGCTGAACATTCTCATGAAGAAGTTTATTCTGGGACCACCATAAATCACTCACCACTCCTCTAAATAGTTTGAGGAGCAGAAAATTGGTTTGCGAGCCAACACACTCCTAAAGTGAGGTGATCTTGACCGCATCATGTTACGACACAACTCGATGCCACCGAGATTGGCCCAAACTCGAGGGGCCCAAGTGCAAAATGAAGCTTTTAATTTTAGTTTGTTAATTTGGTTGTTGGAATAAGGATTTTGATTTATTTATTTTAGTTACTTTAGTTATTATAATATGAGTCTTTAATTATGTCATATTTATTAAATGCATCTTTAATTAATGTCTTGCATTATTGATCTACATCTTTTAATTATGACATGCACTATGTGTTATACATTTAATAAAGTCATGCATTATGTAACTCTCATGTTAGTTAAGTTTGCATCATAAATTATAACATGCATTATGTAACTCCCATGTTAGTTTAAGTCTGCATCATTAAATTAAGTCATGCATTAAGTAACTCATTTGTTCATTTAGTTTGCATCTTAATTAAATCATGCATTTAAGCATCATAGTTGTTTGAGTTAGTTTATAAGTGTGTTATTTAATTTGGCTGTTATTTTTTTAATGCATGAGTTATAGTGTGTTTAATTTTTTTCTTAAATAAATTGAATGTGTGTTTACTGTAGGAAAGTTCAAAAGGCTGGTCACATATTTTAAAACTACAATAGGGTTGTTCGTTTGATAAGAAGAATCAAATGCTGCCACATTCAATTGGCTATTTAGTTTTGGCATAAAAGAGTGTGCATTTGGTCACTTACTTGCTGGTGCATATTTGGAACGTTTTTGGTGGATATTGAAGCACTCAAAGCTCATTATGGTGGCTTTTCAAATGGACCAAAAGTGACTCTTGAAGTCTAATCGGTTTCATGCACTCAAAGCTAGTTATGATGCCAATTAAAGAGATGAATGCACAAGCATTAAGGCATTTGGTTAAGGGAAAAATGAAGGAACATCAAGCAGCACATTTAAAGGACCATTAAGCCTTCATCAAATGAAAAGGCATGACTTTTCAGCTATGCATGAATCAAGTGAAAAGACATGACTCTTTGGCGGCCCATTAAGAGTTATAATCGAATTTAAATATTTTAATAACTTTATAGTTAAATGCTGAAGGTAAAAGGTCACAAATAGGCATTTGAACAGTCATAATAATGCCTATAAATAGATTGTAAGAAGACATTATTTTGGTTAGACAACTTTTGCAAAATTTATGCTTAAACTGAAACTTGTGAGATTTCCAACTCTCCTAGTTCACTTCGAGACTGAATTGACTTACCAAATTTTCTTGTGGCGTCATTCTTTCTTTTGTTTAAACCGAACTTATCACCTTTTGGTGTGGCGTTCATATACCTTTGGTTCCTATCACTTTTGATAGCGGGTCAAGGTCCTTGCTATTTTCTTAAACCGTAAATCACCTAAGAGCCATTTTGAGACTCGGGTCAACAATCCAATATTGTTGGTTCATTCTCGGTCTTAGCCAAAATATCCATTATTTACTTAACCATTTTACCTACTACCATTGTTTTGAAGTCATTTATTCTATTTTGTTTCATTTAACCGGAAACGAATTTATCCTTTCTCAATTTACGATCGGGCAATCTAAACGACTCGAATCATTCCGAAACGAGTTCGTATCATAAAGCCTCCCATACCTATGCCGCTAAAGGACATTCCAACACCACATGTTGGTCGATATTCTTTCGTTCCCGCACCTAGGACACATCACATCAGATGTAATTCTCCTAGAATGTAAGTTTTCTAGAGTAGGCACAAAACCATGATAGAATCTCCATAAAATAACCTTGTATTTCGGAGGTCCTGTAATATTCCATAAAGCACAAAAGGTCTTGGAACCTGAGTCAATTGCATGCTAGTCATTCGTAGAGATAGAATTAAGACCCCGAATAGGTAGTTTATACCCACTCTTCACTGAATACTCGCCAGAGTTGTCCGGCCGCCAAACCAAAAAGTAGGAAACACCAACATGTGAGATCGGGATGTAGAGTATACGTCGTGTCTCATCAACTGAGAAAAGGGTATGAATTAAATTAAGATTCCTTTACTGCCTGGGATTAATAAATCAGAAACAAAATTAATTGTACTAACCTTCTCTGATTGAATGTTACAGGGCCCTCGTCCCATATTGAAATAGAGGTACCATCGCCAACTATCCACTTTAAACCTAATATAGAAGCCCTTCCAAACACCATATACTTCTCCAAGTGAGGGATGGAGTGTTGCCTAAACCCGCGTGCACAAAATCCGAATGAGGAAAATATTTAGCTTTTATCACCCTCCCAACAAGAGCATATAGATTGGTGATCAGACGCTAACCTTGTTTGGTGAGCAACGCAATATTAAATTTCGCTAAATCACGAAATCCAAGACCCCCTTCCTCTTTCGGAATGCATAATCGAGACCACTTACAGTAGTGAATTCCTCTTCAATTATGGGAACTTCACCACCAATAGTTACTAATAATTGATTCTGACTTCACACAAAAAGTTTTTGGTAGCAGAAATCACGACATAGTATAAGTTGGAAGGGATTGTAAAATCAACTTAATAAACACTTCTTTGCCTCCCTGAGAAAGCAGTCGAGTACTCCAACTCTCCACCCAGCCTCTAAATCTATCTCATAAACCTTGAAAAGTTGCCCTTTTACTTCTCACAACCATGGTAGGCAAGCTCAAATATCTCTCAATATTCCATGTCCTCCGAACCCCAAGCAACTGAACAATCATATCACAGCAATTCTCGAAACATTTGAGCTAAAGAAAACCTCCGATTTATTAAAATTTATATGTTGAATCGAGTGTAATTCATATCGTTGAATAACCGATTTGATAGCAACCGCTCCCATGACTGTAGCTTTCCCAAAAATATGCTATCATCAACTAAGAACAAATGTGTTAGACCCGGACCCCCACAAATCTTAGTCTCCTTCAAAAATTTGATTTTTATAAATGTTGTATATTTAAAATGAAAAAGAAAAACTAAGAGAAAAAAAAGAGACATTCACAGTAAAAAATAATAAAAACTATTAAAAAAACTAAAAGAAGTTCAAAATATAAGATTTATTTTTTAAATTTTTTTTCTTGGTGAAAAAAAATACAAGTAATAACTCAGACTCTTCAAATAATCTTAAGCCTAGACTCTTAGTAAGAACTGGCTTAGCCAGATAGTCGGCAATGACTAAGCTAATGTCACTTAACTCATGCACTAGACTCAATGTAACACTTAATCTTAGTATTGGTACACATATTAGTATAACTTCAAGAAATTAAATGTCTAAAGGTTATCTTATATATTAATTTTTCATAATTTGATTTTTAAAAATTGTTACCCCTCACTTGTCAAGACCGAGTGATAAGCTCACGAATAATGCAACCAGACACTTCAAAAGAATCCTTGTAGAAACTCTTTGGGTCAACAATTAAGAGAGTCCCACTCAGTAGCCGCCACATTAAACTTCTATCACTACCTCCTATCCAAAATAACATAAGCCGCATCATAATGCCACCCTACCTAAGTCTATACTATAAAATCACTTAGTCACATGACTTTGACCCACCAATAATAGATTAACACATGGCACCTTGGGATAGGGGACTAACATCATGTTTGGATTGAAAAAAAAAATGAGGGGAAGCTATATGTGACAGGAAAGGGATCTTTCCTTGTTTGGATAAGTTATTTTTATATAGAGAGAAAGGAGTAGGAGCAAAGGTTTGTTTGGATTTGTTTGGATGAAGGCTTTGGAGGAGTGATTTTATTTGTAATAAGGTTTTCAAAATTCTAAAAGTGGATTTACTTATTTGGGTAAAAAAATTGGAGAAGTTCATAGTAATTTCAAAAGGAAATTTTAGTAGCTCAATTTCCCTTTTCAAGTTCCACTTAAAAAGGTGGTTTTTCAAAATTTTTTATAATTTTATCTTATTTAATACATGTGGTTCCACTATAAGATGAATACTAAGACTTCAAAAATATTTTCTATTTAATTCTAATAAATATTTTAAAATTTTTATTTTATTAAAAGTATTTATAAAATTTTACAAATATAATAATATACATATTGAATTTTTTACATTATTTATTTTTAATATAATTATTCCAAGCAAAATATTTATAATTGCTAGCATTTTAAATTTCTGAAATTTAAAATGGTAGGATTTAAAAATCTCCAAAATTTTAAAAAAATTTCATCCAAACACACTCTTAACTTTACTTTATTTTTTAATACCCAATTTGGGAGGAAAAAGGAAATAAAATGTAAACAACTTTACAATATTTAAAATATCATTTTCGCCCTTCAAGTATTTTTACAATTTTTTAATTTATTTTTAACAAAAAAAAATTACTAACTCTTTATTGCTTTAAGTTGTTAAATATTTAAACTTTGAAGTTAAAAAACTTATCAATCTTTATTTTTTATGGTATCATTAGATTTTATATTTTAGATTATTATCTCTTTAGTTTTTTTTTAAATTTGTGATAATATTATTTTTATTTTATAAATTTTAGACTAATAGTAGTATTTAATTTTAAATTTGTTTGATATATATATATATATTTGATTTATTATATCTCAATATATTTACCTTATCATTAGATTATCATCTCCTTATTTTTAAAAATTTTTACAGCTTTATTTTGTTAGATTAGTAGGAGTCCTAAAAATTTAATTAGTTTAAGACGAGGTTTTTGGTAATTTGATCAAATAAGTTTGTTTTGAACAAGAAAATGTGGATATAATTATGATTTTATACGGAATATTGGTAGTTTTCTATCATTAATTTAATTTAATTTTGGTACTATATATTATTGATATAAAGGTTAAAATATATGAAAAATAATTCATTTACCGTCTTTTCTCAGGGAGATGTTACAATTTCTTTGGTTTATGAATTTTAATTATCCAAACAAGAAATAAATAAATATATATTTTTCCTTTGCTTTATCCAAACATAATGGACAGATCCATGACCATTCCTCCTCTTTCACCCTCTCTCATCTCATCTTCGCCCAACAACTTTCTCCTCTTTATCTAATCTAGCATCACCAAAAAAACAAGTTCAAAGTCTTTTCTGATTAAATATTAAATAAAATGAGACATCAATTTCCAATCAACTAATTTGGTTGGTGTGATCATGGGTGACTTGATTGTCTTCTTATAAATCAATAAATTAATGCTGGAGAGTACCATAGAATGTACCCCTAAGCCTCCTTAATTAATACTCAATGATCAATTAAACTGTTAGTCAAAGATATTATTTCTAATAACCAAATGTCTGTTTCCAAAATTGCAAAAATGATTTTCGAGTAAGATGAAAAGAAGCAAGAATGGGGGTGGGAAATAGACCAATAAATACTACCCAACTTTGATTTCAAACAAGTTTAGACAGAGAGATATGGTGGTTCCGACTCTGATAGGCAATGCCATCTCCCCAACTTAAAACTCAAAACTATATCCACTTGCTTTTCTTCTACCCTTACTTTCTTCCCCACATTTGGTATTTTTGGTACTTCACACTTTCGGTTTTATATCTTCAATTCTATAATTTGTGCATCTCTTCGTATCTATTTTGAGTTTGTTTTGGATATTCAATTATATTTTATAATGATTGATTCTTATTATAGTTTATTTCAACATATATTGCTTGTAATTGTACTTTTATATATATATATATATATATATATATATATATATATATATAAAAAACTAATAATTAAAGCCTTGGTAGTGTTAGCAAACGCTCAAGTCCAAAAATCTTGAGTGCATAAATTTGAGTGTCACCTTCAAGCACCATGCATAGGTTCTCTTTGAAGTTGTTCTAGGTTTAAATCTTACTATGTGTGAGTTCTATCTAAATTTATTATGGTTTTGAATTCATTGTGCTTTGACTTGAGTTTATTCTAGTTTTATTTCATCGGATATGTATTATTTATGAGTTATACTTGTACTTATGACTGTACGTGTAAAGTCCTTAATTTTTTTAAATAATTTAATAATCATCTGATGTATTATATATATTTTGGAATATCAGTGCATATATATACATAATTTTTAAGGAAAATTGAGTAAGAATTTGTTGGGTGTTTTTTTAGTTGCTCTTTCATGTACTGTTATGACGAACTTGTTTCTCTACTTGGCCATCTTTTGGGCCTTGTACAAGTTTCGGTTAAGCCAAGTTTGGTCAATTTGAATATGGCATATTTGAACAAATAGAAGCATGGGTCGACTTGGATACTAAGTCTCCCAATTGAATACCTTGAGGTGGTTTAATAAGCATGAAAGTCTTTTATCTCTTGGTCCCAACTTGTTTATGAAGGCTATTGTGAAATAAATACTGAAGATAATTAATAGATAAAATCAACCTTTAAAGGAGTGTTTCAAGCCTATCAAAACACTGGTTATTGATCATGTTGGAGAGCCTATAAATGGGCTACTGATTGTCATTCACCTTCATTCATGTGGGATGCTTCTGACAGGCCTTTGTGTATGTCACGGGGCTAGAATTTTAGTCTTGCAAACCGCACGACCTTAGGCGATTCCTTTGTTTTGAATCTACCTAAGTCAACCTTAATCTCAAAAGTGAGAATTTACAAAGGAAATTCTCCAAGGCACCAAAATAAAGCAAAAACAACTTAAGGATAAAGAAACAACGAGAGAATAGAAAAGCTACAAGAAAGCAACAGCACACCAAGTATTTGAGTAAATGCTCCCAAAGTATTCTATTACTCAAGAATGGGATAATTACATGTCACACCCTGAGTCTAGCGGACCTGAGGTTTTGGCGTATAGCGGAAAAATAATTTGTTTGGCGAAGTGTAATCCGCCCATATGTTTCTTTTGGCACATAAGTCTGGGCATATTGTAACTACTCTCTATGTAAGTGGAGATTTTATTTTTGGATGTTCTACTATTGATAAACCATAAAAGTAACATGTTTTAATCACATGCTTAACATGTTTTTGGATGATTTATTATGTGAATTAGTGAATTTGATGCCCCTAATCCTTTAAATTTATGTTTCTATACTTAGGTGAGCATAGGGAAGTGAAAGGAGCCAAAAAAAGGGGCCAAAATTGGACAAAAAGAGCTATTATCAGGAACCACATGGCCTGGGCACTTCCACACCGGCTGGGCACACGCCCGTGTGAGCCACATGCCCATGTGCCAGCCCGTGTCGATTTCGAACCCTGCTTCTCTTTTATGCGGAAAAACCCAATTTTTAGGGTTTCTGAGCATTTTAAAGTTTATAAATACATATTAGAAGAGGACTAAATGGAGGACGCAGAGAAGAACGAAGAATTTACTTGAAGAAAGCCAACAGATTCAACTCAGAAGCAGGATCTCCTTCAAGATTGAAGATCTCCATTCAATTTCTCTAGAATTTTTTGGGTTTCTTTATGTTTTGTTGTTTTCCTAATTTTGAGATGTTTTCCTTCCAAATTATGAACTAAATTCCCTAGATACCTAGGGAAGATGAAACATATGATGGATCTTATTATTTTATTTTCTGAATTACATGATAAATACTTGATCCTTGTTCTCAATTATGTGTACTTATTTCTTGTTTTAATGTTTTCAGGATATTAATTCATGATTGATTTGCTTATTTTAGTGGAGCAAAAGTCCCTGTTTAAGAGTAAATTTGGCATAATTGAATGGAGTTACATGCAATCCTAAAAATAGGAGACATAAATCTACCGGATTAGAGTCAAATCTAATAGGGGAATCCATTGATCGAGTTAATGCGACAATAGGGATTTTAATTAGAAAGATATTTCAATTAATCAACCTAGAGTCAGTTGTTCTTATTCTCGAAAAAGATATTAACATAAATTAGGGATTTCTACGGATCAAGGCACAAGTGAATAAATCGTTTAATTCAGATTCAGAATAATAAGTGAAGTCTAGGTGGATTCTTTCCTGGGTATTGTCTATCTCATCGGTTTTCTTCTAATATTTTCCCAATTCGCTCTCTGTCGCGTTCTTAGTAATTAGTTTAATTAATTTTAGATTAAAAACAAATTTTTCAATTTATAGGCTAGATAATAAAAAGATAGTAATTACTAGTACTTTTAGTCCTCGTGGATATGATATTCTCGACTCACCATAGCTATACTACTATTCGATAGGTGCGCTTGCCTTTGTCGTAATTTTAGCTAGTTTAGTGACTTATCTAGTTTTAAGTGCCATTGCCAGGGACTAAAATATTAGGAACATTAGATTTTTATTACTTTAGCCATTTTTATTTTACTGCATTTTATTTTTGTTTTTAGTTTAATTTTGTTTTCTAATTTTTCTTTTGTTTGCCTCTGGCAGGTTCCTTTTGTTTATGACTAGAAGAAACCCGTCGGGACCTTTAGTATTTTACAGTGAGATTGAAAGCATAGCTCACAGAAATAGTACAGAAGCAAGACAGAGTCGACAAAGTACAGTGAAAGAGTAAGAGGACGTTATAATGATTACTAAGGAGATGGCTGAAAATTAGAATAATCAGCTACCTCCTGTGGTTGCGGTAAATCTGGCAAATCTAAATCCTGCTCCTCGTACCATGTACGATTATGTCAAGCCCACTTTAACTAGGGCTGAATCGAGTATCGTGAGACCTGCTATTGTTGCGAATAACTTCGAAATGAAGCCGAACATTATTCAAATGATCCAACAATTTGTTCAGCTCGATGGTTTGCAAGATGAAGATCCATAAACTCATTTGGCTAACTTTTTGTAATTCTACGACACTTTTAAGATAAATGACATTTCTGACGATGCCATTCGCCTTCGGTTGTTCCCCTTCTCGTTGAGAAGTAAGGCTAAACAGTGGTTGAACTCCCTACCGCGAGGTTCTATCACTACATGGGATCAAATGACCAAAAAGTTTTTATTAAAGTATTTTCCACCGGCTAAGACAGCCAAGCTGAGGAATGATATCTCTTCCTTCGTGCAAATAGATTTAGAGACTCTATATGATGCAAGGATTTATTGAGAAGGTACCCTCACAATGGTTTACCTTTATGGCTACAAGTTCAAACTTTCTACAACGATTTGAACCCCTTAACTAAGCAATTGATCGATGCAACAGCTGGTGGTACTTTGAATAATAAAACACCTGAGGAGGCTTATGAGTTTATAGAGGAGATGTCACTAAATAATTATTAGTGGTAAGTTATGTGGTCACCATGTTGTCAAACCAGGTAGAACTTTTGAATAAAAAAATTGATGGTTTATGTGTTTCTACGCAGGTACATCCGGTGATGCAATGCAACGCAAATGGAGGTGGAATGAATAATTCAGAATATTTACCCTACTGTCCTAGTATGAAGAATGAGAAATTAAATTATATGGGTAATAATTATAGATCTCAAAATAATCCTCATAGTAACAACTATAATGCAGGATGGAGGAACCACCCAAATTTCTCATGGGGTGGTCAAGGAAATCAAAGGCCACAACCTCCTCCAGGTTTTCAACAACAACCTTATCAGCAAGAAAAGAAACTGAACCTTGAAGAGATGTTGCCAACATTTATTTCGGTGTCAGAAACTCATTTTCAAAACACCGAGACAGCTTTGAAAAATCAGCAAGCGTCGATTCATGGGCTCGAAAATCAAATTGGATAGCTTACTAAATTAGTTTCAGAAAGGCAGTAAGGTAGTTTACCTAGCAACACCGAACCCAACCCAAAAGAGCATGTGAAGGCAGTTACACTAAGGAATGGGAAAATGTTGACTGAACTTGAAAAGAAGCTGCAACAGGAATCTGATAAGAAAAAGGACGAGGAGGTAAAACTCGAAGTGAGTGAAACACCAATACTTAAAGAATATAAACCACCGATCCCGTATCCAGCAAGGTTGAAGAAAGATCGCATGGATGCACAATTCAGTAAATTTCTTGAACTTTTTAAATAATTGCATATTAACTTACCTTTTGTTGAAGCTATTTTGCAGATGCCCACATATGCAAAATTTTTTAAGGAGCTTTTAACAAATAAAAGGAAGTTTAAAGAGCTATCTACTGTGGAACTCAACAAGGAATGTTCAGCTATTCTTCAAAATAAACTACCAACCAAGCTGAAAGATACAAGAAGTTTTACTATTCCCTATTTAATTGGTAGTTTAAATATTGAGAAAGCATTAGCTGATTTAGGTGCTAGCATTAATTTGATGCCTTATAAAATGTTCAAGCAACTTGGTCTTGGGGAACCAAAACCCACTAGGATGAGTATTCAATTAGCTGATAGATCTGTTAAATATCCTAGGGGTATTTTTGAAGATGTTCTTGTAAAAGTAGATAAATTCATATTCCCTGTTGATTTTGTTTTGCTTGACATGGATGAGGATGTTGAGGTACCTTTAATTTTAGATCACCCATTTTCAGCCACTTCTAGGGCTATTATTGATGTGGGTGATGGTAAACTTGTGCTTAGGGTAGGTGACGAAGAGATTATTTTTAAAATCTATGATGCCAAGTGAATCTTTAAAGAACAAGATGATTCTTGTTATTTTATCGATTCTATTGACCATGTTGTTCAAGACTCTTTACAGGAAATTATTCACAAGGACACGTTGGAATTGTGTCTTGTCCAAGGAGAGGAGGTAGATGATGATACTGCTGTGATAGGTGAGACAAAAATCGATTTAGATTCTAATGAGTCTTCACTGAGACAGAAGAATTATGAGGGTATTGAGGTAAACGATGAATTAAAATTAAAACCCTCTATTGAAGAACCTCTTAAATTGGAACTGAAGCAATTACCAACTCACCTAGAGTATGCATTTCTTAGAAATAGCTCCACATTACCGGTGATTATTGCTTCAGATTTACAGCCAAATGAGAAAGATGAGTTACTGAAGGTATTAAAGGAGCATAAAAGAGACATAGCTTGGAAAATTTCAGACATTAGAGGGACCAGCCCTTCTTTCTGCACCTATAAAATTTTAATGGAGGATGAATACAAACCATATGTACAAGCTCAAAGACGACTAAATCCTAACATGAAGGAGGTCGTCAAGGCTGAGATAATTAAACTTCTAGATGCTGGAGTTATTTATCCTATTTCTGACAGTACTTAGGTGAGTCCTGTGCAAGTTGTTCCTAAGAAGGGAGGCATGACTGTTGTAGCCAACCAGAAGAATAAGTTGATTCCAAAGAGAACAGTCAGAGGATGGAGAGTTTGCATTAATTATAAGAAGTTGAACGATGCCACGAGAAAAGATCACTTTCCTTTACCATTCATTGATCAAATGTTAGAAAGGTTATCTGGGCATATGTATTATTGCTTCCTAGATGGACTCTCTGGCTACTTTCAAATCCCGATAGCTCCAGAAGATCAAGAAAAAACGACATTTACATGTCCATATGGTACGTTTGCTTACCGAAGAATGTCTTTTGGATTATGTAATGCTCCTGCTACTTTTCAACATTGCATGTTGGCCATTTTTGATAAACTCGTAGAAGACATTATGGAGGTATTGAAGGACGACTTCTCAATATTTAGTAATTCTTTCCATCTTTATCTTAAAAACTTAAAACGAGTTCTAATGAGATGTGAGGAAATGAACCTTGTACTTAATTGGGGAAAATGTCACTTCATGGTTCGAGAAGGGATTGTTTTAGGCCATAAAATTTCTAGTAAATGGATTGAGGTTGATAGAGCGAAAACTGAAACCATTGAGAAATTACCTCCCCTAGTTCAGTTAAGGTTATTCGAAACTTTTTAGGACATATTGGGTTTTATAGAAGATTTATTAAATATTTTTCTAAAATAGCTAAGCCTTTAACGAATTTGCTAGAAAAAGATGTGCTCTTTAATTTTAGTCAGGAATATTTTGAAGCATTTAATACTCTTAAAGAAAAATTAATTAATGCTCTGATTGTATTTGCACCTAATTGAAATTTATCCTTTGAACTAATGTGTGATGCGAGTGATTTTGCAGTAGGTGCAGTTCTTGGACAGCGAAGAGACAAGCATTTTCAACCAATTTATTATGCTAGCAAGATGTTGACAGCCGCACAAGAAAATTACACTACTACAGAAAAAGAATTGCTAGCTTTGATTTTTGCATTCGATAAATTTAGACCATATTTTATATTATCTAAAGTTGTCATTTACACTGACCATTCAGCTCTTCGTTATCTCCTCACTAAATCAGATGCAAAACCTCGACTTATAGGTTGTCATTTACAATGACTCGTTTCCTGAGGAACAACTCTTGGTTATAACTGACTCTGAAGTTCCTTGGTTTGCGGATATTGCAAATTACCTAGCTACTAACATCCTACCAAAAGGGTTGACACATCATCAAAAGAAGTGATTCTTTACCGATGTGAAAAATTATTTTTAGGAGGATCCATTTCTTTTTCGTGTATGTGTAAATCAAGTAATTCAGAGATGTGTTACAAAATCAGAACTGAGTAAAATCTTGGAACACTGCCATTCAGGACCTACAGGAGGATATTACAGTGGCACTAGGACAGCACACAAAACGCTTGAATCAGGTTTTTATTGGCCCACACTGTTCAAGGATGCTAACAAGTATGTTACTTCTTGTGATAAATACCAGAGAACAAGTAATATTTCTAAACATGATGAAATGCCTCCAACTTATATGCTCTCATGTGAAATATTTGATGTTTGGGGCATTGATTTTATGGGCCCATTTCCTAGTTCATTTGGTAATAAATATATCCTAGTAGCGGTCGATTATATGTCAAAATGGGTAAAAGCTCAAGCTTTACCTACCAATGATGCTGGAGTGGTAGTTAGATTTCTCAAGAAGCTTTTTTCTCGATTCGGGACACCTAAAGCAATTACTAGTGATAGGGGTACGCATTTTTAAAACGCTCAATTTAATAAAGTCCTTAAGAAGTATGGAGTGCATCATAGGACAGCTACCCCTTATCACCCTCAAACTAGTGGACAAGTTGAAGTTGCAAACCGAGATCTCAAACGTATCTTAGAGAAGACCGTAGAGTCAAATAGGAAGGATTGGGCGATAAAAGTATATGACACTTTATGGGCCTATAGAACTGCTTTTAAAACTCCCATAGGAACATCTCCTTACAAACTTGTTTATGGAAAAAGTTGACATCTACCATTTGAATTAGAACATAAAGCATTCTGGGCTATAAAATTCCTAAACTATGATTTTAAACTTGCAGGTGAGAAGAGATTGATGCAACTGAATGAATTAGATGAGTGATGAGCGAATGCTTACGAGAACTCGCAGTTATATAAAAAAGCGACAAAACGATGCCATGATGCTCATTTGAAGCAGCCCAAACAATTCACAGCTGGAGATCTTTTCCTTTTATATAATTCAAAGCTTAGGTTGTTTCCAGGAAAGCTGAAATTAAGATGTTCAGGTCCATTCGTAGTACAAACTGTTTTTCCGTATGGTACGATAAAGGTAACTCATCCAGAATATGCCACATTCAAGGTAAACGGTCATCGACTTAAACTTTATAGTGGTGAGGATTTTAGAAATGATAGAGAGAAGCTTCAGCTCCATGAACCTTCATAATTGTGTGCCCAAGGTAAGTCTAGCTTGGACTTTAAATAAGCGCTTCTTAGGAGGCAACCCGAGTGTTAACACTACTAATTTTCTTATTTTCATTTCGTAGTAATTTTTAAAATTAATTAAATAAATAAAAATGTAAGTTTGTAACCCACACGGCTTGACACACAGGCGTGTCCTTGGCCATGTGACCCACAGGCTTGGACACACGGGCGTGTCTTTGGCCATGTGGATCCTATGACTTAGTTTTAAAATTTGAAGAAAATCGACAATGAGTTACACGGCTTGGTGACACGGCCGTGTAATCCATACGGCTAAGACACACAGGCGTGTCCTTGGCCATGTGGATACTTGAAACACCCCACACCCGGCCCACGAGCCTGAACCGGATCTGGTATGTTCCTTAAGAAAATCGGCTTCAAATTCTTTTGTTACTTAGAAAATTTTTGTGAATTTTTAGAAAGATATTGGTTTTGGGTTGGGCTTAGGTTGGAAACCCATTTATTTAATTTAGAAAACATTTAATTTTGGTGACAAAACAATTTAGGGTTTATTTTTAAAATAAATTTAATTAAACTTAGTCAAAAATAATTCATAACATAACAACTGAAAATAAAAGCAGGGAAATAAAACCATTCAACTTGGGCCTTATGGCCTTATTACATCATTCAAATCCAAAGATAAAATTGAAAATACTAAAATTGAGTAAAGTCCAAATTCTAATAAATTCTTCAAGTGATGCATGGCCACCTTTAGCTCCTGCCGACCCGGTCCATTACTGCTCATTTCCTGAAAAATAGTCCCACAAAGGGGTGAGTCAACAGACTCAATGTGTACACAAACTAACAATCAACATTCCAGGCATACATATTCATATCAAAGCATATTCAAATCAAATAATGATGCAACCCAACCCAAGCCTATTTGTCCATCCGCTACACACCACCCGTACCTGCCAATTACACCGTGGGGACTACTAAGTCAACCCTCCATCCGCTACACACCATCGAAGGCAGTCGCTGCAGTCGACGTGCTCATCGCCCACTTACGTTGTGTCATTAGACACTATATTCAAATAATGTAACCGAAGTTACCATATTCACGCAATGGGGCCGTAGCCACCATATTTCGTTGGTGAGGCCGAAACCAACACCTTCATTGGTGAGACCGAAGTCAACACCTTCGTTGGTGAGACCGAAGTCAACACCTTCACTTTCTTCCTTCACATATATCCCAAATGCCCCAATTATTTTATAACATATTCCACATACTTAATTTTCATTCATGTTACTAATCACATGTTCAAAGTATATCACATTCATAATCCTATCAAAAGTAGGAAACATACCTGGATACTCCTTACCACATTTGTGGTACTTAACCACATTCACATACTGATACATATTCATATATTTAATAATTACCACGTAATTTATTGAAGGTTAGTAAGGGTACACACCTTTTTCGCTTAATAGTTTCCGTGAATTCCCGTAGAGCGATCTACCGATCTAGATCTTTCACTCCTATATTCGGCCATTAATTAAAACATATAAATAAACCTATTTGGTCTTAAAACCAAATCCTACTAGAAGTAGAATTACTTACCTAGTTGCCGAATTGATTTAATCAAGTCCCAACAGTTGCTAGAATTCCTCTTCCTTGAAATCGGCTAATACTAGGTATGTAACCAAGTCAGTTTTCGGTTTTTGAAATAATGGAAAACACTTAAACAATTTATGCCTTGGCCGAATATCCCTTACCTTAGATCCTTAGATTTCCCGAAAAAATCCCCTTTTGATGTTGTGGATGATTGCCCTCTTTCTTAGAATCCACAAAGATTCAGCTTAACAGTAGAACGGAGAAGAGAATAGAAGAAAAAGAGAGGGATTTTTGCTTAATGAAAATTCGGCAGAGAGGGGTTTTGCCTAGGGAAAATTTCGGCAGAGAGGAAGAGGGAGCAAATGTTGATGAGTAGCCCTCCTGTCCTCCTTTTATAGCCAAAGTTATCAGCCTAGGAGTCCTTTACTTGGCCACCACTCCTCTTTTGATAATATTATCTCTTTTATTTAAAAGATAAAAGCCTTTAATCCATCAATTATCTCCTCAATTATCTCCTTAGAAAATAATCCTTTATTTATCTCTTATTATTCACATATTTATGTGAATAAAACTCCTTTATTTATCTCTTATTATTCACATATTTATGTGAATAAAACTCCTTTATTTATCTCTCATTATTCACATATTTATGTGAATAAAACTCCTTTATTTATCTCTCATTATTCACATATTTATGTGAATAAAACTCCTTTATTTATCTCTTATTATTCACATATTTATGTGAATAAAACTCCTTTATTTCTCTCTTATTATTCACATATTTATGTGAATAAAACTCCTTTATTCTCTCTTATTATTCACATATTTATGTGAATAAAACTCCTTTATTTATCTCTTATTATTCACATATTTATGTGAATAAAACTCCTTTATTTCTCTTACATATCCAAGTTTCCTAAATGTTCACTTTCCATTTTTGAATCATTTCCTTACATTTCCAGGTTTCCAAAAATGTTCACTTTCCTCTTTTAAACTAAACATTTCCATACATTTTCAGGACATTTCCCTACATTTCCAAGACAAGACATTTCTTTACATTTCCTTACATTTCCTTGCATTTCCTTACATTTCCTTACATTTCCATACATTTCCATACATTTCCTTACATTTCCTTCCATTTCCATACATTTCCATACATTTCCTTATTTCTAGAATTCACATAACACATTCATACATAATTCATAAAACATGCCATTTTACCACATGGTTCCTTGTGTCATGCTTCACACGGAGTTTCTTTTCAAGCCTCATTTACCTAGCTCCCCTTTTTACTTAGAAACCAATAATTTTTCTAAGCTTTCTCTTCCATCCTAGAATTTTAAAAACCCTTAATACACTTCCAAACATTGCTAAAACCTACTAACTCATGAATTATGCACAAACGCATAACCCCTAATCTAGGATGTTACAGTTCTACCCTCCTTAAAAATAATTTCGTCCTCGAAATTACTTATTAACAGTCGTACAATCCTTCTCAATGTACTATGCTTACACTGCGCACTCTGATCTTAATAGAACCATCATACTTTCTAGGCACAATCTCTAAGTTCACATCCCTTAGAACTCATTTTCTAACGCCGCGATTTAATCTGATTTTAAAAGTTTTATACATTAGTACTTGTTTCACTTATTACCCGCGAAGAAGTTTTATGAAAAGAGTTTTAGGAGTGGTTCTTTCGTATTCATACATGCACACAGTCTTTACATTCATTCATACATCCATCAAACAATTATGAACTTTCGTTCATTCAGAGAAACGTTGTAGTTTTCATTGTTGTTGTTTTTTCCCACTACCCAGGGGTATTTTCGTAATTTGTCCTATAAGGGTATTTCGTAATTTATCAAAATAAGGTTCCTTGTGGATTTTGTCAATAAGGGTATTTTGGTAATTTTTGAAATCCTGGGGCATTTCGGAAATTTTGAAATTTCAAGGGTATTTCAGTAAATTTTTACAAATTAGGGTAAATTTGTAAAGTTCAATAAATCAGGGGTATTTCAAAATATGCAAAACTTGAGGGTTCTTTTTGAGAATTTGTTTTCCAAATCGGTGATGTTGCAAAAATTTTGAAAATCAAGGTCATTTTGGTAATTTTGATAAACCAGGGGCAATTTCGTAATTTTTTTCCAAATCGGAGTATTTTGGACTTTTGCAAAATAGAGGTTTGGGATACTTTTACAAAGTAAGAAAATTTTATTGAAATCGGGGTAATATGGTAATTTTAAAACTCAAGGGCATTTTAGTAATTTTGTAAATAGGGGTATTTTAGTAATTTTCATAAATCAAGAAATATTTCAGAAAAAAATTTTTGTGGAATAGCTTTTATGAATCAAAAGAGTAATTTAAGAGCTTTTAAAAAAAACTAAGGTTTTTTTTTTTGAGAAAATAAGGCTAGTTCCCTTTCGGGTTTTAGTTAGAGGTTTAGCCTATGAATAAGTCCTCTTGGTTAGGGTGAACCGTAGCTACGCACCAGGTAGGATTCCTGCGAAGAGGAGGTGAGTCACTAGGACTGCTTAAATACCAAGCTCTTCCGGATCCAATCCTAGACATGCGCACAATGGTTACCACACCCTAACTCGGCGACTTAGACACAAGTTTGTTTTATTAAGCATTTAAGTCTTATGTAACTGTTGGGGTAAGCTAGCCTTATAGTTCAAGTACCTATCATACTAATCTACGTTCCATTCTATTTCTACCCTTCTACAGATCTCAATATAAATCACCCAAAGGTTAGAGGTACTTACCTGGTGGACTTCGGGTCGGAGACTTAGGTGCCATGCCAGAAAACCTGCTTATTTCATAAAATACTTTCATAAAACCCATTTAGGCTCGCTTTGAAAATGTTTTGGGCCTTAGCCCACAGGCCGAGAGTTTTAAAACTGGGCTCTGATACCAACTGAAACACCCCACACCCGGCCCACGAGCTTGAACCGGATCTGGTATGTTCCTTAAATAAATCGGTTTTCAATGTTCTAAATGACTTAGAGAAAATTTGTGAAATTTTAAAAAAATTGTTTTGGGTTGGGCTTAATTTGAAACCTATTTAATAAATTCTGGAAATCCAACTTAAATAAGGTGACAAAATAATTTTTGGGTTTATTATTTTAAAAGAAATAAATTTACTTATCTTTAATCAAACATAATTTGTATCATATTCAAATAAAAATAAACAGGAATAAAGAAAATCCAACTGGGCCTTATGGCCTTATTACATCATTCAAATCCAAAGATAAAATTGAAAATACTAAAATTGAGTAAAGTCCAAATTCTTCAAGTGATGCATGGCCACCTTTAGCTCCTGCCGACCCGGTCCATTACTGCTCATTTCCTGAAAAATAGTCCCACAAAGGGGTGAGTCAACAGACTCAATGTGTACACAAACTAACAATCAACATTCCAGGCATACATATTCATATCAAAGCATATTCAAATCAAATAATGATGCAACCCAACCCAAGCCTATTTGTCCATCCGCTACACACCACCCGTACCTGCCAATTACACCGTGGGGACTACTAAGTCAACCCTCCATCCGCTACACACCATCGAAGGCAGTCGCTGCAGTCGACGTGCTCATCGCCCACTTACGTTGTGTCATTAGACACTATATTCAAATAATGTAACCGAAGTTACCATATTCACGCAATGGGGCCGTAGCCACCATATTTCGTTGGTGAGGCCGAAACCAACACCTTCATTGGTGAGACCGAAGTCAACACCTTCGTTGGTGAGACCGAAGTCAACACCTTCACTTTCCTCCTTCACATATATCCCAAATGCCCCAATTATTTTATAACATATTCCACATACTTAATTTTCATTCATGTTACTAATCACATGTTCAAAGTATATCACATTCATAATCCTATCAAAAGTAGGAAACATACCTGGGTACTCCTTACCACATTTGTGGTACTTAACCACATTCACATACTGATACATATTCATATATTTAATAATTACCACGTAATTTATTGAAGGTTAGTAAGGGTACACACCTTTTTCGCTTAATAGTTTCCGTGAATTCCCGTAGAGCGATCTACCGATCTAGATCTTTCACTCCTATATTCGGCCATTAATTAAAACATATAAATAAACCTATTTGGTCTTAAAACCAAATCCTACTAGAAGTAGAATTACTTACCTAGTTGCCGAATTGATTTAATCAAGTCCCAACAGTTGCTAGAATTCCTCTTCCTTGAAATCGGCTAATACTAGGTATGTAACCAAGTCAGTTTTCGGTTTTTGAAATAATGGAAAACACTTAAACAATTTATGCCTTGGCCGAATATCCCTTACCTTAGATCCTTAGATTTCCCGAAAAATCCCCTTTTGATGTTGTGGATGATTGCCCTCTTTCTTAGAATCCACAAAGATTCAGCTTAACAGTAGAACGGAGAAGAGAATAGAAGAAAAAGAGAGGGATTTTTGCTTAATGAAAATTCGGCAGAGAGGGGTTTTGCCTAGGGAGAATTTCGGCAGAGAGGAAGAGGGAGCAAATGTTGATGAGTAGCCCTCCTGTCCTCCTTTTATAGCCAAAGTTATCAGCCTAGGAGTCCTTTACTTGGCCACCACTCCTCTTTTTGATAATATTATCTCTTTTATTTAAAAGATAAAAGCCTTTAATCCATCAATTATCTCCTCAATTATCTCCTTAGAAAATAATCCTTTATTTATCTCTTATTATTCACATATTTATGTGAATAAAACTCCTTTATTTATCTCTCATTATTCACATATTTATGTGAATAAAACTCCTTTATTTATCTCTCATTATTCACATATTTATGTGAATAAAACTCCTTTATTTATCTCTCATTATTCACATATTTATGTGAATAAAACTCCTTTATTATCTCTCATTATTCACATATTTATGTGAATAAAACTCCTTTATTTCTCTCTTATTATTCACATATTTATGTGAATAAAACTCCTTTATTTCTCTCTTATTATTCACATATTTATGTGAATAAAACTCCTTTATTTATCTCTTATTATTCACATATTTATGTGAATAAAACTCCTTTATTTCTTACATATCCAAGTTTCCTAAATGTTCACTTTCCATTTTTGAATCATTTCCTTACATTTCCAGGTTTCCAAAAATGTTCACTTTCCTCTTTTAAACTAAACATTTCCATACATTTTCAGGACATTTCCCTACATTTCCAAGACAAGACATTTCTTTACATTTCCTTACATTTCCTTGCATTTCCTTACATTTCCTTACATTTCCATACATTTCCATACATTTCCTTACATTTCCTTACATTTCCATACATTTCCTTATTTCTAGAATTCACATAACACATTCATACATAATTCATAAAACATGCCATTTTACCACATGGTTCCTTGTGTCATGCTTCACACGGAGTTTCTTTTCAAGCCTCATTTACCTAGCTCCCCTTTTTACTTAGAAACCAATAATTTTTCTAAGCTTTCTCTTCCATCCTAGAATTTTAAAAACCCTTAATACACTTCCAAACATTGCCAAAACCTACTAACTCATGAATTATGCACAAACGCATAACCCCTAATCTAGGATGTTACAATACTAGAACTTAATTATTCAAAATCAACAGACACATGGCCTAAATTAGTCCACATGGGCGTGTGGCATAGCCGTGTGGACCACACGGCCTAGACACACAGGTGTGTCCTAGGCTTTATGAAACCTAGAGCTAAATTTTTCAAATTTAAAACAAGTCAAAAAGTTACATGGGAAAGGCACACACCCGTTTATGAGACACGGTCAGGCTACACGAGCGTGTGAGAGGTCACACGGGCGTGGGAGAAGCGAAGGATGTTGTATACGGCCATACGACACGACTGTGTGCACCACACGGCCTGGACACACAGGCATGTCCAAGGTCGTGTGAAGATAGGGAAATGATTTTTAACACACAGAGGCTAAACAGAGGCCGCACAGGCGTGTGACATGGCCATGTAGCCTAACACGGGCCTCACACGATCGTGCCCTTTTTAATCCCCAAACCCTAATTTTTTTTTATTATTTTTTCTTCATCTTCTCCATCCTCGCTGCCGTTCCACTCATTCCTCTTTCCAACCACTGCTCCTCCAACTAAGGCCACCGTCCCCTTTCCCCTCACCTCTCATTCCCCTTTGTTCCTTTGAACTCACACGCACAAACCCCTCAACCCCACGCTCCAGCCGCCATCGCCTTTCCCTTCCTCCCTTCTTGTTCTCTCGTCGCACGCGAGTCCCTCAGCCCCGAACAACCACTCATCTCCTCTCCCCCGTGCGCACCCTCACTTTCTCCTTTTTTCCTTCTCTTTTTCCCCCATCACACCCAAACAGCCCCCTCACCCCTTCCCATTTTTGCCATCAGCCCACACACGAACTGACCCACCGCCGCGCCCTTCACTTCGGCCACCACCAGTATCCCATCATCAATTTTGTCCCATCATTAGTTTATGTTCTTTAGTTTTCTATGTTAGTATTTTTCTTATTTTTCTTAGTTGATGACATTGATTCCTATTTAGTACAGTTAGATTAGATAGCTATCATTCTCATGCTTATTCTTATTAGTAT
Source organism: Gossypium australe (assembly GCA_005393395.2). Taxonomy (NCBI): domain Eukaryota; kingdom Viridiplantae; phylum Streptophyta; class Magnoliopsida; order Malvales; family Malvaceae; genus Gossypium; species Gossypium australe. The sequence goes on from CM016623.1 coordinate 110,307,466, forward strand.
TAGCTATACTATATATTATTCCTACTTGTTTCTTGTTGCTATTTTTATATTCTTCTTGCTAGTCTATTTCTTTATGATTATTATTGCTCATTATTAGTTTTTGATTGTAGTAGCATGTTGTTTCTTAGTTTTATTATGTTCAAAGTCCATTTCTCTATTAGTCTAATTGTTGAGCTTAACCTAGATTTTGATCTTCTCTTAGCTTATTTCTATTTTGTTGGTTCGTCAATTTAATTTCTTTGATCGCTTTGTTGCAGGTACATTATGACGAACACACACGGTAAATCTAAAACTGCCATCCCCGCTTCAAAAAGTGGAAGACCCATGGTAGGACCTCCTCCTCGAGCGCTTCCGCCGAGGCCCATCACCTCTATCTCCGATTCTCAGCGGGCCCCAAAAGGATTTATATCAGCTCCTTCGCGTACGACCACTCGGTCTAGGCCGCTGTATCGATTGGGCCGCACTGGAGCAGGTCTGCCTCGCTGATGATGTTTACGCCTTCATTACCACAGCTCCATGGGATAGATTTTTCTCCATTATAGAGCCCACCTACATGGATCTTACCTTGGAGTTCTGTGCGACTTTTCTTGTACAGCAGGTCATGACGAGCCCGGCACCATCACTTTTCGACTTGGTGGTTTGGTGCGACATACGAGCGTCCCCGAGTTTAGTGCTGCTATGGGACTTTACACAAAGGAATTTATGAGTGCCGAGCCCTTCCTTCGACTTCATCGACACATCCATTACTCTTTATCTCATTGTTGGACTGAGCTTACAGTGAGTCAGACACCATGAAGCGAGTCACTCGAAAGCGACTCTCTTCCTCTAGCTTTACGGTACCTTCACGCACTTTTAGCTCACACTCTGACTGGTAGGAGGAAGAGCATTGGAGTCGTTAGCACTCATGATGCCTATTTCCTATGGAGCATGGCCACCGGGCATATCTTTGACTTGGCGTACTTCATTGCCTTAGCTTTTCGCCATCAGATTGACTGCCATAGGAAGGGCCCCATCTATTTAGGCCCTTATGTGACTCACCTACTCGACACTTCGGTCTCTTAGACACACCGGAGTAGTCTTCTACACTCACACTAGTCGGTTAGATGTCCCCTCAGGGAATCTCGAGCATGATACATATGAGGATGATCGAGCGGTGTCGTGGAGTAGATCCTCCTCAGTATAGATTGTTTCATTCTGATGCTCAGAATGAACCAGAGGACTTTACTGATGATGTTCCTCCTTATCACGAAGACCCATCACGGCCTCCACCTTCAAGTCACCAACCTATTCCTTCTGTTTCTACGTTAGCAGTCCTCACCGAGCAGTTCACTAGCTTCTGTCAGTACTGCGATCAGAGGTTTGACAATATTGACACGACATTGTAGCAGATATGTCAGCATTTCCATATATCCCCTTCAGCGCCGACGACTCATGACACTGATATGTCTGATGATGAGGACCGTTGAGTCCACTTATTTTATTTTCTTTTAATTTTAATTTTAATTTTAATTTTAATTTTATGTTTATTTGTATTTTCCTAGACTTATTTTGATTTTATATTTTGAACTATCTTTTATTTATTATGGTTGTTTCTAATCGGGTTCGAAACCCTTTAATCATCTTCAGCATTGTGTTTATTTTCTTAGCAGTTGCTCAGAATCATGCACTACATTTAAGATTTGTCTACAATTCTACTTTTCACTATTCTGGGGATTTCATCCAATATTTAGGGTAGTTTCAATTCTCTCCCTCTTTTATGATATTCTGTTTCTACTATGATTATTTTTGTTTGTACATTGGGGACAATATACATCTTAAGTGTGGGGAGGTTATTCATATGAGTATTAGAAACTCCCTAAATTATGTCTTGTGTTCAAGTAATTTTCTCGTATTATTATTAGAATGATTTCTTATCGATTTGTGATTATCATTGATATATTTTAGATTAAAGTTATAGATATGTGTGCATTGATTGTTTAAAATTTAAGACAGATAGAACCAAGCATGATAAGTCTATTTTCAAAATTAAAAATTGCTAGGTTGTTTCCCTGAATTGAGGTATTACCTTGAAGTTTGAGATTTGCAAGATTGATATCAAAAACCATATTTTTTTTGTGAGATTTTGAGCCTTTAGAGCATACACTTTTCTTGCTAATTTTATTATTGGTTATGAGTGTGTCAATATTGATTTATTATTCTAGAACTTGCTTCGATTATGCATGTCGAGACCACACATTTGATTTGATATATTGAGATGATAAAGGCACTTAGGTTTTAACCCACTTATCCCATAAAAAACCTACTTTCATAATTAACCCTTAGTGAACCCCTTTGAGCCTAACAAATCGTTTCTTGATTTACCCATTAATGTTAACTCATAACTCATTTTTTGAATCGTTGAGAATTGTTCCCGTTTTATTGACTCCATTTTTGTCGAGATTTGATTTGGTTAGTTGTCTAACTATGTTCTTTTGTTTCAGTTGTTAAATTATCTCTTATTATCCATTGTTCTCAAAAAAGAAAAAAGAAAAAAAAATACATATATGTTGATTTTACTAGTTCTATGTTTGTTGAGCTTAAACAGTTAATTTCATATTTTGAGAAGAAGCTCGTGTTATTCTTGATAAGTTTTCAATTGATGTAATTATTCAGAATTAGTTTATTTTTCTAGTTTGGTAATTTATTAATTCGATCTCGATTCTAACCCTCTTTTTCAACCTTTCTCCACACCTTTAACCTAAGCCCCGTTACAATCTCTTAAAGACCTTTTGATTTGTATATCATCTCATTTTATAATGGTGGAGATTTGATTTTCATGCAAGCCTATGGTAATGACTTTTAATGTTTGACTATTGAGTGCTTATTATTATTATTTTGAACCTTAAACACCTTGAGTGATTTGAGTGAATCTTTAGTAAGGATGTCAATTATTGTCGGTTTTTAATTACTTAGATAAAAGGAAGTACCTATTTTTTTCATGCTTTAAAAATGTTCGACTTGGATTGTTTGAATCTTTAGTGCTCTTTTAGTTGAATTATCAATGTATGATTATTTGTGAATTATGACAAAATATTATTGATGAGAAATATGAGTTGAGAAAGTTTAATTTTAATTGTGAGTTGAGGATTTTGCTTGAGGACAAGCAAATGCTTAAGTGTGGGGATATTTGATAAACCATAAAAGTAACATGTTTTAATCCAATGCTTAGCATGTTTTTGGATGATTTATTATGCGAATTAGTGAATTTGATGCTCCTAATCCTTTAAATTTATATTTCTATACTTAGGTGAGCATAGGGAAGTGAAAGGAGCAAAAAAAGGGGCCAAAATCGGACAAAAAGAGTTATTATCAGGAACCACACGGCCTAGGCACTTCTACACGAGTTGGGCACATGCCCGTGTGAGCCACAAGGCCTGGCCACACACCCATGTGCCAACCTGTGTCAATTTCGAACCCTGCTTCTCTTTTACATGGAAAAACCCAATTTTTAAGGTTTCCGAGCATTCTAAAGTTTATAAATACATATTAGAAGAGGACTAAAGGGAAGACACAGAGAAGAACGAAGAATTTACTCAAAGAACACCAACGGATTCAACTTAGAAGCAGGATCTCCTTCAAGATTGAAGACCTCCATTCAATTTTTCTAGAAGTTTTTGGGTTTCTTTATGTTTTGTTGTTTTACTAATTTTGAGATGTTTTCCTTCCAACTTATGAACTAAATTCCCTAGATACCTAGGGAAGATGAAATATATGATGAATCTTATTATTTGATTTTCTGAATTACATGATAAATACTTGATCCTTGTTCCCAATTATGTGTACTTATTTTGTGTTTAATATTTTCAGAATATTAATTCATGATTTATGTGCTTATTTTGGTGGAGCAAAAGTCCCTATTTAAGAGTAGATTTGGCATAATTGAGTGGAGTTGCATGCAATCCTAGAAATAGGACGACATAAATCTACTAGATTAGAGTCAAATCTAATAGGGGAATCCATAGATCGAGTTAATGCGACAATAGGGGTTTTAATTAGAAAGATATTTCAATTAATCAACCTAGAGTCAGTTGTTCTTATTCTCGAAAGAGATATTAACATAAATTAGCGATTTCTACGGATCAAGGTACAAGTAAATAAATCATTTAATTTAGATTTAGAATAATAAGTGAAGTCTAGGTGGATTCTTTCCTGGGTATTGTCTATCTCATCGATTTTCTTCTAATATTTTCCCAATTCGCTCTCTGTCGCGTTTTTAGTAATTAGTTTAATTAATTTTAAAAACAACCTTTTCAATTTATAGGCTAGATAATAAAAAGATAGTAATTACTAGTACTTTTAGTCCTCGTGGATACGATATTCCCGACTCACAATAGCTATACTACTATTCGATAGGTGCGCTTGCCTTTGTCGTAATTTTAGTTGGTTTAGTGACTCATCAGCTATTTAAAGGAATAGATAGTGTTAAGCGAAAATAGATAAGTATGATATGAATTATCGCCAAAGGTATAATACGCCTTATTTGTCTGAAGTACTATGTGATAATACTCTAGAACTTCATATTTTTATGTGCTAATTGCATATTTATTTTGAGTATGATTCTACTAATTTGGGCTATTTATGGTCTTTTATCTTTTAGGGACTAAATTGAAGGCAAAAGTAAATTCAAGGGCGAAAAGCGTGAAATTAAAGATGAATTAGGCCAACATGCGACAGAGGGAAAAAGGTGGTGTCGAAAATACAAACATGGAAGACCTAAGGACAAAAATGCAAAAGAAGGGATTTTATAGCACAAGACTCTATTTAATGTTATTAGGATAATTATTAAGGATTGTAATATCCTAAATTAGGGGCTATGCATTTGGGGCATAATTCGTGAGTTAGTAGGCTCAGTGTATGGTGGAGTGTGTTTTAAGGGTTTTTAGAACTCTAGGATGAAGGAAAATGCTTTGGGGAAATATTGGATTTTAAGTCTAAAGGAGGAGAAGCTAGGTGAAGGAGGTCTTAAAAGAAATTGTGGGGAGTTTATGGCACAAAAGAGCTAGCAGCAAGGTGGCAAGGGATGCCACCAGGAGTGCTGGGGAGTTTGCGTCAAAGGGAGCTTCAGGGGGGAGGAGGTTCGAGCAACGTGGGAAGCATTAGAGACTTGTATTTTTGCGTCAAAAAGGGGATCTAGGCTAAGGAGGCTTTAAGGGGAATTCGTGAGGGATTTATGCCATAAGAAGCCATGTGGTAAAGTGGCTGCAAGACGCCACTTAGGGCCTTGGTGATTGACGCCTCAAGCAAGGGGAAGGGAGAAGAGATGGACGGCTTTGGGACTTTGGAAGGTAAGGATAATTTTAGTTTTTATTTTATTTATCTTGAGTGAATAGATAAGAGATGAAATAGGAGATTAAGTGAAGGATAATTGTAGTTTTATTTTTATTATTAAGGTGATAAAAGGGAGAAAAAGGGAGAAAATTTTGGGATTTGATAAGGAGTGATAAGGTGGCCGAATGTGGGACTCTTTGGGGTTGCCTAGTCGATTTTGGAGCTTTATAAGGAGGGGTGTGCCGAATTTAGTTTTCTTTTTCCCATGTGTGCCGTTTTTCTCTAGTGCAAGCCATCTAGTTTCGGTTTCTTTTCCCTTTTTTTTTGTTGACCGAAACTTCAAGAGCATTAAGGCCATCTGTGTTTCATTCCCCTTCTCTCTATTTTTCTTCTTGGCCGAACCCATTCTTCTTATCTTCAACTCCACATTTGTTCTATTGATAGCCGAATATTGCATCTACCATTGTTCCTTATTGCCGAAACCTCCAAGCATAAAACTCTCTTCACTTTTGCGTTTCCTCTCTTCACCATAAAGTGCCGAAACCACCATTGTTGTGCCCAAAAGCCGAATCTCTAAGGAAGGGTGCTGTCGACTACGTGCCTTTGGTCTTTCTTCAACAAACGATAGTGGTAAGTGATCTCCTCTGAGAGCAGTCGGTTTTGGGGTCTCTTGTTGTTAGATGGCCGAATGTCATAGGCCATAACTTCGTATCTCTTTTGTGTAGTGCCAACGTTAAGCAGTATCAAAGGAGGTTCTTGGACTCGATCCATCAAGGTAAGCCAGTGTAGTTTCGGCCTAAGGCCATATTTTGGTATAAGTAATGGCTGATTGTATACCTTGGTTTCTAGGGGCAAGTCAACATAAGTAAACAAGCCTTCGGGATTCAAGATCGTTTCGGTAAGGATACTTAGTAAGTGTAGATTCGATTTATGTTAGATTATGACTTTAACGTTTAAACTGAATGTTTCTGATTAAGTGTTATACGATGGACGCAAATACCAGTCAAGGAGGACAAGGGATAGCCCCTATCCCGAAGTTTAAGAGGAGAGCAGTCTCTGCAGTTCGGGATTGGCCACCAGGGCGTGGACCAGCGTCAGAGCAGCAAAGTAGGCAGATAGCCGTAGTATCACTTAGTGATAGCGTCGATTTCGAAAGCATAGTTCTACAAGTAATCAGGTGTGTAGTTAGCCTACTGTTTTCCGGGTTTATGACATGTATGTGATATGTGTATGTGTTATGAATGTGCTAACTAGTGCAGTGGAAATTGTGATATGGATACCCTTAAGGGGTATGTCGATAATCCGGTAAGTACCAAATCTGATAGAATGTGATTGTTAATGTGAATATATGAATATATGTTTGATGAACATGCTCATGCATCATTATATTATGTCACTATCGTATGTTGCATGTGCATGGGTGGGATATGATTATGAATGAAGGACAGGGTGTACTTCGAGTACGTGGTTGATATAGGCTTTGTGCCATATCGTGGTTATTGATGGCTTTGTGCTCATCGTGGTTTTGATGATAGCCTCGGCTACATCGTGGATTGGCGCTGACTAAGGTTACATTGTGGATTATTTGCGATTTAGTTCGCGTGGACGGCATTGACTGCCTTATTGGAGTGAAAAGGGGAGGGTGATTTATTAATCCCCTGGTGTGTGGTGGCTGGATATGGGGGTGTGTAGAGGATGGACCCTAGGCTGGGTTGGGTGCATTGTGCATAAATTTATATGACATGTGAATTAATGTGAAATGGGCCAAGCCCAATATGATATGTGGGTATATGTGAAATGGGCCAAGCCCAATATGATATATGGATATATGTGAAATGGGCCAAGCCCAATATGATATGTGGATATATGTGAAATGGGCCAAGCCCAGTATGTGATGTGGATCAATGTGATAATGGGCCAAGCCCAGTATGTGGAAACATGTGGTTAATTATATGATTATCCGATATGTGATATGAATATGGGCCAAGCCCAAATTGTGGAATGATGTGAATAAGTTGATTTATTATCTGATAAGTGATGTGATAATGGGCCAAGCCAATAAATGAAATTATATGAATAAGATGCATTGATTTATGATATGTGGGTAAATATGTGGTTGATATGTGAGTGGAATTCAGTGGTCTAATTGCACACTGAGTCTGTATGACTCACCCAATTCTTACCAACATCGCAGGTGATGCATAAGGCTTGGACCGGGTTGGAGGGGATGCAAAGGTGGCCATGCAGAAGTTATTTTTAAGCCATGCAAAAGAGGATTTAATTGATTTACGAATTTTATATTATCAGTATTTGGGGAATTTATTTGATGTAATAAAAGCCACTTAAATTATTTGGAGACTTTATTTATGGTTTTGAGGTTGTATTATTATTAAGCTAAAGTTAAAATGATTTTTAGTAATCAAGTGATATTTAAATACTTGTATTAAAAGTTTTGAATCCGGTACTTTATAACAACCAAATTTTTACTTAGAATATTTTAAAAATACAAAATGTTTTATTAAAGGCAACAAATTTTTTAACGTTTTACTTTTAAGTAAGAATATTTTCGAACGTTTTTCGCAGTGGCATTTCTGAATTCGGTCGTAGTGAATGGGCCGGGTTTGGGAGTGTTACAGTTTGGTATCAGAGCCCGGTTCAAAACTCGGCTTTGAGGGATTTGGGCCCAAAAACATTTTTCAAAATGGGCTTTTCAAAAATATGGACTTTTATGAATAATTTTTTAGGTTATTCTAGCATGGCACCTGTATCTCCGACCCCGAAGTCCACCAGGTAAGTACCCCTAATTGTTGAAGTGATTTATATCTGTGAATGTTATGAGCTTATTTGGGCTCGTAGATTAGAATATTAGGACTATTGGACCCTAGGGTTAGTGCACTCAACCACATGCATAAGACTTAAGGATAATCAAACAAACCTGTGAACTAAGTCACCGAGTTAAGGTGTGGTAACCATTGTGCGCATGTCTAGAAGTGGATTCAGTAAGAGCTTGGTATTTAAGCAGTCCTAGCGACTCACCTCCTCTTTACTCGAATCCTACCTGGTGCGTAGCTTCGGTTCACCCTAACCAAGAGGACTTATTCGTAGGCTAACCCAACAACTAAAACCCGAAAGGGACTAGCCGTATTTTGATAAGAACCCTAGTTTTAAAACTCTTAAAATTACCCTTTTAATTTGTGAAAACTATTTTATAAAATTTTCCTGAAATATTCTTGATTTACAAAATTGCTAAAATACCCCTAGTGGTAAAATTACAAAAAATGCCCTTGGTTCATAAAATTACCATATTACCCTCGACTTTTATTAAAATATCCTTACTTTACAAAATACCAAAACCCTGTTTTGCAAATTATTAAGATACCCTGATTTGGAAAAATTACGGAAATGCCCCTGACTTCTAAAATTACCAAAATAATCCCGATTTCTGAAATTTTTGCAACACCTCTGATTTGGAAAGCAAATTTTCAAGATAACCCCGAGTTTTTTGTAAATTTTGAAATACTTTTGATTTATAAAGATTATTTTCGAATTTACCTCGATTTATTACTAAAATACCCCTATAGGAAAAATGACGAAATTACCCCTGGGGTGGGGATGGACAAAAATGCCCATAAAAGTGTGATGATAGTGTTGTGGATGAATGAATGTGTCTCTGTTGATATGGATGAATGTGAATGTGAACCTTCGAATTAGAATAGTGAACTTGAGCTGAAAAACTTTGGTTGAACGAAAGAACTACCTCTAATAAACTTCTTTTCATAAAATTGCTCGTGGTTAATCAGTGGAACCAAGACTAATGCATAAAAATTTTTAATCAGATTAAATTGTGACGTTAGATATGAGTTCTAGTGGACGTGGTCGAGGTAGAATGACAGTGTCGGAACCGGTAGGGTCTGGCCATGGGTCAGGAAGCGATGTGCCGCCGCCAGCAGTGGGCGCGGAGGAACAAGATCAGACTGTAGGAGATGATGCAGTATCGTTAGCTATGCTGCGAGTGCTAGAGCGAGTGGCAGGAGCTAATGTGAGCAATGGAGCTCGAAAATCAGTACCGGAAAGACTTAAGTCAAATGGAGCTGAGATTTTTAGAGGAGTGTCTGGGGTAGCTCCGAACGTGGCGGAGTATTGGCTAGAAGCAGTTGAAAGGATTATGGATGATTTGGATTTAACTGCTGAAGAAAAGCTGAAAGGTGTTGTCTCGTTGCTTCGATATGAAGCTTATCGGTGGTGGCTCACTGTCAGACAAGGTACCCCTACAGATCGAGTGGATTGAGAGTACTTTAAGGCTAAGTTTGAAGGGAAATACGTTGGAGCTAGTTACTTAGACTCGCAGAGAAAGGCGTTTCTGAATTTGGTACAAGGAGATAAGTCGGTAGCAGAGTATGAAGCAGAATTTGTGCGGCTAAGCCAGTACGCCAAGGGAATCGTGGCTACTGATTACGAGAGGTGTGTTCGATTTGAAGATGGATTGCGGGATGAGCTGCGATTGTTGATTGCTCCGTAGAGAGAAAGAGATTTTGCGATTTTAGTAGAGAAGGCTCGGATCGCTGAAGAAGTTAAGAAGACTGTGAGACAGAATCGAGAAAAGAATAGGAACCGGAATAAGAGGAGTTTTGGATCGTCAGAGTTATCTGGAGATTTTCAGAAAAGGCCAAGGATCGAGAATTCTGTACGTACACCTGTACCAGTTGCTGAGAATCGGAGTCGTGTATGTGCTCAGTGTGGAAGAGTTCATGCGGGAGAATGTTGGGGAAATAATAAGGAATGTTTCCGGTGTGGGTCTAAGACTCATTTGGTTAAGAAATGTCCTCTATGATGGATAGAGCGCGAGTCCAAAGTCGTGGAACACCAAGCAGAGGTGCTGAAGGTTCAGATGCAAGGCAACCAAGGTTGGCTTAGACAATCAGTCGTAGCAAGGAGGAAGTTGGGCCAGATAGGATCAGGTATGTTCCCTAATCTTGGAATCTCTTTATTGCCTTGTTTGTTATCGAGCTAGTTCGTTTTTGTGTTGCTAGTGAAGTGTAAGGAACCTTGAATGTGGATCTTGATATGGTATCTAGGGAAATGTGTTAGTTTTATTAAGATCAGAGTATGCAGTAGTAGCATAGTGTGATGAGTTAGGATTGTTCGATAGTAAGTAATTTCGAGGACGAAATTATTTTTAAGGAGGGTAGAACTGTAATATCCTAAATTAGAGGCTATGCATTTGGGGCATAATTCGTGAGTTAGTAGGCTCAATGTATGGTGGAGTGTGTTTTAAGGGTTTTTAGAACTCTAGGATGAAGGAAAATGCTTTGGGGAAATATTGGATTTTAAGTCTAAAGGAGGAGAAGCTAGGTGAAGGAGGTCTTAAAAGAAATTGTGGGGAATTTATGGCACAAAAGAGCTAGCAACAAGGTGGCAAGGGATGCCACCTGGAGTGCTAGGGAGTTTGCGTCAAAGGGAGCTTCAGGGGGGAGGAGGTTCGAGCAACGTGGGAAGCATTAGAGACTTGTATTTTTGCGTCAAAAAGGGGATCTAGGCTAAAGAGGCTTTAAGGGGAATTCGTGGGGGATTTATGCCATAAGAAGCCATGTGGTAAAGTGGCTGCAAGGCGCCACTTAGGGCCTTGGTGATTGACGCCTTAAGCAAGGGGAAGGGCTTTGGTTCGAGTCGCAGAGGAGGCAAATGGGTTTTTATTTTTGGCGTCAAGGGGAAGGGAGAAGAGATGGACGGCTTTGGGACTTTGGAAGGTAAGGATAATTTTAGTTTTTATTTTATTTATCTTGAGTGAGTAGATAAGAGATGAAATAGGAGATTAAGTGAAGGATAATTGTAGTTTTATTTTTATTATTAAGGTGATAAAAGGGATAAAAGGGGAGAAAACTTTGGGATTTGATAAGAAGTGATAAGGTGGCCGAATGTGGGACTCTTTGGGGTTGCCTAGTCGGTTTTGGAGCTTTATAAGGAGGGGTGTGCCGAATTTAGTTTTCTTTTTCCCATGTGTGCCATTTTTCTCTAGTGCAAGCCATCTAGTTTCGGTTTCTTTTCCCTTCTTGTTTGTTGACCGAAACTTCAATAGCATTAAGGCCATCTATGTTTCATTCCCCTTCTCTCTATTTTTCTTCTTGGCCGAACCCATTCTTCTTATCTTCAACTCCACATTTGTTCTATTGATAGCCGAATATTGCATCTACCATTGTTCCTTATTGCCGAAACCTCCAAGCATAAAACTCTCTTCACTTTTGCGTTTCCTCTCTTCACCATAAAGTGCCGAAACCACCATTGTTGTGCCCAAAAGCCGAATCTCTAAGGAAGGGTGCTGTCGACTACGTGCCTTTGGTCTTTCTTCAACAAACGATAGTGGTAAGTGATCTCCTCTATGAGCAGTCGGTTTTGGGGTCTCTTGTTGTTAGATGGCCGAATGTCATAGGCCATAACTTCGTATCTCTTTTGTGTAGTGCCAACGTTAAGCAGTATCAAAGGAGGTTCTTGGACTCAATCCATTAAGGTAAGCCAGTGTAGTTTCGGCCTAAGGCCATATTTTGGTATAAGTAATGACCGATTGTATACCTTGGTTTCTAGGGGCAAGTCGACATAAGTAAACAAGCCTTCGGGATTCAAGATCGTTTCGGTAAGGATACTTAGTAAGTGTAGATTCGATTTATGTTAGATTATGACTTTAACGTTTAAACCGAATGTTTCTGATTAAGTGTTATACGATGGACGCAAATACCAGTCAAGGAGGACAAGGGATAGCCCCTATCCCGAAGTTTAAGAGAAGAGCAGTCTCTGCAGTTCGGGATTGGCCACCAGGGCGTGGACCAGCGTCAGAGCAGCAAAGTAGGCAGATAGCCGTAGTATCACTTAGTGATAGCGTCGATTTCGACAGCGTAGTTCTACAAGTAATCAGGTGTGTAGTTAGCCTACTGTTTTCCGGGTTTATGACATGTATGTGATATGTGTATGTGTTATGAATGTGCTAACTAGTGCAGTGGAAATTGTGATATGGATACCCTTAAGGGGTATGTCGATAATCCGGTAAGTACCAAATCTGATAGAATGTGATTGTTAATGTGAATATATGAATATATGTTTGATGAACATGCTCATGCATCATTATATTATGTCACTATCGTATGTTGCATGTGCATGGGTGGGATATGATTATGAATAAAGGACAGGGTGTACTTCGAGTACGTGGTTGATATAGGCTTTGTGCCATATCGTGGTTATTGATGGCTTTGTGCTCATCGTGGTTTTGATGATAGCCTCGGCTACATCGTGGATTGGCGCTGACTAAGGTCACATTGTGGATTATTTGCGATTTAGTTCGCGTGGACGGCATTGACTGCCTTATTGGAGTGAAAAGGGGAGGGTGATTTATTAATCCCCTGGTGTGTGGTGGCTGGATACGGGGGTGTGTAGAGGATGGACCCTAGGCTGGGTTGGGTGCATTGTGCATAAATTTATATGACATGTGAATTAATGTGAAATGGGCCAAGCCCAATATGATATGTGGATATATGTGAAATGGGCCAAGCCCAATATGATATATGGATATATGTGAAATGGGCCAAGCCCAATATGATATGTGGATATATGTGAAATGGGCCAAGCCCAGTATGTGATGTGGATCAATGTGGTAATGGGCCAAGCCCAGTATGTGGAAACATGTGGTTAATTATATGATTATCCGATATGTGATATGAATATGGGCCAAGCCCAAATTGTGGAATGATGTGAATAAGTTGATTTATTATCTGATAAGTGATGTGATAATGGGCCAAGCCAATAAATGAAATTATATGAATAAGATGCATTGATTTATGATATGTGGGTAAATATGTGGTTGATATGTGGGTGGAATTCAGTGGTCTAATTGCACACTGAGTCTGTATGACTCACCCAATTCTTACCAACATCGCAGGTGATGCATAAGGCTTGGACCGGGTTGGAGGGGATGCAAAGGTGGCCATGCAGAAGTTATTTTTAAGCCATGCAAAAGAGGATTTAATTGATTTACGAATTTTATATTATCAGTATTTGGGGAATTTATTTGATGTAATAAAAGCCACTTAAACTATTTGGAGACTTTATTTATGGTTTTGAGGTTGTATTATTATTAAGCTAAAGTTAAAATGATTTTTAGTAATCAAGTGATATTTAAATACTTGTATTAAAAGTTTTGAATCCGGTACTTTATAACAACCAAATTTTTACTTAGAATATTAAAAATACAAAATGTTTTATTAAAGGCAACAAATTTTTTAACGTTTTACTTTTAAGTAAGAATATTTTTGAACGTTTTCTGCAGTGGCATTTCTGATTTCGGTCGTAGTGAATGGGCCGGGTTTGGAGGTGTTACAGTGGTAATTATTTAGATTTAATTTTAGGATTTATTTTCATATATCTTTATTTATCTTTAATTATCTTTATTTATTTGTATTTATCTTTTAGAATTTAATTAGGAATAAGCTAGGTTTTCTAGTACTATAAATAGGGGATGGAGTGACACATATTTGACATCTCTATTTTCTGTAAACACTCCTTTTCCCAAAAACTCTGTCTTTTGTTCTCTCCATATTTTCTTCAATAAAAATCTCATTTCTATTATATTTATTTCTTTCCCAAAAATCATGAGCCACTAAACCAATCTAGCCGAAGGTTGTCAAAATTCCCTAAAAAGGTTTATGAGGCTTAAAACCCGCGCTTAGCCTTCTCAACAAGATATTCATCGCTTCTCCACATTACGGGGCTGGTGCTTCCATCTATGCCCCGTAATAGGTGATCTTTTCAACTTGTGCAAGGAACGGCCGCTTTGTACGTTTTGGGAAGGTTGCACAGTCGGTTCGTTGGCTTTCTGCGTCAGAGGTTGGCGAATCCAAGAGACAAAACGGTGTGGTATTCGCCGTTGGGAAGTGATGATCTAGCAGAAGATAGTCCCACAAAAGCGATTATTGGCTAGAGTCAGGCTCCACCAAATTTTAAGTCTAAATCCTTGGATCTGGTGGTCGTAAGCGTCCTCTTCCACTATAACTGGCTTATCCTGCTCCAGAAGGGTTACTTAAAAGCCAAGAATTGAACCCAAGGCGGAACGAGACAACCGGAGGCTAGAATCTCGCCACATAAGAAACTTACTCTTCCCTAAACTCTGTTTATTTTCATATTCCTCATTTTAATTTTCGCAATTTATTTAATTTCGCAATTTCAATTCACTTTAAATTCTATTTTTATTTTTCTAGATCGAAATTCTTAATTCTGTTTTTTTTATTTTTCAGGAACGCAGGTTTTCCTGGCCAGGAAATTGTTTAGGATTTTAAGAAACGAGCATTCGTACAATCCGGTCCCTGAGGATTCGACCCTACTTCCCCTTTACTATTATTTTACTATTTTACAAGGAATAGGATATTTTTGGTGCTCTCAACGACGCATCAAATTTTGGCATTGTTGCCAGGGACTAGCAACGTACTAATCTTGTTTTTTTTGTTTCTTATGACCAGATCTGCTCCAGGAACTCTTGCGTTTGATTCAGAGATTGAAAAGACTGTGAGAACTAATTGTAAGGAAACAAAACTAAGGAAAAAGCTGTCAACAGTGGTAAGGACTCAAAGTAATCCACTGCCAAAAATCAAAATCGACGACGAAGCAGAGTCTAGGGTTAACGAAAACCCTACTCAAACTTTTGAAGGCGAAAAAGTAAAAGTCGATTCCCCAAAAGAAGTGCTTAACGCTAGGGTTGACGGAAACCCTAATTTAGCACCTCAACCTATGGCTCAGACAATTCGGCAACTGGCCGAAGCGCCG
Organism: Gossypium australe; assembly: GCA_005393395.2. NCBI lineage: Eukaryota > Viridiplantae > Streptophyta > Magnoliopsida > Malvales > Malvaceae > Gossypium > Gossypium australe. The sequence continues at coordinate 110,322,574 of CM016623.1, forward strand.
GCAGAACAACCACCACTATGCATCGCGTATCCTACTATGGATACTGATTTTGAATTAAAGTCAGGCTTGATCTAGCTACTGCCAAATTTCGGGGGTTACAGAACGAAAATCCCCACAAGCATTTGAAAGAGTTTCATATGGTTTGTCTTAGCATGAAACCTTAGGGGGTAACTGAGGATCAAATCAAATTGTGTGCTTTCCCTTTTTCCTTAGCAGATTCTGCTAAGGAATGGTTATTTTTTTTACCCCCTAGATCTATTACAACTTGGGCTTATTTATCTCGTTTATTTCTCAACAGATTTTTTCCAGCATCCAGAGCAGCTGAGCTAAGAAGAGAGATCGTTGGAATAAAGCAAAAAGAAGCAGAGTCTCTTTACGACTATTGGGAGCGGTTTAAAAAATTGTGCGCAAGCTGCCTGCAACATGGTATAACGAAGCAATCTCTCCTCCAATACTTTTATGAAGGCTTGAAACCCATGGAGATGAATATGGTAGACGCCGCTAGTGGAGGAACGTTGGTCAACATGACTCCCCAACAAGCAAGGGACTTAGTCTCCACAATGGCTACAAATTCTCAGCAATTCCGAACCAATACTGAACCCCCTAGAAGGGTTCAGTAGCTAAGTAATTCAACCTTAGAGGATAAAGTTGATAGACTTACTAATATGATGAATTCTCTTATTGCAGAAAAAGCAAAGACAGCCTGGTTGTGCGGAATATGTACTATGCCTGATCATACAACTGATGCATGCCCTAGTTTGTATGACGATAACATGACTCATCTGGATGCTGTGGGAAATTTCTCTAGGCCACCACAAAGGTGATACGACCCGTATGCTAATACCTACAACCCAGGGTGGAGCGACCATCCTAACTTAAGATATGGGGCCAACCCACGATATAACCAGACATACCAGAACCCACGATATAACCAGACATCCTAACCCGTATGCTAATACCTACAACCCACGATATAACCACAAGATTCAGGTAATTCTTTAGAAACTTTGGTCAATAAATTAGCAGTTAATATGCTTGATTTTCAACAGAAAATTGAGGCATCTATAAGAGAATTGACCATATCAATTGAAAAATTGAACTCTCAAGGGAAGCTGCCATCACAAACAGAACCTAATCCAAGATAGCATGCAAATGCAGTGATGTTGTAAAGTGGAAAAGTACTGGAACCAATTCCTGATAGGAATCTTGGCCAAGAAATCACCCAGGAAAATCCCGAAAAAGACGAACAGTTTTGAATGAAACCCCCACTACCGAAAATTTGACCTCCATTTCCAGGACGATTAAATCAGTGTCGAAAAAGTAAGGAAAACAAGGAGATCCTCGAAACATTCAGAAATGTCGAGATCAATTTACCACTGTTGGATGCCATCAGACAAATTTCGCGGTATGCCAAGTTCCTTAAAGAACTTTGCACTAACAAATGAAAATTAACAGGTAATGAAAAGGTAAGTGTTGGTGAGAATGTATCTGCAGTGTTACAGCGGAAAATGCCAGCGAAATGTAAGGATAGGGGCATGTTTGCAATACCATGCAAAATAGGCCATTTGGGAATTAAGAAGGCTATATGTGATCTAGGGGCCTCCATAAATGTAATGCCATATTCTATTTATGAATCACTTAACGCGGGTTTTTTGACAAAAACAGGTGTTATCATTCAGTTAGCAGACAGGTCCATTGTGCATCCCGAAGGAGTCCTCGAGGATGTATTAGTCAATGTCAATGGACTTATCTTCCCTGCAGACTTTTATGTGATAAAAATGGAGAAGGATAACGCTCCTTGGTCTTCAGACATCTTGTTGGGGCGACCTTTCCTTAGTACGGCAAATACTAAGATTGACGTACGAAGTGAAACCCTCACGATGGAGATTGATGGGGAGATCGTGAAGTTTAACATTTATGGCACTATTAGCCACCCAAGTGAAGTCTTGGACATAAACCGTGTCGACATAATTAACTCATCAGTAGAAAAAACTTTTGAGTCATCTTATAGAGATAAATTTAAAATGATGTTTGATGATTTTAAATCTGTTAATAAATTATTGGCTCCTATGGATACTAAACTTCTACCTTCTGTTGTGTAGACATAAGATCCGAAATTAAAACCACTTCTCGGGCATCTCAAATTCACATTTTTGGAGAATGATGACACCATTGCCGACTTAAAAGGGATCAACCCCTTGGAGGAAAATATGAAACCAATGAAAGAGGCGCAAGGACGATTAAACCCAAATATGGTAGATGTGATAAAAAAGTAGAATTTCCAAGCCCATACGAACGAAAGAATTCAACCGAAACAGCCCCAATACTAGTTGAGGAGTCAAGCTAGCGACGTTAAACAAGCACTTGTTGGGAAGCAACCCAACCTTTATTTTTTACTTTTCTTAATTTTTTATTATTTCATTTCATTTTATTAGTATTTATTATTTTATTTCATTTTATTAGTATTTATTATTTTATTTTATTATTTATTACTTTATTTTTGGATATTGATAAAATTCTCTTCTTTTATCTAGGTACACTAACGCGAAAATAGGGACAAAAAGGAGAAAAACTAAAAAATTGGCATGAAATAGCTCTTATTCCAGTCTGGAATAGCACATTCCTGCCCTAGATTCCCTAAAACCTGCCTTCAAACACTCACCCTTCAGCCAAACACCATTCTTATACACCCCCAAACCCTAAAAATAAACTCATTTTTACACCAAAAATCCCATCAGCCGCCGCACCTTCTTCCCCACCCCTCCATCATCGATTTTCAGCCACCAAGGTGAGAACCCGAAGCCGAGCCGTCGTCGCATGCATCACCTACCCCAACGCCACCCTTCACCGGTTCGCCCTCTTCTTCCCTTCCGCACGAAACCACCGCACCATCGCCCTCCTCTCCGCTTGTGCCATCCTTTACGATAGTAATTACACGGGGAGTTCTTCTAAACTTTTTCCACCTATTTGTTTATTTTCTTCCACATCGAGGACAATGTGTTTTAAATAGAGGGAGGTATTCCTCAATATTTCTGCCGTTTTATCTACTGCTTTTACTGTTGTGTTACTGTTGCTGTTGCCTTGTGCTCGTTTCTGCTCACATTTATTTTTTTCCGAATATTCTGCCTCTTTTCATGCCCAAGAATTTGACCATGACTTGGCCACTATTTGACCTCCATGCATGATTCTTATCTACTAAGTTAATTATGGTTTTGTTTGATAGATTTCATTTCCACTGTTTTATTTCTTTTAGTTAAAATAATTATGATTAATAGAGTTAACCCTATTTTGCTTTCAGTAAATTTGATTAAGTCTAAATACAAAGAGGACACTTAATACAATTGCATGCTTAAAATATGTTCATGACTATTAAGGTGGTTATTGAAACTTATTTTTGACACTTGATTGTTTTTCCTAAGTCCTCCAAAATTAAAATTTCGTTTAATAATAATAATGTTTCTGTGGTTATGAGTGTAGCTTAAGACGTGACTAGCTGAGTAATCGGGGTAGGGTGCTTGGGTTGTTATCCTATTTCGCGTCAAAAGGTTGTGTGACGTGTTAGGTAAAACTTCGCTAACCGGAGTTAATTTTTAAGAATGTGTTGGGCTGAGTAATCGCGGTGAGGTACTTGGCTGTCATCTCTCTTCACGTCAAAAGGTTCGATATGTTCTTAAGAAAAATAAAAATTAGGAATGTGTTGGGCTGAGTAACCGGGGTGGGGTGCTTGGCTGTCATCTCTCTTCTCGTCAAAAGGGTCAATATTTTCCTAAGTGAAAGTAAATAAATAAAGTTGAAATTAAAGTAAAAAAGAAAAAAATAAATAAATAAATAAATATGCATTAATAAAATTTGGGGACTAAAGGGAGAAATAAATAAGGTGTCTTGATAGGTTTGGTAAATTACCTAATTTTCATGAAATAATCCAAGTCGATCTTAATTTTGTGTGTGTTAATTGGAACACTTTTTCAATTTTACTTAAATCAAGCTAAAAGTTCTCTTTATTTTTCTTATGCATTTTGACTAAGTTTTATAAAACTTTGGAGTAGAATTTCTTTCATGGCAGGATCTAATTTTCACAGTGGACAAGAACCATACTTGAGGGCAAGCATGGGCTAAGCAGGGGGAATTTGATAATACTCTAGAACGTCATATTTTTATGTGCTAATTGCATATTTATTTTGAGTATGATTCTACTAATTTGGGCTATTAATGGTCTTTTATCTTTTAGGGACTAAATTGAAGGCAAAAGCAAATTTAAGGGCGAAAAGTGTGAAATTAAAGATGAATTGGGCCAACATGCGACAGAGGGAAAAAGGTGGTGTCGAAAATACAAACATGGAAGACCTAAGGACAAAAATGCAAAAGAAGAGATTTTATAGCACAAGACTCTATTTAATGTTATTAGGATAATTATTTAGATTTAATTTTAGGATTTATTTTCATTTATCTTTATTTATCTTTAATTATCTTTATTTATTTGTATTTATCTTTTAGAATTTAATTAGGAATAAGCTAGGCTTTCTAGTACTATAAATAGGGGATGGAGTGACACATATTTGACATCTCTATTTTCTGTAAACACTCCTTCTCCCAAAAAACTCTGTCTTTTGTTCTTTCCATATTTTCTTCAATAAAAATCTCATTTCTATTATATTTGTTTCTTTCCCAAAAATCATGAGCCACTAAACCAATATAGCCAAAGGTTGTCAAAATTCCCCAAAAAGGTTCATGAGGCTTAAAACCTGCGCTTAGCCTTCTCAACAAGATATTCATCGCTTCTCCACATTACGGGGCTGATGCTTCCATCTATGCCCCTTAATAGGATTTCAAGAAACGAGCATTCGTACAATCCGGTTCCTGAGGATTCGACCCTACTTCCCCTTTACTGTTATTTTTACTATTTTACAGGAAATAGGATATTTTTGGTGCTTTCAATGACGTATCACTGTGCCAGTTAGGTTGTAAAGTAACCTAGTTAGGAACCAACTGATAGACTAGTCTGATATTTATAATGCGTGATTCTAATTTATATTTCTCTCGAAAACTGTAGACCATTAAGAAGGCAAATTCTTAAATGTCTGACACCTGTTAAATTCCACTAAGTAGGATGGGTTATATATATATATGCAAGAAGAGTTCAGGAAAATGTCATTATTCTTCCTTGAACATTGTTTTCTGATTCTTTTTTCTTAAATCAAATGGTACCTCTTCCTCATTAAGCTAGAAGCTATAAATCTGGATCTAATCAGTGGTTATCCTATCTACGAGTAAGTATTACAACACTGCATGTTAAGTTTTGAATAAGTAAGTCTGTATGTGATATTTGAATAGTAAGTTGTAAGAACAAAGTTTTCCATGGGGGTTATCAATGATTAAGATGATAATATCTTGTGCGTAAATGAGTTGTAATGGTGATATTATGTTTTGTAAGCAGTTGTTGCTGTTGGTTTGAGAAGGATGGTTGAATCTAGAGTTTTGAACTATAGTAGGTGAGTACCAAGTGAGTCTCTACCCTGACTTTCCCTCTTAAGTGATCTTTTCAATTGAGTTACAATTTAATCTTTCATGATCTAAGATTAATTTCTATCATTTTCACACCAAATTCATCCATTTGCTCACAATGACATCTTTCAGAAACTTTAATAATTTTACAAATTGGTACATGGGCTAGCTAAATTAAGCTTTCATGATTCAATTTCCATAAAAATAAAAAAATGGCTAAGGTCTTACTTGAATTGAATGACTGAAAGCTTGAATACTCAAAAATGGCATTTTTCTTTTTCTTTTCTTCTTTTGGCCTGCTAGAGAAGATGGATTTTCATCTCTCCATCCACCAATTTCATATATATATTATGATTAGTTTTAATTAATCTTAATTAATTAAGTTTAATTTTAATAATTTAGTTATTAATTAGCTTAATAGAAATCATCATTTCCATCAACTAGTCATAAGAAAACAATGGTTTAATTATTATTTTAGTCCTTGGAATAATTGCTATTTAAGTCCCCAAATATTTTTCTAATTAAAAGTGATTAACCTTTTACAATTTAATCCCTAGGCTTTAATTAACCATAATTTTGGCTAAATTACTTAACCAAATTTCAATTCATCTATACACTAACTTCATAAATATCCCTACTAATATTTATAGACTTAGTTTACAGAAACAGAGTCCCAAAATCACATTTTTTAACACCACTGGAAACCGGGTCATTATAGATTCCTCAAGATTGACCACTCGACTTTTCAAAGACGACAACATATCCCTTGATTTGCTAGCTTTATTGCCCCTATCACGGGTCTCCCTAGGCTCAATCTACTTGTCTACTCATTTCGTTATCTCAACTAGGGCCTTCGAACCTTAGGTCGAATACCAACTGTTACGTGGCTAGAACTTTAGACTTGCAAAATGCGTGGCCTTAAGTGATTCCTTTGCTTTGAATCTACCTAATTTAGTCTTGCACTCAAAAGTGGGAATTCACAAAGGAAATTCTCCAAGGCATTGAAATAAAACAGAAGCAATTCAAAGACAAAGAAGCAATGAGAGAACAAAAAAGCCACAAATGTTTGAGTAAATGCTCCCCTAGATCTCCTATTTATAGTTAAGAACGTGATGATTACAAATAAGAAGGAATGCCTTTATTTATAGTTAAGCTCCCTCAGATCCAACGATACAATTTAATTTACATTAACGGTTGAGATCAAAGCCAATCTACAAATTGAGATTCTTAAAGGACTTAAGATTACTAAAACTCTTCTAAGATTACTTTCCATATTTACCAAGGTAACCCTAGTTTTATTTGAGTGTTTCATTGGGCCACCAGGGCTTCAAGTAGATGGGTTTCTCCATATGTTTCATGAATTGAGTCAGTTCAAGTGGGTCAAATGAGCCCCATTTAATCAAATGACTTGTATGGGATGCTCCATGCAAATTTGTCACGAGCTTTGATTTACGCCCCGTGACATGTAAGGATTTGTTATAGAGAGAAATTATGTAAAGTGAGGTATTTTGGGAAGAGTGATTTGTACAATTGGAGTCAATATTAGAGCTGCAATTACTTCTTTGTGTAAAGGTAGATTGGGCTTAAGCCAATAGGTGATTCGAACAATTGAACAAGGCTCCATAGATGCAAGATTGGGAAATTCGAATTGTGTTAACAAATATAATTTGTTAATTCTCTCTTTACTTGTCTCTTTGACTCACTTGCAGTTTGAATTTGTTTTGCAAACTCTTAATTCTACCAACTTATATTCCATTAGAAGTTAGACGAAATTGTTTGTATGAAGCACATTAAATGAAAGGGTTTTTCAAAATTGTTTAAGGATTAAATTTGAGATTAATGTAAAGCTTGAAAGTAAATCTTTTGCCACTATAGTTTACTCGATAAAATGTGAGTGTACTTTCATCAAATATGTGTTGATTGATTTTGGTATCATAATGGTATAGTCTTTAATTTTATTAATTGTTCAAAAAGGTCTTGCCTTAACATAAATTTAATCTAGTTGGTTAGATTATTTATTTGTGGGATTCTTTAGATTTGTTTGAAAGTCCAAATATGTAGTATTTGGGTATGATTGTAATTTCCTTCTTTAATATGGTAAGAATGGAAAACCATATTTAAACTTTCTCGCTCAATTTTACAAGAATTTATATAATTGATGATACGAAAATATATATATATATATATATATATATATATATATCCTGAAATAGATGTAACATATTAAGAATATTATATACAAGTTAAAATAAAAAGTCTTTGAAATTAAATATACATCTGAATAGATATGATTGAAAGAAAGTGAGTCTTAAAATACTAATCTCTTAACTCTAAATTTAAAATTGAATTATTTGTATGGTTCTAAGATTTAAAACCAGCACCAAATTAGGGGATTGTCGTATTCAACACAATCACCAGTTGTTTCGGTCGAAGGAGAACGTGCATCCTAAGTGCAAATCATTCCACTCCTACCCTCATCTTCCTCTAACTTTTCCCTTCCATCATTCACTAACCACACAATTTTGTCAAACATCCTAAAATTTGGATCCTAGAAGAAAAGAGATTGTTACATTTCCATTTCCCATTTTTCTTTTATAAACCTCACATCTTAATCATAAACCAAATATTCAGAATTTTTTCTCTATAGAGGTCGCAACTCGGAATAAAAAAACGGATTAATTCCAACATCAAACCTACTAGATGCGACCTCTTTAATAAAAGCTCGTTGTAAGTGCATGACACATTAGCTTCTACATCGACTTCTCTTTCTTTCTTTCTTTCTTCCTGTTTGGATTGCGAGAAAATTGGTAAAAAGTTGTAGAGATGGCCAATGAAATCAATAGGCTTAATGATTTAGAGAAGCCATTGATTACTGAAGAGCAAAACATTGTTCACAAAAGTGATGAATATGATAGTTATAAAAGTAGTGATGAAAATGGATCAATTTTCATGGTTTTGCTTTCTACATTCGTTGCTGTTTGTGGTGCATTTGAATTCGGAACATGTGTAAGTACTTTGAAAATTTCAAACTTTTCTTTTTGAACGGTGTTCATCTGTTTGATGGATTGTTTAGCTTAAGTTTGTTGGTTTTGGCAGGTCGGATATTCAGCACCTACACAAGCTGCTATCAGGGAAGATCTTGGTTTATCTTTAGCTGAGGTTTAGCCCTTATGAATATTTTTCTTTGAGTTGATGCTTCAATTTCATCTTAAAAATGAAAAAAAATCCCACTGATTTGTGCTAAAAATGTTCCAGTTTGCAATGTTTGGTTCAATCTTAACCATTGGTGCAATGTTTGGTGCGGTCACAAGTGGTCGAATTGCAGATACGATTGGTCGAAAAGGGGCAAGTTAAATCATCCATAATTGGCCTATTAATCAAATCGATTTGTATAACTTCACTGAATCTTTTGATGGATTGATTCAGGCAATGAGACTTTCAGCTGTTTTCTGCATTGTTGGATGGCTTGCTGTTTATTTCTCTAAGGTTTGAACTTTTAAGATTTATGGAATTTCTCTAAGATTTTGATCAAAAAAATCAGAAAATGTTGAATTGGGTATTTGGAATGGCTCCTGTTTGTTGCAGAGTGATGTGTCATTGGATCTTGGAAGGTTTGCAAGTGGCTATGGCATTGGAATTTTCTCTTATGTGGTATTTTTTTTGTTCTCTCAAAACCGTGTATCTTTAAATAGAAACTGATGAGAAAATAATTTCAATTATATTTTCCCACTAAACAAACAGGTCCCTATCTTCATAGCTGAAATAGCACCAAAGAACCTCAGAGGAGGACTGACAACATTAAATCAGGTGAATCACAAATAGATATATACCTGAATCCGTATTCAAGTGATTTTTCCAACTCAAAGACCCTGTCTTGTTCTTTGTAGCTCCTGATTGTGATAGGTCAATCAACAGCATTCTTAATAGGAACAGTCATATCATGGAGGGAACTGGCTCTGGCAGGTAACCTTAAATACCCTTCAGGATAATTTTTCTTATTAAAACTCAGTCAAAGAAAATAATTATAATTAAAAGCTGGTGTTGGTTTTGATTTTGAAGGACTTCTGCCATGCATTGTCCTGTTTCTTGGCCTTTGTTTCATTCCTGAATCTCCAAGATGGCTGGTAATCACATTCATAGATATTACTTTATATAATTAACCATATCAATTGTGTATATATATCAAATTGGTTTTTGGTTTTGTTGATATTGTTTGGTGTTACAGGCAAAGGTTGGCGACCAGAAAGAATTTCATGCAGCTCTAAGGAAACTTCGTGGTAAAGATGCTGACATTACCGAAGAAGCTGAAGAAATTCAAGTATTCACTCCTGAAAAACATATCACCCATATGAATTATATATATAAAGCTAATTAAGCTGATGGTTTGGTGTCATAACAGGAATATATTGAAACTCTTCAAAGTCTTCCCAAAACAACAATATGGGACTTGTTTCAGAAACAATATATTAATTCAGTGATCGTAAGTTAACACCATTTTTTTTTTTTCAATTTCCGATGAATTCGAGATTATTGTTTGAATGATTTCCAATTTCACCCTTCTGTTTTTTTTTTTTTTTCTTTTGTATGATCTTCAGATTGGAGTTGCATTAATGGTGTTCCAACAGTTTGGAGGAATCAATGGAGTAAGCTTTTATGCAAGTCAAACTTTTGCATTAGCTGGTAAATAATCTATTCTAAGTACATTTAATTTTTTTTTTTCAAGATTTTCCAACCTTCAGAAACATATCTCTATACTCATATGTTGAAAGAGGTGTCGAGTATGATTAATAAAAGTTCATAAAACAATTTTAGGGCTTTCCTCTGCAAAAGCTGGAACCGTTGCATATGCTTGTGTTCAGGTAATTCATTTCCTTCTGATAAAAGATTCAACACATATAAATATATTTTCATTGCTCAGTAATGTGAAAAGCAAAATCTTTAGGTCCCTATAACTTTTCTGGGAGCAATGCTAATGGACAAATCAGGAAGAAGACCACTCATAATGGTAAAATCAATCCCCAGAAAATTTTCTTTTTCCGAATTACCTCCTGAAATTTTCATGGAAAATTTTGGGATGAGAAAATTGGATTTATTTTTTCAGGTTTCTTCCGCTGGCACATTTCTTGGCTGTTTTCTAGCTGGTACTTCATTTTATTTCAAGGTAATTCATAATCTTTGTCTATCAATGAAATAGTTTTAGGGTATTAGTCCAGTTTCATGATTTTTATATATAATTCCTTTTGTTTTGGGTCAGGAACATGATCTTTTGCCCGAATGGAGACCAATATTAGCTGTTGCCGGTGTCCTGGTAAGTAAATAATAGAAATAAAACTATATAAGGTTGCCTTCTTATTCAATATTATATAAAAAAAATACTTTTTCAATTTTTTCTTCCATTGAAATCAGATTTATGTTGGATCTTTCTCAATTGGATTGGGAGCAGCTCCTTGGGTGATAATGTCTGAGGTGAGGATTAATCCCTCGAAATTTTTTCATTTAAGTCTTTTATAATTTATAAAATTTTAAATTAATAATACTAAAATTATACTTTAATCCTCTAAAAATAATAAAATTTGATTTAATTGTTTGAAAACTATAAAAATAGACTATTAAAATTGTGAAATTATAATTTTATTATTGTAAAAATATATAATTTAATTTTGGTCCTCTCCAAAAAAAAATTTCTGACTCCGCCACTGTAATTCTTTGAATTTAAAAATTAATAACTTAAATTCGAAATAACCCAAATTTAAATGAATCCAATTTGTTTGGAGAGACAGATTTTCCCAATAAATGTAAAAGGAGTAGCAGGCAGCTTGGTGGTGCTAGTGAACTGGTTAAGTGCTTGGACAGTTTCTTACACATTCAACTTCATGATGACCTGGAGTTCCTATGGTAAATCAATCTATTCCCCTTTCAACTTGGGCAAAAAATAAATGGAAAAAATATTGTTGGATTACATAATAATGATGTAAATGATATTTTTCAGGCACATTTTATATCTACTCGGGAGTCTCTATAATAACAATCCTATTCGTAGTGAAGTTTGTCCCAGAAACTAAAGGGAAAACATTGGAAGAAATCCAGGCGTGCATCAATTCACATAGATAGATGACACAACAAATCATCATCTGCATTACTTCTTCAAAACATGCCACAAAAATACTGGGGGGAAGATGTCGGATCTTTAGTTCCATGCCCACAACTTCCCCCACCTAACGCAACTAAAACTGTAGTGAAGTTGACGACATGAAATTTTAACTTTTCACTTCTTTTTTTCCCTTATTTATTATATATATGTGTGTATCGTTTCATGTGAGGTTAATTAGATCCCACTTTGCTTATATATAGTATTCATTTGTTGAATTCCAATTTTGAGCAGCAATCTAAAGTGAAAATTTTATTCAATTTCAGGATTTCTTTTAGAAATTTATTTACGTTTTTTAAAAAAATATATTGTAATAACCAATTTTAGCCCGGGCTTGTCATACACAACCTAGCCCAAATTAATCCTGAACCCTAACCCAATACCAGACCCAAATTAAAACAAGCCTGAATTGCAATCGGCCCAAAAGGCCCAAAATGATTAATTTCTTTCAGAGAGCTAGGGTTTCTAAAAACCCTAGCGCCGCAACCCACTAGCGGCTTTCACGTTGCCCACTTGCGCCGCAGCACCCACGCGCGCACCGCGCCCATTTATCTCTGTCGGCCACCGCCCTTTTGCTCCTCCATACCTGCAAAAGAGGACAAACAATGACAGCAAGCAAACCACAACAGCAAATGAACTTTGTATTTTTATTTTATTTCTTATTTGGCTATAAAAAGCCATTCGATTTGTAAGAAAGTGGGGGATTTGGATGGAATAAGAATAGAGAGATCCAAACAATTTTCAAATACAAACAGATTTTAAATACGGAAAAATAGAGATTTGCATCATCAAGAATAATACAAACAATAGGTGGTTGAAGGAGACGTGCTAAGGTCCTATATTTCTTTTTTTTTATTTTTTCCATTTCCGAAAATACGTATATAATCTATTTTCTTTATCTTCTTTTAGAAAACAGTTTATCTATAAATAATATCAAAAAAAGAAGGGGAAAATTTATGGCCGGCACGGTGGCGACGGTGATGGAGAACGGCGGTTCGATCGCTAGAAATCGCACCAGCCCCCTACCCCTGCAGAGAAAATAACAAGTGTTAAGGGATTTTTTTTTTAGAAAGCTGTTGAAAATGAAATTTTGGCTTAATTTGTCACTTATATACACATTACAAAACGGCATCGTTTTGGTCATTGACTTTAAACACCAAAACGACGTCGTTTGGCCTAAGATCCGCTTGCGCGACCTGACCCGATCAGAGGATCCGCGCGTTTTCGTTGATTGGGCTAATTTCCCTTTTGGTCCTTCCACAATTTTTACTTTTTTAAATTCAGTTTCTGTTATTCTCAAAATTGCCCCAATAGATTTTCTTCAGTTCCAATTTGGTCTTGCGCAAAACGCGGCGCATAGGGCCAGGGATAATTTCCCGAATGGCCCCCCATCTTTTCGCACGCGTCATTTTGGGCCCCTTGATTTGTTTTTTTTTTCTTTTTAATTTAGACTTGTAGTTTTATTTCTTTCTCAATTTAGTCATCTTTTATTATCCTTTTATTAATTTAACTAACTTTGTCATTATTATTATTATTATTATTATTATTATTATTATTATTATTATTATTATTATTATTATTATTATTATTATTATTATTATTTATTACTACTATTATATTTATTATCCTTATGATTATTACTTCTATTATTATTAACATAGTTTTGTTTTAAATTTTTTTTTTATTTTAATGTTATCTTTTTAACTTTGTTTTTATTATTGCATTTTTTATTATTATGTTTTGTTATTTCTCGTTTTGGTCATTTCATGTAGATCGACAGTTTTGAATTGCAACTCGACATTTTATTTTTTTAATTCGTGAAAAAGGGGTTTCAAAAGGGTAATATTCATGCGTTTGGAAATTCGAAGAAATTGTGCCCAATCGTGCTGGGTATGATTTTTGGTTTGACCAAATAAATGGATATCCTATCAAATTTTGCTCTTTTTTTTTTTAAATAAGGTGATATCCGTGAGTTTGGAAATTCGAAGAGATCGTGCCCAATCGTGCTGGGTGTGATTTTCTATTTGACCAAATAAACGAATATCCTTTCAAAATTCCAATGTATGTGCTTGGAGAATTTTGGGGATGATCTTGAATTCGAGGATCCGGATTGTCGTATCCAATCGTGCTGGATGTGAGACTCTATTCCTTCGAAATAAGGGAAGCTCAATATTCAATCAAGTTGTTCAAAAATTAAAAAAAAAACAAAATTTCAAAATCATTTCAAACTTTTCGACATTAGGACATTGATTAATCAATTAGGTACCAAGTTTGGACGTAGCGAGGGTGCTAATCCTTCCTCGCACGTAACCGACTCCCGAATCCATTTTCTGATTTTCGTAGACCAAAATCATTGTTTTAATAAATCAATTCGATTATTAAAATGATCACTTTTTGAGGTGACCCGATCACACCTCAACAAAAAAAGATTGGTGGCGATTCCCTGTTTTTTATTCATTTTCAAATCCCAAGTCGATTCCCGCCTTTTTCAAAAAGGATGGTTTCGACAGCTTGGCGACTCCACTGGGGAATTCGAGAGTCAGGCCGTAAAATTGATTATTCTTTGTCCTTTTGTCGAAAATTTGGAAAATTGTTTTGAAAAATCATGTTTCTTTTGATGCATCTATTGGTGCTATGATCGCAATAATGTTGAGTCTCATAGGATATCTCTGCATTCATATTTGCATGACCGTTGTGGTCACATCCTTTAAGTGGGAGCAAGAAGCTATGCCTTCGTGAGGTTTTCACCTCCGCATGGGCTAGGAGACTGCTTCCGGAATACATCCGTACCTATGGTTCCGTGAGGTTTTCACCTCCACGTGGCCATAGGGAAATGTATTCCCCTGAACTGAACTCGATCCGTATGAGCCTATAATGGGTGAGGATAGAGGAATCTGCTGGTTCGGGTACCCTTCCGTTAGAACCAAACCACATGTAGAGAGACCTAGGAGCCTATCCTAGATAGAGCCACGCCAAACCCCTAATGGTCACCTGGATAATTGTTCTGTGTTTGTTTATTTCCCTTGCACTAACGTGCTTTCTTTTCTATTTGTTCATTCCTCTTGTACTAATGTGTTTTCTTCTGTTTTGATTGCATTGCATTGCATCATCAAAGGGAAAAGGTGTTGATTATTAGTCGATTGCTAAATAGGGGAGTTTGTCATAAGGAAATAAATTTCTTGATAAAGTGGATTATAATACGGTTGCCCAAATATAGTCCAAGTAAACAACGAGAGAAGGCTGATAGTCCACAGAAGAATATAAGACTTTGCCCGACGATTTAAGCCAACAAGGATTATTCAAGAAGCTCATGAACATCACGGAGGATAAGTGAGTGAATTCGGTACGGCCTAAACCGAACAACGAGAGCTAGAAGAGGCATCTATGGAGAAAGTTCATGAGACATGACAATAACATCCAAATACGAAGAAAAAGATTGGCGTTTTCACTTGGACTATGAGGACAAAACCGTATATGCAATCCGTTTTATGTAAAGAGCTTTATTTTCTAGAAAAGTTCTTCTAATGGAATTGAATTCATAATCAACGCCTCTCTTTCTTTTTTTGCATTCATTCCATGCATTTGCATTGCATTTCCTGCACTCGCATCACATCATATGCATAGAGAGAGCCTAATAAGCTAAAATTATAACAGAGAGCGAAAAAAAAGGAAATCTGGAAGCTAAACACCCTTACGGAACGCGTGCTAAGTCAAAAAAATGGATCAAATATATGAGCAATTCCAAAAAGAAATACAAGAACAAGTGCAAGCACAAATACAGGAGCAGCTGGCCAAGATCCAGCAAGACATGATAGAGTCCCAGAGAAACATGATGTCTTAGATGACTCAAATGACCCAACTGTTGAATGGACTTATGGAGAAAGGAAAAGGCCCCATGGCTATTACTGGAGGAGAGAGTGAAGGTATTCCTTTAGGATCTACCCCGTCTCATGTGCCTTCACAACACGAAGAATATCCCCAGAGGCCGTCCGTCACAATTAGGCCTCAACAAGGGCAAGCTAATATCAGAGCTCCTGCGAACTTCCGAATGGGCTCAGGATCCAACCCAGGAGATGACCCTGTTAATCCTTTTGTCCCTGGTTTAGATATGATGGAGAAGAAAGGGATGAAAGCCGAATCCTCAAGGCAAATAGAAGATCGCTGCAAATGGTTGGAGGAGAAATTCAAGGCTCTGGAAAATACCAACCACCACCGCTTCATTAAAGCGAGTGACTTGAGTTTGGTCCCAGATCTGGTACTTCTTGATAATTTCAAGATGCCAGAGTTCAAAAAATATAATGGGACAAGTTGCCCTGAGGATCATATTACGATGTTCTGTCGGAGAATGACAGGTTACGTCAACAATGACCAGCTTTTAATCCACTGTTTCCAAGATAGCCTGATTGGATCTGCGACTAGGTGGTATAACCAGCTAAGTCGTGCCCAAATTGGTTCATGGGAGGACTTGGCCCAAGCTTTCATGAAACAATATAGCCACGTGACGGACGTGGCACCCGACAGATTCATGCTACTGAATATGGAAAAGAAATCGAGCGAGAGCTTTAAGCAGTATGCCCAACGATGGAGGGAGGTCGCGATGCAAGTCCAACCACCACTCTTAGAGAAAGAAAGGACCATGATCTTCATTAACACATTGAGGCCTCCAATTATCACCCATATGGTAGGAAGCACCACTAAAAGCTTCGCGGATATAGTCATGGCAGGGGAAATGATAGAAAATGCCATAAAAAGTGGAAAAATAGATACGGGGGAGAGTGGCAAAGATCAAGCTCGAGAAATATGGAAAATAGGGTGAACAACTTGAGCAAGCGTTCCAAGTCAGTCGCTGTAGGTCAACCAAGGGCTGCGCCCACTGGTCATCAGGGCTCATCAAGTCAAGAATCCAATGCAAAGAAACTCCAGTTTACACCAATTCCAATAACATATAGGGAGTTGTATCAAAGCCTGTTTAATACACATATGGTATCTCCTCACTACATGAAACCAATGCAACCCCCATACCTCAAATGGTACGATTTGAATGCTCAATGCAAGTATCATGCGGGAGTAACGGGTCATTCAACCTATAACTGCATTGCATTTAAGAAATTGGTGGAGAGGCTTATTAAAATAGGGGTTTTGAAGTTTGATAAGTCGACCGGAGCAGTAATTTGCAATAAATAAAGGAGGAGGCGAGAGTCTCAATTCCTTAAAGAAGTCATCAGAGGCCTAGAAATAGAGAAGGCAAAACGCCAATGACACATCCGAAGAGAAAACTGGGGCATAAAACTTTCCGAACCCTTACATACTTGGAAGTGTTTTGTACAATAGGACTGTGGAAGAGATCCCTGTATTTTTAGAACTAGTTCAGAGTAATGTCCAAAACACATTTGTTGCTTTAAGCCTAGAGGCAACAAGAGCCTTTTGTGAAATAGGTTTGTGTCCAAAATTGTTATTTCAATAAAATGCATCTTTATTTTCACTCATTACATCTCATGCTCTATATTGTAATACAAATAAACATCCTTAGAATCATTCATTCTTCGGATTTTCCACCTTCATACCTACAATAGGTACCCAGATATCAATGACATGAGCGACGCTGTTACTGGCTCTCTTTTTAACGAGATATGTGTTAGAGGGATCTAAGGACTTTGAAGATGACAAAAAAATTGCAACTTATTTCTTAATTTGTTAAGAATGGTAGAAGTCTCAGTGGACACTACGAGCTAACGAAGGAAGTGAAGATGGAAGCCTAACTCATTGCAATAATACGGCAATACATCATTGAGTTATTTCCAAGAATTCAAAGATGTTTCACATGATCATATTAAGACACACTCGAGAAAATCTTAAAAGAGGTCCATAAGGGTGGCTCTACAATAGCCATGCGAATCATGAGGTTTGGGTACTGTTGGTCCACCATGTAAGGGAATTACATCAGCTTTTCAAAAAAATAAAAAGAAAGAAACAGGAGAGGCTAAGGCGAAAACTAGCGAAGGGCGCTTTGAAACTAAAGAGGATTTGAGTTGAAAACCCGAAAAGGGCAGCTCAAATTTTGATCAAAAAAGGGGTATACAGTAGTCTCGCTACGCTTGAAACAATGAAGAGGTATGTTACGTCTTAGGGCATCGACAAAGTACTCCGGATCCCCTAAACACATATTGAGCTTAAATGGTCCTCAAGAAGTTTGAACAGAGAAGCTCAGGCTGCGATATCTAGGGCACCTAGTTTACCCATTTTGAGTCAGCTATCTTTGTCTTTTCAAAATACACTCTAAATAAACTTTCTTTTTCATTACATTTGCTAGCTTTGATTAACTCGTTTGTTTCGAGCTATGCTCCCAATAAATTTTCGTTTCGTCCATCATTATGATCTTTTTTTCAAGCATTTTGTTGAAATAATGATTACTAGACTAATAATACTTTCATGAAGGGAGTTTCGTATATTATTCTAAGAACCTCTAAACAATACAGGAGTCTGAAACAGGATTATTGTTTAGGATTCACCAAGCTTAAGGGTTGGAAACATTTGAGTCCAAATTAAGGTTATCTCTTCGGATTTTTGTCAAAAAATGGTGATTGAACAAAATGACAAGGTATTGCGTCAGTGATACAATCCTGACGAAAAATGGGCATTGTTAACCCAAGTGCAAAACCAGAATCATTCTCGAAAGAATGATATTCTGCATTCATGCGAGCATCGTGCATATACATCTGGTTGGGTACTCGAAGAGTGATCAATAGATGGAAGCTGATACAGATCTTGTACCTTTGAATAGCAACGGGATGGGTTGAAAAAGAAACAAATCCTACATTTCGGAGTCGCAGTGAGACAAATGAAAGGATTCAGATCCTATACCCCTAGGTCACAATGTGATGAACACTAAAGTCACAATGGGGCAAATCTGTTGAGCAAGATATTTGTTTCCCTGGGTTTTCTGTCATGAATACCAGCCGAACAAGATCGCAGCATAAGACATCAGCGATATAGCCCTGATAAACAATGAGAGATGACCACATTAAGCTGTTAAAAGGGGATCATTCTCATGGAATTCTACATTCATGCAAAACACATTTTGTTAGGAGCATTCGATTTATTCCGATTATTGCATCCTAATCATTGCATAAACATACTCATGACATTCTGTATCCATACAAATGTCATCCATAAGACATATCTATTTAGGGGCATTCGATTCATTCCGATCATTGCATCCTAACCTTCGTAAAAAGACCATTCTCATGACATTCTGCATTCATGCAAATGTCAGCCATAATACATTTAGTGAAGAACATTAGATTCATTCTGATAATTGCATCCTAGCCATTTAGCATAAACATAAACACAAAACTAATTTTACAGGACAGGTCCCTTAGAGAACGTTGTCGCAACATCAGTGAATTCGAATATCTTGCCTTCCAGAGTGGAGCAGATCGAAGACGGCGAATTGCATCTCCATAAAGCAACGGAGTAGAGCCATCAGTCCTATCTCCCTGACCAGTAGTGGAATAGGTCAAAAATTGTGGATCTTGTCATCCTAAGCAGTAGGGAACCAAGATCCAAAGGCAAATCTAGTCTCCCTAAGCAGTAGTGGAACATATTTAAGCCATCAGTCCTATCTCCCTGACCAGTTGTGGAGTAGGTCAAAAAATTGTAGATCTTGTCATCCTAAGCAGTAGGGAACCAAGATCGAATGGCAAATCTAGTCTCCCTAAGCAGTAGTGGAACAGATTTAAGCCATCAGTCCTATCTCCCTGACCAGTAGTGGAATAGGTCGAAAATTGCAGATCTTGTCATCCTAAGCAGTAGGGAACCAAGATTGAACGACAAATCTGGTCTCCCTAAGCAGTAGTGGAACATATTTAAGACACCAGCCTTATCTCCCTGACCAACAGTGGAATAGGTCGAAGATAGCAGATCTTGCCTTCCTAAGCGAAGCAGGTCGAAGATACTAATCTGGCAGTCCTGATGTTTTAGGAGCAGATTGAAGATAGCAAGTCTGGCAGTCCTGATGTTTTAGGAGCAGACTGAAGATAGCAAGTCTGGCAGTCCTGATGTTTTAGGAGCAGACTGAAGATAGCAAGTCTGACAGTCCTGATGTTTCAGGAGCAGATTGAAGATAGCAAACCTGGCATTCTCGAAGTTTTAGAGAAGCAGATCGAAGTCAATAATCGAATCCTAAGGCTGTAGTAAAGTGGGTCAAAGCGAAAAATCAACAGTGGATTGGGATGAGGCCATATGATGAATAAGAGCACTGAAGAATTAGGGCTTGGCCAAGACCGGGCAAAATTGGTTCTTCTATTGTCTTTGCTCTATTCTCGTTTCACGAAAATGAGCAAAGAGGGGCAGCTGTAATAACCAATTTTAGCCCGGGCTTGTCATACACAATCTAGCCCAAATTAATCCTGAACCCTAACCCAATACCAGACCCAAATTAAAACAAGCCTAAATTGCAATCGGCCCAAAAGGCCCAAAATGATTAACTTCTTTTAGAGAGCTAGGGTTTCTAAAAACCCTAGCGCCGCAACCCACTAGCGGCTTTCACGCTGCCCACTTGCGCCGCAGCACCCACCGCCCTTTTGCTCCTCCATACCTGCAAAAGAGGACAAACAATGACAGCAATCAAACCACAACAGCAAATGAACTTTGTATTTTTATTTTATTTCTTATTTGGCTATAAAAAGCCATTCGATTTGTAAGAAATGGGGGATTTGGATGGAATAAGAATAGAGAGATCCAAACAGTTTTCAAATACAAACAGATTTTAAATACGGAAAAATAGAGATTTGCATCATCAAGAATAATACAAACAATAGGTGGTTGAAGGAGACGTGCTAAGGTCCTATATTTCTTTTTTTTTTTTTATTTTTTCCATTTCCGAAAATACGTATATAATTTATTTTCTTTATTTTCTTTTAGAAAACAGTTTATCTATAAATAATATCAAAAAAAGAAGGGGAAAATTTATGGCCGGCACGGCGGCGACGGCGATGGAGAACGGCGGTTCGATTGCCAGAAATCGCACCAGCCCCCTACCCTTGCAGAGAAAATAACAAGTGTTAAGGGATTTTTTTTAGAAAGCTGTTGAAAATGAAATTTTGGCTTAATTTGTCACTTATATACACATTACAAAACGGCGTCGTTTTGGTCATTGCCTTTAAACACCAAAATGACGTCGTTTGGCCTAAGATCCGCTTGCGCGACCCAACCCGACCAGAGGATCCGCGCGTTTTCGTTGATTGGGCTAATTTTCTTTTTGGTCCTTCCGCAATTTTTACTTTTTTAAATTCAGTTTCTCTTATTCTCAAAATTGCCCCAATAGATTTTCTTCAGTTCCAATTTGGTCTTGCGCAAAACGCGTCGCATAAAGCCAGGGATAATTTCCTGAATGGCCCCCCATCTTTTCGCACGCGTCATTTTGGGCCCCTTGATTCGTTTTTTTTCCTTTTAATTTAGACTTGTAGTTTTATTTCTTTCTCAAATTAGTCATCTTTTATTATCCTTTTATTAATTTAACTAACTTTGTCATTATTATTATTATTATTATTATTATTATTATTATTATTATTATTATTTATTACTACTATTATATTTATTATCCTTATGATTATTACTTCTATTATTATTAACATAGTTTTGTTTTAAATTTTTTTTATTTTAATGTTATCTTTTTAACTTTGTTTTTATTATTGCATTTTTTATTATTATGTTTTGTTATTTCTCGTTTTGGTCATTTCATGTAGATCGACAGTTTTGAATCGCAACTCGACATTTTATTTTTTAATTCGTGAAAAAGGGGTTTCAAAAGGGTAATATTCATGCGTTTTGGAAATTCGAAGAAATTGTGCCCAATCGTGCTGGGTATGATTTTTGGTTTGACCAAATAAATGGATATCCTATCAAATTTTGCTCATATTTTTTTTAAATAAGGTGATATCCGTGAGTTTAGAAATTCGAAGAGATCGTGCCCAATCGTGCTGGGTGTGATTTTCTATTTGACCAAATAAACGAATATCCTTTCAAAATTTCAATGTATGTGCTTGGAGAATTTTGGGGATGATATTGAATTCGAGGATCCGGATTATCGTATCCAATCGTGCTGGATGTGAGACTCTATTCCTTCGAAATAAGGGAAGCTCAATATTCAATCAAGTTATTCAAAAAAAAAAAAAATTCAAAATCATTTCAAACTTTTCGACATTAGGACATTGATTAATCAATTAGGTACAAAGTTTGGGCGTAGCGAGGGTGCTAATCCTTCCTCGCACGTAACCGACTCCCGAATCCATTTTCTGATTTTCGTAGACCAAAATCATTGTTTTGATAAATCAATCCGATTATTAAAATGATCATTTTTTGAGGTGACCCGATCACACCTCAGCAAAAAAAGATTGGTGACGACTCCCTGTTTTTTATTCATTTTCAAACCCCAAGTCGATTCCCGCCTTTTTTAAAAAGGATTTGTTGGCTCACTGATTGTATAGCTTTACTTAGCTGAAGTTTTTATGATCTTATTCTTTGTTCTTTGACTGATTTTACACTTTTTGACGAGGCAGAAAAGTCAAATTAGGATATATGATGTGGACAAGGGCTGGAAAGTTCAGAAGAACATCCTGGCAAAAAGCTTGAAATGGACAATTACTGATACCTCTCTTTCACCGGATCAGCGTTTTCTTGTAAGTGTGTTATTGCCTGTTAGCTTAATCTTTTTAGTTACTGACATTCTTTGGTTATATTGCCCCACTTCCCTCTTTCTTTTGTTTCATCCCATTTAACTTAATTGCTTATATTGCAGGTGTATTCTAGTTTATCCCCTGTTGTTCACATTGTGAATGTCAGATCTGCTGCCTCAGAGTCGATTGCAAATATTACGGTATCTTCTACAAGTGTTACTAGTTTAAAGATCTATACGTTATTAGCATATCAACTAGTTTAAGTGTTATTGCAAACATACATGTCCACTTTTGCCAAATAAAATAAACACTGCTTTGTCATTAACAACTTGAAAGTACCATTCAGCTTCCAGAAATAGATTATGCAATTATTACACTAGATGGTCTGAGAGACAGACTTATTTAATCTGCTTCAGTTTCAAGAGCACCTTAAGGAGTAAAAAGAATATGGGGTTGAGAGGTAAAGTACGGTGAATTGCTATGACAGAATCAATTGGTTCTTTACCCCTTTTTTCCCCTAAAGGGCTAGTTGGAATTCATATTATCCATATTGAGTTATTTCCCTTGACTCTAGTTTAATACTATAGTTCTCTCATGCAGGAAATCCATGATGGGTTGGATTTTTCAGTTGATGATTACAATGATGATGATTATGACGCACTTGGAATCTTCTCTGTGAAATTTTCCACTGATGGAAAAGAGCTTGTTGCTGCAAGTAGTGATAATTCTATATATGTTTATGATCTCGAGTCAAAAAGGCCTAGCCTCCGAATCCCTGCTCACAAGGTATCACAATTACTTGTCATTTCTTGCATTGTTTAGTGTTCAAGGGCTGGGCATTCCAACTTCCACTGATTTTGGCTTGGAGATGTTTAGATATACTAAGTCCTATTCCCATTTCCTCTTGCAGTCTGATGTTAACACTGTGTGTTTTGCTGATGAAACTGGGCATCTCCTATTTTCTGGCAGCGATGATCATCTCTGTAAGGTGAATATTATACTAGAGTCTGCCATTGCAGATGAATGTATCCCTGCCAACTTTCTTTTTTATTAGCTTAGATATGCTGTGATTAGTGCCAGTCAAAATCAATATGGCTTTAGTCTCTTGCTAATCATCTTGTATGATAAAGACACTCCTTATCTATTGGCTTGAACAGGTGTGGGACAGGCGTTGCTTTGGCACTAGAGGAAAAGCAGCTGGAGTCTTGATAGGGCATTTAGAAGGGATTACATTCATTGATAGCCGTGGAGATGACCGTTATTTCATTTCGAACGGCAAAGATCAGACCACAAAACTCTGGGATATACGAAAGATGTCTTCCAATACCCCATAGTAAATTTAGATCAACTCCCTTTGCCACATAATGCAATTCTTGGCATTACTTCTTGAAGTTCAATAGTTTCCTCTTTGTCTTTATGATATATGGGTTATATCTGTGATGTTAATAAACCTTTTACTTAGAATTTTGCTTAAACTTATAATAGTTAAGGTTCGCCTTTCTTGTCCATGCCTCCTGTGTATCTTACCATTAATGTTAATTTCTTTGAACAGCACTCGAAGGCCAAGAGATACTGACTTTGACTACAGATGGATGGATTACCCAACTCATGCAAGAGCCTTGAAACATCCCCACGATCAGTCAGTAGCAACATACAGAGGCCACAATGTGTTGCGTACTTTGATTCGTTGTTACTTCTCTCCAGCATATAGGTAATCTCTTGTACGTTTGCCATGGTTTAATTGTGCACTTGTGCTCCATTAATAATGCTTGTCTATATTTTGAAAACATTGACAATGCTTGTACCTTCTCTGAAATCTTAGCTGGAATCTAGCTAGCTGAAAGCTTGTCCTTAGGCCACATGGTTTGATCTCTTTTCTGTCATTATTTTTGGGATTTAGGGTAATCTTACGAACCCCTAACTACAGATAATGGCTTTACTTTAAGTGCCTTGATGCATGTAGGGTACAGATAAGTTTGCCTAGCATATGTTTGGCCTAGGAGAGGCCTTACACGGCTAGTTTGTGCCGATTCCAGATAGCTGGAAACCAAAATGGCATCATATTTGCTGGCCTAATTGGGTAGTTACTTGAACTCCCCTTTTACCCTTTTCAAGTTTTGCAAATTCTGCTAGCTTTTATCAATACAACCTGTCCGTCATTCAACTCGGGGCTGGCTGAACTAGGCAGTCTAGTCATTAACTAGATGGTTCATGGCTTACATTTACCCTCAAGATTGTCCATTCGATTGGCCAGCATTACAATATTTTCTAACTTTGCAAACCATATTTTGCAGCACTGGTCAAAAGTACATTTACACTGGCTCTAGTGATGGTTCACTTTATATATATGATCTGGTAAGTGTTCAATTTTACAGTTTCTTTTCCATACCGATTTATGTAAGATGCTCCTTTTTCCTCTTCTCCCCCTTTCTCTCTCCCCTTAAAAAAGGTTGATAAGTTACGGATGATTGCTGATGCGGGAACATAAACCCGACATTTATATTTTATGCCAATGAAATAGCTGTTTGTCTAGAATTAGATCATCCTCGTCCAAACATTTATAACATGTCCCCAGGTATGCTATTCTTTGTAGGTGACGGGTGCCCAAGTAGCAAGTTGTCATGGTCACGAAAAACCGGTTAGGGATTGTAGTTGGCACCCATTATATCCAATGATCATCACCTCCTCCTGGGATGGTGTGATTGCGAGATGGGATTTCCGGGCAGCGAGGAAGAACCCTCAGAGACAGGAGGCAGAGAAAGAAGACCTAGCTTTTGAAGATTAGGGATTGTTTGACATACTTTGAGAGTTATTTGCATAGATGAAATCATATACAGGTTTTGCTTGTTTTGCTCAGCACTTCTAAAAAAACAAAATGTAGCCACTTTTATACATGGATTTAAATTAAGTTGTAGTGGGGAGAAGAATATAATGAATGGTATCATGCTATCATCTTACAACAATACTACCATTTGCAAATAGCTTTAAGTGTAGGTGGTACCGGTGGGGATTCATTTTTTTCGATATCAGTATATATTTATTTTTTATTTATTGATGTATTTAAATATTTTTCATATATATATATATATATATATATATATTTATTTATACTCCAGTTTTTAGTTTTTTGATAAATTGTATGCACATATATAGTTTAATCTTTAGTTTCTTAATAAATTATATATTATTTTGGTATATATAATATATCTCAATTATATCTATATAAATATATGTTTTAAAATTATTAATTAGGTTTAATAATTTATTTAATAACTATTAATTTTTTTTACATTAATCTCATTATAGTTTCTTATCATATTTGTTCTTTTTTTATACAAGGCCTAAATTATAGTTCCTCTCGAACCCAGGCCTCAAAATTAATAGGTGGTTATAGAAAAATTAAAACATTAAAACAAAAAAATTAATTTAAAGTTGGTTTAAAAAATAAAAAATAAATATTTATATTAAATATTTTTAAATAATTAATATAAATTATTTATTTAAAAGAAATCAAAATTTATATTTCACATATCACAATATTAACAATGGATTAGCACAATTTATTTTATCATGTTTATATTATAATTTAAGTTGAATATTTGTTAAATCAAAATAATAATAACTTGGCATTGTGGTAATAATAATAACAAAAAAATATGGATACTTTATATTTGGGTAAATTATATTTTTTTATAATTTAAGCTTTATATTTCATATGCAAATTTGAGTTTATATATTACATGTGTTTCATATATCATAATATTAATTACTTAATCAATTGCTTTTAATTATTTTTATTATAATTTAATTTTATATTTCTCATATATCATAATATTAATGAATTTAAATATAATTTAAATATATATATATATATATATTTTACTTTATAACATCATGTCTAAAGTAGACATTTTATTTGCACATAAGCACTTTTTAACAATAATGATTTCAACAATGATTTATGTAGTTAAAAATCATTAAATTTAAAAAAATTAAAAAAATTAAAAAATTAATTAAATGTTGATGTGTCATCTACATGGCAATCCACGTGTATGCCACATCAGCAAAGATAACAAACTTTAACTTTTCTATCCATTTTGGGATAATTTGACAAAAAATACAAGTTCAATGGCTAAAAGAGACGAAAAATTAAATGAAAGCCTAAATTGATTTTTTTGTAAAATTGAAGGACCAAAAAAGTCATTATGCCTATATAAAATCTATTAAACTAGAATAAATCTAGAAAAATACCCACATGTAATAGATTTAAACCTATAGTAACATGTTTTAGAATAAATCTAGGAAAATACCCACATGTAATAGATTTAAACCTATAGTATCATGTTTTCTAAAGCTTCAACTTTATCTTTTCAACTAAAGTCACAACTAAAGTCTCGATTTATTTTTATATAAATATTTTTATAAATATATTTTCTACATAATTTCTTTTACCTGCATCGTGCGTATGCCACAATCTAGTTATAATAAAGCCCCTGACTGAGTTTGATATTACGAGTCAACTAGACACCAATTTAGTTGAAAAATAACTAAAACTATAGATTTTTACAAAGTTTTATTATTATAAGGATATTTTAATCTTTATACATTTTTATATAAATAAATAAAAGGATACACATGATAAAGTTTGAGCTCGAAACATTATGCTTTTTAAACCTTCAACATTACCATTTCAATCAAATTTTCATTTGATTTTCATTTAAATTTTTAATAAATATACTTTAACATATTTTATTCATCAACATCGTGAGTGTACGATAATATAATATTATATACAAAATATTCTTTTATAAGATGTAAAAATTTGATGAATTAAATTAATGGTGGAATTATTTGTATTTATTTTATGTAAAAATAGACTTAAATGCAAAAAGAAAAACCCTTGTAAAATAGTTAAAAATCAAATAAACCCTCAATTGAAAAATACAATCAATTGAGCTATTAATCGAAAATTAGCAATCAATGGAGCCCATGAAATATAATTTTCCATCGAAGCCCCAAACCTGTTGTTAAGTGATTATGTGGTAGCTAATGTGAAAAAATATTCTTAATTGATTTTTTTAAATTATTTTATGGGGCTAGATTTTTAAAAAAAAATATAAAAAATTATTAGAATTATTAAAATGATAAAGTTTATTAAACATTTATACAATTTATAAAATGAATAGTAATTTTAATATTTTATAATATTTAATATTTTTTAAATAATTTACATAAAATTTTCCTATAAATTTTATAACACTTTAATAATTTTAAGAACCGGATAAATATCAAATTTATACGTAAACTTTATTCCAATATGCTATTTGATACATGAACTTTGATTTGATGCAATTATACACATGAGACTGAAATTATGGTTCATAGGTATAAATGAAACTTTGATTTTGATTTAACTGTACACATTTAAAGAAATTAATACATACATTTATTTTCATATTGGATTAATATAATAGTTTGTGCATGCAATATATCAATGAAAGTAGTGCTAGTTTGATAATGTTGTTAGTAATTTCTGAAAAATGAATTAAATCAAAATTTCGTGTATAAAATCGCACAAAATTAAAGTTCATGTATGATATTACACATTGGATCAAAGTTTATGTGTAATTTTGATATTTATCCTAACTTTGTAATAAAAAATTTATTACTCTTTTTTTTGTTTTTCCTTACACACTACGTAGATTATACTTCGGTTCATCCTTATCAATTCCCCTCGCATCATCACTCATTAATCAAAACCATTACTCATTGCTCATCTTAAACTACCAAACACTAAACTCTTTATTGCTCAAACTCCTCACATGGCATCTCATACAAGCTCAATCATTATTACACTTCAAGTTCCCCTATTTCAAGCTCCAGTATAACCACATTTATTATCAAAACCTTCAAAATAATAAAAAATTTCTATAATTTTTTATAATGTTTTTAACTTTTTAAATAATTTTTATAATCGTATATGTTTATATAAATTTTTATAGTTTTTTATAATTTTTAATACATTTTATTTCATTTCTAGAATTTCTATAATATTTTTAAAAATTATTTTATATTTTTATAACATATAAATATGTTATAATATTTAATCATATTTATAATTTTTCTACCATTTCTACCATTTTTATATATTTTTATAATATCTTCATACTTTTTTCAAATATTTAATAATATTTTATAAAATAAACTATACAACTATATATAGAAGGAATGCCTTGAGGGGTTCTAGAATGGAAACCTATGCATTTTCTTTTACATGAGAATATAATGGGTAAATTTCAATTCTAATATCTCTACTTTTTTAGATTATAAAAATGTGTTAGGGATCAATTCATATAAACAACAAAAAAGAAGGAATAGAGAAGATTTGGCACAAATATTTACGTGGACAAATTCCTCCGATGAAGAGGATAAAAAATCACGAGCAAAGGAAACTTTACTAAATGAGCAAATAAACAAAGAGTACAAGATAGAGATAATAAAAAACAAACCCTAACCCCAAAAATACAAAGTTCTCTAGCTAAAACACAAAATTCCCTTAAAGCTCTCTCAAAGCCTTTTATTAATCTTCTCTCTTAATCTTAATGTTCTGAAGATGAAGATGTTATTCTAGGCTTACTAAAGCCCCTTTTTATAGGCTAAGGTTTAGAGTTCTAATTAGACAAAAACATCTATTGAGAAATCATAGTTTAACTGAGAAAAGTAAGCAGAGTTTAACTAAGAGAAAAAAAAACCCATTTATGTGGGAACACGTCGTGTCATTGCGACGTTGTATGTTTCCTTGTTGGAACATTGCCGTTGTACCTTCGTGACGTCCCGTCCTTCCTCGTCAGGATGTTGTCCATTGTCGTGACATCCTGTATCGCATCATTCCAACGTTGACTCTGCTTTGAATCTGGTTTGACCAAAAAATACGAAACACACTTCACAAATCTCCATCTTGACTCGTATTTTAGCATGCCTCCTTTGTCGAGCCCCGTCATGGGCTTAACTCGATCTTTGCAAGATACTAACCAAGTCTAAATGGTGCTTGAACTTAGAAACTAAAAGACCCTTATTCAAAACAGTCATACCTTTTGGACCAAGTTGGCTCCAACTCCGTAATAGATGAGGAAATTGTTGCAACACCAGTCATTGTTGAACCCTACAGAGTATATAGACTACCAGTTTTCTAACTTTTCATCAAAACAAGAGCTCCATAAGATACCTTAGTGCCGCTTGACTCAATGGTGATTCTACAATTGTTTGAGTCTAACTTACCTAGGGAGATGATGTTTTTCTTTAAATCAGGCACATGTTTGAAACCTAATGGTGTCTTGAAAATCCCGTCGTGCATCCTAATTTGAACGGTACCAATACTAATTATCTTACAATGTGAATTATTCCCCATGATCACAACTCCACCTTCAACTAATATGTGGAGAACCAGTCCTTGTTGGGACATATATGGTAAGAATACATTGAATCCAGGATCCACTTGGACGTAAGCTTAGACCTTTTGGTCTTAGACACCAGCAACCAATCAACACCCCTGTCCTAACTAGCATCAACTACTGCTATTTTGTTTCTCTCAGCAGCCTTCTTGTTCTTATTTTGCAACTTATAACACTTTGCCTTAATGTGACCTAACTTCTTGCAATAGCCACATGTCTTGTCTCGATTCCTCGAATTCGAACCAATCCTGTCTCTCACAACCAAAACTGAAGTTCGTCCATATGACTTAATATTCGAACCTAGCTCATTGTCAAGTTTGTCTTTGCTCAACAAGTTTCCCTTCATGTCATCGAACGAGAATTTATCTCTACCACAAATTAGGGTCTCCCTAAAAGACTTATTTAAAGGGGGCAAAAAGAACAATAATAGCATAACCTGATCTTCACCATCTATATTAGCTTAGACATTCTTCAGATCATTTAAGAGAGACACAAAATCACTGATATGAGCCCTAATGGATGTAAATTCGGCCATACAAAAATAGATGTTGTTTTAACACTAATCGACTAGCTAGAGACTTTGTCATGTAAAGGGTTTCTAACTTTCTCCATAAGGCAGAGCACCTCCTACAACACATTGTTTATGAGGCAAAATTGAATTGAAAATAGAGCCTTCTCATCAAGCTCATCCCATTTCAATTGATCTGAATCCGTGGGCTTTTACCTTGTAATAACCTTCTTCAAGCCGCTCTGAATCAGTATTACAGTCATCTGAACTTTCCATAAACTAAAATTTGTGATCCAATCGAACTTCTCGATATCGAATCTCATTGTCTCCATCTATAAATGGGTTAATTTTTGAATCTTAACCAAGCTCTGATACCATTTTGTTGGGGATCGATCCATATAAACAACGAGAAAGAAGGAATAGAGAAAATTGGGCACGAATATTTACGTGAAAAAACTCCTTCGACAAAAAGGATAAAAATGGGCAAAGGAAACTTCACTAAATGAGCAATAAACTAAGAGTACAAGATGGGGATAATAAAAAATAAACCCTAAACCCTGAAAATACAAAGCTCTCTAGCTAAAACACAAAATTCTCTTAAAGCTCTCTCAAAACCTTTTCTTAATCTTCTCTTTTAATCTTAATATTATAAAGATGAAGATATTATTCTAAAGTTAATAAAGCCCTTTTTATAGGCTAAGGTTTAGAGTTCTAATTAGACTAAAACATCTCTTGAGAAATCAGAGTTTAACTGGGAAAAGTAAGTAGAGTTTAACGAAGAAAAGAAACTCATTTATGTCGGGAACACATTGCGTCATTGCGATGTCGTATGTCTCCTTGTCGGGACATTACCGTTATGCCGTTGTGACGTCCCGTCCTTCCTCTTCGGGACGTTGTCCATCGTCGTGACGTCTTGTGCCACGTCGTCACAATGTCAACTCTACTTTGACTTTAGTTTGACAAAAAAATGTGAGATACACTCTAGAAAATGGTTAAATTTTAATTTGATCCCTACATTTCGCTCAAATTTGAGATTTAATCTATATAATTTAATTTTGACATGATTTGATACATCAACTTTTATAATAACATTAGTTAGTCTAAATACTTTGTTCTAATTAAAATGATGATGTGGATTTTTAAGAATTGTTAGCCTCGTTAAAATTATTTATTAAATTCAGGTTCCTTACAATGTTATTTTTTGGTTACATAGATATCGTGGTTGTTTTATTTTTTTTTTTCAAAATGTCACACCAACACAAAATAATTTTAGCAGTATTAACAAATGAACCTAAATTTTTAAATTCGAAAAGTGGAGGGACGGAATTCCTGAAAATAAAAGTATGGAGATTGAACTCCAAATATACAAAAGCTACAATAACTTTGAGCAAATTGTAACCTTTAAAATTTTACATTATAACTAGCTTCTAATGTTAAATGTGTTGTATGTGATTTTAGACGTTTAATATTTAATTAATTTTTAAACATTTTATTTTTAATTGCAACAATTAATGTAAAGTAATATTTATTAATTGAATTATTAAATATAATAAAAAAATATTAACTTATCAATTCAAGTATTATAATAGAAAATTTTCAAATAATACTTAAAGTACTTTTAAGATATTCAACATACAATATAGTTTTACTTTATGTAATTAATGCAAAGTAATATTATCCAAAATAATAATTAATTAACATAATTAAATCTAATATTATTTAAGTGATAATTAAGATGCTTAGAATCATATTCAAGTAAACTTTTTAAATTAAAATCAGCACAACTTTTGTTTACGTAAAATAAATTAACTAATAATTGTAAATTATAATTATCACCATTTTTCCTATATTTTATACTTAGAGTTAGTAATAAATTTATTTTAAAATTAACATAAATTTTTTAAATTAATAATTGTAATTTAATTCTAGTTATTTTTAAATATGTAATGGGTGTCGAAACCCCCAAATATAAATTTCTACGACAAAATAACAGTAAATGACAATATATAGTAATAGGGTTGAATCCATAGGGACTAGATATCTAATTTCGCCTTTTTCCGTGAACAGAATAGTTGTCGTAATCACAATTGTGCCCATGACCTGTGCATAGAAATGCTGAAAATAAAAATTAAAATGGGGGATTTAAATTGATTAAGATAAAAAAAATAAGGAAATACGAAAAATAAAATAAAATAAAATAAAAATAGATTCGAAAATGCAAAAATAAATTTAAGAAAATAAAATAAATGGATAATTAAAATATTTTTTTTAAGCTTAGGCTTAGCCTCTGTGTACTCCAATCTTGAATCGATCCTTGAAATAGATTTTCCCTTCCAAGCGATAAGCTAGTTATAACAATTGAGGATCCTTCAAACCGCCAACTCTTCCTCTCGTAGTCTATCCCGGTATCACCTACAAATCAACCCTTGTCGAATTTCCAACCATGTGGCACGTACCCATAATTTAAGACTTCAACAGCCTTGTGATCTAAAAAGCCCAATTTGAATTAACGGCCTCAACCATGTGCGTCGTTTAAATCCGATCACTATCTCCTTTGACGGAATTGAACTAGCTTTTTCCAACTGAACACGCCAATTTGTTCGCGGGATTTTGAATACAGCACCGCTGACTCAACTTCCCAACTGTACGCCAAACGATTCCAACCCAACGCACACTTTTTGAATTGAAATCGAATTAACTTTGAGGGACTAATTTTGCTATCCCATATACCAGAGAGATAGCGAATATCGAATTGCAAAGTATTTAGTGTGAGTTCATATCTCATGATTACTTTGTCGACGTGATAATCGGGCTAATAGCCAAAAAATAGTTTACTTAATCATGGAAAGAATCATGCTTGAAAGTAAATGGTTCAAGTAGAATTGTGAAATGTAGAAAGGGAAAGGGCCTTAGAAGGTAGTTAAACCAAAAAATTGAAAGTAAAAGAAAAAGAATTGAAACTGGCATAATGAAAAGTGACGCAGGTAATGAAAAGGAAAAAAAAAAAGAAAAGAAATTATTAAAGCCTACAACCAAAGGTAAAGTGTGTGTTCAATTGGCTATAGCCACTAAGTATTTATACACACTTTTAGTGCTAAAATTTAGCTAGATTTTTCCTAAATATTATCACTAAATAATTCAAAATTTAAAAATCAAAATTAAACTAGAGATTAAATTTAAAATAATTACAGAGTTGTAACAATATAAAAAATCCTTCAATCTTTATCCAGACACTTTTTTAAAAAAAAATCTTCAACTCTTCAATCTTAATCCAATCATCTTTGAATCTTCAATCTTTGAATCTTCAATCTTTGAATCTTCAATCTTTCAGTCAAGCCATCCTCTTTGCTTTTTGTTCCAATTTAGCCCATATTTTTAAGAGTTTGAATTCAGCACACCAACTTATTCTTGATAAGAAAAATCCAAATTTAATAGCATTTTATTTGAAAATTAGCCAAAAATAAATATATTAAAAATACAAATTTATCTTGCTATCAAATTCCCCCTACTTAGCTGATGCTTGTCCTCAAGCATGATATCCTCTAAAAATAATTCATCAATCCTTTTCAAAATCAAAACCCTCTTTCCTAGTCAAGCGTACTGCAAATAACTAGGTGAATAAAAAATAAACAATTACTAACCTCAATCAATAAGCATTTTATAAAATCTCGAACAGTATGTCAAATTCAACTATTTCACTAAATTTAGGCTTAATCAAACATGCGAAACGATCATACCCAATATATACTTTTATTTATTTATTTTTTCAAAAGTAGCCAAGTCTTTTGACGCGAAGTGAGATGACAACCCAAGCATCTCACCCCGGTTACTCAAACCGACACATTCTCTTTATTTAATTTTTTTTATTTTTAACAAATTCAAGACATGATCAAACCTTTTGACGCTAAACAAGATGACAACCCCAGCACCTCATCCCAGTTACTCAATTTCACATGTCCCTAATCAATTTATTTCTCCTTTCTCAATGCAGCTCGGTTAGCAGAGTGTTACAAGCTTCAACTCGTCACCAAACCTTTTGATGCAAAGCGAGATGACAACCTAAGACCTCATTCCGGTTACTCAACTTGGTCACATTTCTAAATCTTCACTCTTAACCAAGCTATTAGCCAATTTATTTATTTATTTAAACTAGTACTTTCCTTAGACAAGTTCAAAAAAATCAACAATTTTAATCAAATATTGACTAAGGCATAATATTTTCAATTCTACAAAATATTCATTGATCAAGCAAGCAATAGTTATTCACGATTCACCCACTTATTTAAGTAAACTAAACATAAGATTTAGAGGTTTATCTCCAAAATGAATTAAAAAAAATATATTCTTAGCAAAATACATGCAAAGAAAAAAGTATGGCATGATCCTATGAACCTCTTACTTAACCCACATTGCCCCCAATGTGAAAAAAAATAACAAGAGTGGAGAAAAGTATACTCCCCATGTATATTTAATCAGCTGGAGGACGGTAGAAGTGACCACTTTGCAAAACAATAAAGGTGCTTGAGATGTTGTCTTCCATTATTTTGAGGCGAGCTTCAATGCAATAAAGTTGTTCGTCTACAGCTGAAGGTGGTTGCTCCTAGAAAACAACATGCAAACGGATTAAAATAATATTTTATTTAATTTTCAAACTAAACTAGAATTCAAAATTAAATTAAATAAATAAAAATGTGGGTTGGCTCCCATTAAGCGCTTTTGTTTAACATTGTTAGCTCGAGAACCTGGAAAATTTAATTGTTCGGCTCCTCGAAAATTAATTCCTCTACCACATGTACTTGAAAATTCTCATAAAAGGGTTTTAACTTTTGTCCATTGACTTTCAAATATTTCCCGGGCTTATCGTTTTTAATTTCGACTGCACCATGAGGAAATAGTTTAGTAACAACAAAAGGACCAAGCCATGTGGTTTGAAGCTTACCTGCAAAAATCCTCAGTGCTGGGTTGTAAAGTAACTCTTTTTGACTTATTAAAAATTGTTTGTGAGATATTCTTTGGTCATGAAATGCCTTGGTTTTGTCTTTATAAATTTGGGCGTTTTCATATGCGTCACGTCGGATCTCTTCAAGCTTTTGAATATCTAATTTTCAATAAGTACCTGTAGCATCTAACTCCATGTTGCATCTTTTTACTGCCCAAAATACCTTATGTTCTAACTCTATTGAAAGGTGACACGATTTACCGAATATGAGTCAGTAAGGGGACATTCCTATGGGTCCCTTGTAAGCAGTATGGTATGCCCACAATGCATCTTTTAAACATAAGCTCCAGTCTTCTTATTTGGTTTCACGGTCTTTTCCAGAATCGACTTTATTTCACGATTCCAAACTTCCGCTAAACCGTTTGTTTGTGGATGATAAGCCATGGCCACATTGTGTCACCCCATACTTTTTCATTAGAGTATCAATTACCTTGTTGCAGAGATGAGTTCCTCGATCGCTGATTAATGCTCTCGGTGTGCCAAACCTGAAAAAAATAGAGTTTGTTAGAAAATCTACTACAGTTTTAGCATCGGCATCTCGGGTAGCTTTAGCTTCTACCCATTTAGATACGTAATCTACAGTGAGAATAATGTAAACATTATAAAATGATGAAACAAATGGTCTTATGAAAACGATGCCCCACACATAAAAAATTTTGCATACATGTATAGGTGTTAGGGGTATCTCATTTTTCTAGCTTAAATTCCCCACTTTTTGACATCTCTCGCAAGTTTTGCAAAACAAATAAGCGTCACGATATATGTATGGCCAAAATAATCTATACTCAAGTACCTTATGTGCGGTGCGTTTAGGACCAAAATGCCCTCCACAAGCATAAGAATGACAAAAAGAAAGGATAGGTTGTACCTCAGTTTCTGCGACACATTGTCGCATTACCTGATCAGAGCAGTGTTTCTATAGGAATGGATCGTCCAAAATATAATATCATGAGTCTCTTTTGAGCTTGTCCTTTTCAGAACGTGATAAGTTGAAAGAAACAATACCTGTAGTGAGGTAATTTACCATATCTGCAAACTATGGGTAAACTGTCTAAGCTGACAGAAGACTTTCATCCGGGAAGTCATCTTTAAGAGGTGTATCGTCTTTTGAAAAGGGAATTCGACTCAAATGATCAGCTACTAAGTTCTTACTTCCTTTTTTCCCTTAATCTCGAGGTTGAATTCTTGTAAGAGAAGAATCCATCGAATTAGCCTAGGTTTTGCCTTTTTTTTTTTTTCTAATCAAATATTTCAACGCTGCATGGTTAGAAAAAAACAATAACTTTAGTGCCTAATAAATAAGATCTAAATTTTTCCAAAGCAAAAAAAAAAAAAAAGAAAAAAAGCTAATAATTCTTTTTCAGTAGTTGAGTAATTACTCTGGGCGGCATCTAGTGTTTTAGAGGCGTAGGATATGATATGAGGTTCCTTCCCAATTCTTTGCCCAAGGACAGCTTCTACACTTTGGTCGTTTGCATCGCACATGAGCTCAAAAGAGTAATCCCAATTTGGCGGATGTACTATAGGAGCTAAAAAAAGTTTTTGTTTAAGAGTGTCGAACGCATCTTTGAACGCTTGATCAAATTCGAACTATTTATCTTTTTGCAAGAGATTGCAGAGCGGTCGCAAAATATTAGAAAAGTCCATAATAAAGTGCCTGTAAAAACCTTCATAACCAAAAAAAGAACGAATTTCCCTCACAGTTGTAGGGTATGGAAGTGAGTTGATGACATCAGTTTTAGCCTTATCAACTGTGATCCCTTCAACGCAAACAATATGCCCTAAAATCAATCCTTTATCTACCATAAAATGACATTTTTCATAATTAAGAATTAGATTAAATTCTAGGCATCTCTCTAAAATTTTAACGAGGTTTGACAAACATTCATTGAAAGAATTACCATAAACTATAAAATCGTCCATAAATACCTCAATTATTTTTTTGACATAGTCGAAAAATATACTTACCATACATATCTAGAATGTGGCTGGTGCACTGTAAAGTCCAAACAACATCCATCTGTAGGCGAACATGCCAAAGGGACATGTAAACATTGTTTTATCTTGGTCCTCTGGTGCCACTGGAATTTGGAAAAAAAACTTGAATAACCATCAAGACAACAGTAGTGAGTTTTTCCTGCTAAACGTTCTAACATTTAATCAATAAAAGGAAGTGGAAAGTGGTCTTTTCGAGTTAAAGAGTTCAACTTCCTATAATCTATACAGGTTCTCCACCCGTTTTAGACTCGAGTGGGAACTAAATCTCCTATTG
Organism: Gossypium australe; assembly: GCA_005393395.2. Taxonomy (NCBI): domain Eukaryota; kingdom Viridiplantae; phylum Streptophyta; class Magnoliopsida; order Malvales; family Malvaceae; genus Gossypium; species Gossypium australe. Next base: position 110,360,130 of record CM016623.1, read on the forward strand.
CATTTTTTATTATAGTTATACTAGTTTTCTTGGGTACCACATGAATTGGGTTGACCCAATTACTATCAGAAATTGGATAGATCATCCCGACGTCTAATAGCTTTTGAATTTCCTTTTTGACAACCTCCATCATTGGTGGATTAAGGCGCCTTTGAGCTTCTCTTTTTTATGTCGGTGTTCTATGTATACAAGTCGAGGGACTTAACCCTTTTATGTCGGCAATCATCCATCCGATAGCCTATTTGTAGTCTCTTAAGACTTGAATTAAATTCTCCTATTCTAATCCCGAAAGTTTACTGGAAACCATTACCGGTAAAGTGTTTCTATTACCTATATAGGCATACTTCAAGTGTTCCGGCAATGGTTTAAGCTCTATTTCTGGGGCTACAAAATAGAAAGCAACAGTTTAGTTTTAGAAGGAGAAAGTTTAAAGTACTTACCTTGGCTTCTAGGAAATTGAGGAGTCTCCAATAGAACAACAGTTTCCCGAATTGATTCTCTGAACATCATTATCTCCTCCAATTTATCCATCGTATTGAGGTCTAAACTCTTCGAAAGTATAGTTTGTAATTCATCCCCTTTATGATACTCAAAATGAAATTTCGTTAGTGGTTCAATAATATCAACACTAGAAATATTTGACATTGTGTTTGATTGACCCATCGCATCAAAAACATTAAATTTTACCACCTCACCGTCGAATTCCATAGTGAGGGTCCACTTCGAACATCAATCTTTGTATGTGCGGTACTTAGGAATGGTCTCCTGAGTAGAATATCAGAAGCATTTCTTGAGTGGTCATCCTCTATATTGATGATGTAAAAGTTTGTAGGAAAGATTAGTTCATTTACCTTTACGAGGACATCTTCCAGCACCCCTTTTAGATATACGCATGACCTTTCTGCCAATTGAATAATCGCCCTATTTCTTTCAAAGGAGCCGTGTTTAGCAATTTAAAAATAGATAAAGGTATTACATTAATAGATGTTCCCAAATCACACATGGCTTTCTGTATGCCAATATTACCTATTTTGCAATATATAGAAAACATACCTTGGTCCTTACACTTAGGCGGGATTTTCTTTTGTAGCACTATAAAAACATTTTCTCCCATATTCACCCATTCATTTCCTTAGAGTTTCTTTTTGCCGATGCACAATTCTTTCAAAAATTTTGCATAACGTGTAACCTGTTTAATTGCATCAAGTAAAGGAATATTAATTTCTACCTTCCGAAATGTCTCAAGGATTTCTTTTTCCTTTTGTTCCTTTTTAACTTGGGCGAGTCTTCTAGGGTATGGGGGAGGTACAACAAATGGTTTATGAGGTGTCGGCTCAGTGGGAACTGCTAGTTCGGCTTCCTGTTCAATGTCGTGGTCACGACTTGTGCCAGGCACTAGTTCTGACTCTGTTCCATCTTTTACGGTCATAGTACTTGCATTTTGACGTGGGTTCAGCTCAATTTGATATGCCAATTTTCCTTGGTTCTCCAAACGACTAATTGTAAGTACTAACTTACTTATTTGCTGATCAATTTCTTGGAAGTGCGCCTCAAACTCTTGTTGAAACTTTTCGGTGCTAATGGCCAACCTCTCTACTATGGTTTCAAGAGATGACTTTGGATGTTGATACTGTTGAGGCGGATGTGGTCTTGGTTGATATGGTTGATTATATTGAGGATTCAATCCATAGCTCAGGTTTGGGTGATCCCTCCACCCTGCATTGTACGTGTTTGAATATAGATTGTAACACCTTTAAGGTGGCCTTAGGAAGTTCCCAACGTCATCTATTTGTGTAGTTGTGTCTTCAAGTAAAATCGGGTATGAGTCGGTAAGATGATCAGGTTTAGCACAAAACTCACACAACCGAGTTGGGTTCACCTATCCTGCAAGCATATTTTTAACCACATTAGTAAGTTCATCAATCTTATTTACTATAGAAGAGTACTTAGCTCATGAACCCTTCTCATAGGTTCCATAAGTGGTCGATACTGTTGAGAATTTACAGCCATAGTCGAAATTAATTCCCTAGCTCTTTGGGGAGTTATGTTCACAAGAGCTCCTCCACTAGCAGCATCAGTCATCTTCATTTTCATTGGGAGTAACCCCTCATAGAAATATTGTAAGAGTGACTGTTCAGACAAGCCATGTTGTGGGCAAGTTGTGCACAACTTCTTGTATTGCTCCCAATATTCATAGAGTGATTTTGCTTCTTTTTGCTGTATTCCAACTATACTCCTCCTTAATTCAGCTACTCGAGCTGCTGGGAAAAACTTGTCAAGAAACAATCAAGACATATCAGTCCAAGTAGTAACAGATCTCGGAGGTAAATAAAACAACCATTCTCTAGTAGAGTCGGCTAATGAAAAAGGAAAAGCTCATAGTTTTATTTGATCCTCAGTTACTCCTTCTAGTTTCATGCTCAGACAAACCATGTGGAACTCTTTCAGATGAGTATGAGGGTTCTCATTTTTCAAACCGTGAAAAGTGGGCAATAAATATATCAATCCCGACTTTAACTCAAACGGTGTTTTACCCGCCGAATAAGTTAGACATAGCTATTGTTCATCTAGTGCAGCTGCAAGTTGGCGTATAGTTTGATCTGCCATGTTTGGATCTTCGAATGAGTAAATATCTTCGGTGTAAGATCCTTCTTCAAAGTTAGGCTGTGGTTGTTTACCGCGTCGAATAGCTTCTCTTCGAAGTGTTCGAGCCAACTTTTCTATTTCCGGTTCAAATGCTAAAGTCTCCGATTATAACGTGGTCATAAAGAAAACAAACAAAAATTAGAAATTTTCACCAATCCCCAACAATGGCGTCAAAGTTTGATGGGCATCGAAACCACCAAATATAAATTCCTACGACAAAATAACAGTAAATGACAGTATAGAGTAGTAGGTCGAATCCACAAGAACTGGCTATCTAATTTCGCCTTTTTTCGTGACCAGAATCGCTATCGCAGTCATAGTCGTGCCCACGACCTGTGCATAGAAATGCTGGAAATAAAAATAAAAATAGGGGTTTAATTGATTAAGATAATAAAATAAGGAAATACAAAAAAAAAATAAAAACATATTCAAAAATGCAAAAATAAATTTAAGAAAATAAAATAAATGGATAAATAAAATAAGCTTAACCTTAGCCTCAGTGTACTCCAATCTTGGATCAATTATTGAAACATATTTTTCCTTCCAAGTGATAAGCTGGTTATAGTAATTGAGGATCCCTCAAACCGCCAACTCTTCCTCTCGTAGTCGATCCCGGTATCACCTGCAAATCGACCCTTGTCGAATTTCCAACCACGTGGCACGTACCCGTAATTTAAGACTTCAACAACCTTGTGATGTGAAAAGCCCAACTCGAATTAACAGCCTCAACCGTGTGGGTCGTTTAAATCTGATCACTATCTCCTTTGACGGAATCCAACTAGTTTTTTTCCAATTGAACAATCCAATTTGTTCACGGGATTTTAAATACAACACCGCCGACTCACCTTCCCAATTGTACGCCAAACGATTCCAACCCATCTCACACTTTTTGAATTGAAATCGAATCAACTTTGAGGTACGAATTTGTACTATCCCATATACAGGAGAGATAGCGAATACCGAATTGCAAAGTATTTAGTGTGGGTTCATATCTCATGATTATTTTGTCGAAGTGATAACCGGGCTAAGGCTAAAAAAGGGTTTAGTTAATCAGGAAAGAATCATACTTGAAAGTAAATGGTTCAAGTGGAATTGTGGAAAGTGGAAAGGGAAAGGGAAAGGGCCTTGGAAGGTAATTAAACCAAAAAGTTGAAAGTAAAAGAAAAAGAATTGAAACTGGCAGAATGAAAAGTGACGCAGGTAATGAAAAGGAAAAAAGGAATTTATTAAAGCCTAAAGCCAAAGATAAAGTGTGTGTTCAATTGGCTGTAGCCACTAGGTATTTATACACACTTTTAGTGCCAAAATTTAGCTAGATTTTTACTAAATATTATCACTAAATAATTCAAAATTTAAAAATCAAATCTAAACTAGAGATTACATTTAAACTAATTACAGAGTTGTAAGAATATAAAAAATCATTCAATCTTTTATCCAACCACTTTTTTTTTAAAAAAAAATCTTCAACCCTTCAATCTTTATCCAGTCATCTTTGAATCTTCAGTCTTTCAATCAAGCCATCCTCTTAGCTTTTTGTTCCAATTTAGCCCATTTTTGTAAGAGTTTAAATTCAGCACACCAACTTCATTCCTGATAAGAAAAATCCAAATTTAATAGCATTTTATTTGATAATTAGACAAAATAAATATATGAAAAATACGAATTTATCTTGCTACCAATATGTAATTATCACAAGTGTAATTAAATTATAATTATTTTTAAATGTATAATTATTCCAACTTCTATTTAATTTCAACTTTTTAATTTATAATTGTAAATTAAATATTGTAGTTATTTTTAAATGTCAATCTAGTAATATGAAGGAAAATAAAATTTATTCTTTTTCAAAAGTTTTTTTTTTCAAACTTGGTCTTTTATATATATTATATAGATAATTTAGTCAAGAAGTAAATAATTAACCTAATGGGAAGCATGGGTGAAAGGTATACTAGTTTTAAATAATTTCTTTTATAGTTTTTCTATATTTTTTATAATTTTCTAAATGGGATAATATAATTTTTTGCTATTGAACTTGGCAACTAGACTTAGGGGTGTTCAATCGGTTAACTGACCCAAATTACCATTAACTGAATTAACCGACCATTTTAAACCCTTAACAGTTAACCAAACCGAAATCTTTTAAAAAAAATTAACCAAACTGAACTTTTTCGGTTAATCCGGCCGGTTAACCAAATTAACCGAAATTTATATTTTTTTATTTTTGGTTAAAAAAAGTATAAAACATATAAAAAATTAACCGATTTAACCGACTGATTAATTTATATTTCCAAAAAATTAATCGAACAGACTGAATACTTATATATTATAATATTATTTATTAAATTCGGTTAATTCGGTTAGCCGACCAATTTCGAACCGAATTAACCGTTAACCAAACTTCCAAAAAATTATTAACCGACTCTGACTGAATTAATTCAGTTAACCGACCGATTAATTGAATTCGGTCAGTTGACCGAATTAATTCGGTTTTACCGGAAATTTGCACACCCCTAACTAGACTCACTTTAGTACTTGTATTTTTTTCTCCACTTTGGTACTTGAACTTGACAGATATTTTATCAGAGGCGAATTCAAGGGGGTTGCAAGGCCTCGACCCTCTAAATTTTGTAAAATTTCTTTTATAGGATTTATAATTTTTAATGATAAAATTAGTAACATTTTTAGTCTATGTTGATAAACTAATGAAAAATAGTATTTAAATATTAATTAGGTAAAAATAAACTTAAATAATTATAGTATCTAGTAAAAATTTAGCATTTAACTTATTTTATTTTTCCTAAATTTTGGTGATCAAAATTATCCCAAATTTAAAAATATCTTGTTGAAAGTAGGCACGACCCGTGTGGGTTGGGCCTACTTTGAACACATATATTTTATATTGATAAGTGCATAATTTCTTGATTATTTGTAATATTTCTTCTCTTAAATTATGCTATTTATGTCATTAATTATATTGTCTATACTTAATTATAGTTATTATGTATTTAGGGAATAATTGAAGAACAATGAGCTTTTATTTTTTACAAGTTTTTGGGTATTGAACTTTCAACACAATATAACTTCAATATTTTGGTCATAACTTGAGTTTAGAGCACCATTTTGGACTCATAATATACTAATTTGAAGGGAATTAAAAGAACTAGATAAATTTATTTCACGGATTAAGCCTAAAAATGTCAATAAGGTGTCCAAAAAATGGCCTGGAAATTTGATGCAAAAATTGCCAAGAAACCTATAAAAAATCTGCAATATTTAATTAAGGAACTTTTGTATTTTTTCCAATATATTATTTTTACCTTATAAATAGACATTATTAGGTTAAAATACCTAGATATAGCCACATTAGTTTTATTTTAATTTTGCGTTTTATTTTCTCCATGAATTTCTAAACTTCTTTTTCTAGTCGAAGAAATTTTTAAAGTTTGATTCACAAAATTTGTGGGATTTAATTATTCTTCAATTTTGTTTTTGTTCTTTAGTATTTGCATGTTTGTTATTCAATTACAAGTATTCAAGTTTTTTGAATATTCAATTTGTATTCACCGCTTAAAATATTTTCCTTGTCAATTAGAATTATTAAATTCGTAATCGTCAATTTATTCTAATACTAGTGACGAATAACGCATGTAAGTATGACAAATATATACATTCTATGTTGTGTAGGCATGTGATCTAACTTAAAAAAATATTGCTAAGGTGAGTTTGTTGGTTAAAACTAGGTCTCTCTCGATCTTAATGTTGTTGGTAAGTTAAATCTGAGGTGCAAAGTTATAGGGTTATTTATTAGGAAGGGAAATAATTTCAAACGGGTTACCCCTTAATTACCGAGAAAGTAAAGAAAGATTGATTGCTAAGCGTTAACCTAAGTCAATGAAAAATCATATACCATAAGGTTATTACAACAAAGTTAATGCCAATCCATGTAGAACGGTAATAGTGGCCTTCTATGTTGGGAAATGTGTCCATATTGTAGTATACATATAATTGTTTTCTATGTATTTGAAAGATGAATAAATAAATAAATTTAATTTCACATTTCACATTTCACATTTCACTATTATGTCTTTTGTGTTTCTGTCTTTCATGTTTTGCATGCATAGCGAAATTGTGATAAGCAAATATCAGCTCACTGATTGTCTAAGTTCAAACTAATGATAAGTGGCACTGTAGGAATGTTTGCATTGCGAGAAAAAACAACTTACTTCAATAGATAATCTAAACGAGTCCATAATCTCGTAAAAGAATCAAAGTGAATATTGGATTCAAATACTTAAAAAGATTATTATGTAGTCTACAATTCCAACTGGGGAGATGACTAGTCTTGACTATCAGACCAACTAACTCCATGAGTAGAAATATATGTAAATTCATTGGAAGAATGATACATTGCACTAGATCTGTAACATCCTAAAAAAAAAAAAGAATTGGAGCATGATTAAAGGGAGCCATGGCAAAAGCATGAAAATTTCATAAACAAACAAAATTTGAGATAAGCATGGGTTGATTTTTAATTTGTAAAAATCCTTCAAAAGAATGTGCATAGAGGGAGTGGCTATTAAGGTGAAAAGATGACTAATAAAAAGTTACCTTTTGATATAATTAGTGGTAATGTTGACTCACCACTAATTAAATTTCCTCATGAATATGCATATTTCTTGTCATGGTGGGGTAAACATATATTTTGTGATAAGGGGTATGAGGTGGATGGCATGAGAGATGAATTAAATTCTTTAAAATTAGGTATATTGGATGAACATTCAGCCCTTCAATTTTGTTTGTAAATGAAGAAGCAGAAACCTCTTAGCCATATCTCTTCTCCTTTCTTGTGTATTGGACATTTCTTCCTTTGGTTGAATCTGTGCTCTAGTAGTTTGGCTGAATAACACATCCTTGCCAACTAATCTTTAGCCTTAAGTCAAATCGGTGGAAGTCGGATATATCATAGTTAAGGTAAGGAATTTCTTCATGGTTTATTTCGATCTCTCATTGCTCGGTTATTTTGCAAATCGGATCGAAGGTTATGACTAATCAATTATTTTAGGGATTTAATCAGTTGCTCTTCTCTATTCGTTGACCTTTGGAAGTAGTGGTAAGTCAAAATCCTCTCCCTAAACAACTACTTTCTCTCATCATGGTATTTTTTCTGATCGAGTGTTAAGGTGTCATAGGTGTCGACGATCAAGAAGGTTTAGTCCTTAGCGTAATTAGGTGTGTAATCCCTTACTTTCTGAATACATGTTTGAAATGGGGTGTGTAATCTCATACCTCTCTAAATGTTTGCATGAAATGTTCTGTGAATCGGTCGAAAGACTGAAAAGCCGCAAACCAGCATCTATTACCACTCGGGCGTACGTATGCTCGAAGTGGTAACCATATTTTGTAACAAAACAGTTTTGGTTTATAGCAGTGACGTGATTTTGAAAAATCACAAAAAATAGTGTAAATTGAATTAGAAAGTGAAGGAGATATGGGTTGAAAGATAATTGAGTCTATTTTCTTATAAAAGAAACGGAGCAAGCAGAGGATTAGTATATTTTGAGATTTTTACATTTTTGTGAGACTGGTTCAGAGTGATTTCGAGATCCCCTGTTCTGACTTGGAAAAATCACTATAAATTGTAGAAAAATAATTACGAGACATGGTTTATATCTGAGTTCTGTACAATAAGATATCTGAGATTTTGTGAAGAGAGCGCAGAACTGTCAAACAGTGAAACAAGAGATACTTTGAAGAATAAACTGTACTAATTGGCTAAGTCAAAAATTCTGGAAAAATTACAGTAAGAAGTTATATGAGTCTAGTTTCAGGGAAAATTTACGGATCTAAATTTCGAGTTTCCCAACTCGAGTTATAGTCAGTTTAGTCAGTACGACGCAGATGGACAGTTTTGATTTTTATGCCCCAAATTAGTAATCAAGCCTAGGTTGCGAAAATTTCCATCATACCCTTAGAGGGTAAATTACCGAATTACCCTTAGTGGGTACGATTACCGAATTATAAAAACGCCCTTATGGGCCGAATTACGAAAATGCCCCTAATGGGCTGAATTATGAAATGTCCCTATGGACCGAATTACGAAAATACCCTTAATGGGCCAATTTGATAAATTGCTATATGGGACAATTTGGTAAATTGCTATATGGGCCAACTTGATAATTTGCTTAATGGGCCAATTTGATAAATTGCTATATGGGCCAATTTGATAATTTGTTATATGGACCAAATGTCTTATTTGATAAATGGGACATATTGATATGTGATAAATGGGCCAAAACTGCTAGATCGTTAAATGAGCTAAATTGCTATTTTGACTAACGGGCCAAATTAATACTTGTGATATGGGCTTTTTGTTGAAATTTACCTTATGAATATATTGTTATGCATTATATATATACATGACTGCATGGATTGGGATAATTGACGAAGAGAAGAAAGGCCTGTTGCCAAAAAAAAAATCTAGTTCGGTGGCTCTGCCACAAATATTTTAAATGGCTCAATGCCTCTAGTTCGATGACTCTGTCACAATCTAGTTCGGTGGATCTGCCACAAATATTTTAAATGGCTCAATGCCTCTAGTTCGGTGACTCTGTCACAATCTAGTTCGGTGGCTATGCCACAAATATTTTAAATGGCTTAATGCCTGCAATTGGTGTGTTGGCGGGGTGGGTTGACTTGATCCCCACAGGTGTGATGGCTGGTACGGGTGGTGTGTAGCGGATGGAAATTAGGCTTGGTTGGGAATTGCATATTCCATGCATTCTTATATTTGATTTATATAATGTACATTTGTAAATGGGCTCAAGCCCAAATATATGTTTATATGGTTATGGCCCAGTGGACACGGTAAGTGGGTTACACACTGAGTTCTAAGTAACTCACCCCGTTTTCTTTACCCTTCTCAGGTAATAATAATTAATGGAGGCTTGGGCTGGGGATGACTTCGTGTGGAGGCCATACTACGAATGATGAGTTATAAAAACTCTGAACTTCTTTTAAGTATTTTTAATTAAGTACTATTTCAATTACGATGTAATAAGGCCTCTGGTATTATTTTTATAGATTTATGTGCGTGGATGGATTTTTATATGTTTTAATTACTTAAATGGGGTTGTTAAATTTTTATAAATGTTTTTATTAAACTTGCGTATAAAAAAAAAGATTTTTCTTAAATATCACTTACTCAATAAATTTTGTGAAAACTCTTTTATAAATTTGTTTCAACCAATTATTAAAGTTTTAACCAAATATTTCTCTGAAAATGAAATTGTAAACTCTTATGTTTTAAAAAAAAATCATGGTTTTCAAATAAATCTCGATTTTTGATAAACTCCAACTTCAAAATCGTTTTGAAAAAATTGTTTTCATTAAAAGCATTTATGGCTAGACGTAAGTTTGAATTATGTGGCATGCCAAGTCTAGTCTTAACGTATAGGTCGGGTTTGAGGTGTTACATTTAATGGTATCAGAGCTCAGTTTTCAAATCTCGGCTGTGGTTTGGGTTCAACAATAAATTTTGTTTAAAAACTGTTTAAATTTCTAGATTTTATGTGTTAAAGGTAGTATGGCACCACGAGCATCCGGCACCAAGTCAAGTAAGTATTTGTATATTAAATATTTATTATGGTGATATGACCATAGGAACACTCTAGAACTTCTAGTTTTAGATGTTGAAAACGGTATAGATTGAGACTATAGGAAGTGAGTACGAAAACAACTTTACCTCTTATATCTCATAAAATATCGTTATTAAATGCTGAAATAGTATACTGATTCATAAAACTTGTAATCAGATTAAACCGAAATACTCAATATGAGCACTAGAGGACATGGACGTGGACGTGGTAGACGTGGCCGTGGTAGAGGCCGAGGTGCTAGGGTGGCGTTTGAAGCGTCGGGTCTTATGCCAGAAATGGATGCACCTGTGTCACCTGGGAATGAGACTGGATCTCATGATCATACGAGAGAGGATAATGCTTTGACTCAAGCAATGTTGCGATTCCTAGAAAGGGTCACTGGGGTTAGAACTGGTCCAGTAATTCGTGGATCAATCTCGGAACGACTTAAATCAAGTGGTGCCGAGGTTTTTAGAGGTGTTTCTGGTGTAGCTCTGAATGTTGCGGAATATTGGCTCGAGGCTGTAGAGCGGATCATGGATGATTTGGAGTGCACCACCGAGCAGAAACTAAGAGGCGCTGTGTCCTTGTTGAGGGACGAGGCATATCAATGGTGGCTCACTGTTTGAGAAGGCACTCAGGCTGAACTTGTTACTTGGGATTTCTTCAAGACTGAATTCCAAGGAAAGTACGTCGGGACAAGTTATGTAGATGCCCGGAGGAAAGAATTCCTAAATTTGGTTCAAGAAAATAAGACGGTGGCAGCCTACGAGGCGGAATTTCTTCGCTTGAGCCGTTATGCTCTTACAATAGTGTCGACTGATCATGAGCGTTGTGTACGCTTTGAAGATGGGCTGAATGATGAGTTGCGGGTACTGATAGCCCCACAGCAAGTACAGACTTTTGCCTCACTTGTGGAGAAAGCCAAGATAGCCGAAGAGGCTAAGAAATCAGAACGCCAGAACCGGGAAAGAGTTAGAGGCAAGAGGGATATTAAGTATACGGGCTCTACTAAAAGGTTTCAGAAAAGGCCCCGAAATGATGAGCCAGCTCAAGCTAGAGCACTTGTGACTACTAATTAGAGTCGAGATTGTACTGAATGTGGGAAACGACATCCCGGGGAATGCTGGAGGAAAATTGGTGCCTGCTATAAATGTGGTTCCAAAGATCATCAATATAAGAATTGCTCTCGACGGACTGATACGACTCCAGAAGTTCGTAATCCTGATACTCAGCCAGCTAGAGGCACTCAGCAGCCACCGAGAGGCCGTGGACCAGGTCGTAGTGGTAATGGTGTTGGACGTGGTTAAGGCACACTGGGTCGAGGTAATGGCTTTAGAGGTAACGCGGAGGCAAGACAACCGGGGTTGGTTTATGCAGTCAGGCGTCGGTAAGATGGCGATGCACCTGATGTGATAACTGGTACGTTCTTCATCTTTGATGTACCTGTTACTGCTTTGATAGATATCGGGTCTACCCACTCGTATATTGCTAGTGCCATATCTGGAAACCTGAATATTAGATCTGAGATTTCTGATAGAGAGATGACAGTAATTAGTCCTTTAGGACAATCTGTAATCGTGAATAAATTGTATAGAGACATGCCCTTGGAAATTCAAAGAGAAATATTCTTGGCGGACTTGATGGAATTGCCTTTCGGTGAGTTTGATCTTATTTTGGGCATGGATTGGTTGGTGAAGCATCGGGCGCAATTGGATTGTGTTGAAAAGCGAATGTTAATAAGGACTGTGAATGATGAGGAGGTAGTAATGATAGGCGAGCGAAAGAACTTTTTGGAAAATGTGGTATCTGCTTTAAAGGCAGAAAAGTTGATGCGAAAAGGGTATGAAGCGTTCCTAGCCTTCATTAGTGCTTTGGATGCAAAGGAATTATCAGTAGAAGATGTGAAAATGGTGAAGGAATTTCCAGATGTCTTTCCCGAAGAACTTTCGGGTCTACCCCCAGATCGGGAAGTAGAGTTTGGTATTGAACTTTTGCCCGGAACGGCTCCGGTGTCCACTGCTCCTTATAGAATGGCGCCTAAAGAGTTAGCGGAGCTTAAGGCTCAAATTCAAGAATTGTTGGATCGGGGATTTATTCGACCGAGTGTGTCTCCGTGGGGAGCACCGGTCTTGTTCGTCAAGAAGAAGGATGGGTCGATGCTTATGTGTATTAATTATAGACAGTTAAATAAATGGACGATCAAGAATAGATATCCATTGCCGAGAATAGATGACCTATTTGATCAGTTGAGAGGAGCTTCAGTTTTCTCCAAGATTTATTTGAGATCGGGTTATCATCAACTCAAGGTGAAAGAGGCAGACATTCATAAGACGGCATTCCGAACTCGTTATGGACATTATGAGTTTTTGGTGATGCTGTTCGGCTTGACCAATGCACCAGCTGCATTTATGGACATGATGAACCGAGTCTTTCAACCCTATTCAGACCAGTTCGTGGTGGTGTTCATAGATGACATCTTGGTATATTCGAAGAATGAGGAAGAACATGACTCACATTTGCGCATAATATTGCAAATATTGCGAGACAAGCAACTTTATGCCAAATTCAGTAAGTGTGAATTTTGGCTGAAGGAAGTAACTTTCTTGGGTCATGTGGTGTCAGCCGAAGGAATAAGAGTTGATCCTCGGAAGGTAGAGGCTGTGTTAGATTGGAAACCACCGAAGTCAGTGGCTGAGATTCGGAGTTTCTTGGGATTGGCTGGTTACTATAGACGCTTTGTTGAGGGGTTTTCATTGATTGCTGCACCCCTAACTAAGTTGTTGCGAAAGGGAGTACCGTATGTGTGGACCGATAAACAACAAGAAAGTTTCGAGAAATTGAAGAAGATTTTGACGGAAGCGCCAGTACTGATTCAACCTGAGGCTGGAAAAGAGTTTACCATTTACTGTGATGCGTCACATACGGGTTTAGAATGTGTGTTGATGCAAAGTGGGAAAGTGGTGGCGTATGCTTCTCGTCAGTTGAGGCCGCATGAAGTCAACTATCCTACTCATGACTTGGAGTTGGTTGCGGTGGTGTTTGCTTTAAAGATTTGGAGGCACTATCTCTACGGTGAGAAGTCAATCATTTATACGGACCATAAGAGTCTTAAGTACCTCCTTATCCAAAAGGAGTTGAACTTGAGACAACGAAGATGGGTGGAGTTGTTAAAGGATTATGACTTCTCAATCGAGTACATCCTGGAAAGGCTAACGTAGTGGCAGACGCGTTGAGTCGTAAGGTAGTATCAGAGTTGAGAGCAATGTTTGCTCATCTCAGTTTGTTTGAGGATGGCAGTCTGCTAGCGGAACTTCAGGTGAAACCTCTGTGGTTGGAGCAAATCAAGGAAAAGCAGTTATCAGATGAAAAGTTGGATCCTTTAATGCAGCAAGTTGAAAGTGGTATAATAGGGGATTTTGGATTGAACAAGGATGGCGTGCTATGTTTTCGTGGAAGAGTTTGTATGCCCATGGATTCGGATTTGAGATAAATGATTCTACGGGAGGCGCATAGTAGTCCTTATGCTATGCACCTCGGAGGAAATAAGATGTATCAGAATCTTCGTGAGCAGTATTAGTGGCCAGGGTTGAAACGGGAGGTTACTGAATTTGTGGGGAAATGCTTGACTTGTCAACAAGTGAAGGCGGAACATCAATTACCATCGGGGTTATTACAACCGGTAAAGATTCCTCTATGGAAATGGGAACAGATAACGATGGATTTTGTTAGTGGGTTATCCTTAACACCTACTAAGAAAGATTCTGTTTGGGTGGTAGTTGATCAATTAACGAAGACTGCTCATTTTCTACCAGTTCGTACAGATTACTCGCTGCAGAAATTGGCTAAGCTGTATGTATCTGAGATCGTGAGGTTGCATGGGGTACCAGTGTCTATTATATCGGACAGGGATCCCAGGTTTACATCACGGTTTTGGAAAGCTTTACATGAGGCTTTGGGAAAAAAGTTAAACTTTAGTACGGCTTTTCATCCTCAGTCAGATGGTCAGTCAGAAAGAGTAATTCAGATTTTGGAAGACATATTACGTGGTTGTGTAATCGACTTTAGAGGTAGTTGGGAGGATTTCCTACCGTTGGCAGAGTTCGCGTATAATAACAGTTACCAATCCAGTATCCAAATGGCGCCTTATGAAGCTTTATATAGTCGTAGGTGTCGTACCCCTACTTGTTGGACTGAATTGGGGGAAAGACAATTGTTGGGTCCTGAGTTGATATCTGAGACAGAAGAACAGGTGAAGGTGATTCGAGCGCGGTTAAAGGAAGCTTCGGATCGACAAAAGTCGTATGCGGATCTGAAGCGTAAGGATATTGAGTTTGCAGTGGGAGATCAAGTCTTTTTGAAAGTCTCACCTTGGAAGAAGATTTTCAGATTTGGAAGGAAGGGCAAGTTGAGCCCTAGGTTCATTGGACCGTACCGTGTGTTGAAGCGTGTAGGACCAGTGGCATATCAGCTTGAGTTACCTCCGAAATTGAGACAGATACATGATGTATTCCATGTCTCAATGTTAAGACGTTACCGTTCGGATCCATATCACATAGTGCCGGTGGAAGAAATTGAAGTAAGACCTGATTTATCTTTTGAAGAAGAACCAGTTCAGATCTTGGATCGAGACATTAAAGTATTGAGAAGGAAGACAGTTCCGTTGGTTAAAGTTTTGTGGCGGAATCACGGTTCCGAGGAAGCCACGTGGGAGCCAGAGGATATGATGCGACAGCAATACCCTCACCTCTTTTGATCAGATAAATTTCGAGGACGAAATTTTCTTTAAGGGGGTAGAACTGTAACATCCTAAAAAAAAAAGAATTGGAGCATGATTAATGGGAGCCATGGCAAAAGCATGAAAATTTCATAAACAAACAAAATTTGAGATAAGCATGAGTTGATTTTTAATTTGTAAAAATCCTTCAAAAGAATGTGCATAGAGGGAGTGGCTATTAATGTGAAATAGAGGGAGTGGCTATTAAGGTGAAAAGATGACTAATAAAAAGTTACCTTTTGATATAATTAGTGGTAATGTTGACTCACCACTAATTAAATTTCCTCATGAATATGCATATTTCTTGTCATGGTGGGGTAAACATATATTTTGTGATAAGGGGTATGAGGTGGATGGCATGAGAGATGAATTAAATTCTTTAAAATTAGGTATATTGGATGAACATTCAGCCCTTCAATTTTGTTTGTAAATGAAGAAACAGAAACCTCTTAGCCATATCTCTTCTCCTTTCTTGTGTATTGGACATTTCTTCCTTTGGTTGAATCTGTGCTCTAGTAGTTTGGCTGAATAACACATCCTTGCCAACTAATCTTTAGCCTTAAGTCAAATCGGTGGAAGCCGGATATATCATAGTTAAGGTAAGGAATTTCTTCATGGTTTATTTCGATCTCTCATTGCTCAGTTATTTTGCAAATCGGATCGAAGGTTATGAGTAATCAATTATTTTAGGGATTTAATCAGTTGCTCTTCTCTATTCGTTGACCTTTGGAAGTAGTGGTAAGTCAAAATCCTCTCCCTAAACAACTACTTTCTTTCATCGTGGTATTTTTTCTGATCGAGTGTTAAGGTGTCATAGGTGTCGACGATCAAGAAGGTTTAGTCCTTACCGTAATCAGGTGTGTAATCCCTTACTTTCTGAATACATGTTTGAAATGGGGTGTGTAATCTCATACCTCTCTAAATGTTTGCATGAAATGTTCTGTGAATCGGTCGAAAGACTGAAAAGCCGCAAACCAGCATCTATTACCACTCGGGCGTACGTATGCTCGAAGTGGTAACCATATTTTGTAACAAAACAGTTTTGGTTTATAGCAGTGACGTGATTTTGAAAAATCACCAAAAATAGTGTAAATTGAATTAGAAAGTGAAGGAGATATGGGTTGAAAGATAATTGAGTCTATTTTCTTATAAAAGAAACGGAGCAAGCAAAGGATTAGTATATTTTGAGATTTTTAGATTTTTGTGAGACTGGTTCAGAGTGATTTCGAGATCCCCTGTTCTGACTTGGAAAAATCACTATAAATTGTAAAAAAATAATTACGAGACATGGTTTATATTATTAGAATCCTTAGTGAGTCTATTTTTATTTGGATCAAACGAAACAGTATTTGAGTTCTGTATGATAAGATATCTGAGATTTTGTGAAGAGAGCGTAGAACTGTCAAACAGTGAAACAAGAGATATTTTGAAGAATAAACTGTACTAATTGGCTAAGCCAAAAATTCTGGAAAAATTACAGTAAGAAGTTATATGAGTCTAGTTTCAGGGAAAATTTACGGATCTAAATTTCGAGTTTCCCAACTCGAGTTATAGTCAGTTTAGTCAGTACGATGCAGATGGACAGTTTTAATTTTTATGCCCCAAATTAGTAATTAAGCCTAGGTTGCCAAAATTTCCATCATACCCTTAGAGGGTAAATTACCGAATTACCCTTAGTGGGTACGATTACCGAATTATAAAAACGCGCTTATGGGCCGAATTACGAAAATGCCCCTAATGGGCTGAATTATGAAATGTCCCTATGGACCGAATTACGAAAATACCCTTAATGGGCCAATTTGATAAATTGCTATATGGGACAATTTGGTAAATTGCTATATGGGCCAACTTGATAATTTGCTTAATGGGCCAATTTGATAAATTGCTATATGGGCCAATTTGATAATTTGCTATATGGGCCAAATGTCTTATTTGATAAATGGGACATATTGATATGTGATAAATGGGCCAAAACTGCTAGATCGTTAAATGAGCTAAATTACTATTTTGACTAACGGGCCAAATTAATACTTGTGATATGGGCTTTTTGTTGAAATTTACCTTATGAATATTTTTATGCATTATATATATATATATATATATATATACATGACTGCATGGGTTGGGATAATTGACGAAGAGAAGAAAGACCTGTTGCCAAAAAAAAAAAATCTAGTTCGGTGGCTCTGCCACAAATATTTTAAATGGCTCAATGCCTCTAGTTCGGTGACTCTGTCACAATCTAGTTCGGTGGATCTGCTACAAATATTTTAAATGGCTCAATGCCTCTAGTTCGGTGACTCTGTCACAATCTAGTTCGGTGGCTATGCCACAAATATTTTAAATGGCTTAATGCCTGCAATTGGTGTGTTGGCGGGGTGGGTTGACTTGATCCCCACAGGTGTGATGGCTGGTACGGTGGTGTGTAGCGGATGGAAATTAGGCTTGGTTGGGAATTGCATATTCCATGCATTCTTATATTTGATTTATATAATGTACATTTGTAAATGGGCTCAAGCCAATATATGTTTATATGGTTATGGCCCAGTGGACACGGTAAGTGGGTTACACACTGAGTTCTAAGTAACTCACCCCGTTTTCTTTACTCTTCTCAGGTAATAATAATTAATGGAGGCTTGGGCCGGGGATGACTTCGTGTGGAGGCCATACTACGAATGATGAGTTTATAAAACTCTGAACTTCTTTTAAGTATTTTTAATTAAGTACTATTTCAATTACGATGTAATAAGGCCTCGGTATTATTTTTATGGATTTTTTGTGCGTGGATGGATTTTTATATGTTTTAATTACTTCAATGAGGTTGTTAAATTTTTATAAATGTTTTTATTAAACTTGCGTATAAAAAAAAGATTTTTCTTAAATATCACTTACTCAATAAATTTTGTGAAAACTCTTTTATAAATTTATTTCAACCAATTATTAAAGTTTTAACCAAATATTTCTCTGAAAATGAAATTGTAAACTCTTATGTTTTTAAAAAAAAAATCATGGTTTTCAAATAAATCTCGATTTTTGATAAACTCCAACTTCAAAAACGTTTTGAAAAAATTGTTTTCATTAAAAGCATTTATGGCTAGACGTAAGTTTGAATTGTGTGGCATGCCAAGTCTAGTCTTAACGCATAGGTCGGGTTTGGGGTGTTACAAGATCCAAGATGAATTAATTCTGAATTTGTGAGTTAATTTACTTGTGACGTTTATTGTGTGATTTACCTAAATCTTGAGTTAGTCACTGACCATGCGTATGTAACTCATGCGCTTTGATATTTGATATAAGTGGAGGCTTATGCTTTAAAAATGATCAAGTCCATAGCCGGTATGTTGGGTACATGACTTGTATATTACGTGGTTTTACTAGCAACAATGGAATTCATAACTCGATTAAAAAGTTAATGATATCCTTTCATTTACATTGTGTGGATTGATAAATATGAAATGTGGTCACGGGTTGCTTGTTCTCGAACGAGCAATTTATTACAATAATTTTTTGATAGTGATCATATTAATCATTAAAAAGATACAATGGTGACAATGAGGTAAAACATTATTTTATTGAGTGAACAGATTTAACTCAAAGGAATCAAGGATATCATATGAGAGTAACGCACACATGACGAGGTCAATGGATAAAGCAGTTGGATGAATTGCTTTCATAAAAAGTATATAATAAGGAGTTTTCAGTCATGGTACTTCTTATGAAAAACATTTTATTGAGTGAACAGATTTAACTCAAGGAATCAAGGATATCATATGAGAGTAACGCACACATGACGAGGTCAATGGATAAAGCAGTTGGATGAATTGCTTTCATAAAAAGTATATAATAAGGAGTTTTCAGTCATGGTACTTCTTATGGACTGACTTCATGATTAAGTAAATTGTGAATTACCGTTCCAATAATTGTAATTACTAAAGCCTAATTGTATGTGTCCGATTGGTCCCTCCGCTAGCTCAACAAAAACTCAACCGGACTGTATTTGAATTAGAAGGAAATTCAATGACTTTGAAAATAATTTAATTGAATTGATTTATTCAACGTCTTACAAATTGAAATTGAGATCGAAATTTGGGCTTGAGAATAAAAAACTGAGACTGAGACCTAAAATTGGTCAAACTAGGTCCGGTATGTGAAACCGAACTGACGATCCAACTGGTGGTTTGATCAAACCAAACTGACTAGGGGTGTCGTGAAGGTGTCGCACCTACGATTGCACCATCGGACACGACGTTGTCGGCGACGGTGACAACGACATTCCGATGGCTGATGGGTGGTTCTTTGGTGGTTGAACAATGAAGGAATCATACTCCTATTGAGTCTCTACCGAATAATTTGATTTCAGATTAATATTCTAATAATATTTTTTAATATATTTAATATAAAATTTAATTTAATAATTACTTGAGGTATTTTATTAATTTAATACTAAAGTGATTATCTTAATATTAAATTAAATTTAATATTCATCTTACAGATAAATATTCTATTGATTTAATAGATTTAATATTACTTTTAATCTAATATTTATCTTGATAAGTATTATATTAATTTAAAATTGAAGTGATTAAGTTTAATTATAGTTGAACTCTCTCTCCTTATATAAAGAGAGTCCTGAGTCATTATTTTATGTGCACTTGAATTTAAAAGAAAGTTGTAAAGAGAAAATTTTTTGAAGAAATTATTTCAGAAAATTTTTAGAGATATTTAAAATTCTTATCACAATGAGTGTGGAAATCACATATTTAGAATACTGATGTGTGTTTAAAAATAACATACAATAAATAATAAAAAGTATGGTTTGAAACTAATTAATATTAACACATGAAATATGTATGATATTAAAACGAAAAAGATTAGAATCTTATTACACGCGTATGTGTGCCAAAATAAGTTATTTAGAACACAAATATATTTATCAAAGTTTCATATAAAACCAAAATATTGCTATAGGTTAGATGGCAAAGGAAAATGTTCTATATGCATGGTGTCCCTCACTTAAATCTCATTGTAGATAAATTTTTATTAATTTATAAAAATATAAAAGACAAAAATATTTATATAATCATCATTTACTTTTGCAAATTAAAAGTTTTTTGGTAATTCTATAACCAACCCAATAAAAGGCTTAATAAATAGGGTAGATAATAATAATAAAAACAAAATTCTGAATTTATATTTGAATATTTTATATTAATTTAAAAATAGAAAAAAAGCACCATCGGTATATAAGTTTTATTTACTATCAGTGAATAATAGCATGACACATCGTCATTAAATTAAATAAAAAATGGAATACTTGTAAATAAATACTAATAATTTTATTTAAATATAAATATTAATAACTCTTGTATTTAGGATATTAGGTTTAAAGTTTAGTCTTGAGTTTAGGGTTCAAGATTTTAACATTTATTTATTATTTAACTATTTTTTTTTATAAATATACGAAGGCTACACATCGCCTTAAATCAAATTATTCATACATGTGTATCACCTAATTTATCTTCTATAAGTAATTTCTTGACAGGAGATGTAGGAATATCAACATAAACTAAGTTAACATTATTAGGAGAAACATGGCTAGCCAATCAACAACCTTATTCCTTTCCCTATTCACGAATTGGAACTTAACTGTTAAAACTTGACGTGACACTTTCTTAATTTTTCTAACAAGAGTCATTAAAGGTGTACTTTCAGAGCATTCTTTAATCATATCCACAGCCATCATGCAATCAAATTTAATAATCACCTTAGGGTATTCTTTTTTTTTAGTTTTTTGTAGTCCATGTAGAATCGCCCACAACTCAATAACTACGGTCGAACCCCTCCCAACAAACCTTTAAAAACCTTCAATCCAATTTCCAAATGAGTCGCGTAAAACTCCTCCAATCACCGACCAGTTTCCATCCCTACTAACCGCTCCATCGGTGTTGACTTTGATCCATCCATGGTTGGGTGGACACCACCTCTCCATCTCAACTTAGAAATATCTGAATCTATTGTTCTTTAGATTTGCTTTGATGATATGTTTAGCATAACACTCAATTCTTCTACTTTGCCAATCATCTGATGGAACACATAATTATTTCTATTTCTCTACAACATCCAACGCAGAGTCGCAAAGGTAATTTAAGACTCTGTTCCACCAGCTCCAACTCATAATTATGTTTACATATAGTTATTAGTATTTATTTATAACTTCTTCATTGTTTTTTGTTTTATTTAATGATGATGTGTAATGCTATTATTCACATAATATTTTTTTCCTAAAAATTACGTAATTATTAAAATATTTAACAAATAAAAAATATAAAAATGCATAAAACTAGTTTAATTTTAGATTAGATCCATTTTATATAATAGATCATAGATAGTGTTCTTGGATCCATGATACACGTCACTTCAACTTTACTAAGGGGCTTTGGTATTTGTGGATTTGCAAGGCTCGCTTGACTTTCTCATTATCAAATAAATCTTCTCAAATCTCCATCTGCTATTCAATAAACAATCAATCAATGGTTTCCTCAACATCAAGGATCACCTTCCGCATAGTAATAGCGCTCCTCCTCCTCTTGGCCCTCTACTACGTCGGCCGTCCTCTTTATTGGAAAATCTCCGCCACCATCCACGACATCCGCCACAACAAGCAAACTGTTCAACAAGGTTCTTTCTCTAAATCTTGCATCGGTTTCTGATATCATGTCAAAGAACCCTTCTTTCTCTCTTATTTCTTAATTTGGAGGATTTTAATCTACGCATTTGATTGCTGACTTTGTTTTGTTTTGTTTTGTCTTTTTTTTTTTTTTGCAGGTATCTCACAGATTATGCTAGAGGCCCAGAAATCTGTGGGGTGGTCTACTGATGAATCCGATTCTGGAGTCCATGAAAAAACCAGCAAGCAGACGGCTTCAAGGAGATTACTTTTTAGGGTTTTATGATGGGAAAATCCCCCCCCCCCCAAGTTATTTGTTACTCCATTGGTAATTAATAATTTACTAAGATAGGATGTTTAAAGGAATGGTCTAAAAGTGGAGATGTTTTGATGGGAAGAGTTTAGTTACTGCAAATGTTTTACAAATAAGATGCTGTGATTTTAAGATTTGGAGTATTGTTGTATGAAAATTATCTGTTTCTTTCGAAAAACTTGAATTATATCTGAACTTGATTTTTTTGCAGTTCACTCTGTTTTCATATTTTGAGATTTTGATTCTATTGAACAATCTTTTACTTGGCCCAAATTAGTTTACCAAGTTTGTACTAGAGTTTAGGGTATCAAATTTTGTTATTAGTACTTTTACTTCATATAAGCTATGAATTTAGCATCCAGTCATGCAATTCAATTTGATCGATTTTGGTTTGTATTTTTTGAACATCCAAATTTCATTTATCTTGTGCTATATCTAAATTATAGATTTAGCTCATATTTTCTAATTTAATAATTTTTAGTTTCAATCTAATAGCCAATGTAGCTTCTTAATAGATACAGACTTCATCACCATGTATCGACCAATATCGATGGGGTAGAAATTTAATATTTTAGCCGATTAAGTCTTAACTCAATTGATATGAGCTTTATTGTCAATACAATAAAAAGTGGGATTGAGTGTGCTGAAGCATGTTATTCTCCTATTTATGGATTGAGGAGAGAATATGAATAGTCCTAGGCATTCTGTTAAAAAGAGCAGCAATTATAATCAGAACTTATAATATATAATGAGATTGTTTAAAAAAATTAATATTTTAAATCAATATTTATTATTTATTATGTTTTAATCATTTTTAATTACTTAAATGATAAATTTATCTTTAAATTAAGTCATTTAACTTAATAATTTAAAAACTTGTATATAAACATTGAAAATGTAATAGGCCAATTTTGCCCAGCCCTAGATTACAAAAATAAAACAAAAATTTAAACCAAAATAATTAAAGTCTAGAGACCATTTACAACAAATTACAGGCCCACAATTACAAACCCAAAAGAGCCCAAAATCCTAACAGCCCATTACCCACAACCTAACTTAATTTTTAGTAAAAAATCCTAGCCGCATGTCTACGCCGCGCCTCCTCTCCGCATGTGATCTGACACCCCTATGCCACCGCCACTATCAGCCACTCCGTTCCCTCTGTCACCTGTAAAGAAGAACAGACACGCAAAGTAAAAGAGACAACAAAGAAAAAACAAAAGATTTGTAACAGACAATTTTGTATTTTGGCTATAAAAGAGGCCATAATAGCTATATGTAATTTTTTACCCACACACAAGATTAATCAAAAAATTGAATTCAAAGTTCCAAAAGGTGATTTTTTTTTTATATTTTAGTTTCTTGCGAATTTATTTGACAAATAAAATATAAAAACAAAAAGTAAAAAGGGTTGGAGCTTACATGCTTCTTCGTATCACACCACCATCGAAGGTTTCCTCCGTTCGCGAAAGCCATGGAAGCGCTTTAGGGTTTCATTCAGGCTTCGAAAAAGGTATATGAGAGGCCGAGAAGCATAGAAGGGTGCCGGCGGGATTTTTTTTCTTTTTTTAGGCTTTCGCCTTTAGATCTAGATTTAAGTTTAAAAAGGGCCAAAAAGGGCTATTTTCTGCATTTTTCGACCACCGAGAATGGTGGAGCCCGTCTTTGGCAGCCGGTGACCGCCGTGGGACTCGCTGGAACCCTAGGCCGAAAAGGGAGAGGGTGAGAGAGTAAAGAGAGGGCTCTCAAAATTTTTTTTAAAGGAAATGGTGCAGAATGAATTTTTTTTTTAAAATTCAACTTTTATAGGCCCTATAAAATGACGTCGTTTTAGGGTTGATTCCAATAGCCCCAAAACAGCGTCATTTTGGCCTTTAACCCGTGTCCGACCCGATCCGAGGGCTAAGATCCGCGTGTTTTTAAAACATGGGCTATTTACGCTTGTGACCCTTCCGCTTTTTTGACGATTTACAATATGGTCCTATTTCTTTTTTTTCTTTTAAAATTTACCCCATTTAATTTTATTTTTTTAATTGGGTCCCCCTGAACGATGCACATAGGGAAGTTGGGATATTTTTCCATTCGGTCCTTGTCTCGTTTTTGCGCACTACAAAGTAGTCCTTTATTTTTGTTTTATCTCGATTTGTCCCTAAAATTCCGTTTAAACTTCACTTTAGTCCTTTTGGCATTTATTTTATTATAATTTAAGCCCAAAACTCCCTTTTAATTTCAATTCAACCCTTAGTCTATTTAACTTCGAAATTTTTTATTATTTTAAATTGTTTCATGTATATTTTGTTTGATTTATTTATTTATTTATTTTCAATTTTTAATCAAATGTTTTATTGATATTCACTTATTTATTTACTTAATATTTCCTTTATTTTATTTTTACAATTGGCTTTTTTTTATATTTTCTTTTATTGTGCCTTTTTATTTATTTATTTACTATTTTCAATATATTTCAAAATTTAGATTATTATTATTATTGTTATTTTTCATTTATTTTTTTCTTTGATTGTTCATATTAGTATTAAAGTAGTATATATTATGTGATTATCGTGAATTGTTTTTATTAGTATATCCATATTATTGTTATTTACTAACGCGACAATTTTATTCACATATCATCGTTTTAAATAAGATAAATACCCATTGTTTTAAATATTACGCTTGTTATTTTTCAAAAAGGAAATTTAAAAATAGGCAATGTTTCGTATTTGGAGGAGATTCGAGAAGTCGTACCCTAACTTACGGGTCTCGATTTTCTCGTTGAACCTAAATAACCGAATATCTTTTTAAAATTAAAATACATGAGATTTAAATAAAAATAAAAGGCAAGCTTATTCTCAAGGATTCGAGGTGTTGTGTCCTAACTTACGAGATGTGACATTTTGTTACCTCGAGATAAGAGGGTCTTTAACATATGTTTCGATTTATTCAAGCAATTTTTGAGTGAAAATAACATTAATATAAACAGGGATTGTATTTTAAATTCTTTTTGAGTTTTCAACTTTCGACACTAAGACATTAATTAATCAATTAGGTACCAATTTTGGGTGTTACAAGGGTGCTAATCCTTCCTCGTACGTAACCGACTCCCGAACCCGTTTTCTGAATTTTGTAGACCAAAAATCATCGTTTTAAAGTAAGTTTTAATTGTTATTAAATTGATTAAATTACAAGGTGATCCGATCACACCTAATAAAAAAGATTGGTGGCGACTCCCATTTTTCATTTTTTTAAATAAAGGTCGACTTTCAAAAAAATGGTTTTGACAGCTTGGCGACTCCACTGGGGAGCAATAAGAGAGTCAAGCCACAAGTTGATTACTTTTTTTTTTGTGTCAAAAATTGATAATTTGGTTTAAATTTACAATCCTTTCGTTGCATTTCATTTTTATGGTCTTCATTATTTTGATACGATTGCTTTATTGGTTCAAGTATTTGGATATATTTTCATATATTGCATTAAATAACCAGTCAATTATACCCTTTTAAGTGGGAGTGAGAAACTATTCCTTCGTGAGGTATTCACCTCCGTATAGGATAGTGGATCGCTTTCGGGATACATCTGTACCTATGTCTTCGTGAGATTTTCATCTCTGTATAGCCATAGGGAAATGTATTCCCCTGAACTGAACTCGGTCTGTATGAGCCTATAATGGGTGAGGATTGAGGAATCTGCCGGTTCAAGTACCCTTACTTTAGAACCGAACCACATATAATGAGCCCTAAAAGCCTACCTTAGGTAGAGCCACACCAAACCTTAGTGGTTACTCGAACAGATGCTTTATTTATTATTTCTTGCTTGCTTTGAATTCTAGCTTGGTATGAAATGTACTGACTTGTTTTGTTTTAACTGTGATTGCATGGCATTTTCATCATAAAAAAGGTGTTGATTCACGTTTAGTTACTAAATAGAGAGTTTTCCATGGAAAGGGATTTCTTGATAAAGTGAAAGATAATTCGGCTGTTCGAATATGGTCCTAGAAAACGCAACTAGAGTAGGGTTATAGTCTGACGGAGGGATACGTGTCAGAATTGTGGGATTTCACTCGTATAAGTGTGACTCAGAACAATCTTCAAGAGTTGAACGAGATATGGGACCAATGAGATGACGAAATCAAGCAACTATTTTACTGTAACTATGGTTATCTGCCTTATTTACTTGATGTTAAGGTGGATAAGCACTTGTTGCCCAGTATTGGAATCCCGCTTACAGCTGCTTTACCTTTGGGAAGGTAGATTTGGTACCTACTGTAGAGGGGTATACAACTCTGCTTCGATGCCCGAGGATTCAAGCTGACAAAGCTTACTCTAGAGTACACTTGCTCATGGGTCGGGCCACTCAGCTCGGCCCGAAGGCTCGCCCAAAATGTGGGAAGGTTTGGGCAAAAATATAGACCCGAAAAATGGGCTTGGACAAAAAATAAGGCCCGTTTAAAAAATGGGCTAGGCCTCAAGTAAGGCATTTTGGCCCGGGCCCGACCCTGACCCGAATTCACTAAAAAACAAAAAAAATATGCATTTTTTTTTATTTTTGAATGTTATTTTCTTGTTGTTTTCTCTCTATTTTGCTACAATTTTACTATTATGTTGCTATTGTTTTGTTGTTATTGTTTGGATATTGTATAAAACTTATTTTATTATTTATTTTGTTATTATTTTAAAGGCATTTGTTAATTTTTTATTATTTTAGAGGCATTTACTTGTTAAGCTGCATCTATCTTAGTGTTATTTAAGTCTACATATTTTTTAAAATTTATTTTCAATTTGTTGGGAAATATTTATTTTGATTTTTTTAGTATTTTTTATATATTATATATATTAAAAAATTATATAAAAATTAATACGGGCCGGGCCGAGCCGGGCCTGAATTTTAGTATTTTTATCTGGGTCGGGCTTGGGTAAAATTTTAGTCCCATTTTTTGGGCCCAACCCGGCCCGACCCATGAGCACCTCTACTCTAGAGCCGCCAACGTCTCGACTTTCTTAAAAAAGCTAATGAGCATCACGGGGATGAGTGAGCAATGAGTCACGACCCAGATCAAGCAAAAAAGGAGATAGTAAATGTATCCCTTGGAAAAGTTTGCAAGATTTGATTTTGGCACATCCGGACACGAAGAAAAGGGTCGATGTCTTCGACTTGAGTATCTACGGGTTAGTAATCTTCCCCAAAGCACTAGGGCACATAGATGAGGCAGTGTCAGATTTATTTGACCGGCTTGACAAAAGGGTCACACCTGTCTTGGCAATCTTGGCCGAAACATTCAGATCTTTGAGTGCATGCCGAAGAGCGGGTGAAGGAAGGTTCATCGGGTGTGCGCAAATCTTATTAGCATGGTTTCATAGCCACTTTTGGAAGGTAGAAAAATTTTCTTATCGAGATCGAGTATTCTTCGAGAACTACTCTCTATTAAAAGAATTAGTGGCTACACCGAGGCGAGACGACATTTCGGAAGAAAAATGGATGGTGATTCTCCAGAATCTCCAAGACGAAGACATTGAATGGAGGGCTTATTGGATGATTCCTGATGAAATTTTGTACCGGTGTGGAGACTTCGACTGGGTCCCTCTACTCGGGATATGGGGAGCTGTTGGATATGCATCTTTACTTGTATTGAGACAGTATAGATCGAGGCAGTTCATACCGGCAACGGAAGGGTTGGCTTAGTACGAGTTTTGCGTACAAGGGTGATAACTACAAGAAGAAGGTTCGTGAAATATCTAACGCTTGGAACCAAACCCACAGAATGAAAAGATTTTCCGCAAATCCCTCGACAACCCCCGAATATGATTGGTGGTGGGGTAAAAGAGTCAATGACAACATCCCTGAGCCAAGTCAAGAAAACACTCGGCCGATAGAAGATCACCTACAAGTGATCCCGTCTGAGCTAAAGATCATCAAGCAAGACTTTGAAAAAAAGAGTTTGGAGTTGGGAAAAAAGATAGAACAGTTGGAAGGGGAAAAGATGCAGCTAGGATTAGACGTCGATGTCTAGAAGCTAGAGGCTGATAAATTGAAAAAAGGAAAGAACAAGGCCGAGGAAGACTATGACAGTCTAAAAACGGATTATAAGAAGTTGCGTTTGTCAATTAGAACTGCCAGTTTAGGTAAAACATCGGAGCAATGGCGGCAAGAGATCAAAGAGGAAAGGGTTAGAGCCGATCAGTGGGAAAAGAAATTCCAAGATGCTCGAGTTCGAGAAGATGCTCTAGAAAGGAGTTTGTCGGAAAGCTGAAATGAAAATATTGGATTAAAAGCCCGTGTAGCAAAATTAGAAAGATCACTTCATCAGTATTGTAGACAGAACTTTGCAATTGAGTTGAAGGTGAGCCTAAACAAGATTGAAGAGCTGAAAGGAAAGATAGAAGAGCTTGAGACCGCATTGCAAAATTGTGAACTTCGAGTTAAGTTTCTTGAAACGAATAACGAACACTAGAAATAAAAAAGCAGCTCCAACGTTCTCAAGGTCAGGTTAGAGATAGAGACCACATCATGGGCGAAGCTGTGGCTCAAATACGGGAGGTGGCCGATCATTTACAAACACTAACAGTTCAAGCTGATGTACTAAGCTTAAAATATGAATCAGAATTCGATCAGGGTCGAGAATTAGCTTGGCTTCTTAGAAATGTCAAGGCTTTGAGTAATAGGACAAATCCATATATGTAATCTATTTTATGTAAAGAAATTTGTTTTCTAGTAAAGTTGTTCTATTAGAATTGAATCAGAATCAATACCTCTTTTTGCATTCATTTCATTCATCTGCATTACATTTTATCATACGCATTAAGTTTCATAAAAAGACTCTAATTAATCAAAATTATGACAGTTACCTTGGAAACCAACAAGAATCTACCAACTAAACATCGTTACAGTACTCGTGGCAAAACCAAAGCAATGGATCAAAGATTAAAAAAATTAGAAAAAAATTCAAAAGGCTTGCAAGATCAGTTACAAGCACAATTGCAAGAGCAATTAGCTAAAATGCAGCAAGACATGAGGGATCAAATACAAGAATCCCAAAGAAGCATGTTAAACCAGTTGACCTAGTTACTGGCGAGAGGAATCGAAAAAGGAAAGAGCACTGTGGTCAACTCAGGGGATGATAATGAAGACCCTGCCTATCCCCTAACTTTTACCCCAATAAATGCCTAGGCCTAACTGGATGCGTACCCACGGAAGGTACCATCACAATCAGACTCCAATAGTATCAAGCTGGTACCTCAGCATCAATGAGCTATCCAACAGGTCCGGGTTCCAATCCCGGGGATAACCCAACCAACTCGGTTGTTTCGGATTTAGATGATATGGAAAAAATGGATAAAGCAAGGGTAGAGCGGCCAAAACAACTAGAAGATTGGTGCATGTGGTTGGAAGAAAAATTCAGAGCAATGGAGAATGCTAATTACCATTACGAGATTGATGCTAAGGATTTGAGTTTGGTCCCAGATCTAGTACTCCCACCAAAATTCAAGACTCCAGAGTTTGAAAAGTATAATAAGACTAGCTATCCTGAAGCCCATATCACGATGTTCTGTCGAAGGATGACGGGATACGTCAGTAATGACCAATTATTAATCCACTGCTTCCAGGATAGTCTAATCAGGTCAGTTTCCAAGTGGTACAACCAGTTGAGCCGTGCGAAAATCAACTCATGGAAAGACTTGGCACATGCTTTCATGAAGCAATATAGCCATGTAACAGACATAACACCTGACAGAATTACGCTGCAGAATATGGAAAAGAAACAAAGTGAAAGTTTTAGGAAGTATGCCCAAAGATGAAGAATGGCAACGCAAGTCCAGCCACCTCTTCTGGAGAAAGAAACAATAATGATTTTCATCAATACTCTAAAATCCCCGTTTATTAACCATATGTTGGGAAGCACTACCAAGAGCTTCTCAGATATAGTAATGTCCAACTAAATGATTGAAAAACACAGTGAGAAGTGGGAAGATAGATGCGGGGGAAAACGCCAAAAGATCAGCCCCAAGGAAGAAGGAACATGAAGTGAATAATGCGAGCTTATAAAATAAAAGGTATTCCAAAGCGGTCACTGTAGGCCAGCCAAGAGTAGTAACTACCAACCATCAGGGCCCCCCAAGGCAAGAGCCTAACCTAAGGCCAAACACAAAAAGACTCCAGTTCACGCCTATCCCGATGACATATAGGGAGCTGTATCAGAGTTTATTCAATGCACATGTGATATCCTCATTCTACTTAAAACCCATGCAACCTCCGTTCCAAAATAGTATGACGCGAACGCTCAATGCGAGTATCATGTGGGAATAGCGGGGTATTCAATTGAGAATTGCACCGCATTTAAAAAATTGATTGAAATGTTCATTAAGATGGGAATTGTAAGGTTCGTTGACCCATCGAGACCTAATGTGGCAGGAAATCCGTTACCCAGTCATTCAGATCAAGGGGTAAACACGATATTTGAGAGTAGAGGTAATAAAACCAAGATTGATGTGGTGGAAGCAAAAACCCCATTAAGATGGGTTTGGAAAAAGATGCTAGAAGGAGGATTAATTGTGCAAGATATAGAGGAGAAACTCAGAGGAGTGAGGAACTACTGTGAGTTCCATGATGAAGAGGGTCATGAGATCCAAGATTGCATTGAGTTCAGGGCCCTGGTGCAAAATTTGATGGATAATAAAGAAATTGAATTTTATGAGGATGTCAAGGGTTTGGAAGGAGGAGATGTTTATGCTTCAGAGGAAGGATCAATAGAGAAAGTCCACAAAGTCAATCACCCGATGGTGATTATTTCACGACTAAGAAGTGATGAAGTGAGAGTACAAATGGCACCAATGGTCATAATTCAGAAACCCGTAGCTTTTCCCTATAAGGACAGCAAAAGGGTTCCATGGAATTATGATTGCAACGTGACAATCCCGAGAGAAAAAAACCCAGTTAATGCTTCAGAAGAGGGCCAGAATGTGGGTTTTTACACGCACAGTGGGAGGCGCTATGATCCATCAAATTCAAGAGCTGAGCCCGTAAAAGGAAAATCCTTGATGGTTGAACAAAAGAAAGAAAAGAAGGCCAGACTTGAATCACCTGTTAATGAGCCGGTAGCTGAGAAAGAGGCTAAATAATTCTTTAAATTCTTAAAGCATAGCGACTATAGTGTTGTAGAACAGCTACACAAACAACCAACTCGCATATCAGTGCTAGCTTTACTCTTAAGCTCAGAGACATATCGTAGCGCATTGATGAAAGTGTTAAACGAAACTTATGTCGCTGATGATATCTCTGTAAACAAGCTCGATCGTCTGGTTAATAACATAAGCGCCGATAATTTCGTCTTCTTTAATGACTATGAAATGCCGCCAAGGGGCATGGGATCTACAAAGGCTCTGCACATCACTACCTGCTACAAAGGATATACATTGCTAGGGGTGTTAATTGATAATGGATCTGTACTAAATGTCTTGCCTTTATCCACACTAAATAGGTTGCCTGTGGATAGCTCTCATATGAAGACGTGCCAAAACATAGTGAGAGCATTCGATGGTACAGAAATGAGGGTGATGGGAAAGATTGAGATACCTCTTTTAATTGGTCTGAACACATACTAGGTAAACTTCTTGGTGATGGATATCAATCCCTCTTATAACTGCTTGTTAGGGAGGCCTTGGATTCACTTAGCTGGGGCAGTGCCGTCATCACTACACCAAAAGCTAAAGTTGGTGACAGAGGGTCGACTGGTGACAATAAACACGGAAGAAGATATTATTGCATCCGTAACCAATGACGCACCATACATAGGAGAGGATGATGAGGCAATAGAATGTTCCTTTCGATCACTTGAATTTGTGAATGCAACATTCATTGTTGAAGGAAACAAAATCTCAGTGCCCAAAATATCAAAAACTATAAGGATGGGCATACAGCTGACGGTTGGGAAAAGAGTCTTGCCTAAAAGGGTACTCAGAAAATACCTCCAAGGGAAAGTCGAGGTACCAATTCTGATGGACAAACGAGATTGCTTTGGCTTGGGATATAAACCAGATACGAAGCAAATGAAGAAAGAGCTGGAAAAGAAGCAAGAAAAGAGAAGAGCACGATTAAGCAGGGGAGAGGTCAAATGGAAACCGATGACTTTTCCCCATATATCTAGAACTTTCGTGTCAAGAGGAACTATTCACTCTGAACGAAAGATGTCAAGAAAAGAAACCATAGAAGAAATGTTGGGAAATCTGAACATCAACTCCATATCCGAAGAAGGAATTAGAGGAGAAAATTTATCAAGCATTTGCCTCTATGTACCTGGAAGTGTTCTAAACAATTGGACTGCGGAAGAGATTCCTATAGTTTTTAAAGCTAATTTAAAGTAATGTTCAAAACACATAAGCCTAGGAGCAATAAGATTCCTTTTGTGAAATAGGCTTTTGTCCAAACATCTTTATTTCAATAAAATGCATCTTTGCATATCATCTTGAGCAAATATTCTTTTATTCTTTCCATTTCATTTATAACCATACCATACATATAATTATTCTTAGATTCTTTTGTTCTTTAGATCTTCCTTCATCCCTATAACAGGTCTTTAGATATCAATGATATAAGCGACGTTGCTACTGACTCAGAGTCTCCTTTTGAGCAAGATATGTGTATGGAGGATTCTTAGGATTTTGAAGATGATCAAGACTGTAACCTATCTCCTAATTTGTTGAGGATGGTAGAATAAGATGAGAAATAATCATGCCTTACAAAGAGTCTGTGGAAATTATGAGCTTAGGAGAGGAAAAAGAGGTGAAGATTGGAGCTTGCATTGTCACAGAGACAAAGCGAGACCTCATTGAGTTACTCCAAGAATCCAAAGATGTCTTCGCATGGTCATATCAAGACATGCTTGGGTTAAATACTGATATCGTAGTACATCAGCTCCTCATAAAGGAGGAGTGTAAGCCAGTTCAATAGAAGCTCCGAAGGACGAGGCCCGACGTTTTGCTGAAAATAAAAGAAGAGGTCAAGAAGCAATTCGATACTGGTTTCTTACAAGTGGTTAAATACTCAGAATGGGTAGCCAATATTTTCCCCGTCCCTAAAAAAGATGAGAAAGTACGAATGTGTGTAGACTACAGAGATTTAAACAAAGCCAGCCCGAAGGATAATTTCTCGTTGCCTCATATCGACTCCTTAGTGGGCAATATGGTGGGTTACTCACTGTTCTCCTTCATGGATGGTTTTACGGGATACAACCAGATAAAGATGCATATTGAAGACATGGAGAATACCATATTTGTAACCATGTGGGGAACATTTTGCTATAAGGTGATGCCATTTGGACTGAAAAATGTGGGAGCAACGTATCAAAGAGCCGTGGTAACCTTGTTTCATGACATGATGCATAAAGAAATTAAAGTTTATGTCAACGACATGATTCCAAAATCCAGGACAGAAAAGGAGCATGTGCAAGTCTTAAGGAAATTATTCTTAAGGTTGAGAAAATTTCAACTAAAGCTCAATCCAAAAAAATGTACCTTCGGGGCTAGATTAGAAAAATTACTAGGATTTGTAGTTAGTGAAAAGAGGATTGAGATCGACCCGGATAAAGTCAAGGCTATATAGGAGCTATCTCCACCACGTACCCAAAAATAAGTTCAAGGTTTCTTAGGGAGGTTAAATTACATCGCTCGTTTCATTTCACAACTAACGGAGAAATGTGACCCCATATTCCGTCTCTTTAAGAAACACAATCCAGGTGTATGGGATGAGGAGTGCCATAAGACTTTTGACAAGGTTAAACATTACCTGTCCAAAGCCCTAGTACTAATGGCACCTAGTCTAGATAAGCCGTTGATATTGTACTTGGCAGTATTCGGGAATTCCATGGGATGTGTACTTGGTCAATATGATAAGTCAAGAAAAAAAGAAAGAGTAATATACTATCTTAGTAAGAAATTCTCTGAATGTGAGACAAGATATTCGCCAATCGAGAAATTGTGTTGCGCCTTGATTTGGACAACCCGAAGACTGAGACAGTACATGTTGTACCACACAACTTGGCTCATCTCAAAACTAGACCCACTAAAGTACATGATGGAGTTGACTGCTTTGAATGGAAGGGTGGCCCAGTGGAAAATTCTGCTTTTTGAATTTGATATAGTCTATCTGAATCAGAAGGCTATAAAAAGGAGTGCAATAGTAGATTTTCTGGCCAATAGAGCTCTAGAAGATTACGAGCCTTTGAACTTTGATTTCCCGGATGAAGATCTAATGTATGTTGCAACCACTGAAGAAGACTCTCAAGAAGGTCATCCTTAGAAGCTAAAGTTCGACGGAGCCTCAAGCATTGTGGGTAATGAAATCGGGGCAGTCCTAGTATCCCCAAACGGAGATCATTATCCCTTTACTAGTAAATTAGATTTTGATTGCACGAATAATATGGCAGAATACGAAGCATGCATCATGGGCATCGTGCAGCCATAGAACGTAAAATCAAAGTTATAGAGGTATATAGGATTCTGCATTAGTGATCTATCAACTCAAAGGAGAATGGGTGACGAAAGACCCCAAATTGATCAATTATCTAAGGCTGGTTCTTGAATTAATTGAGGAGTTTGATGACATCACCTTCTACTATCTTCCACGAGATGAAAACCAGATGGCTGATGCCTTAGCTACTTTAGCTTCCATGATCAAAGTGAACAAACAAGAGGACGTAAAACTCATCTAGATGAGTATTTATGAGGCTTCGGCTCATTGTTACAACGTTGAAGAAGAAGAAAAGGACGATCACCCTTGGTACCACGATATACTACGATATGTAAAGAATCATGAATACTCTGACCAAGCAACCGAGAATGATAAAAGGACACTGAGAAGACTGGCCAGTGAGTATGTCTTAGATGGGGGAGATTCTATACAAAAGAAGAAAGGATCAGGTGCTACTGAGATGTGTGGACGCTGTTGAGGCTAAAAAAAATCTTGGAAGAAGTCTACGAGGGTGTCTGCGGAACACATGCTAATGGTTTTACAATGGCCAGGCAAATTATGAGATTCGGATATTATTGGTCCACTATGGAAGGGAATTGTATCATTTATGCCAAGAGATGCCATAAGTGCCAAATTTATGGAGACAAAATTCATGTGCCTCCTTCACCTCTTCATTTTATGACTTCTCCATGGCCTTTCTCTATGTTGGGCATGGATGTCATTGGGCCGATATCGCTAAAAGCGTCCAATGGGCATCGATTCATCTTCGTGGTCATCGATTATTTCACCAAGTGGGTAGAAGCCACTTCATATGCCAATGTCACCAAGTTGGCAGTCAGCGAATTCTTGAAGAAAGAGATAATATATCGGTATGGGATGCCAGAAAGGATTATATCTGACAATGTATTAAACTTGAACAACAGCACGATAGCGAAGGTTTGTAGTCAATTCAAGACTAAACACCATAACTCGTCACCATATCATCCAAAAATGAATGGTGGAGGCAGCCAATAAGAACATTAAGAAGATCATGGGGAAAATGATTGAGACTTATAAAGATTGGCATGAAAAGCTACCACTTGCCCTCTATACCTATCGAACGTCTATCAGAACCTCCACCAGGGCAGCGCCTTTCTATTTGGTTTATGGAATGGAAGCGATTTTGCCCATTGAAGTCGAGATTCTTTCCCTCCGAGTTTTGTCAAAACTAAAGTTAGATGAAGCAGAATGGATCCAGTCTCGATATGATTAGTTGAACTTGATCGAAGAAAAGAGGCTAAGGGCTATCCGTCAAAGTCAAATGTATAAAAAACGAATGATGCGAGCTTATGACAAAAAGATTTACCCCAAAGAATTCCATGAGGGGGATCTGGTATTGAAAAAGATCCTTCCCATACAAAAGGATTCCAGAGGGAAATGGATGCCAAATTGGAAAGGGCCTTATGTGGTAAAGAAAGCCTTTTCTGGAGGAGTGCTAATTTTGACAGTGATGGATGGCAAAAACCTGTCTAATCCTGTGAATTCAGATTCAGTCAAGAAGTACTTCACCTAAAAAAAATGAGAGGCCAAGACAAAAACCCACAAAGGGCGCCTTGAGACCAAAGGGGTTTTGAGTTGAAAACCCGGAAAAAGGACAGCTCAAATTTTGATTGAAGATTAAACATGTGATGGTAGGGTCTTCTCAAAAGGAAGAACGTTACGTCTTAGGGCATCAATGAAGTACTCTGGATCTCTTAAACACATATCAGGCTCAAAATAGTCCTCGAGAAGTTTGTACAGAGAAGCTCATGCTGCGATATTTGGGGCACCTATTTTTATCTTAATCATTTTGAATTTTAGCAGCGTTTGCTATTTTGATTAATCTATTCATTTCGAGCTTTGCTCCCAATAAATTTCAACCTTGTCTATTGTTACAATCTTTTCCAAGCATTTTTTATTGAAATAACGATTAATGGACTAATAATATTCAAGTAAAAGGAGTTCTGCGTATTGCTCTGAAAGGTTTTCTAAATAGTACAAGGACCTGAAATAGGACCACTGGTCAAAACTAACCAAATTTAAGAGTTGAAAATATTTGGGAAAGAATAATATAAATTGTGATTATTTCTTAGGGGTTTTTTTCAAAAATACCAGCTGAACAGGAAGGCAGGGTAATGCGTCAACCTAAACATTAGAATGGGATCATTCTAAAAAAAAATGACATTCAACTTTCATGCAAATATCATTCATACACATCTAGTTAGGAGCGTTTGATTCATTCCGATCATAACATCCTAATCACTCGGCATAAAGATAGGCTTATGAAATAAATTTCAAAGGTCATGTTCCCCAGAGAATGGTGTAACAGATTAGTGAAACCACAAATCCTCTACCCCTGAAGTTACAGTGGGACAGATTTAAGTCATCGTGGTAGATCTTATCTCCTTGAAGTTGCAGTAGAGCAGATTAAAGCCACAAACCTTATCTCCCTGAAGTTGCAGTAGATCAGGTTGAAGTTACAAATCTTATCTCCCTGAAGTTGTAGTGGAGCAGTTTGAAGATAACGAATCTCATTTCCTTGAAGTTACAGTAGAACAGGTTAAAGCTACAAGTCACAAATCTTATCTCCCTAAAGTTGTAGTGGAGTAGATTAAGATAACAAACCTTATCTGCCTGAAGTTGCAGTGGAGCAGGTTGAAGTTACAAATCTTATTTCCCTGAAGTTGCAGTGGAGTAAATTGAAGATAGCAAATCTCATCTCCCTGAAGTTGCAGTGGAACAGATTAAAGCTACAAATCACAAATCTTATCTCCCTGAAGTTGCAGTGGAGTAGATTAAGATAGCGAATCTTATCTCCCTAAAGTTACAGTGGAACAAATTAAAGCTACAAATTACAAATATTATCTCCTTGATGTTGTAGTGGAGCAAATTGAAGCAACTAATCTTATCTCCCTGAAGTTGCAGTAGAGTATATTGAAGCGACAATTCTTATACCCCAGAAGTTGCAAGTGGGTTAGAACGAGGCTACTTGGAAAAGAGAAACACCAAAGAAGTCGAGACTCGGCAAGACTAGGCAAAATTGACCCTTTTTAAGGTCTTTACTTCATTCCCATTACACGTCAACTAGCAAAGAGGGGCAGCTGTAATAGGCCAATTTTGCTTGGGCCCAGATTAAAAAAATAAAACAAAGATTTAAACCAAAATAATTAAAGTCCAGAGTCCATTTACAACAAATTACAGGCCCAAAATTACAAACCTAAAAGAGCCCAAAAACCAAAAAAACCCTAACAGCCAGTTAGCCCACAACTTAAACTAATTTTCAGTAAAAAACCCTAGCCGCATGTCTGTGCCGCGCCTCCTTTCCGTATGCGATCTGACACCCCTCTGCCACCGCCACTGCCACTATCAGCCACTCCATTCCCGCTGTAACCTGCAAAGCAGAACAAACACGCAAAACAGAAGAGACAACAAAGAAAGAACAAAAGATTTGTAACAGACAGTTTTGTATTTCGGCTATAAAAGAGGCCATAACAGCTACATGTAATTTTTTACCCACACACAAGATTAATCGAAAAACTGAATTCAAAGTTCCAAAAGGTGACTTTTTTTTATATTTTAGTTTATTACGAATTTATTTGATAAATAAAATATAAAAACAAAAAGTAAAAAGGGCTGGAGCTTATTTGCCTCTTTGTATCACGCCACCATCGGAGGTTTCCTCCGTTCACGAAAGCCATGGAAGCCCTTTAGGGTTTCGTTTGGGCTTCGAAAAAAGGTATACGAGAGGTAGAGAAGGGCATCAGTCGGATTTTTTTTTATACTTTCGCCTTTAGATCTAGATCTAGGTTTAAAAAGGGCCAAAAAGGGCCATTTTCGGTATTTTCCAGCCACCGAGAACGGCAAAGCCCGTCGTCGGTAGTCGGTGATCGTCATGGGACTCGTCGGAACCCTAGGCCGGAAGGGGAGGGGGTGAGAGAGCAAAGAGAGGGCTCTCAATTGTTTTTAAAGAAAGGTACAGAATGAATTTTTTTAAAAAAAATTTCAGCTTTTATAGGCCCTATAAAATGACGTCATTTTAGGGCTGATTCTAATAGCCCCAAAACGACGTCGTTTTGGCCTTTGACCTCATCCGACCCAATCCGAGATCTAGGATCCGCGTGTTTTTTTTAAAACATGGGCTATTTGTGCTTGTGACCCTTCCATTTTTTTGACGATTTACAATATGGTCCTATTTCTTTTTTTTTTCTTTTAAAATTTACCCCGTTTTATTTTATTTTATTTTATTTGGGTCCCCATGAACGATGCGCATAGGGAAGTTGGGATATTCTCCCATTCGGTCCCTATCTCGTTTTCGCGCACTACAATGTAGTCCTTTAATTTTGTTTTATCTTGATTTGTCCCTAAAATTCTGTTTAAACTTCACTTTAGTCCTTTTGACATTTTTTTATTATAATTTAAGCCCAAAACTCCCTTTTAATTTCAATTCAATCCTTAGTCTATTTAACTTCGAAATTTTTTATTATTTTAAACTGTTTCATGTATATTTTGTTTGATTTATTTATTTATTTTCAATTTTTAATAAAATATTTTATTGATATTCACTTATTTATTTATTTACTTAATATTTCCCTTTTTTTTACAATTGGCTTTTTTTATATTTTCTTTTATTGTGCCTTTTTATTTATTTATTTACTATTTTCAATATATTTCAAAATTTAGATGATTATTATTATTGTTGTTGTTGTTGTTATTATTATTCATTTTATTAGTTATTCATTTTTTTCTTTAATTGTTTATATTAGCATTAAAGTAATATATATTATGTGATTATCGTGAATTGTTTTTATTAGTATATTCATATTATTGTTATTTACTAGCGCGACTATTTTATTCGCATATCATCCTTTTAATTAAGATAAATACCCATTGTTTTAAATATTACGCTTGTTATTTTTCAAAAAGGAAATTTTAAAAATAGGCAATGTTTCGTATTTAGAGATTCGAGAAGTCGTACCCTAACTTACGGGATCTCGATTTTCTCGTTGAACCTAAATAACCAAATATCCTTTTAAAATTAAAATACATGAGATTTAAATAAAAAATAAAGGCAAGCTTATTCTCAAGGATTCGAGGTGTCGTGTCCTAACTTACGAGATGTAACATTTTGTTACCTCGAGATGGGAGGGTCTTTAACATACGTTTCGATTTATTCAAGCAATTTTTGAGTAAAAATAACATTAATATAAAGAGGGATTG
The DNA here is from genome assembly GCA_005393395.2 of Gossypium australe. Classification (NCBI taxonomy): domain Eukaryota; kingdom Viridiplantae; phylum Streptophyta; class Magnoliopsida; order Malvales; family Malvaceae; genus Gossypium; species Gossypium australe. The sequence continues at coordinate 110,399,858 of CM016623.1, forward strand.
TATTTTAAATTCTTTTCGAGTTTTCAACCTTCGACACTAAGACATTAATTAATCAATTAGGTAACAATTTTGGGCGTTATGAGGGTGCTAATCCTTCCTTGTACATAACCGAGTCCCGAACCCGTTTCCTGAATTTTGTAGACCAAAAATCATCGTTTTAAAGTAAGTTTTAATTGTTATTAAATTGATTAAATTACAAGGTGATCCGATCACAACTAATAAAAAGGATTAGTGGCGACCCTCATTTTTTTCTCTTATAATAAAAATCGACTTTCAAAAAAATGGTTTCGATAGAAAAAATATTATATTTTTTATATATGTAATTGAGATATATTTGCATGCATATTAATATAATTTTATTAATAAATTAGAACATAAATATATAAAATATTGATAAATTTAAAATAATATTGCTAAAATAAAAACTAGATGCTAATTGATACAATAATGGTAAGCATGCATGATAGATGCATTGTGTTTTTGGGTATAGGTAAACTCCATTATAGTAGTGATTTGATTATGTTTAAGTTTTCGTTTTTGTTACTTAATTTAAAAAAGTTATAATTTAGTCATTAATATTTTTGAGTTTGTGTTTCCTATCACTTGAGTGATTAATAAAATATTGATGTGACACATTTTAATTAGTATAATAATAGATTTAGTTTTTAATATTTATTCTTTTTTTATCAATTTAGTCTTAATTTTATATAAAAATATTAAAAAATTCAAAATGCTTTTTTTAAAATTCTAAAAAATACAAAAGAATTATAACAAAATTTAAAAATATATAAAGTATACACACATAAATAATAATACATAGACATTAGAATTGCATTATAAACAACAAATGGATTGCAAACGCAAAGAAATTTGGGAGCATAGAAGAAGAGGCTATAGTGATGGGTCCATGGAATCTGAGACCATGTAATGACGTGAAATGGGGACTAAAGAGGAACCTGAAGAAGAAGCTGGAGAAGGGAGAACCAAGAAATGAGGGGTTGGCCTCCTTTCACAATTTTAATTAATTACGAAAATAACTTAACTTAAAAATCATGTTTGTAAATGACCTAATATTGGTGCTGCCGCCAGCCAATGATTACATTTATAAAAAAACAAGTTTTTGTGGTGCCGCCTGACAAATTCACAATACCGAATTGGAATGTGATTATGTAAAACATTTAGAGATCTAATGAAGCATTTATTTTTATTTAGATTGGCTGGAAAAAAGTTTGGACTGACAATGTGACACAAAATTAAATGCTTTTCAATTTTTTATCTATTTGCATGTTAGGTTGTTTACTTTTAAAATTAAATTTAAAAAGCTCTTATAAAATATAAAAATAATAAAAATAAACCTTCTATTTTTTTTATTTTTTTAAAAACAATAAACTTAAAAAACTATAAAAGATTGTCGATTAAGTTTTAACTTGATTGGCATGGGCATTGTTGCCAATGCAAGAGGACATGAGTTCGAGTGCGTTGAAGCGGATTATCCTCCTATTTATGGGTTGGAGAGGGATTATAGTTAGTTCTAAGCATTGTGTCAAAAAGAGAATATATGATCAGAATTTATAATGAAATTATTAAAAAAAACTATATAAATTTCTTATTTAAATTACTCAAATATATCCCTCAAAAAATTTTCTCAAATTTATCTAAATTCAAATATATTAGAGAATGAATTGAAAATGGCGGCACCAAAGAAATCGAATCATTTACGTACATGATTTTTAAGTTAAATTATTTTCGTAATTAATTAAAAAATTTAGGTTACTTTAAAAGAACCCGAAATTGTTGAACTCGGACCGAAACCCATTATTATACTTTGTGCCATCTTTGTTGTCTTTTCCATTGCTACTTTTCAGTTTTCACCTAGAGAAAAACTAGGGTTGGTGATAAAGGAGGTGGGATATTTATATAAAACATATATGTTGAAAATAGGGTCGGGTTTACTTTCAACAAGGTATTTTTAATTTTAGATAATTTTCATCACCAAAATTAAAAAAAAAAACAAAATTGATGCATGAATAATGTTAAAATATATAATAATTATCTTTTAGTATTTATAGTAATAAATAACAAAAAATATAAATTTACAATGTTTGCCCCTACTATTATATCCATCCGCTAAGAAATCGATATCTTATTAAAATGTGATTCCCTCTTATTTTTGCTTGAAAAATAAATATTTTTGTAAGTTAAAAGAAAAACAGCATAAAAAATAAATCAACCCCTATCTTACCTTTCTTCTTTGAGGTTTGTTTCAAAATGGGGTATACTCTGATGTTGGTCGCTTGATTTGGATAGGAAGGCAAGTTGAAGAAAAATAATTCTTTAATTTAATGTTGTCTCTTGAAAAATATGGATATCATATATAATTACATATTATTTACTATTACAATAGGTTAGCCAAAATTAAAAGTGATTTATTTTGGTTAAAGTTTATTAGGCTTTAATTATTAAATAAAGTATATGTGTGTAGATACTCGAGTAATTAATTTCTAATTAATGATGGGCTGATTAGAAATTAAGGTTAATGTGCAAAAGTTATATATTAGGGTTATGGTCCCCAAATTACATACAATGTAACTTTTTTAATATCCCATCTTTAGAAAAGAGAGCAAATTTTCTCTGAATTTTTTGTGTGCTAATTTGAAAAATCAAAATCGTAAGATTCGAAAAATTTCAAGGAATCGATGGATTTAGGTACACTTCCGCATCTAGTTTTAATCATGATTTATTCTTGATTATTTTACATGGCAGATCCCGACTTATTAAGTTTTGTATCAAAATTTTAACGATTCTAACAAGTGGTATTAGAGCCTTGTTATGTCAAATCATTGAGAATTGATTAAGTTTTAAATTTTTTTGGAACGAATTGATTCTCTATTATTTTTTATTGATTCGTTTTTTAGATTCTAAAAATTTAATATTTCAATTATATACCATGTTAAATCTTTTAAAATTCTTGATAAATTTGTTTTTAAGTTTTGATTAGTAATGATCCAATCTTTTTGATTTCCATTGAAGGATGAAGTTTTGGATTAATATGGTTTTGATGAGAAAACCTAAAATATATATGTTGTTGGTTTTAAAAGCTTATTTGATTAATGGATAAATAGAAAGAAGGGTGATTGCCCTTGATTATGTTTAATAAAAATAAATAAATGAACGCATGAAGGAGAAGTGGGCCATTAATATTCTTTTGTGAGATTAATGGTAGGCGATGATGTTTTGAATATGATTGAATCACTCAATGTTTCTTTCCATTCAGTCAAATCTGATTGAATAAAATATATATAGTTGAATATATATTGCGATTGAATGTTTCTTATACATTCAATTACCTTGCAAATTTTATAGGAATTTTTGGTGTTTTGGTATATTGTTCACATTTTAATTTATTTGGATTTAATAATTTCGTGTGAAAACTGTTTATCGTTATTTTATGAATAAATTATTATATTTTTAAATTTGAAAAATAAAATTAAGAGAAATATTTTTAAAAAATAAATTCAGATTTTGACTTTGAGTTTTAATTAAAGATGTCTAATATTTTAAATAAATTAGTTGAAACAAAATGCCGCCAAATTGACATCCTTTGCGTAGATTAGTTTATTTAAAATATTAAGATGATTATATGTTTTTATGATTCATGCATTTATTAATTGACCCAAAGGTAAGTTAATCTTTGGCAGAATTTTAATGATATCTGTGGTGATAAATGTGTGACAATTATAAAGTACTTTATGTGAGCAATAAGTTAGTCCAAAGATTGATTAATTGTTTGACATAATTTTTTGTCAATGTTTGATTGCTACAACAAAAGCATCGCTTACTGTTAATATTACTGTCCAAAGACTTGATATTGATGTCGTGTTTGGTATTTTGAGATGGGATATTAAAAAGGTTACCTTGTGTGTAATTTGGGGACCATAACCCTAATATATAACTTTTGCACATTAACCTTAATTTCTAATCAGGCCATCATTAATTAGAAATTATTTACTAGATTATCTACACATATTTGACCCATACTTTATTTAATAATTAAAACCCAATAAACCTTAACCAAATTAGATCACTTTTAATTTGGGATAACCACTTAATAACATGTAATTACCCTTATTATATATGTGATGTCCATATTTTTTAACAATAGTTTTTTACTTGTCCAAAGCTCATAATGTGCAAATGTTTAATACCATGTTTATGCCATACTTAGGACATAGAAATTTTTCCAAAGAAATACATCTTATTAGTTATTCTGCCCAACAGAGTTGCGCCTGGACAAACAATGAGTACATACTTACAAATATAATTACACTTCACACGGGCTCATATTATCCCCATTATTCAACCTTTGGGTAATATTATAGACTTCGGTTAATTGGCTAACAAACCTTAGTCATCCTAAGGATTATAAAAAAAATTTGAGACTTGTTGGAAACGTTTCTATTAGACTCGTACACGCCCGTGCAATCCCCACTTTTGTATGCATAAGTGCCCACTTCGCCACTCCTTTAGCGTAGCCTTAGCGTCGTCCCTTCAGGTGTCCTCTATACCTAAGACATAAAACACAAAGGGGTAAGTTCGATAGAACTTAATGAGAAAACTTTCTTTTACTTGAGCCCTTATTCAATGATTTCATCATTTTTTTATCGTCTGTAACTTGGCTCTATCAATCGTACAGACTTCACCATATCCTTCCCTACTGGTCTTTCTTTCAGAGTTAAGCCGCACTTGCCAATTCTCGGAATACCGTGTTTACCATTCACTCAGTGTTTGCCCAAAGGCATTGTCTTTTGATGGTTATCACGAGAGCCATTCTTCATATTATGCCACGAAGATGTTTATTTCCAAAGATAGCCATAGAGATCTTCCTTTCTGAGTCTCGCCACAAAGGCGTCTTTTGACAGAGATAGCCACAAAAGCTTCCAGAGATTAGCCACAAAGGTTGTCATTTAAACAAAGATTAACCACAAAGGTATTCCTTATCAGATATTTTTCACAAAGGCACTTCTTTAACGAAAACAGCCACAAAGGTTCACTTTTATAGAAATTGGTGTTTTTGATGATAGGGATTTGCCTAAACTCATCTTCGTAAGGTTTGCCCCTTATCATTTGGTACTCACTCAACCATCCTTTACATATTCCATATAATGTCATGGTCCAGCCATGGTCTTACACTATATGGTCTTCAGAATGCCATGGCTATGGACTTGTCCTTATCAGAGATTTGTGTTTTTAGTCCCGACGGACCCCTTTAGACAACTTCGAAGTCAGACATATGCTCATCACGCAGACTAATACTTGACAGACTCATTCCTTTCAGACTTCTTCATAACAGATGCATTAATACTTACATGCAACACATTCCCTTATACTTCATACATAGTCCCTTCATGTAGTGACTTGCTTATGACATACACTATCATACTTTCAGACACATTATTCGTACATATATTTCTTTTCTTTTCAAATACATATCATCATGTTTTGGTCACTTAGCACATAAGTATCTATACTATAAACATACATGTAAGAGTCAGTCTAGAGACTCACCTGGCAACCTTAATAGCAGCTTGGGCTCCCAGTTCACACATCCATATGCAGACTCTTAAAGGTCATTGTTTGTAAGACATAGGAAAAATTTATTCACATAACTCTTATTTTTATCTAAAACCTAAGCAAACTCTATGCAATGCCTTATTCCTACATCTTCCTATTTACACTCAAGCAAGCTCACTTTCACAGAAGAAACTCATGCGAGTCTAGAACACTAACTCAAGGTGAATAAACGACCCTATATTTGAACTTCAATTTTTAGTCTTACCATAGCAGGAAAATCCCTTAATCAACACCTATAGGAACGTAGTAATCGTTCTTTTTAAATAGAAGGGAGGAGACAACTTTTCTTCTTTTTGAAGCTTTCACCGTAAGACTTGACACTTGTTACAATCCTAACCAGTCAGCCATATGGGTGGTTTCTAGTTATGAGGAAACATGGATAAGAACCCAAAATCTTTTCTTATTTTTGATTTGACCTATCGTTCAATTCTAACTATCTAGTTGGTGTAGAACTTACACATTAACTAAACTAACTGGGCGTACCTTAACCTGGGTGACATCCCCTACCACTTACTAACCCTTGACATCTTTTGCAATTTCTCCTCCTACAAATACACGTACTTTACGGAGAACACACCCCGCTTTAAATTTCCATTATTGTCTATGCACCCTACTAGCGTCCTAAGACGTCAATTGGTCCAGTAAGATCACGCTAGCTAAATTTCTGCTCGCCAAGTTGGGGTGTTACAGGGAGTCAACAGATCTTCAGATGTCTTAAAATTAATTTATACTGATATTTGTAGGTCATTCCCTATGACATCCTAGAATGATCAACAATATTTCATAACATTTATAGATGATTACTCAAGTTATGTGTATCTGTATCTCATTCATGAGAAATCTCAGTCTCTGGATGTGTTCAAAGCTTATAAAGTTGAAGTTGAGAATCAACTCAACAAAAGGAATAAGAATGTCAGATCTGATCGTGGTGGTAAGTACTATAGTAGATATGATGGCTCAAGTGAATAATGTCTAGGACCATTTGTGAAATTCCTTAAGGAATGATGTATTGTCCGTAGTACACCATGTCAGGATCACCCTGTATGGATGGTGTAGTTGAAAGACGAAATAGGACTCTTAAGGCTATGGTAAGGAGCATGATTACTCATTTTACCTTACTTGAGTCCCTCTGGGGAGAAGTATTGAAGTCAATAACTTACATTTTGAATAGAGTACATATTAAAGCAACTGCAAAAACACCTTATGAGCTTTGGACAAGTTAAAAGCCTAGGCTAAAGTACTTTCACATTTAGGGATGTCCATTTGAGGCAAGACCTTATAAGCTACATGAAAAGAAATTGGACTCCAAAATAGTGATCATCTATTTTATTGGTTATTTTGAGCGATCTAAGGGCTATAAGTTTTATGATCCCACAATTAGGAATATTTTTAAGACGAGAACTGTAACATTTTTTGAGGATGTTGAGTTTGGAGGGAGAAATAAGGTTAGAGACATTGCTTTTGAGGAGGAATTGAATTCTAACTCAATTTTTGCTATCACTTTTAATGATGTTTAGATTCTCATACCTATTATTGATCAAGAAGTGAATTCGGAACCTCATCAAGATAATGTTGAACAACTCTCTATTCAAGATAAGGTAATTGTTCCGAAAGAACAAACTCAACAACCTCAAGAAAAAGTGTCATTAAGGAAGTCCAAGAGAGAAAGGAAAAATGATATTTCGAACGATTATGTTGTATTTCTCCAAGAACATGAGGATGAAAATGGATTGACGGAAGATGATCCAATCAACTTTCGTTAGGCCGTGAAAATTTTTAATTCTCAAAAGTAGATTGATGTCATGAAAGAAGAGTACAAGTCTATGCAAGACAATAAAGTTTGGGAACTTGTCCCATTACTTGAAGGTGCAAAACCAATTAGTTGTAAATGGATTTTAAAACCAATAGAGATGCAAATGGTAATGTGGAGAGGTATAAGGAGCGTCTTGTAGCTAAAGAATATACTCGAAAATAACACATTGATTTTACAGATACTTTCTCTCTAATTTTATCGAAAGTCTCTTTCAGGATAATCATGGCACTTGTTGCTCATTTTGATCTTGAGTTACATCAGATGGATGTTAAGATTGAGCTTCTCAATGGCGACATTGAAGAAATAATTTATATGGTGTAACTAGAAAACTTTGAGTCAAAAGACCCAAAGAATATAGTTTGCAAATTAACAAAATCTATTTATGGACTCAAACAAGCTTCTCGTCAATAGTACCACAAGTTTCATCAAGTAATTGTCTCGTTCGCTTTTAAGATGAATATTGTTAATGATTGTATGTATCAAAAATTTAGTAGGAGTAAGTATATATTTTTGGTTCTATTTGTTGATTACATTTTGCTTATTGCCAATAATATAGGTTTATTGCACGAAACCAAGAGGTTTTTATTTAAGCATTTTGAGATGAAAGATCTTGGGGACACCTCTTTTATTTTAGGAATTCAAATACATCGAGACCGATCTCGGGGTATTCTTGGATTGTCACAAAAGAGCTATATCGATGAAGTACTCAAAATGTTTGACATGAAAAGTTGTAGACTAGGTGACACCTCTGTCACCAAATGAGATAAATTTAGTCTTTCTCAATGTCCTAAAAATAACCTTGAAATTTAGGAAATGCAAAAGATTCCCTATTCATCAGGTGTGGGGAGTCTAATGTATGCTTAAGTATGTAAGCATCCGAATATTACGTACATTGTTGGGATATTAGGTAGATATTTAAGCAACCTTGGTATGGACCATTGGATAGCATCCAAGAGGATTATGAGGTATCTTTAGAGAAAAAAAGATTACATGGTCACTTATAAGAGATCAGATCATTTGGAGGTCGTAAGGTATTCTGATTCTACTTTCGCTGGGTACCAAGATAGCAGTAAATCTATATCAGGCTATATTTACCTATTAGTTGGAGGAGCTATATCTTGGAAAAGTGTCAAATAGAAACTTGTAGCTTCTTCCACTATGGCAGCAGAGTTTGTAGCATGATATGAGGCATCAAACCATGGAATATGGTTGTAGAACTTTGTCACTAGGTTGCACATTTTGGAGAATGTAGAAAGACTACTCAAATTACTTTGTGACAATAAATCAACTGTGTTGTATTCCAACAACAACAACATGAGTTCATTTAAGTCAAAGCATATTGACATAAAGTTCCTAGTTGTGAAAGAAAGAGAGCAAAATAGATAAACATCCATAAAGCACATTAGGATAAACTCCATAATAGTGGATCCACTCACAAAAGGTTTACCACCCAAGGCATTTCATGAGCACATTGCTCATATGGGTGTTACATTATTTGAGGACATCATAATTTAGTGGGAGTTTGTATTTTATTTGCTTTATGTTTGTTTTCAAATATTTATATATTTGGTTATTTTCTAATAAGAAATGAAGTATTCAGTTTATTCACTCTGTTTGATACTGACCTCACTTAAGTTTGAGGAAGACCAGTTGGAAATAGGCATGTTTGGTTCACAATGCATGTAATTTTCCTACTACACATCCAAACTTGATCTATGTCATTTGGTTATGTTAATATATGTGATCATGAATGGATTTAGTTACGATATATATGTAATGAAAGTCATATTGGTTCTATGTTAACATAATTAATGGACGAGATTGTTTGGAATACTTTTTTGGATATGATAGTAAAGTTTTGAGCTCATAAGGTTATATAAAGACATGTAATTGTAGAGTAATTAATATATGTGGTCCAAGTGGGAGATTGTTGGAAAATATGGACATCACATACATAATAACGGCAATTACATGTTATTATTTCTATCATAATAGGTTAGCCCAAATTAGAAGTGATCAAATTTGGTTAATGTTTATTAGAATTTAATTATTAAAAAAAGTATGGGTCAAATATGTGTGTCGAAACCATTTTTTTATTTTTAGAAAACGGGGATCGACTTTTAAAAACGAAAGTGGGAGTCGCCACCAATCCCTTTTTACTTAGGTGTGATTGAATCACCATGCAAAACATTTTATTTTAAAACATCTGATTTTTGGTCCACGAAAAACAAGAAAACGGGTTCGGGAGTCGATTACGTATGAGGAAGGGTTAGCACCCTCATAACACCCAAAAATTGGTACCTAATCGATAGAATCATGTCCAAATGTTTGAAATTTAGTAAACATTAAAAAAAAAAACTGAACAATTTAATTTAAAACTTGAGATTTCTTTGTTCCGAAAGAATACAAACATCACATTCAGCACGTTAGGACACGATATTTTTAAACCCTCGTAACTAAAATCATCTCATAATTTACGAAATTTATTAAAAGGATATTTAATTATTTAGTCAAACGGAAAATTGAAACCCAGCACGTTACGGCACTATTTCCTGAATTTCTAAATACTAAACATTGCCTTATTTTAAAATCTTTGGATAAAATATAGTAATTTTGTAAAATGCATTTTTTTTTTGTTTTAAAACGATGATCTTATGAAAATATCATATTAACACATTATCAAACATTAAAAGCAATTATAATATACTAACATTTAATATAGGCAATAAAGAAATAATAATAAAAAACATGACAAATAATAATTCCTACACTAAAGCAATTGTAAATACATGATGAAGTATACACAAATATAATAAAAAATAAAGTAAATATGAAATAATTAATAATAATAATATATATAAGGATTATAATATAATAATTAATAAATATATAATAATTTTAAATAAAAACATATATACATAATATACTAATCATAAAAATTATATATGTAATAAATAGTATAAATGAAATAGGTTATATAATATAATAGACTTTATACACAACAAAATTTTAAAAATATATATATAATATAATATAATACTATATAATATACAAATTAAAAATATAGCATAATATAAAATACATAAATTATAAAGTAATATATAAATTATTAGACCAAGTAAAATAATATAATAATATATATATATATATATATATATATATAAAGATATTACATATAAAATATATATGTGAATTTTATACTATTAATAAATTAATAAATATAGGAAAATAATATAGAACATTTAATATGATGGAATAATTAAATACAATGTAAAATAATAAAATAAAATAAAAGGACAAAAATAAAATAAAACAAAGAAAGCAGGGGTTAAAATGGAAATTAGGCCAAATTCAAAGAGCCCGAGGGACTAAATTGAAGCAAAATATAAGTTTATGGGTTAATATAAAAATAAAGAAAATATTAATTTGGACAAAATTAAAACAAATAAAATTGTAAAGGGACTAAAATTGTAAATTTCCCCTTTTTATAAAACACGCGGATCCTCCCCGAGTTTTCGGGTCAACGCGCGGATCCTCCTTCAAAACGATGTCGTTTTATGCTCATTGAATTAAACAGAAACGACATCGTTTCATAGCTTTATATAAGTCAATTTTAACCCCAAAAAAGTCATTCTGTTCTGTTTTTTTTTAAACTTTAAAAAATTCTCAAAAAACCCCTCTGGGCTTCTGATCGCCAGACCTCCGGCCACTGTCTCCACGCGCTATATGCGCCACACGCGTCGTCGCCCATGGCGGCACATAGGTAAAAACTCTGTCTTTCTCTCCTTTTTTGTTTTTTTTTAAAAAAATAGTATTTATATGTAAAAAGCGTAAATCTAAAAAAAATAAACGAAATAAGATAACACGAAAAATCACCTCTGATAAAGAAAATATCTGTATCTCTATTTTATTTCTCTTTGTATATTGTGAATATTTGAGTATCCTTTTTTCTGTATAACTCTGTGTCATCTTTTTTCTGTATGTTCTAAGGTTTTTATAACCCGATAAAATGAAAGAAAAAGGAAACAAAAAGGTTTCCATTTTTGCTACTGTTTTGCCTTTTCTGCTTCGGTACTTTCCTTTTTTGTGCAGGTCGAAGGCGGAGAACATGGCGATGGTGCAGGGGACTCGCACATGCTGTGGCACGACTGGTGGCATGATCGAAGGCTGATGGGGTGCGTGAAGCATATTGCGGCGCGACGGTTGGGATGCTGGCTTGCCACACCTAGGGTTTCCAAAAACACTAGGCTTCTACTGAGACTGCTTAATTTTTGGGCCTTTTAGGCCGTATAATTTGGGTCGGGGTAATTGGGTTTTAGTTAAGGTCTGTTGGGTCTGGGTAGGATTTGGGCTTGGGTGTAATGGGTAATTTGGGTAGTGGGTCAGTATTTAGTTTGTTAAAATTGGGCTTTGGATTGGGTTATTTGTAAAAGGACTATAAAAAAATGGACATTTATTTATTTATTTTTATTATTCGGCTTTTGTATGAATAGAATGGGCCCGGGCACAAATGGGTCACTACAATGTGTAGATACTCTAGTATCTAATTTCTAATTATTGATTGCTTGATTAGAAATTAGGGTTAATTTGTAAAAGTTATATATTAAGATTATGGTCCCCAAATTCCACACAAGGTAACTTTTTTAATATCCCATATTTAGAAAAGAGAGCAAATTTTCTTTGAATTTCTTGTGTGATAATTTGGAATATCAAAATCGTAAGATCCGAAAAATTTTAAGGAATCGATGAATCCAGGTACTCTTCCGCATCTAGTTTTAATCATGATTTATTTTTGATGATTTTACATGATAGATCCTTATTTATTAAGTTTTGTATCAATATTTTAATGATTCTAACATTGTCTTCATGTTGGTTCATCTAACATAGAGGTATCATCGGACTAAAGTGTGATAAATCAAAAAGTTTAGGGACCTGATATGAAACTTTCCTTTTTAGATTGAATGTTGTAAAAAAAATCTTAAGGGTACCGCTAGTGTGGCGCACCAAATATGTTTGAGGGGATAATTGCTTCATAAATCCTTCCTTGCTTGTTATTTTTTTTAAGGTACTTTCATCTTATAACTAATAGTGAGTGTTCGATCGAATTGAATCAAATGAAAAAAGTATTGAGTTAATAGAGTTGACGAATCCTATTTTTTCATCCTAACTCGATTTGAAATTTTCTCAAATTGAGTCAAGTGAGATGGAATTTGAATCAAATATATTTGTTCGAGTTAAATTAAAAAAATAACTTTGTATTCTTGTAGCCACTGACACCCATCAAATCAAATTTGCCCACTGAAATCAAATTTGTTATTAACTTTCATCCTTTCATAATTTATTTATTAATCTTTTATATACAGGTTAGCTTCTTTGCTTGCTTAATTGTTTCAATTATTTTCTGATTCTTGTCACCATGTATTTTGAAATTAAAAAATACATTAAATGTAAAGAAATATGATTTTTTTAATAAAAGTTATTTTAAAGATAAAATGTGAAATTGATACCAACAAAAAATTTTAACATGAATATTTTATGGCATCATCAATAATTCAATTTTAACAAAAATTGATAAATATTCAACATGATTAAACAATTCAATAATATAAATAATACAAAATGTGAAATTTAATTCAATAATATAAATAGTAGATATAAATTCAAAAAAAATAGAGTTTAGGGAAAGTAAAAGGAAAAAAGTTTCGAGGGTTTGGGGAAAGTAAAAGAATTTTTTTTTTTGAAGGTTTGGGAAGTATAAGTTTTTTTTTTTTGGGGGGGGGAGGGAAGTAAGAGGGTTTGAGAGGGGGGGTTAGAGGAAGGGAAGTAAAATTGTTTGGTATTTGATTTATTCGAATTATTTAAGTTATTCAAATGTAGAAATTCAACTCGATTCGAACTCAAAATTTGAAAAAAGAAATCGAGTTTATTTAATTAATTCGATTCGAATAATTTAAAATTTTTTTTTAAAACTTTTTAAAATTTTTTCAAGTGGTATAAAATTTTGCTCACCTTATAACATTCCCATATAGATAGGCAACTAATAATTTTCCATTTTCTTTTCTCTGTTTGGTGAAACTTGTGTTTCAAAGCCATGAAATAGTAATATTGACATGCTGCGTTTACTTGATCAATGCTGATGGGTGAGCAAAAAGACAGTGAGGCAATTAAAGAGGTTTCAAAAGCTATAGCTTTCAAGCCTGACCTGCAAATGCTTCATCTTCGAGCCGCGTTTTATGAGTCAATTGGTGACCTGAAATCGGCTGTTTGTGAGAGGGACTAAAATAGAAGTACTTTTAAGAAATATTTATGAAGTAATTATCTTGTAAAATATATTTAGTGTGGTCACATTATTAGGTAACATTTTTTTTACAGTAACTAATCTAAAAGGTAAAGTTTCATATTAAATCTCTAAACGCTTTGATTTATCACACTTCAGTTTAACGCTGCCACTATATTAGGCGACACTAATATAAAATTATTTTATTAAAAATAATAGGGTAGTGCTGTCAACCAATCAAGTGATATTGATATTTATTATAGAAAATATCTCATTTTCGTAATTAATTTGTTTCTCATATCATTTTATATTTAATTAGTTTTATTTAAAAAAAATCCTATTTTTGTTTAACCTTAGACCTCTGATTCTTTTTTTTTTTTTTTTTTTGAAAGTCTTGGACCTCTGATTTTGTGTGGAGAAGTTGGGATGGTTTTTGTATATTCAAGCTTTATTTCGTACACGTATGAGAAGTTGTGAGGATGACGTGGGTCTATGGTGTTTAACTACGAAAAGTGATAGGGGTTGTTGTGATGGCAAGCAAAGAGCGATTTGTAAGAGTGATGGAAGGTGGCGATGGGGACATACAGGGGTTTAATAACCATGTTTTTTTTTAATTTATAAATTAATTGTTTTGTTATTTTAATTTTCAACTCAAATAAAAGGAAAATTATTTCTTTATTATGTGAAAATCTCTGATTGGTTGAAAGCTTTTGTCTTTAATATATAGGGACCAACATTAGTTGATGCAACCTTAGCTCGGGAAGTTACTACCGAATCCATTGAGCTGCCACGAAGGCCTATACCTCGGCCACGAGCTAAGAAGTTTCAAGATGCATTAGCAAGCTATGTGGATCGAGCTTGGGGAGAGCAAGTAGTCGAATTCAATAGTCATGCTTGGACCAGCCCAATAGGCGTCACTTGCAATTTATTGCAAGTTGAATTTGTTTTTTAATTAAACTCATCTTAAATTAATAAATAAGTTGCTAGACTTTATTCAACTCATCTTAATTTAAATAATTGATCTATTGTTGAACTTTATTTAATATAGGTTTCTCTTAATTAATCTAGTTGCTAGAATGATTTATTGATGCAAAAGTTTTAAGTTATTTAATTATGCTTCTCTTAATTAATCTAGTTGCTGAAATAATTTATTTGTAACACCCCAAACCCGGCCCATGCGTTTCGACCAGATCTGGCATGTTATGGAACACATAACACTTTAACGGTTTTAGAAAGCACAAGTTAATTAGTTAATATTTGAATAAAGAAGTGACTTTTTGAAAATAAATCTTTGTATTATTATTAAATATAATAGAACCTTTGACACAATTTCATAAGTTGCAGAACATCTTTAAAAACAAATAAAGAACTACTTAGATGAACCTAACCTATGGGGGCCTTATTACATAAAAATTTTCCAAAACTATAAACTTAAGAAAAACCGAAATAATCAAAAATAGAGAAAACGAAACTTGATGGCCCCTCGAGTCCGTCTCGGCTCCCATGTCCACGATCTACTGCTCATCTGAAAGCGTAGAGAAAAAGGAAAGTGTGAGTCACCGAGACTCAGTGTATAAATCTCAAAACACACAACGACCTGAGCCCACAAACACATTATGGGCCCTGGCCCATACATAAAGGTATCAATCATAATCACATGGTAAACAATAAATAATGAATAACCCAACCCATCCTAGGTTTCCATCCTCTACACACCATCCCGTACCAACCATCACACCTTGGGGATTTCTACAATCAACCCTCCATTCTCTACACACCGAAACGACAGCCGTACTGCCTATTCCTATTAATTAGGAATCATTTAACGTGGCATCGCCACCGGTCACTATGTGACCTTACATTTAAATTATGTGGGATTTCTACCAACAATCACCAAGTGACCTATCATGCACTTCCCCTTCAATTTCATCATCCCGACCCCATGCATACATACATAAAGAAAACATCATACAGACTTATATACTTTTCGATACTCATAAGGAGTTCTATGTTTACGTATCTGGCATCTTTGCCTAACCCATTTAGGGTTCCATTCGACTGTCTATACAGCCTCTTTCCGGCTTTTTAGCCCATAACATATATATAGACATACATACATGATTACTAGTGTGTTAGAGATCTACACACCTGATTACCGATAAAACGATGCTTTCTATGTCGACGCTATCCTTAGTCGACACAACTGCTATCTGCCTAAGATGTTGTTCAGAAGCCGGTCCACAACCAAGTGGCCAATCTCGAACGGCAGATACTGCTCGTTTCTTAAACTTAGGGATTCTTTCCTTTGCCTGATCCATATTTAATTCCATCATAAATCCTTATCAGAGCTACTATCACAATATTTAATCGTTAATCCTCATCTTAAAGTGTAGGTTTTGCATATAATGAATGAATCTAGTAAAAATCTAGGGAAAATCTTCTTACCTTAAAATCTCGAAATTGGAGACTAGCTATTTTCAGCTTTTAGATCTAGTTGACCAAGCTTCCTTCAAATCCCGAATTGCCGCCCAACATAGAACCATTAAACTATTAGCTTTTCGGCTTTTTGCCTTTCAAAAACCGGGAATAGATCATGAGAACTAATCAAAAATTGACACTTACCTTAGCATAGGAGGTTCGGCTAGCACTAGAGAGAGGATTCGGCAATGCCAAAGGAAGTTTTAAATGCCAGAATAAATAGAGCTATTTCTCAAATAGGATGAATAAAGAAAAACTATAGGGTTTTCGGCTTTTAAAGAGAAATCGGCTCAAGGGAAAAAGAATGGAGAAGAGGTTTCGACTTTTGAAGAAATTGAAGAAAAGAAATTGGAGAGGAAGAGGCTAGGGATTTTCGGCACATGAATAAGGAGAGAATTAGGGTTTTAAATGTCAGAATCAAGGAGCTATCCCCCCTATTTATAGGAATTTTGACACCTCCTGTATAAAACCGAAAACGCCCTTCCTAGTTAATTAAAATTCAAGCTAAATGAGAGGAAAAATTCGGCACCCCTTTGCCATGCAGTAGCCGAATTCTTTACTCCTCTTAGTGGTGGATTTTCGGCCATCACTCTCATTGTAGATAGGCTTTTATCTTTTCTCCCTTTTATCTTCTATATTATCAATTATAAAATCCAAATATATCTTCCTATTTTTAAGCCTTGTAGCAGTCCACCTCATCAAGTTTTAATGCCGAAATTTAACTCACTTAAATTAAAAAATTTGGGTTTCATTAAACTTAAATTTTGGGCCCTTAAATCCCTTGTTGTGGCGTCACCCTTGCTCCCATTTAAGTGCCCAAAATGGCCCAAAAACATGGGCTCCTTGCGACCAAAACTTGGGCCTCTTTAATTGTTGATGGCGCCACCTTCTAATTCCCTTACAGTGCCACCTATTGTTGAGCCACAAGCCCATGTTGGTATTTTAAACATAATTACCACCTTTTAACTCTATAATGCACAATCTAATAATTTAATCAAGGCCTTTGCCTAATCCTGAGCCCAGTTTCGACCCCTATCACTTAAATTAACAAATTAATCCTATCCCTACACTAAATGCATAGGCCCATAAATTTAGGATGTTACATTATTGATGCATAAGTTTTAAGTTTATTTATTTAAGTTAAGTGTTTAATGTGTTTTGTGTTTAATATGAGTTTAAATGTGATTAATGTGTTTGTTTTAATGTGTTTGATTGCAGATGTCTTTTCAGCTGGAAACCGTTACATTCAAGGGCTGTTACAAATTGATTAAAGTGACTTTTCAAGTAGAAATCACTTACATACAAAGGGGGCATTATATATCATTAAAAGGAGTTGTTATATCTATTAAAAAGGAGAGCATTACATTTCCTTAAATTGGCAGCAGCCTTTTCTTGTTCCATAACCGATTGTTGCTTAAATGGTCATTTTATGAGCTTAAATTCCATTAAAAGTTGTTGTTGTCCATTCGACTGGCCAAGGGAGACTTAAAAAGTTTTCTTAAACACCTTTGGATGCTCAAGTATGAAACTTAAGCATTCAAGTGAATTGAATCAGTTGAATTAAAGAATTAAATCATATTGAAGGAAGGAGTTACTTAGGTCTAGAATTTCAAAAGTTTGTAAATTTTATTTCAGCTCATTATTAGCTCATTAAGCTAAACAAAAGTGACCTTTCAGTTAGGCCTTTCATAGCACTATAAATAGTTGTATTCAGCCTATTGTAGGGGACTTTTGCTGAATTTATGCTAAATTTGAGTTTTGTGAGTTATCCAATTCTATTTATTCTTTGGAACTGATCTGACTTATCAAGCATAGCTTGTGGCATCTATCCTTTCCATTTTTTGCCGAACTTATCACTTTTGAGTGTGGCGTTCGTATACCTTTGGTTCCTATCACTAATTGATAGTGGGTTAAGGTTTATCCTTTGCTGTTTTCCCTAAACTGTAAATCACCTGAGGACCATTTGAGATTCGGGTCAACAATCCAATATTTTTGGTTCTTTTTCGGCCTTAGTCAAATTACCCATTATCTTTGTTTAACCATTTTGTTGCCTTATTTTAAACCCATTTCTTTCATTCATCAGCCTGTTCTTTGTTTAAAACTTAGTTCATTTCAAAACGAATCATTTCTACTCAAATTCATGATTGGGCATCAAACGACTCGAATCATTCATGAAACGAGATCATATCATTTGGTATCAGAGCTAGAGAATTTGGAGTAAGAATCGATGTTTTCGGCATTACGATATTGTATTTCATTTGAAAAAAATTTCGAAAAATAAATCTTCAGCCTCCATTCAAATTCAAGGAGAGAATATCAAGTTTTACAAGTAGAGAAAAAAAATCGTGAAAAAAAATTGAAAAAAAGAAGAAGAAGAGAGTGTTCAAGTTGTAACAGATCGAATTTGACCCTAATCGGAACGGTGGTTTCGGGACCACGAACCGAGTCTGAGAAATATTTAAATATTATATTTCATGCTTATTATATGTGAAATAATGTGTGTGAAAGTTTCGTATGAAAATTTAATCGTTTGTGTGTTTAATTTAACAAAAAGGACTAAATCGCGTAAAGTGTAAAAGTTGCATACTATAGTGTAAAGTGCTAGAATGATGATGGCTTTTTAATATGAGGTATTAAATGGGTAAATAACCCATTTCTAAGTTATTGGGTGGTATATGACAAGATTAACCTTAAGTTTTATATTATATAATTTTATGATATAAGGTTAAAATAGTAAATAAATTAAAACCATATTATATGTTAATTAAAACATAAAAAATGAACATGTTTACTCATCTTCTCTGGGCCGAATATTGAGGAAAGAAAGGGGAGCTAGGTTCTTTGAAATTTCGGCAACATTCAAGCCAAATTCAAGGTAAATTCTTAGTCGATTTTTGAAAATTTTTACGTTTTTGAGATCGTTGCTTCGAACAGTAGCTGACCCATGTTAGAATTTTTGAAAATAAGCATGCTTAATGTTCGGACATTAACATGTTCATGTGGTTTTTGATGTTTGATGATTTTAAATTAAAGATATGTTAAAGATTAGTATGTTTTGTATTGGAAATTTTGGTGAATTTGAGTATTTTGGGCTAAATTGCAAAAATGAATTTTTGAGGGGGCTAAAATGAAAAATAAATGAAGGAAATGAACTTGTAGGGTCCCTATGAATATCCGGCCCTTGAGTAGATTAGTGAAATTTTGTGTATTTTGTGTTTTATGCAAATAGGACTAAATTGTAAAAAAGTGAAACATTAGGGGTAAAATGGTAATTTGCCTGTTTATGTGTTTTGGGACTAAATTGAGATGAAATGTACTTGAATGAGCTAAATTTTAATGTGTTTAGATCAAGAACAAAGAAAAATAAATTTGGATCGGGGAAAGACGAAGGTTATCGAATAGCCGGTCTACGTTGTCCGTCGATAGTCGAGGTAAGTCCTTAAGCACTTATATGTTAAAGAGTTAATTAAGAACATGTTAAATGATGATATTTAAGAATTTTGACTATAAATTTATGTGTTAGCCGAATGTAAAGGTGTTAAATCGGATTGAATATATTTTGTTAGTGTGATATGAATAAATATATAAATATATATATATATATATATTCGACATGATACGTGGATGTAATATGATGTATATGGTTTGGTTGTGATGTTAGCATTAACAAATATGTATTGAAGGGTTAATTATGTTGTTATTCGGGCTTTGAGCCTAGCAGGCCTTGTGCCGGTGAGTTATTCTGGCTTCGAGCCTAGCAGGCTTTGTGCCGGTGAAATAGTTCGGGCTTATTGCCTAGCAGGCCTAATGCCGGCGTTTAACTTCAGACTTTGGGTCTAATAGTCCTAGTGCCAGTGTATAAGATTCGGACTAATGTCCAGCAGGTTCTAAACCGGTGAGCTGCCATTTCAAGCTTATTTCATGTAGTAATAAGGTCATGAGATAAATTATGTATGTTCAATCTTATAGAAGTGGAATTGTTAATTCGTTACAAGGTATGTATGATTTATATTCATGTACTATATGTACATGTATGTGTATGTTGCTATCAAGTAAATAGAATGATATGAGAAATTTGACATATAATCGAGTGGTAGGAAATGAAATACATGAACTATGCTAGGAGAAAGTTTTTATATGGTAGCACATGTGGTTAAAGTTATTCGTATAAGTGAATGGATATGTATGATGATGCGCAAGGTATTTGTATATGTGCATAATATTTTGTATTACTATACCTTGGTAAATAAATGATAGTTGACAGGTTAAGTGAGATAGAATATTCGGCCTTGATGAAATTTTAATTCAAGTCATGTTATTCAATGTCATGAATTGGTTGTTTAAATGCTTGGATAATTAAATGATATAATGTGGTTGCTTAAGACTTACTAAGCTAGTGAGCTTACTCTGTTTGTGTTTGTTATTCGTTTTTTATAGATTTCAATCAAGCTACGAGCTCAGGGGATCATCACCAAAGTCATTCACACTATCGGCTCATGTTGGTACCTATAAGGTTTTAGACTTTTGTTCCTAAGGCATGTATAGGCTACCTAAGTTTTGAATGATGTTAGGTTAATGTATATAAGCCATGCGAATGTGGCTAGTACTTAATGTTAATGTTGATGTTATAAATCTATCCTTGATGTGGTATGCATGTATGTTTTGGTTGGAAAATGAATGAATATGATAGATATGTAATTGTATATTGTGTCATGTTGAAATAGGTAAGTTTGTGCATGAATGATTGCCGTGAAATCATTAGGTGTAAATTTTGCTAACCGTTAGAAATGGACATTGGTAGGGATTTATAAAGAATAGGTGTAGTATTGATATATGTTTATATATAACTTTTGAATGTATGTTTATGTATATTAGTTTTACGAAAATGATTTGAATTGAATCATTGAAATTAGCGTAGTTATTATAAATTCTTAAATCAAGTATTAAGAGTATTTGCTTTATTAATTCAGCCATGGTTTAATTATAGGTAAAATATGGATGCTATATCTCTTAAACAATGTGATGAACGAGTTGATTTATGTATATGATAGGTGTGGTGTTTAGGTAAATGGAAACTCATTGAAGTGATTATGTACTTGGATGGTTGATAAAATTGTTGTCTGTGTTTTAGTGTCTAAAATATGGTTTTTGAATTTAAGGGAAATGTGCGCACCATACATATATGATTGTATATGGCTTGTGAGATTGCTTATTTTAAATTGAATGCATGATACTACCAAACTTAGTTTGTGATTTGTAACGAACATGAAATTCTTTGAATGAGACCTTGTATATTCGGCCTAATAGATAAGTGTGTATGTAATGTGTAATGATTTTGCATATTTTCGGCTATGTAGAAGTAAGATTTGAGCCATATGAATTTGGTATTAATAGGAAGTTATCATGAGGTGACAATTAGATCATACTTATTTTATCCATTTAAGAAGAATAATAAATAGAATAATTGGGTTTTATGGAATATATATATTAAGTATGTTTTACACATATGTGACTATTTGTTTATGATCGTATTTTTTTATAAGCATATTTGACCAGAACTGATTGACTGTGTAAGAATTGTAGCTTTTCTGGTAATGCCCATAACCTTAATCCGGCGACGGATACAAGTTCTTGTTGCCGAGTTGAAATTCTGCTTGCTGCCCGAAACATCCATTCAATATTCTACCATTCGGCCACACTCAACCCTTTTCCATTTCTTGTTTCAAGCCTACCCTTTGTCTTACAATATTCCCTACCAAACTCGAACATCAAACTTGCAAGCCGACCCACAACAACTGCTTTTTAAGTTTAAATAGTTCCTTAAGAACTTAGAGAGGAGGAGTGAGCGGAAAAAGGCAAGAGAGTAGTGAGTCTATTTGAAAGTATAAAAGCCAAGTGTGTGTGATTTCTTTGTGAGTGGATAGTGAGGTTCTTTGTTGTGAGTTCTTAAAAAAAATGTCACGAAGTCTGAAAAGAAATCCAAATGTGGAAGGCGGGTTCCGTCCTGTAAGAAACGTTGGAGGAGGTGTGCCAGATCTTACCCTTCAAGCACTTATGCGAGAGATGGAGCGGTTATTTGATCAAAAACTCGAACCAATCGAAGATCATTTATTTCGAGTCGAGACACAAGAACAATGTGAGGTAACTCCGAAAGGTGCAAGACGAGAGCGAGGACGTCCAATCCAAGATCCTTATGAAGCAAGTGAGAAAGAAAGTGATCATTCATCTGCCCAAAGTGTACGACGATGAAGCCGCCAACGACATCGAGGCCCTAGAGATCGTGACCGTCCAGATGACAACCTTAATAATATCAAGATGAAAATTCCACCATTCCAAGGTAAGAATGACCCTGAAGCTTATTTGGAGTGGGAAAAGAAGATCGAGCTTGTTTTTGAATGCCACAATTATTTGGAGAGTAAAAAGGTGAGGCTCGCGACAATTGAGTTTTCAGATTATGCCATAGTGTGGTGGGACCAGCTTGTAACGAGTCGAAGACGAAATGGTGAAAGACCTATCTCTACTTGGGGAGAAATGAAATCAGTCATGCGACAAAGATTTATTCCATCATACTACTATCTAGATCTTTATCAACGACTTCAAAACCTTACTCAAAGTAATAGAAGCATTGAAGATTATTATAAAGAGATGGAGATAGCGATGATCCGATCTGATATCGAGGAGGATCGAGAGGCGACAATGGCCAGGTTCCCTGCGGGTTTAAACCGTGACATCGCCAACATAGTTGAACTACAACACTATGTTGAAGTGATGGACATGGTCCACATGGCGATTAAGGTTGAAAAACAACTCAAGCGAAAAGGAGTTAGTCGATCCTATGCCAATCCTTCAACCAACAAATGGAGTCAAGGAGTTCACAAACCCCTTGTTCGAACAAAGGAGCCGATTGTAGCAGCTAAATCCAATCAGCCCATTGGTGAGTCTAGTCACAATAAAAATGAGCAAGTGCCAAATCGCACGAGAGACATAAAATGTTTCAAGTGTCAAGGCCGAGGGCACATAGCAAGCCAATGTCCTAATCGACGTATTATGGTAATAAGGGCTGACGGTGAAATCGAATCCGAGGAGGAGGATGAAAATGAGCCTGAAGTACCATCTGATGATGAAAAAGAAGAACTAGAGTTACCTGTTAAAGGAGAAATTCTTGTGATGAAGAGAAGCCTTAGCGTCCGAAGTGTTGAAACTGATCAACAAAGGGAGAATATTTTCCACACCCAATGCCACATCCAAGGCAAGGTATGTAGTATGATTATTGATGGCGAAAGTTGTACTAATGTAGCTAGCAATATGCTGGTGGAAAAGCTCAGTTTGGCCACAACCAAACACCCAACTCCATATAAATTGCAATGGTTGAATGATGGAGGTGAGCTTAGAGTAATGAAGCAAGCTCTGGTAGCATTTTCCATCGGGAAGTACCAAGACGAAGTGGTGTGCGATATAGTTCCCATGCACACGGGACATCTACTTTTGGGGAGTCCATGGTAGTTTTATAGGCGCGCGATCCATGACGGATATACAAATCGGTACACATTCAAGCATCGAGGCAAAAATGTAACTTTAGCCCCATTGACTCCAAAACAAGTGTACCAAGATCAATTGAAATTGAAAGAAAAGAAAGAAAAAGTACAAGAAAAAAAAATTGAGAAAGAGAAAGAAAAGAAAAATGAAAAAAAGAAAAGGAAAAAGTGAGGGAGAAGAGGTAAAAATACGAGAGGAACATGAAAATCAAAAAGAAAATGAGAGTGGGAAAATGAGTGTATTTGCGAGGGAAAAAGAAATTCGAAAGTCCATGTTGATGCACCAGCCCATGTTTGTAATTTTGTACAAGGAGTGCTTATTTGATGCTAACGAACTTGATAACCCTTTACCTTTTTCTGTTGTTTCATTGCTTCAGGAATTCGAAGATGTTTTCTCGAAAGAAGTGCCTAGTGGCTGCCTCCTATCCGAGGTATTGAAAATCAAATCGATTTCATTCCCGAGGCTACAATTTCGAATCGACCAGCTTACTGAAGCAACCCCGAAGAAACTAAGGAGTTACAATGACAAGTAGCTGATTTAATGGAGAAATGATACATACGAGAGAGTTTGAGTCCATGTGCGGTGCTCGTTCTGTTGGTGCCTAAAAAGGATGGTGCATGGAGGATGTGCATAGATTGTTGAGCTATCAACATGATTACCGTCAAATACTGTCATCCCATTCCTAAACTTAATGATATGTAGGACGAGCTTAGCGGTGCAAAATTGTTCTCTAAGATCGATCTAAAAAGCGGCTATCATCAAATTCGCATGCAGGAGGGGGACGAGTGGAAGACCGCGTTCAAGACCAAATACGGTTTGTATGAGTGGATAGTGATGCCATTCGGCCTCACCAATGCCCCGAATACTTTCATGAGGTTGATGAATCACGTTTTTAGGCCTTTCATTGGTCGTTTTTGCGTAGTTTATTTTGACGATATTTTAATTTATAGCAAATCCTTATCTGATCATGTTGAACATTTACATGTTGTTTTGGAAGTTTTACATAAGGAAGTTTTATATGCAAACCTTAATAAATGTAACTTTTGTACTAACAAAGCTGTTTTCCTAGGTTTTGTTGTAAGGGAGAGTGGTCATGAGGTGGATCAAGACAAAATCAATGCAATACAAGGATGGCCATGTTCGACCAATATCAACCAAGTTAGAAGCTTTCATGGCCTTGCAAGCTTCTATAGGAGATTCGTACCGAACTTTAGCACACTTGCTGCCCTATTGACTGGTATTATCAAAAAGAATTCCCCTTTTCTTTGGTGTGATGAACAAGAATCTGGGTTTGTTAAAATCAAAGAATGTTTAACTAATGCTCCACTTTTATGTTTTTCGGATTTTAAAAAAATTTTCGAGGTGGAATGTGAAGTGTCTGGTATAGGAATAGGTGCAGTTTTAACACAAGATGGGCGACCGGTGGCCTATTTTAGCGAGAAACTTAATGGAGCTACGCTCAACTACCCCACCTATGACAAGGAAATGTACGCGTTGATACGTGCATTAGAAACATGGCAGCATTACCTTTGGCCTAAGGAGTTTGTTATACACACGAACCATGAGGCTTTGAAGCATTTGAGAAGGCAAACTAAGCTCAACAAATGTAACGCAAAATGGGTCGAGTTCTTAGAATCCTTTCTATACGTGATTAAATATAAGTAAGGTAAAGAAAATATTGTTGCGGATGCTTTATAGCGAATGTATGCTCTTTTAAATTATTTGGATGTTAAATTACTTGGTTTTGCTTATTTAAAGGAATTATATGCTGATGATTTTGATTTTGGAGAAATTTACAAGTTATGTGTGCAAGGTGCGTATGATAAGTATTATCGGCAAGATGGATTCCTATTTTGAGAAAATAAGTTGTGCATACCCTAAGGGTCAACTAGAAACGTGTTGGTTCATGAAGCATATAGTGGGGGTTTAATGGGACATTTCGGCATTTCCAAAACTTTGGCCGTTCTTCAAGAACACTTCTATTAGCCGAAGATTAAACGAGATGTGGCTAAAGTGTGTGATCGTTGTATTGCTTGCAAGAAGGAAAAATCAAGAATTCAGCCACATGGACTTTATAATCCATTACCGATCCTGAAAGCACCATGGATGGATATTTCTATGGATTTTGTTTTAGGCCTACCTAGAACAAAGAGTGGAAAAGACTCCGTGTTTGTTCTAGTTGATAGTTTTCAAAAATGGCACATTTTATTGCATGTAACAAAGCTGACGATGCTCTAAATGTTGTTAATCTGCTTTTTAGGGAGATCGTGCGCATACATGGTGTTCCAAGGACCATTGTTTCGGATCGAGACACCAAGTTTCTAAGTCATTTTTGGAGGATCTTATGGGGAAGCTTGGCACCAAGCTGTTATTTTCAACAACGAGCCATCCCCAAATTGATGGCCAAACAGAAGTTGTTAATCGTGTTTTGTCAACACTACTGCGTGCAATTATTCAAAAGAATCTAAAAACTTGGGAGGAGTGTCTACTACACATCGAATTCGCATACAACCGATCAGTACACTCGGCTACCAAGTATTCACCATTTGAGGTAGTGTATGGATTTAATCCCTTAACTCCATTGGATTTGTTGCCTTTACCTTCTAATAAGTTGGTGCATGTAGATGGAAAGAAAAAAGGCATATTTTGTGAAACAATTGCATCAACGAGTTAGGGATAATATTGAACGAAGAACGGAGCAATATGCCTGTCAAGTTAACAAAGGCCGTAAATGAGTGATATTTGAGCCCAGTGATTGGGTTTGGATTCACATGCACAAGGAGAGATTTCCCGCTCAAAGATGTTCCAAACTTTTTCCACGGGAAGATGGTCCTTTTCAAGTCTTGGAGAGGATTAACGATAACGCCTATAAGTTAGACTTACCTGGTGAGTATAGGGTTAGTGCTACTTTTAATATTGTTGATTTATCCCTTTTTTATGTAGGTGACAATTTGGGGACAAATCGCCTCGAAGAGGGGGAATGATGCGACCTTAGCTTGGGAAGTTACT
The DNA here is from genome assembly GCA_005393395.2 of Gossypium australe. Taxonomy (NCBI): domain Eukaryota; kingdom Viridiplantae; phylum Streptophyta; class Magnoliopsida; order Malvales; family Malvaceae; genus Gossypium; species Gossypium australe. Next base: position 110,426,602 of record CM016623.1, read on the forward strand.
ACCAAATCCATTGAGCTGCCACGAGGGCCTATAACTCGATCACGAGCTAAGAAGTTTCGAGATGCATTAGCAAGCTATGTGGGTTGAGCTTGGGGAGAGCAAGTAGCCGAATTCAATAGTCATGCTTAGACCAGCCCAATAGGCGTCATGTAACACACCTAACCTGTAACTGTCGCTGGACTAGGGTTAAGAGGTATTACTAATCATTTCCGAACATTTCATATCATTTCACATCCAAACATAACAATTCACATTCAATGAGCCCCTTAATGAGGTCTACGAGACTTTAATCACATGTTAGAAAGGGGTCGAGATTAAACCAATCTTATACAAAAATTTCTGAAATTCTAACATTTTTCTAAGTTACAGAGGTCACACGCCCGTGTGGGTAGGCCGTGGTCGAGTTTGACTTGTTTTGAAACACAACCTCGAAGGACACAGTCGAGCCACACTCCCGTGTGCTCAACCGTGTGGGCAATTATAGGCCATTTTCAAGGCCAACATGTCATCCACACATTGAAATCACCTATAAGCATCAAACCAACACCAATTCATGCCTCAAATGCAATTAAAACATACCAATACATGTACCAACTAATCAACTACTACCTCATTTACTTCCATACTCAATTCCTACTCAAATAAATCCATCCATAACATTATCTTCACAACTCAAATCATATAAACTAAACATCATCTAGTCATACCACAAATTCACACTTAAATACCAATCTCATCAACCAAATTCATTGCCAATTCAAATATGGTGTATTTATAATTCGATAATCAAAAAACTATTCATTTCATAGCATTTAAACATAATTAAAAACACGTATTATATCCAAACTTACCTCGGACGTCGAAATACCGAAACTAGCCGATCAATCGAGTACTTTGTCTTTGCCTCAATCCCGATCCGAATCTCTCCTTTCTTGGTCTATACATATTCAAATTTAACTCATTCAATCACCAATTCATTCAATTTAGTCCAAACACACATATTTAGTGCATTTTACAAAATAGCCCTCACATTTTCACATTTTGACATTTTAGTCCCTAATTCACAAAATCACAAAATACACAAAATTTTACTACACCATTCTTAGTTCAAATTCTCCTTAGTCCCATACAAGTCCATATATTTCATTTATTTCACATTTTAGTCCCTCAAAATATTATTTTCACAATTTAGTCCAAATTACTCAATTTCACCAAAAATTCAAAGACAAAACATGTTAATCTTTCACATATCTTTCATATTTCATCATCAACTATCACAAAGCTCAAATATTCATCAATGGCATATCTCAAAATCACCATCAATTTCTAAATTTAAAGCATGGGTTAGCTAGAACACTAAGCAACGATCACAAAAATGTAGAAATTATCAAAAACCAGGTCAAAAACATACCTCAATCAAGCTAAGCCCTAGCTGAATATCACAAAGCTTCAAATGGTTTTCTTTTGTTCAATAATCGGTGAAGAAGATGAGAAAATGGCTATTAAAATTGTTTTGTTTTATTTATTAAACATTAATTAAACAATTTCCCAGAATAACCTTAATGATATAACACCAAAATCATCCATTTAATAGCCATTATTGTCCATCCATTCTTTTAATGGTTTAATAACAACATAATGGCTTCTCATTTAGAAAGACATGACAAATAAACACTTTAACAATCAGCACTCAGCTTTTACATTTTATGCGATTAAGTTCTTTTTCTTAATTCGACACACAATCAATAAAATTTTCACACAGAACTTTCACACATGCTCAATCACATATTATGAACACCAAAAATAATATTAAAATATTTTTTGACCTCGAATTTGTGGTCCCGAAACCACAGTTCCGACTAGGGTCTAAACCGGGTTGTTACACGTCACTTGCAATTTATTACAAGTTGAATTTGTTTTTTAATTAAACTCATCTTAGATTAATAAATGAGTTTCTATACTTTATTCAACTCATCTTATTTTAAATAATTGAGTTATTGTTGAACTTTATTTAATATAGGTTTCTCTTAATTAATCTAGTTGCTAGAATGATTTATTGATGCATAAGTTTTAAGTTATTTAATTATGCTTCTCTTAATTAATCTAGTTGCTGGAATAATTTATTGATGTATAAGTTTTAAGTTTATTTATTTAAGTTAAGTGTTTAATGTGTTTTGTGTTTAATATGAGTTTAAATGTGATTAATGCGTTTGTTTTAATGTGTTTAATTGCAAGTGTCTTTTCAGCTGGAAACTATTACATTCAAGGGCTGTTACAAATTGATTAAAGTGACTTTTCAATTAGAAATCAGTTACATACAAAGGGGCCATTATATAAGGAGTTGTTATATCAATTAAAAATGAGAGCATTACACTTCCTTAAATTGGCAGCAGCCTTTTCTTGTTCCATAACCGATTGCTGCTTAAATAGTCACTCCATGAGCTTAAATTCCATTAAAAGCTGCTAGTGTCCATTCGGCTGGCCAAGGGAGACTTCAAAAGTTTTCTTAAACACCTTTGGATGCTCAAGTATGAAACCTAAGCATTCAAGTGAATTAAATCAACTAAATTAAAGAATTAAATCATATTGAAGGAAGGAGTTACTTAGGCCTAGAATTTCAAAAGTTTGTAAACTTTATTTCAGCTCATTAAGCTGAACAAAAGTGACCTTTCGGTTAGGCCTTTCATAGCACTATAAATAGTTGTATTCAGCCTATTGTAGGGGACTTTTGCTAAATTTATGCTAAATTTGAGTTTTGTGAGTTATCCAATTCTCTTTGTTCTTTTGGAACTGATCTGACTTGTCAAGCATAGCTTGTGGCGTCTATCCTTTCCATTTTTTGCCGAACTTATCACTTTTAAGTGTGGCGTTTGTATACCTTTGGCTCCTATCACTAATTGATAGTGGGTCAAGGTTTATCCTTTGCTATTTTCCCTAAATCGTAAATCACCTAAGGGCCATTTGAGATTCGGGTCAACAATCCAATATTGTTGGTTCTTTTTTGGCCTTAGTCAAATTATCCATTATCTTTGTTTAACCATTTTTTTGTCTTATTTTAAACACATTTCTTTCATTCATCAGCCTGTTCTTTGTTTATAACTTAGTTCATTTCAAAGTGAATCATTTCTACTCAAATTCACGATTGGGTATCAAACGACTCGAATCATTCACGAAACGAGATCGTATCATTAGGTAAGGAAATAGATTAGGTATTAGTTGGATAAAAAAATTAGGTATCTAATTTAAAATATATATATAATTTAAGTGTTTACTATTCAAAACTTTTGTTGAATAATGACATTTTATTTGTGAAGCTTATTTATGAGTATTTTATAGAACTGATTAATTTTTTTATTTACAAGTTATTTAGTCTCATTCATTTGATATTTTTAAATGATTTTTATATACATATACTAAATATTTTTAAAATTATTGATAAATCTGAAATAGTACATCCAAGCAGACTGGTTCCAATACATATCGGTTCTAGTAGAAAAATAGTGCATTCGTTGATGTGGTACTGACTGCCTTGATTAAGAGTATGAAGATATTTTTTATGTATTTTATATTATATAATTTTATTTTTATAATTTTTAAACAAAATTAGAGTCAAATTGACAAAATATATAAACTTAAGTGTTCTTATAACAATTCGATTTTCAGTGGTGCTGGAAACAATGGTTTCGGAATCCTGTTCTCCGAATCGAGTCTGTAAATATTATTAATTAATATTTATAACTTAATTATAGTATTATATTGAATTTTTGTTTGACGAATTCGTTATTTGGATAGTTAGTTAATGTACAAGTGTAGTGACCCTAAAGTCAGTGGTGTTGAAAATGAGCTATCCAAACCTCATTTTCGTAAACTGAACTTCTAAATATTTTTATTAAATTTTGACTAGATTAATGTATAGGTGAATTGAATTTTTGATAGGTAATTTTTTCGAATTAGTGACTAAATAAGATATAAAAACTAAATCGTAAAAATGATATAAGTTAATCGTTATAAATTTTTAATGGTTAAAGGGCTTAGATAATAATTAACTAAGGTTTGGAATGACAATTTGATAAATCGTAATATGTTCATATTTTAATCCCACATTTAGCATACTTTTGGATGATTTATCCCTCGAATTGTGAAATTTGGTGCTCCTAATCCTTTAATTTCATGTTTTATACTTAGGGGAGCACCGTAGGATGAAAAGAACGAGAAACGGGCCAAAAACGGAGAGAATGGGCCAAAGTACGAAATGCATACGGCCTGGGCCCATGCCACACAATCGTGCCTCTTTAGCAGACCCGACCACAGCCTGAATTCGATTCACACGGTCGTGCCACACGGGCGTGTCCCTGACGTGACCTGTTTTAACTCTATTCAGAATAGGGTACGTAGAGGCAAAGAAAGACATTCCAAAAGCCTATATAAACACCCTACAGGGCAACCTTCAAGGGGGCATCCAGGTAGGCTTAGGAGCCAAGCCAGAGAGATCAGAATTGTGGGATTTACTCGAAGAAAGCCAGTTGATTCATCTCAAGAAGCCGGAGTTATACTCAAGACGGAGGATCTTCCCTTCAATTTCCTTCAAAGGGTTTTAGGGTTTTTCTTATGTTTTGTTTTATATTTTCTTCTGAGATGTATTCTTTTATGATTATGAACTAAACCCCTCAAATACCTGAGGGGGATGAAACCTAAGACGGATCTTGTTATTGTTTTCTGAACTATATGATAAATACTTGATTTGTTCTTAATTATGTGTTCTTAATTCTTTCTTTGATATTTCAGGATACTGATTCAAGTATTGATGCGCTTAGGCAGTGGAGCAAAAGTCCCTGTTTAAGAGTAGATCTAGCATAGTTAAGCGAAGTTGATCGCAACCCTAGAAATAGGATGACGAAAATCTACCGGATTAGGGTCAAACCTAATATGGGAGTCAATAGATCGAGTTAATGCAATTCTAGGGTTTTAATTAGAAAGAGATTTCAATTAATCAACTTAGGGTTAGACGTTAGTAGCCTCAAAAGAGGTATTAATATAAATTAGGGAATGCTACGGATCAAGTCAAGTGAATAAATCGTCTGGTTTAGAGTTAAATAACAAGTGAAGTCTAGGTGGATTCTTCCTCGGGTATTGTCCTAATCAATTGGTTTTTCCCAAAATTATTTTCCCCAATTAATTCTCTGTGTCTTAGCATCCTTAGCTTAGTAGTTAGTTAATTTTAGATTAAACAACAATTCCCTTAATTCTTATGCTAAATAATAAAAAGAAAGTTAGTATTAGTACTTTTGGTTCTCTTGGGTTTGACATTCCGATCTTGCCACTAAACTATACTACTGTTCGATAGGTGCGCTTGCCTCAATCGTGGTGATAGTTAGTTTCTAGTCTCGATCATTCATTATATAAATTTTAAGACTTTCCCATCACGATCAAGTTTTTGACGCCGTTGCCGGGGAACTGAAATATTAAGAATACTCAATTTTTATTACTTTAGCCATATTTTATTTTTGCAATTAAATTTTATTTTTGCTTTTCTAAATTTTCTTCTTTGCTTCTGGCAAGTATTCTAGTTTATGACTAGAAGAAACCCGTCAGGACCTCTACTTTACGATAGTGAAATTGAAAGCATAGTTTGCAGAAACCGAAGAGAAATAAGGAGAAGCCTATAGTACATACAATAAGAGCAAGAAAACGAAATTAATACTTCCGAAGAGATGGCTGAGAATAATCCGCTACCTCTAGTGGTGGCCGAAAATCATGCTCCTCGAACTATGTATGATTATGCTAAACTTAATTTAACAGGAACTGAGTCAAGTATTGTTAGACCTGCTATTGCTGCAAATAATTTTGAACTGAAACCTAACACAATTCAAATGATACAACAATTTGTTCAGTTTGATTGTTTGCAGGATGAAGATCCAAATAATCACTTGGCGAATTTCCTAGAATGGCGTTTCTGGTGATGCCATCCGTCTTCAGTTACTTCCCTTTTATTTGAGGAAAAAAGCTAAACATGGTTGAACTCGTTACCATGAGGATCAATCACTAAATGGGAACAAATGACCGAAAATTTTTTATTGAAATATTTTTTGCCAGCTAAAACGGCTAAGTTGAGGAATGATATCTCTTCTTTTGTACAGATGGATTTAGAAACACTTTACGATGCATGGGAGAGATACAAAGATCTATTGAGAAGGTGCCCACACCATGGATTACCTTGTGGCTACAAGTCCAAACTTTTTATAACGGTGTGAATCCCTCAACCAGACAGTTGATTGATTCAGCCGCCGACGGAACCTTAAATAATAAAACACCTGAGGCTGCCTACAAATTCATTAAAGAGATGTCACTGAATGATTATCAGTGGCAAGTCATGAGGACAAGGCCAACAAAAGCCGCCAGTGTTTTCAACCTCGACGCAGTAACAATGCTATCAAATCAGGTAGATATGTTAAATAAAAAGATTGATGGTTTATGTGGTTCTTCGCAGGTACATCCAGTTATGCAGTGCGATACGAATGGAGGAGGGATGAACAACACAAAATATCCACCTTACAACCCGAGCGCTGAAAATGAGCAAGTTCACTATATGGATTATAATTCTAGACTTCAAAATAACCCTTATAGTAATACTTATAATCCAGGTTGGAGGAACCACCCTAATTTTTCATGGGGTGGTCAAGGAAATCAGAGACACCAACCTCCTCCAAACTTCCAACAACAGCCCTATCCACAGGAAAAGAAGCCGAACCTTGAGGAGATGCTGACAAAGTTCATAGTGGTGTCAGAAACACGTTTCCAAAACACCGAAACAACACTTAAAAATCAACAAGCATCGACTCAAGGGATCGAGAACCAATTAGGTCAACTTGCTAAGATCATATAAGAGCGACCACAAGGCAGCTTGCTAAGCAATACAGAAACTAACCCAAAGGAGCACTTCAAGCCATAACCGCTCATAATAGTGAAAGGTTAGATGAAACAAAATTGAGGCAAGAGAAGATGGTAGAGGAAGGTAAGGTTGAAGTAAGTCATGATAAGCCAAAACCGGTAATTAAAGAATACCAACCTCATATACCATACCCCAATGCGATGAAGAAAGACAACACAGATGAACAATTCGGTAAATTTCTTAAAATTTTAAAGATATTACATATTAACTTACCATTTCTTGAAGCTCTTTCGCAGATGCCAGATTCAAGGAAATTTTTAAAATAGCTTTTAACAAATAAGCGGAAGTTAGACAAGGATTCGCATGTGGAATTAAACGCAATGTGCTCAGCAATGTTGCAAAATAAACTACCACGAAAATTAAAAGATCCAGGGAGTTTTACAATTCCGTGCTTAATTGGTAGTTTATCTGTTGATAATGCTTTAGCTGATTTAGGGGCAAGCATAAATTTTATGCCTTATAAAATGTTTAAATAGCTAGGTCTAGGGAAACCCAAACAAACTAGGATGAGCATTCAATTAGCTGATAAAATGATTAGAATTCCTAGGGGCATAATTGAAGAAGTACTAGTTAAAATTGACAAATTCATATTCCCGGTAGACTTTGTCGTTTTAGACATGGATGAGGACAATAGTATCCCCTTAATTTTAGGAAGACCCTTTTTAGCAACTGCTAGAACTAAAATTGATGTTGGTACAGGAGAACTCATACTTCGTGTAGGTGACGAACCAATCAGTCTTCAGGCTCTTGACTCGTCTAGGACATCAAGTAATCAAGGTGAGAAAATTAATTTTATTAATGACCATTCGGTTAAACCTTCTTTTCAGGAAGCACCACGAAACTACACAACTGAGCCAGATCCTATACCTCATGACAACAAAGAAATAACTTACGAGGAACAACGGCTTCAGATCGATGAACTAGACTAGTGGAAGACACATTTCAAGGAGAAATTAGGAATATATGAAGCAGACCCAATGCCATTCCGTGGGATAAATAAATTTAAGATTGGAGATCAAGTATTGTTAGATAAGATAGACCCTCGAATATCTCCTCCCAACCTTAATACAAAAGAAGAAATCCCTTTTAAGGTACTCAATGTCTTCCCATACGGAACAGTCAAGGTAAGTAATCCTATATTCGGCACTTTTAAAGTAAACGCTACTCGACTCAAACTATATACTGATAATAAAATGATAGCATGAGAAAGGATTTTCAACTCCTCAAACCACCATGATTATGCGAATGAGAGGTAAGTCTAGCTTAAGACTTTAAACGAGCGCTTCTCGGGAGGCAACCCGAGCACTAACCCAATTAATTTTTACATTTTTATTTTTCCTTTTTAGCACCTAACTATAAACTAAGCAAAGGGAAAATTTTCATACCACACGGCCTTGCACATGGCCGTGGCCGTGGCCGTGTGGACTCCACAGATTTCCGTATTGGCATGGCAGAGATAGTACGAAACAGGACAAAAAATATCTTCCAGCCACAGGCTTTGACTAAACACCACGGTCGTGCGATGTGGCCGTGGTAGACACTAATTAAACAACACGTGCGTGGTGACCTTCACACAGGCGTGGGAGAAATGAGCAAACCACAATACGGCCGTGCGATACGGCCGTGTGACTTAACACGTCCATGACACACGGGAGTGGGAATGTACCAGATCTGAGATTTCCATTTAAAACACCCCTCTCCCCTTCTCACCTACTCCCCATTTCCCTTCTTCCATACCCTTTAGACTCCCTTCTCTTTTCATTTTTCACCCTTCATCATTCTCCAAACTCTTGGTTTACACCTTACCCATGTCGAATAAACAGAAGGACCCTAGCACAGTCTTCCTCTGCAAGACCGATCTACATAAGTTCATGCCGGCCGCTTCATTAACTCAACATGACAATGACCTTTAAGTCCATTTCATTATTCTTTTTCTTTTCTCTTCTCCTTTATTTTCCTTTTATTTATTTCTCTTTTACTTAATTTAATCTATTTTATTTTGTTTTCTTTGATTTAGGTTCTAAAGGCTGCTTGGGAATCACCACACCACGACCTTAGAAATCACACCCACTTTGTAAACCATCTAATAATAAGGACTTTTAGTCTATTAATCTTCTCTTTTAATTTTATTTTACTTTTTACATTCTTTCTTTTTATTTTTCTTTTCTTTAAATATATAATTAGTATATTTTGAATTATTCTTATTATTTCCTGGCTAATTCTTCACGAGCTTCCCAATTTCTTCATCTAGCGCAGAGATTGTCGGCGGCCACCACACCACGACCACTCCCAACTCAAGGAAGCCATCCAAAATTCAGGAAGTTTCACCTCTCCCTATCTCCTAAAATTTCATATATATCTTTGTACATTGGGGGCAATGTACATCTTAAGTGTGGGAGGTGAATTTTATTTCGAAAAGTTCCTAACTTTTTGCATTATTCTTAAATCCCTGAATTATGTCTTGTTCTTAAGTAAATTTCCTCATATTACTATTAGAATGAAATTTCCTTTGATTCATGATTTTTATTGATATGTTTTGGATTAAGTCGTTGATAATTGTGCAATGATAATTTAAACTTTAGGAGACTAGAGAATCAAGCATGATGAGTCTATTTTCAAAAATTTTGTTAGGTTGTCTACCTGAATCTAATTATTACCTTGAAGTTTGAAATTTACAAGGTTGATATCAAAAACCATAATTTTTGTGAGATTTTTAACCTTTTAGAGCATATATTCTTTTCTTGCTCACTTTATTGATTATGAGTGTGTCAACATTGATTTGTTATTCTAGAACTTACTTCGATTATACATGTCAAGATCACATCATTGAATTGATATACAGAGATGATAAAGGCACTTAGGATTTAACCCACTTACTCCACTAAAAGCCTACCCTCACAATTAACCCCTAGTGAACCCCTTTGATCTTAACAAACCATTTATTGACTCACCCACTAATAATAACCCAAAACCCATCTTGTATTTGTTATCACCATTTCTTGACTCTATTTTTTGTCGAGATTTGATTTTGAGCAGTTGCCTAACTATGTTCTATATTTCAGTTGTTAATGTTCTGTCTTTTTATTGTGAATACTTGATTTGTTCTTAAAAAAACGTTGGAAAGTTATTCATTGTTATTTCTATGTTCGAGCTTAAGCAATTAATTCCACATTTTGAGAAGAAGCTCGTGTTATTAGTGTTTCAAGTTTTCAATTGATGTAATTATTTAGGATTAGTTCATTTTTTTAGTTAGGTATATTGTCAATTCAATCTCGATTTTAACCCTCTAATTCAGCCTTTATCCACACCTTTAAACCCAAGCCCCATTACAAGCCGTAAAAGACCTTTTGATCTGTGTATCATTTCATTTTATAGTGGTGGAGATTTGATTTTCATGCAAGCCTATGGGATTAACTTTTCATGTTTGACTTTTGAATGCTTAATTTTGAACCTTAAACACTTTGAGTGATTTGAGTGAATCATTAGCGAGGATGTCAACTCTTGTCGATTTTGAATTAAAGGTGATTATTTAGGTAAGGGGAAACACCTATATTTTCATGCTACAAAAACTGTGACTTTTATTGTTTGAATCTTTAGGACCCTTCTACTTCAATTATCAATGTATGAATTACTTTTAAATTATGATGAAACACTATTAACGAATATTACAAATTGAGGAAGTTCATTTTAATTGTGAGTTGAGAATTTTGCTTGAGGACAAGCAAATGCTTAAGTGTGGGAGTATTTGATAAATCGTAATATGTTCATATTTTAATCACACAGGGGTATTTGATAAACCGTAATATGTTCATATTTTAATCCCACATTTAGCATACTTTTGGATGATTTATCCCCCGAATTGTGGAATTTGGTGCTCCTAGTCCTTTAATTTCATGTTTTATACTTAGGGGAGCATCGAAGGATGAAAAGAACCAGAAACGGGCCAAAAAAGGAGAGAATGGGCCAAAGTATGAAATGCACATGGCCTGGGCCCATGCCAAACAGTCGTGCCTCTTTAGTAGACCCGACCACGACCTAAATTCGATTCACACGGCCGTGCAACATGGGTGTGTGTAACACCCCTTACTCGTATCTTGTACCGGAATCGGGCACGAGGCATTACCGGACTCGACTCACTTGGTCATATAACTTTGGGTTAGCGAATTCAATTCCAAATTCAAGCATTTTCAATCTTACATCTAATTTCTTTATAATGGGCCTATAGGGCCCTGTACTAATCACCAGAAAATATCAGACATAAATCGGAAACTTTGACACGTTTAGAAAAAATTCACCTAAACAGGGGTCACACGCCCGTGCACTAGATGACACACCCGTGTATCATCTCACACGCCCGTGTTCAACGCCCGTGGTCGACACTAACTTGAGTCGCACGACCTGGACACGCGCCCATATGGCTGGACCGTGGTCGCCTCTGATTATTTCCCCATGCCTGGGCATGCCCGTGTGCTTCAACCGTGTGACAATTCAAATTCCCATTTCAAGATGTAGACTTCACACGGCTTGGGCACACGCCCATGGCTTGATCGTGTGTCACACACGGCCTAGACACATGCCTGTGTGCCTACCCATGCGGACAAGAACAAGATTGTTTGCCAAGCTCTTTGCACCCCTATAACTTACACTACATGTACCCATTCAACATACTAATAAACGTCTCATAATTTCAATATGAACTTCCATAGATAATTTTGCAATTTCATAAATGATAAGGTGAGCCATCAACCATGGCAATATACAAAATAGTTATCTTAACAAGAGCCATTACATTTTGGCCAAAATGACAAAATAATCTAACTAGTCTAGCCTCTATACATGCCATGTACAAAATCATTAAATCTAGGTATACCGAGGTGAGCTGATAGTGTGGGCGATCTTCTGAATATCTCCGTATCTCGGTTTGGCTCTTAAAATCTATAAAACAAGAAAAAAAGATAAGGGGGAGTAAGCTTTAAGCTTAGTAAGGTTACATGTAAACAATATAACCTTACAACATGTATTAAACAATTACATAACATTATATACTAAGCAAGAATCAATCTATATTCATGATCATGCTTACTCATTTTCTCCATTCCCACATTCTCACCATATCATAAGCATAATACATACATTCATTAACAGGTTCCCCTGCACTTAGCATCACAAAATCACATAATACAACACATCACTATCTCTAATTCCTTTTCTCATAGTTAAATTACTCGGTGGTTTCGCACTTAGCCCACCAACAGCCTTTATTAGGGTGGTATCGCACATAGCCCACCAAATAGAGAATAGGCAATGGTATCGCACATAACCCATCGTAATTAAGCAACAAGGTGGTATCGCACTTAGCCCACCAACAAGTGTCGTCATTACACATTTATATGACTATTTCATAGTTCACACAGTAATTATTCAATGACTACCACATTCAATCCATTTGAACCACACATGTTCTCAATCATGCCATACACTGATTAGTAACATAATGTTTACATAAATATGTATTGTTTACACATAAGCTTACCTCGGTGCAAAACATCTTAACTAACGATTTAATCCGTCACCTTGCCTTTTCCATGGTCAAGGTTGATTCTACGCTCTTCTTGATCTATAACAATGAAATTCATTCGTTTAGATCATTCTATGATCATAATAATCAAAATCTATACTTGGGCAAAAATGACCATTTTGCCCTTATACTATGGCAAAATTATGATTTTCCCCTAGGCTCATAATTTATTTTTCAACATATTTTCTCAATAGACAAGTCTAGCTGAAAATTTATTTCTCTTACAACTACTCACCATTCTCACCATTTCATGCATTTATGACACAAATTCATTCTTTGCATTTAAGTCCTATTTAGGTGTTTTCATACAAACACCTTTCACAAAAGTTGTTTCTCATCTCTCTAACATTCATTTTCTTTAAAAAAAAACTCAGTTAACAACATAAATACTCTCATGGAAAGTCCTTAGACTTCCCACCATAATGCAATTTAGTCCCCTCATTAGCTAACTTAAGCTTTGGGGGTTCTAAAACACAAAAATCACCAAGAAAGACCTCTAAAATCACTTACTTGTAGGCAGATAACTTGGCTGAAATTTTAAAGCATTCAAAACCCTTATAAGCTTGAAATTTTCAGGGAAGGTGAAGAGTGAATAGTGAAAGATGATATCTTTCCTTTTTAGCATTTTTTTATTTATCTTTTATCACCTAATGTCACCAAATTTGACTAAAATTAATGCTCTTGTCCCCCTAGCTTCCTATGGCTGGCCAACACTCTCAATATGGCCTAATTACATTTTAAGGACCTTCAATTTAATATTCTATGGCTATTAGACACCTCTACCTTGTAAATTAGAACTTTCGCACTTTATACGATTTAGTACTTTTTCGCAATTATGCAATCAATCGTTAAAATTAAGGTACCAAAACTCTCATGCATCCTTATAAACATGTTACGACACATAAAATAATATCAAAATAATTTTCCTCAACCTCGGATTAGTGGTCTCGAGACCACTGTTCCGACTAGCCCCAAAACCGGGTTGTTACAACTCTCCCCCTTTTTAGAGATTTTCGTCCTCGAAAATCTTACCGGTAAAGAGGTTTGGATATTGCTCTCTCATGGCTTCCTCCGGTTCCCACGTAGCTTCTTCTACACCGTGTTTTTGCCACAACACTTTTACTAAGGCTATGTTATTATTCCTCAACTATTTCACTTCTCGAGCCAAGATTTCAATCGGCTCTTCCTCATATGCCATATCCGGTCGTATCTCAATTTCTGTTGGAGGAATCACATGTGAAGGATCAGAGCGATAACGCCTTAACATTGATATATGGAACATATTGTGAATTTTCTCTAACTCTACTGGCAAAGCCAACCGATATGCCATTGGCCCAATCCTTTCGGTAATCTCATATGGCCCTATGAATCTCGGACTCAATTTACCCTTTCAACCAAATCTCAATATTTTCTTTCACGGCGACACTTTCAAAAATACCTTGTCACCCACTTGAAACTCAATTTCTTTTCTTTTCAAATCCGCGTACGACTTTTGTCGGTCTGAAGCAGCCTTCAGTCTCTTTAACTAAATAAACCCCATGAATTTGCTTCTCACTCAGCTCGGTCCAAAATAAGGGAGTCCGACACTTACGACCATATAAGGCTTCATACGGTGCCATCCGTATGCTCGATTGATAATTGTTATTGTAAGCAAATTCGACCAAGGGTAGATATCTTTCCCAACTAGCTTCGAACTCTAACACATAGCATCAGAGCATATCCTCAAGAACTTGATTACTCTCTCAGACTGACCGCCAGTTTGAGGATGAAATGCAGTACTAAAATTCAACCTTGTACCCAAGGCCTCCTGTAACTTCTTCCAAAACCTCGAAGTAAATCTTGGGTCTCTGTCCGAGAAAATAGATACAGGCACTCCATGTAATCTTACTACCTCTGTAATATACAACTCGGCTAACTTTTCTAGTGAATAATCAATACGCACAGGTATAAAGTGAGCTGACTTCGTTAATCTATCAACAATAACCCACACAGCATCTTTCTTCTTCGGAGTCATAGGCAAGCCCGTAACAAAATCCATGGTAATCTGATCCCACTTCCACTCGAGAACCATCACTGGCTGAAGAAATCCCGAAGGCACTTGATGCTCAGCTTTCACTTGTTGACAAATTAGACATCTTGTTACATACTCCGAGATGTCTCTTTTTATTCCCGGCCACCAATAAAATTTCTTCAGATCATTGTACATTTTCGTACTGCTCGGGTGTACCGACAAATAACTACTATGTGCCTCTTGTAAAATTTCTCAGATCAACTCATCATTTCTGGGTACACAAATTCTATCATGGAACATTAAGCAACCATCCGAACTCACCCGGAATTCAGAATTAGTTTCTGATTCACACTTAGCTCTTTTAGCTAGTATCTCACTATCATTCCTTTAAGCCTCAAGTATTTGTTGAACAAATAGTGGTCTAGCTCTCAACTTGGCTAGTATAGCACCATCATCAGACAATGACAAACTCGTGCTCATAGCTCTCAAAGCATACAAGGATTTTCTACTTAGAGCATCCGCAACTACATTCACTTTCCCCGGATGGTAATCAATCACTAGCTCATAGTCCTTCAATAATTCGAGCCATCGTCGTTGCCGTAAATTTAATTCCTTTTGATCCATCAAATACTTCAAACTCTTATGATCCGTGAAGATTCGGCACTTCTCACCATATAAGTAATGTCGCCAAATCTTTAACGCGAAAACAATTGCGGCCAACTCCATGTCATGAGTCAGACAATTCTTCTCATGTGGTTTTAGTTGCCTCGAGGCGTAAGCGACTACCTTACCCTCTTGCATCAACACACAACCGAGACCATTTAACGATGCGTCACTGTAGACCACAAACTCTTTTCTCGACTCAGGTTGTACAAAAACTGGTGCCTCCGTCAACAATGTTTTCAATCTCTAAAAACTTTGTTGGCATTTTTCAGTCCATTGAAACTTTACATCCTTGTGCAATAGTTTCGTCATCGGAGTAGAAATCATAGAGAATCCCTTCACAAACCGCCTATAGTACCCTGCTAAACCCAAAAAGCTTCTGACTTTCGACACGTTCCTTGGTGGTTTCCACTCCACAATAGCCGAGATCTTTTCTAGATCAACTCTAATACCTTCGTCCGACACAGTATGTCCTAAGAATCCTGCCTCCCGAAGCCAAAACTCGCTCTTACTAAATTTAGCATATAACTGCTTGTCTCTTAAGGTTTGTAAGAAAATTCTCAGATGTTCTATATGATCACTCTCATCTCAAGAATAAACCAATATGTCGTCAATAAAGACAACCACAAACTTGTCCAAATACGATCGGAAGACACGGTTCATTAAATCCATAAAAACCACAGGAGCATTTGTTAAACCGAATGGCATGACCAAAAACTCATAATGGCCATACCTCGTCCGAAATGCCGTTTTTGGTACATCTTGCTCCTTAACCTTCAACTGGTAGTAACCGGACCTCATGTCGATCTTAGAGAACACCGTAGCTCCCTTCAGTTGATCAAATAGATCATCTATCCTCGGTAAAGGATACTTGTTCTTCGCAGTTACTTTGTTGAGCTGTCTGTAGTCTATGCACAATCTCATCGACTAATCTTTCTTCTTTACAAAGAGTACTGGAGCACCCCACGGTGAATAGCTCAGTCTTGCAAAACCCTTATCCGTCAACTCTTGCAACTGAACTTTCAGTTCTTTCAACTCTAGTGGGGCCATCCTATACGGAGCAACCGAAACGGGTGTTGTTCCCGGAATTAACTCAATTCCAAACTTGACCTCTCTAACTGGGGGTAATCTGGGTAACTCTTCCGGAAATACATCCAGATACTCACATACAACCGATACTATTTCAATCTTTACTTCAGACTCTTGAGTGTTTAACACGAAAGTGAGGTAAGATTCGTACCCTTTTCTCAGATATTTTTCTGCTATCATGGAAGAAATCATCACCGGTAAACTATCTGACTCACCTGATTCAACCCGAATAACATCTCTATTTTCACATTTCAATTCAATAAATTTACTACCAAAATTCACTAAAACACTATGGGTAGTCAACCAATCCATACCAAGAATCAAATCAAATTCATCAAACGGCAACAACATAAGGTTTGCCGGGAAACAATGACCCCTAATTGTCAAAGGACAGTTCCTACACACCTTGTCAACAAACACCTGTTTACCTAGTCGGTTTGACACCTTTACCACAAATTTAGTAGACTCAACAGTCATACTCAAACTAGATGCCAATCTCATACAAATATAAGAATGGGTTGACCCCGGGTCAATCAAAGCAATAATATAGTTGTCATAGAGAGAGAATGTACCCGTTATTACATCCGGCGATGACGCCTCTTCTCGAGCGCGAATAGCATAAGTTCTTGCTGGTGCCTGGCCCTCTGGCCTCACAGTAGTGTCTCGTGATACACCTCTACCACTAGTCCCACCTCGTGGGTTCTTTTGTGGCCTACCTCTAAAAGATGCACTGCTTGATCTTATCTCTTGCTTCCTCTCCTTTTCATCCCTTTCAGGACAGTTTTGAATGAGATGGTCAGGGGATCCACACTTATAAAAATTTCGATTGATTCCCCAACACTCCCCAGTGTGATGTCCGCCACAACTCGGGCACTCTGGTTTGGACTTTGTATTGCCCACACTTGCCATTGAGGTGGCCCGAACTCTTGAACCCGAATACGTGTTGCCTCGCTCTCTTTGCGAATACCCGACTGATGTAGTCATCCGAGGGTTCACTTCCCTGGACCTCTTCGATTGAGCTTGGTATGATTTTCTCATCGGCCTCTTCCTTGCATCCCGAGCCTCACTCAGGGCTTTCCTCTTTTCCATATTCAATTCTTCGGCCTTACTAGCCCTATCTTCCAATACCATAAATTCTTTTAGCTCTAAAATCCCGACTAAGAGTCTGACACCTTCATTCAACCCATCTTCAAATCTATTATATAAGATAGCTTCCGTGGATTCACATTCTTGCGCATACTTGCTGAGCCTAACAAATTTGAGCTCATATTCCGCCACAGTCATTTTTCCTTGCTTTAACTCAAGAAATTCCTTCCGTTTCTGGTCTACAAACCGTTGACTTATATACTTCTTTCGGAACTCTTCCAAAAAGAAGTCCCACGTTACCCTCTCTTTAGGAACCACTGATGTCAACGTTTTCCACCAATGGTATGCCGAGTCCCTCAGCAAGGACACAGCGCACTTTAAGCTCTCCTCAGGTGTACAGGAGAGTTCATTAAAAACCCTCATTGAGTTCTCAAGCCAGAACTCCACCCGCTCAGGGTCATCATCTATATTAGCTCGAAAATCCTCAGCCCCTTGCTTCTGAATTTTGTCTACTGGGGGCTTAGTTGTCCTCACCATTTCTATACCTTGGGGAGCCACATGAACTGGCTGAGGTATAGGTGGGGGTGGAGGAGGTTGAGTATTGGGGTTTGCTCATACATACTCAGTGTACCAGTTACTCATCATTTGGAGAAAGGCTTCCTGAGCCTCTTCTCCTTGACCCCTAGTCTCGGGGCTACTCTACATAAGCGCGGTCCCTTGCGCATGAGCCGACACATTACTAGCTGCGTCATCAGCAGTCGATTGTTCGGGATCCATATACTACATAAAACAAGTTTAAAATCATCAGAAGCCACCACACTCTCATCATACGCTTATGGCATGTATAACTAGACTCCTACTCACGCTACAGTAGTCCTAGAACCGGCTAAACCATAGCTCTGATACCACTAAATGTAACACCCCTTACCCGTATCTTGCACCGGAATTGGTCACGAGGCATTACCGGACTCGACTCACTTGGTTATATAACTTTGGGTTAGCGAATTCAATTCCAAATTCAAGCATTTTCAATCTTACATCTCATTTCTTTATAATGGGCCTATAGGCCCCTGTACTAATCACCAAAAAATATCGGACATAAATCGAAAACTTTGACACGTTTAGAAAAAATGTCAACTAAATAGGGGTCACACGCCCGTGGACTAGATGACACGCCTGTGTATCATCTCACACGCCTGTGTTCAACGCCCGTGGTCGACACTGACTTGAGTCGCACGACCTGGACACACGCCCATATTGCTAGACCGTGGTCGCCTTTGATTATTTCCCCATGGCCTGGGCATGCCCGTGTGCTTCAACCGTGTGACAATTGAAATTCCAATTTCAAGATGCAGACTTCACACGGTCTGGGCACACACCCATGGCTTGATCGTGTGTCACACACGACCTAGACACACGCCTGTGTGCCTACCCATGCAGACAAGAACAAGGTTGTTTGCCAAGCTCTTTGCACCCCTATAACTTACACCACATATATCCATTCAACATACTAAATGATAAGGTGAGCCATCAACCATGGCAATGTACAAAATAGCTATCTTAACAAGAGCCAATACATTTTGGCCAAAATGACAAAATAATCTAACTAGTCTAGCCCCCTATACATGCCATGTACAAAATCATTAAATGTAGGTATACTGAGGTGAGCTGATAGTGTGGGCGATCTTCTGAATATCTCCGTATCTCGGTTTGGCTCTTAAACTCTATAAAACAAGAAAAAAAAAAGAAGGGGGAGTAAGCTTTAATCTTAGTAAGTTTACATGTAAACAATATAACCTTACAACATGTATTAAACAATTACATAGCATTATATACTAAGCAAGAATTAATCTACATTCATAATCATGCTTACTCATTTTCTCCATTCCCATATTCTCACCATATCATAAGCATAATGCATACATTCATTAACAGGTTCCCCTGCACTTAGCATCACAAAATCACATAATACAACACATCACTATCTCTAATTCCTTTTCTCATAATTAAATTACTCGGTGGTTTCGCAGTTAGCCCACCAACAGCCTTTATTAGGGTGGTATCCCACATAGCCCACCAAAAAGATTAGTTACGGTGGTATCGCACATAGCCCTCCAAATAGAGAATAGACGATGGTATCGCACATAGCCCATCGTAATTAAGCAACAAGGTGGTATCGCACTTAGCCTACCAACAAGTGTCGTCATTACACATTTATATGACTATTTCATAGTCCACACAGTAATTATTCAATGACTACCACATTCAATCCATTTGAACCACACATGTTCTCAATCATGCCATACACTGATTAGTAACATAATGTTTACATAAATATGTATTGTTTACACATAAACTTACCTCGGTGCAAAACGTCTTAACTAACGATTTAATCCGTCACCTTGTCTTTTCCACGGTCAAGGTTGATTCCACACTCTTCTTGATCTATAAAAATGAAATTCATTCGTTTAGATCATTCTATGATCATAATACATCAGAATCTATACTTAGGCAAAAATGACCATTTTGCCTTGCATTATGGCAAAATTACGATTTTGCCCCTAGGCTTGTAATTTATTTTTCAACACATTTTCTCAATAAACAAGTCTAGCTGAACATTTATTTCTCTTACAACTACTCACCATTCTCACCATTTCATGCATTTATGACACAAATTCATTCTTTGCATTTAAGTCCTATTTAGGTGTTTTCATGCAAACACCTTTCACAAAAATTGTATTCATTTTCTTTAATAAAAACTCAGTTAAAAACATAAATACTCTCATGGAAAGTCCTTAGACTTCCCACCATAATGCAATTTAGTCCCCTCATTAGCTAGCTTAAGCTTTGGGGGTTCCAAAAACACAAAAATCACCAAGAAAGACCTCTAAAATCACTTACTTGTAGGGAGATAACTTGGCTGAAATTTTAAAGCATTCAAAACCCATCTAAGCTTGAAATTTTCGGTAGAGGTGAAGAGTAAGTAGTGAAAGATGATATCTTTCCTTTTTAGCTTTTTTTTTATTCATCTTTTATCACCTAATGTCACTAAATTTGACTAAAATTAATGCTCTTGTCCCCCTAGGTTCCTATGGCCAGCCAACACTCTCAATATGGCCTAATTACACTTTAAGGGCCTTCAATTTAATATTCTATGGCTATTAGACACCTCTACCTTGTAAATTAGAACTTTCGCACTTTATGCGATTTAGTCCTTTTTCTCAATTATGCAATCAATCGTTAAAATTAAGGTACCAAAATTCTCATGCATCCTTATAAACATGTTAAGACACATAAAATAATATCAAAATAATTTTCCTCAACCTCGGATTAGTGGACTCGAGACCACTGTTTCGACTAGCCCCAAAACCAGGCTGTTATAATGTGTCCCTGATGTGACCTGTTTTAATTCTATTCGGAATAGGGTACTTAGAGGCAAAGAAAGACAATCCAAAAGCCTATATAAACACCCTAGAGGCCAACCTTCAAGGGGGCGTCCAGGTAGGCTTAGGAGCCAAGCCAGAAAGATCAGAATTGTGGGATTTACTCGAAGAAAGCCAGTTGATTCATCTCAAGAAGCCAGAGTCATACTCAAGACGGAGGAGCTTCCCTTCAATTTCCTTCAGGAGGTTTTAGGGTTTTTCTTATGTTTTGTTTTATATTTTCTTCTGAGATATATTCTTTTATGATTATTAACTAAACCCCTCAAATACCTGAGGGGGATGAAACCTAAGACGGATCTTGTTATTGTTTTCTGAACTATATGATAAATACTTGATTTGTTCTTAATTATGTGTTATTAATTCTTGCTTTGATATTTTAGGATATTGATTCAAGTATTGATGTGCTTAGGTAGTGGAGCAAAAGTCCCTGTTTAAGAGTAGATCTAGCATAGTTAAGCAGAGTTGATCACAACCCTAGAAATAGGATAACGAAAATCTGCCGGATTAAGATCAAAGCTAATATGGGAGTTTATAGATTGAGTTAATGCAATTCTAGGGGTTTTAATTAGAAAGAGATTACAATTAATCAACCTAGGGTTAGACGTTAGTAGCCTCGAAAGAGGTATTAATATAAATTAGGGAATGTTAGGGATCAAGTCAAGTGAATAAATCGTCTGGTTCAGAGTTAAATAACAAGTGAAGTCTAGGTGGATTCTTCCTCAGGTATTGTCCTAATCAATTGGTTTTTCCTAAAAGTATTTTCCCCAATTCATTCTCTGTGTCTTAGCATCCTTAGCTTAGTAGTTGGTTAATTTTAGATTAAACAACAATTCCCTTAATTCTTAGGCTAAATAATAAAAAGAAAGTTAGTATTAGTACTTTTGGTTCCCTTGGGTTCGACATTCCGGTCTTGCCACTAAACTATACTACTGTTCGATAGGTGCGCTTGCCTCAATCGTGGTGATAGTTAGTTTCTAGGCTCAATCATTCATTATATAAATTTTAAGACTTTCTCATCACGATCACAATTTAGCCACTATAAATCATGATATAATTTTATGATAAAGTAATAAAATATGTTTTTATATCATGACATAATAAAATAAAACAAATTGAAAAGAAAAAGAAAGTCACCTTCTTTTCATTTCTCATCTTTTGGCTGAAACCTTAGAGGAAAAAAAAAGCTTGAAGTTTTTATTTTCTTGCATGGTAAGTCTTTTTAAATAGTCTTTTTCTTTTCCATAAATTTTATGTTTTTGAGACTGTGGTAGCTCAGTTTAGTTAAATTGTGTGACATTTTATGATATTGTTAAAGTTTTGAAAAGTTGTTTGTGACGTCCCAAACCTGATCGAGACAGTCTGACCCGAATTTCAAACATCACATTAGCCACCGAAGTGACTCTCAGTTTAAACCAGCACAAAACACATCAATCGACCAATTACACCACAAAATTAATCATGGAATATTTAATAAAAACATAATATCATGCTTCCGTTGCGCTACTCTGATCAACAATCAACAACAAGACTATTTCACAATTTAAAATTTAACAAACAATTACCTCGAAAACTTTAGTTAAACGTACATGCATGCAGTAGGGTATTTTTTAAAAAGACTATATTTGTAGGGACTGGAAAAACCATTTAGTTTAAAAACATATAATTATATTTAAAACATAATATATAGTAATATGTTGGGAAAAGCTCATATTGTAGGATTTAATGTATAAGTCTTATTTTGGAAAATTTATTAAAACTTCTCATACAACCTCATAACATTATTAATTAATTAGTTAGCAGACATTTAACAGTTTACACGACTTAACCAAATTCTGTGTTACATCTCATGCATACCAAGCACATGTTTGTATCCAAATCACACATAAAACATCTAAAGCTTATTTCGATGACTAATGTAATATCCTAGATTAGGGGTTATGCGTTTGGAGCATGACTCAAGTGTTAGAAGGCTTTAAGTGTGGTTGAGTGTGTTTTAAGGGTCTTGAGAATCCAAGGAGGTAGGAGGAAGTCTTGGAAAAATAATGGAATTTTAAGTCTAAAGGAGAAGCTAGGTGAAGGAGGCCTTAAGGAAAATTTTGGGAGTTCTTGGACATAAGAATCACCTTGGTAAAGTGGCTGGAACGCGCCACTTAGGGCCTTGGTGAATGACGCCATGTGCAGTAGGGTAAGGGCCTTGGTTCGAATCACGTTGGTGGCATAGGAGTGTGTTTTTATTTTTGCTCTTTGCGTCAAGAAGGGAAACTGGGCTAAGGAGGCTTTAAGGGGAATTCATGAGGGATTTATGCCACAAGAAATCATGTGGTAAAGTGGCTGCAAGGCGCCACTTAAGGCCTTGGAAAATGACGTCATAAGCTGGGAGGAAGGTAGGAGGTTCGAGCAGCGTGGGAAGCAAATGGGCATTTATTTTTGCGTCAAGAAGGCGCCTGGCTAAGGAGGTCTTAAAAGAAAGTCTGGGTGAAACATGTCACAAAAAGCGCCTTGGCAAAGTGGCTTGGGGCGTTACTTGAGGAGCAGGGGAGCTTGCGGCAAAGGGAGCTTCAGGAGGGCTCAGGTTCGAGCCTTGTTGACAGCAATAAGTGCTTTTATTTTGTTTTTGCGTCAAAAGGTGAGAAGAGTAGTGGACGGCACATGGACTTTCAATTGGATGAGGATTGAGCTTATTTCTCCTTTTAATTTTCGGCTAGATAAGATAAAGGTTGGTTTTATTTTTGTTTATTTCAATGGATGATAAGAAGATAATGGTGGCCTTATTTTATTTATTTTATTTTATTAAGTGATAAGAGATAATGTGATGGGTTATGTTTTATTTTATTTGTTAAGGTGATAAAGAGTTAAAATAGGAGTTTAAATTGGGATTTGATAAGTGGGGATGTGGTGGCCGTTTGTTGGACTCTAGGGGCTTGCATATTCGGTTGTGGGGTGTGAGGAATAAGTGCCGAAATTGTTATTCATCTTTTAATCTCCATTGCTGAAATTTAAAGTCAAGAGAATTCTCTCCTTTTTCTTCTTTTCTAAATTGAATCCGAACCTTTCTTGTCACCATAGCCAAAGTTCTTCAAACTCTTTTCTTCTTTATTTGTTAGCTTGGCCGAACCTTATAGCCCCATTCTTTACTCTTTTTCTCTTCACCATAAAGTGCCGAAACCACTATTATTGTGCTCAAAGCCGAATCTTTAAAGAAGGGTGCTGTCGACTACTTACTTATGGCGCCTCAAAGCAACGTGTAAGGGTAAGTGTTCTATCCTAGTAATCGATTTTAGGCTCTTTATTTGGGGTGCAGAATCTAATGGATTAAGCCTTGGTTGTAGGCATGGCCGAATGGCATAGTGCCATGATAAGTGTTTCTTTTCTGTAGTGCCAACGTTAAGCAGTATCAAAGGAGGTTCTTGGGTTCGATTTTTTAAGGTAAGCCATTGTAGTTTCGGCCAAGGGCCATGTTTATGGATTTATGTTTTAAAGCCGAATCTGACATATGGTTAATAGGGATATCGACAACTTCAGGAGCAAGTAACAGCTTTTCGGGATTTGGTAAGTTAGGTAAGTGTTATGTGATATTCGGCCATAGGCCATATTTGGGTTTAAATGTGACCGATTTGTATTATGGTTAATTAGGGGGCAAGTCGACAGAAGTAGAGCAAGTATTCGGGATTTGAATAAGTAAGGAGCATATCGACAGGCATAAGGAAGTTCCGGGATCGTGTTAAATTCAAGTAGCTAAGGATTTCGCTAAATAGTCAGGTGTGTAGTTAGCCTACCGTTTTCCGGGTTTATGTTATGTATGTGATATTGTGTATGTGCTATGAATGTGCTAACTAGTGCAGTGGAAATTGTGATATGGATACCCTCAAGGGGTATGTCAATAATCCGGTAAGTACCAAATCTGATGAAATGTGACTATTGTTATGAATATGTGATAATATGCTAAATAACATGTACATGTATTATCATGGCATTATTTTATGTTGCATGTGCATGGGTGGGATATGATATGAAAAAAGGACAGGGTGTACTTCGAGTACATGGTTTGATGAATGGCTCTGTGCCTCATCGTGATTGATATAGGCTATGTGCCATATCGTGGTTAATGATGGCTTTGTGCTCATCGTGGTTTTGATGATAGCTTCGGCTACATCGTGGATTGGCGCTGACTGAGGTCGCGTTGTGGATTATTTGCGATTAAGTTCGCGTGGATGGCATTTGTTGCCATATTGGAGTGAAAAGGGGAGGGTGATTTAATAATCCCCTGGTGTGTGGTAGGCTGGATACGGGGGCGTGTAGAGGATGGACCCTAGGCTGGGTTGGGCTTCATAATTGCATAATTTTGTATGTGAATAAATGTGGAAATGGGCCAAGCTCAATATGATATGTGGATTAATGTAAAAGTGGGCCAAGCCCAGTATGTGACGTGGATTAATGTGGTAATGGGCCAAGCCCAATATATGTGGAAACATGTGGTTAATTACACTATTATAAGAATGTGACATGGTTATGGGCCAAGCCCAATAAGTGAACACATGTGAATAAGTTGCATTACTATTTGTTATATGGGTTATTATATGGTTTAACATGTGGGTGGAATTCAGTAGAACAATTGCACACTGAGTCTGTTTGACTCACCCAAATTTTTACCAACATCGCAGGTGATTTATGTTGATCGGACCGGGTTGGAGTGGATACAAGGTGGCCCATGCAGAAGAAGTTTTGCTTGTTTAAAGTATTTTATATTTCCAAGATTTATGAATTATTATTTATTGTAATAAGGGCCACTTGAAGTATTTAAATTTTGTTATGCTTAAGTTGGATCTATAATTAAGTCAAAATTTTGTAAGTTTAATTTTAAAAGCTATTTTAAATCTCAAAAGTCATATTAAAGTTTTGAATCCGATATTTTTATAACAATTAAATTTCTACTTAGAATGTTTTAAATTACGAAAGTGTTTTATTAAAGGCAACAAATTTTAACGGGTTTTACTTTTAAGTAAGAATATTTTCAAACATTTTTCGCAGTGGCATTTCAAATTCGGCCGTAGTGAATGGGCAGGGTTTGGGGTGTTACAACTAATGACTCTTCAACGTGCACTTACAAGTTAGTCAAACAGTTATTCAAACCAATTGTCAAACAATCATAATTCATCATTCAATCATCTATCTAATGCAATGATAAAAGTTTTAAACCAAACAATTAAATAGTCCATAGTGTCCAATTACAACCCGAAAATTATAAGTCTAATATTAAATCTCATAACCTAGTCCCACATTGCCTTCCTCATTGGGTTTGGGAATACAACGACATACCAGGTATAGCCTCGATTTGGATCACTTAGATGACTCACTCCCACACCTCTAAACAAGCTAAGTCACTGCAATATTATAAAAGAGTGGGTGAGCTTATGAAAGCTCAGTGAGTGCTCAAACATACTACAAATAAACACATCAGTTGGGTTAAAAGGTGACAAACAATAACGGTTCACATATTATTGCAGTCTACACAAAATAGTAACTCACATGATACAACAGTTCTCATAAAATAAGTGGTGCACATATATAACTAATTCACATAAAATGGGCAGATCACATAAATTATTAATTTGCACCAAACATTTGTTCATATGAAATAACAATTTTTGCCAAATGACATCTCATGCAAAATAATAGTTCATACCGAATAACAATTCATGGAAAATAACAGTTCATGCTCTATCTTAACTCATGTAACTCAAATAATGATAAATTGACATTTTTGTGATTATGAAACTTATAGGGGACTCTATCACTACACATTGGATAAATGGATCTCCAAAACACACCACATGACTTATAAAGTCATACGCTATCTCCACGTTAACGTAGCACGTATGCTCACACTCTTCAAACACACCACACTATCAACGGTGAATGGAGCTATGTTCAACATTCCCTTATCTCTCCAACGCATCTCCGGGCCATAACCCATCGTAATAAAAAGGGTGAGTACTCACAATCCTATGGCATGCCAACTATATCCAATGGTTCCATAAGGTCACAATGCCAAAATATCTCTTTAACACATTCACAATATTTAGTATAATAAGGCTCGCAATTAAGCAGAGCTCGCACATTATAACACGGTTCACAATTCGCAATAGAGATGTTCGCAAACAATATCACTTCCATGCAACATATATTGCACTCATAATCACAGTTCACATATCATTCATGACATATCTCACATAAATCATTATTCACATATTTTATTCAGCATAGGGCACGCAATAGCTTAGCTTACATACAATACAACTCAAAATCTCACAATATACAGTTTGGCAAATTAATACAGTTCGCCATATTTATATAGATCACCAAATTAACACAGTTCGCCATAATAATATAATTCACCAAGTTAACATGGTTCACAATATAGCATAGTACACAAATATAATTGGCTCGCACTACAGTTGAGCTTTCACTTAGCATTTCAGATAATATGATTTTGCACTAATCAAAGCTCCCAATATCGTAAAACTCATAATTCACTTACGGGTTTGTAACACCCCAAACCCGGACAAGACACCACGTCCGAATCTGGTATGCTACGGGGAAAATTGTTTCTAAGAGGTTCAGATTTTTCGTTTAAAAGTTGGATGAAAACATGGTGTACTTGTAACAAATTTGGGTAGTCTTATTTGGAAAACAGTTGATGTATTCGAAACCCGGAGATTTTGAAAACTTAGCCAGAATGTATAGTTAAAACAAGTTTAAACCATTTAAAACCTCATTAGTTGCTTAGTGATACATAAAACGCTTTAAAACTTAGAAGAACTACAAGTTTGAAATTGAAACCAGTTGTATTTGTTTATCAAAAAGGCTTAGTGTGATACCCGATGGTATAGTTTAAAAACACATTGCGTAATAGTTTTGAAAACATTATCTTTCCAAGTTTTAGGAAAATTTTGTACCAACTTATTTTGTTAAAGCATATTAAGATCTAACCAAAGCATAAACAAATTAAAACACAAATCAAAGGCCTTTTACAAATCCAAATTAAAACCCAAATGAAAGTAAATAAGTTAAAGTACCCAAAAATATAGAGTCTGAGTAAAAACTTTATTCGGCATGGCATGTGCTCCCCGAGTCCATCCCGGCTCCAAGTCCGCGTCTACGAGTCACCTGAAATTTCAAAGGAGAGGGTGAGTCGAGTGACTCAGTGTGTAAATCCCACTCCCGAAGAACAACATGCTAACACACATCATACATAGCAATATAATCAATGCAACCCGATCCTAACCATCCATATCTCCTTTTCTACCCCGTGTGGTACCAAACCACTGGTGGTGCCAAACCACTGGTGACATATAGTCACAATGTGCTCCCAAAGCACTGGTGTCCCAAAGACACAATATCCGTCAATGTGCTACCAAAGCACTGGTGTCCCAAAGACACAATTGTGCTACCAAAGCACTGGTGACCGAAGTCACAAATCCAATGATGATGGGGCCAACCCATCGTGTGAT
The DNA here is from genome assembly GCA_005393395.2 of Gossypium australe. Taxonomy (NCBI): domain Eukaryota; kingdom Viridiplantae; phylum Streptophyta; class Magnoliopsida; order Malvales; family Malvaceae; genus Gossypium; species Gossypium australe. The sequence goes on from CM016623.1 coordinate 110,454,932, forward strand.
ACCAAATCACTAGCAGACGATCCCATATCTCAAGTGGGGCCAACCCACGGTGGTCAAACCACAGGGACAAGTCACAATGAGGTGCCAAACCTCTGGTGTCCCAAAGACACAATGTGCTACCAAAGCACTGGTGACCGTAGTCACGAATCTGGTGATGGGGCCAACCCATCGTGTGTTACCAAAACACTGGCGTCAATCCCGTATAATCATCTGTGGGGCCAACCCACTGTGGTACTGAGCCACTGGGACGAGACGCTGAGGTACCAAACCTCTGGAGGTGCCAAACCTCTGGTGACCCAAAGTCACAAAGTGTGCTACCAAAGCACTGGTGCTCGTCAGCACAATATATCACTGCTCCCTCCTCTCGTATCACCCATACATATCATACTCATGGGATTATGCATCTCATACTAACCATGCATATCATGCCAACATACCAAGCATCACAACTCATAACATGCATAACATAAATCATGATATCATGCTTCATCATTAGTACTCATAATAGAACAGACTTACCCGAATCGTACCCATACCCCATTTGGGTATCCATTTGTCCATCATACTGTTTATAATTTTAACAGGCAAACAGGTTTATTAAGAACATTACTAAGTAGAGGGTGTGTTAGTTACACACCTGGTAAAACCGAGTCTAAAGATCCCTACGAATCACTCTGAGTCCCTTGATTATCAAGCCCCTAAAACAATCGGCCAACATAGAATTAGGCACTATGACATTCGGCCAACAACCACATAGACCAAAAGGGTTAATGCTTGAACCCTTACCTTGCAAATGTTTGGTTTCCTACCAAACCCGAACCAACTAATAGCCCCTTTGATAATCGGTCACCCCTAAAAAGAGAACTGTTAAAACACTTGAATAATCTTAACCGAAGTCTAAGGATTGAACTCACAATAATATTCCAATTACTTACCCCTCACTTACCAATTGGTTAACAGAGAAATGACTTCTTCCGCTTGATTCCGCAATCCAAAGACCCTATAATGAAGAGATTAAACCAAACGGTTAACACCCTTCCAACCTGGCCATAATCGGCCCTTAACCAAAACATAACCAACAAAGATCGCAAGAGGGAGATATGGCCATTCGGCCTTGCACTTACCAACACCCAATATTCGACCAACCTAGGCCTTCTAAGAGAGGAGAGGTTCGGCCAACTTTTAGAACAAGATGAAGAAAGAATTCGGCTTATTCCCAACGAAAAAACACAAGAGAAAGGTGTATAGAAGAGGGTTGATATTCGGCCAACAATGGAAGGAAGATTCGGCTCAAAAGTGTTAAGATAGAAGGAAAACAAAAATGGTTAAAGGGAGAGTACTTACGGTTTTTGAAAGAAAAAGGATTGATGAGAGTGTTTTGAAGGCTAGAGTTTCGGCTAACAAGATGTTTAATGGGAGAAGAAATTATGAGACCCCTTGAGTAAAGGTTTCGGCTCAACACCAATGAATGAGAGGGGCATTCGGCATACACAAATGAAAGAGGGAGAGATATGGTTGAGAGCTTTCGGTTTGCAAAAGAGAAGAAAAGACAAGAGAACACTCTTGAAAATTCGGCTACTAAGAAAGTTGAGAGAAACAAAGACAATTCGGCAATGCTATAGGGATTTTTGATCTTTCGGTTCAACAAAAATAATGAAGAAAACAAAAGAACTCACTTGTGTTTCGGTTGACAAAAGACAAAAAGGAAAACCTCTTCTTTGAAACCAAAATGACCGAATGTGCACCTAGCTCCAAGGGAATTTCGGCACAACACCTCCCCCCTTCCCAAAACCGGCCAAACACTCCACCACCCCCCAAACATTCGGCCAAATCCCACCAATTGCTCCCATTCACTCATTCAAAATAGTTTGAACAAGTCCTCCTCCTTAATTTGCTCTCCACCATCCAAGTCACCCTTTTGACCAAGTCCAAGTTAGAGTTCCACTAGCCTTCTGCCTCTTCTCCATGCCGTCCCAAAATAGGCACCAAAAAAAATGGGAATCCTGCAGCTTGAACTCAGTACCTCCCCTCCCTTGTAAATGACGCCACCTAGCTCCCAAGTAGCACCTTGCTCAGCCACTTTGCCAACACTTTATTTGTGCAATAAAACCACGAAAATAATTCTTAAACCCCAGCTTCCTCAGCTCCCTTCACTTAACGCCCAAAAACCAAAATTTTCTAATTTACTCAGGCATACACCTAAGCTATAATTAAGCCCCTAAGACATAAAAATAGCAACACAACACACCACATACAGGCAATAACATGCAACATCGAAATAGCCCCTAACCCGGGATGTTACAGTTCTACCCCCCTTAAAAATAATTTCGGCCTCGAAATTACCTGATCAAAAGAGTTGCGGGTATTGCTGTCTCATCGTATCCTCGGGTTCCCATGTCGCTTCTTCTACACCATGATTCTGCCAAAGCACCTTAACCAAAGGCACAGACTTCCTACGCAGAACCTTCACATCTCGATCAAGAATCTGTACAGGCTCTTCTTCCACAGTCAAGTCTGGATTTACCTCGATCTCTTCCACTGCTACCACATGCGACGGATCCGAACGATACCTCCGAAGCATCGAAACATGAAAAACGTCGTGAATCTGACTAAGCTCTGCTGGCAACTCAAGCTGATACGCTACTGGTCCAACTCGTCTCAAAACCTTATACGGCCCAATGAACCTCGGACTTAGCTTGCCTTTCTTTCCGAACCTCAACACCTTCTTCCAAGGTGAAACCTTCAGGAAAACTCGATCCCCAACAGCAAACTCTATATCTCTTCGCTTAAGATCAGCGTACGACTTTTGCCGGTCCGAAGCTTCCTTTAATCGAGACTGAATCAACTTAACCTTGTCCTCAGTCTCAGCTACCAACTCGGGTCCCAATAACTGACGTTCACCTAACTCCGTCCAACAAGTAGGTGAGCGACACTTCCTACCATACAACGCCTCATACGGAGCCATTCTGATGCTCGCTTGGTAACTGTTGTTGTAGGCAAACTCAGCTAAAGGTAGGAACTCCTCCCAACTACCTCTGAAATCCAGGACACAACCTCTCAGCATATCCTCTAAGATCTGAATAACCCTTTCTGATTGTCCGTCAGACTGCGGGTGAAAAGCCGTGCTGAAATCCAAACGAGTACCCAATGCTTGATGCAATGCCTTCCAGAACCTTGAAGTAAACCTGGGATCCCTATCCGAGATTATCGAAACTGGCACACCATGCAACCTCACTATCTCTGACACATACAGCTTCGCTAGCTTCTGAAGTGAGTAGTCAACCCTCACCGGAATAAAGTGAGCTGATTTAGTCAGACGATCCACCACTACCCAAACTGAATCCTTCTTGCTTGGCGTAAGCGGTAACCCACTGACAAAATCCATGGTTATCCTCTCCCACTTCCACTGTGGAATCTTCACAGGCTGAAGCAAACCCGACGGCAACTGGTGCTCCGCCTTGACCTGCTGACAAGTCAGACATTTCCCAACAAACTCTGTTACCTCTTTCTTCAACCCAGGCCACTAAAACTGCTCTCTCAGATCCTTATACATCTTGCTACCTCCAGGATGCATAGCATGAGGACTGCTATGTGCGTCCTGAAGAATCTTCTGTCTTAGCTCAACATCCTTAGGCATACAAGCCTTACCCTGAAAACACAGAACCTCATCACCAGACAAGCTGTACCCCTCCAAACCACCATCCTGCACCTGCAACCTTCGTGCACTCAGAACCTCATCCAACAACTGTTTCTCTCTGATCTGCTCAACCCAAGTAGGCTTAACCTGCAGCTCTGCCAAAATACTCCCGTCGTCATACAAGCTCAAATGGGCAAACAATGCTCTTAAGTCCGAAACAACCTTACGGCTCAACGCGTCTGCTACCACGTTAGCCTTGCCCGGATGATACTCAATAGAACAGTCGTAATCTTTCAGCAACTCAACCCATCTACGCTGCCTCAAATTCAAATCCTTCTGAGTCAGTAGATACTTCAGACTCTTGTGATCCGTGTAGACTATCGATCTCTCACCGTACAAGTAGTGCCTCTAAATCTTTAAGGCGAAAACTACAGCCGCTAGCTCCAAATCGTGCGTCGGATAGTTGACCTCATGTGGCCTTAGCTGCCTAGAAGCGTAAGCCACAACCTTACCTTCCTGCATCAACACACAACCCAGACCCGTATGTGATGTATCGCAGTAGACTGTGTACTCCTTACCCTTCAACTGGTGATACCCAGATCTCAAGTCGATCTTCGAAAATACCGCAGCACCCTTCAGCTGATCAAACAAGTCATCTATCCGTGGCAACGGATACTTGTTTTTAATCGTCAGCTTGTTCAACTGGCGGTAGTCTATGCACATCCGCATTGTACCATCTTTCTTCTTAACGAATAATACCGGCGCACCCCACGGCGAGACACTTGGCCTGATAAAACCTCGATCCAATAACTCCTGGATCTGAGCCTTAAGCTCCACCAATTCCTTTGGTGCCATCCTATACGGAGCAATCGACACTGGCGCAGTCCCGGGTAACAGATCAATCCCGAACTCTACCTCACGATCTGGCGGCAAACCCGGAAGTTCCTCAGGAAACACATCAGCAAATTCCTTAACAGTACGAACCTTCTCAACAGCAGACTCTTTAGCCTCCAAGGCATACACATGAACCACATACGCTTCACAGCCCTTCCTGACCATCTTCTCCGCTTTCAAAGCAGATACCACATTTGATAAGTAATCTCTCCTATTACCTATCATGGCCACTTCTTCACCATCCACCGTCTTAAGAACCATACGCTTAGCCGCGTAATCCAACCTCGCCTGGTACTTAACCAGCCAATCCATCCCAAGAATCAGATCGAACTCCCCAAACGGCAGTTCCATCAGATCAGCAGCAAAAACTACCCCTTGAAGTTCTAGAGGTACATCTCTAAACAGTTTATCTACCACTACAGAGTGACCTAGAGGGCTAATCACAGTCATCTGCCTAGAAGATATCTCAGAGTCTAAGTCCATTGTCTCTACTATACTACTGGCAACATAAGAGTGCGTAGAACCCACATCAATTAAAGCAGTATAAGGAGTACCAAAAATCAAAAACGTACCGGTTATGACGTCCGGCGCGTCGCCCTCCTCTCGGCGCCTCGCAGCATACACTAATCCCGGCTGCCTAGCCTCAGAACTACCTGCACCTCTGCCCGGTGCTCCACGACCCCGACCAGAACCATTACCATTTCTGCCATTGCCACGGCCCCTCTGCGGTGGCGGTCCATTACCTCTGAACTGATTACGGCCCTGACTCTCAGACTGAATCCTGGCCATCCTGCGCGGACAGTCTCTTATGCGATGCTCCAGAGAACCACACTCGAAGCAACCTTTACCTCCAGTCCAGCAACCACCCCAATGAGATTTCCCACACTGATTACACTGCGGCGGTCCCTGCCTAGCAGTAACAAACCTAGCAGACTGATTCTGCCCACTCGGTCTAGCCCTCTTCTGCGGATTACCCGATGAACCAGAAGACCCAAAGCTCCTTTTAAGCCTACTCCTGTCCATGCTCTGTCTTACTGACTCCTTAACACCCTCAGCTACCTTAGCCTTCTCAACTAAGACAGCAAACTCGCGCTCCTGCTGTGGAGCAATCAGCAGCCTCAACTCGTCTCGCAGACCATCCTCGAAACGAACACACCTCTCATGCTCAGTGGCTACAATGCCCCTGGCATACCTACTCAGCTTCAGGAACTCAGCCTCGTACTCAGCAACAGATTTACTCCCCTGAACAAGCCTCAGAAATGCCTTTCTCTGGGAGTCAATGTAACTAGCCCCGATGTATTTCTTTTGATAAGCAGCCCTGAAATAGTCCCATGTCAAATCCTCTGCTGCCACACTGTCCCGTACCGTGAGCCACCACTGGTATGACTCATCCCGGAGAAGCGACACGATACCCTTCAGCTTCTCTTCAGCTGTCAGGTCCAGATCATCCATGATCCGTTCAGTTGCCTCCAGCCAATATTCAGCAGTGCTAGGAGCAACACCCGAAACACCTCGGAAGAATTCGGCCCCGTTAGCCCGGAGTCGCTCAGGAACAGATTTCCTAACTCCTGCACCACCACTTGCCCCAGCTACCCTTTCCAACACTCGCAGCATCGCCTGTGACACTGCGTCATCCCCGGTCTGATCTTGGAACTCACCACCTCCAGCTGGTGGCGGAACCGGTATCTCATTTTCTGAACCCTGCCCAGATCCTACGGGCTCAGAAACCGTCATCCTACCCCTACCTCTACCACGAGTATTACGACCACGTCCACCTCGAGTGCTCATGTCTAATCTTTCTACGTATCTGGTTAGAGAATTTTATGCATCCGTGTTTATTCCACTTGTTTAAAGGCAAGTCTTATGAACATTAAAGAAGATTTGTTTTCGCAAGTTCACAGAATCCTATCAGTTTCAATCTCTAAAGTAGCATACTATTGCTAGTCATCAATCATATCATATCCAATCCAATCACAAGTAACAGTACGGGGTACTTACCTGGGCGAACTGGTGCCGGAGACTCGGTGCCATGCCTTTCAAACCATATACTTAAACCAAAAACACTTAAAACAGTCTTTTGAAAACATTTTGGCCCTCAGGCCCACAGCCGAGCCTTTGAACTTGGCTCTGATACCACAAATGTAACACCCCAAACCCGGACAAGACACCACGTCCGAATCTGGTATGCTACGGGGAAAATTGTTTCTAAGAGGTTCAGATTTTTCGTTTAAAAGTTGGATGAAAACATGGTGTACTTGTAACAAATTTGGGTAGTCTTATTTGGAAAACAGTTGATGTATTCGAAACCCGGAGATTTTGAAAACTTGGCCAGAATGTATAGTTAAAACAAGTTTAAACCATTTAAAACCTCATTAGTTGCTTAGTGATACATAAAACGCTTTAAAACTTAGAAGAACTACAAGTTTGAAATTGAAACCAGTTGTATTTGTTTATCAAAAAGGCTTAGTGTGATACCCGATGGTATAGTTTAAAAACACATTGCGTAATAGTTTTGAAAACATTATCTTTCCAAGTTTTAGGAAAATTTTGTACCAACTTATTTTGTTAAAGCATATTAAGATCTAACCAAAGCATAAACAAATTAAAACACAAATCAAAGGCCTTTTACAAATCCAAATTAAAACCCAAATGAAAGTAAATAAGTTAAAGTACCCAAAAATATAGAGTCTGAGTAAAAACTTTATTCGGCATGGCATGTGCTCCCCGAGTCCATCCCGGCTCCAAGTCCGCGTCTACGAGTCACCTGAAATGTCAAAGGAGAGGGTGAGTCGAGTGACTCAGTGTGTAAATCCCACTCCCGAAGAACAACATGCTAACACACATCATACATAGCAATATAATCAATGCAACCCGATCCTAACCATCCATATCTCCTTTTCTACCCCGTGTGGTACCAAACCACTGGTGGTGCCAAACCACTGGTGACATATAGTCACAATGTGCTCCCAAAGCACTGGTGTCCCAAAGACACAATATCCGTCAATGTGCTACCAAAGCACTGGTGTCCCAAAGACACAATTGTGCTACCAAAGCACTGGTGACCGAAGTCACAAATCCAATGATGATGGGGCCAACCCATCGTGTGATACCAAATCACTAGCAGACGATCCCATATCTCAAGTGGGGCCAACCCACGGTGGTCAAACCACAGGGACAAGTCGCAATGAGGTGCCAAACCTCTGGTGTCCCAAAGACACAATGTGCTACCAAAGCACTGGTGACCGTAGTCACGAATCTGGTGATGGGGCCAACCCATCGTGTGTTACCAAAACACTGGCGTCAATCCCGTATAATCATCTGTGGGGCCAACCCACTGTGGTACTGAGCCACTGGGACGAGACACTGAGGTACCAAACCTCTGGAGGTGCCAAACCTCTGGTGACCCAAAGTCACAAAGTGTGCTACCAAAGCACTGGTGCTCGTCAGCACAATATATCACTGCTCCCTCCTCTCGTATCACCCATACATATCATACTCATGGGATTATGCATCTCATACTAACCATGCATATCATGCCAACATACCAAGCATCACAACTCATAACATGCATAACATAAATCATGATATCATGCTTCATCATTAGTACTCATAATAGAACAGACTTACCCGAATCGTACCCATACCCCATTTGGGTATCCATTTGTCCATCATACTGTTTATAATTTTAACAGGCAAACAGGTTTATTAAGAACATTACTAAGTAGAGGGTGTGTTAGTTACACACCTGGTAAAACCGAGTCTAAAGATCCCTACGAATCACTCTGAGTCCCTTGATTATCAAGCCCCTAAAACAATCGGCCAACATAGAATTAGGCACTATGACATTCGGCCAACAACCACATAGACCAAAAGGGTTAATGCTTGAACCCTTACCTTGCAAATGTTTGGTTTCCTACCAAACCCGAACCAACTAATAGCCCCTTTGATAATCGGTCACCCCTAAAAAGAGAACTGTTAAAACACTTGAATAATCTTAACCGAAGTCTAAGGATTGAACTCACAATAATATTCCAATTACTTACCCCTCACTTACCAATTGGTTAACAGAGAAATGACTTCTTCCGCTTGATTCCGCAATCCAAAGACCCTATAATGAAGAGATTAAACCAAACGGTTAACACCCTTCCAACCTGGCCATAATCGGCCCTTAACCAAAACATAACCAACAAAGATCGCAAGAGGGAGATATGGCCATTCGGCCTTGCACTTACCAACACCCAATATTCGACCAACCTAGGCCTTCTAGGAGAGGAGAGGTTCGGCCAACTTTTAGAATAAGATGAAGAAAGAATTCGGCTTATTCCCAACGAAAAAACACAAGAGAAAGGTGTATAGAAGAGGGTTGATATTCGGCCAACAATGGAAGGAAGATTCGGCTCAAAAGTGTTAAGATAGAAGGAAAACAAAAATGGTTAAAGGGAGAGTACTTACGGTTTTTGAAAGAAAAAGGATTGATGAGAGTGTTTTGAAGGCTAGAGTTTCGGCTAACAAGATGTTTAATGGGAGAAGAAATTATGAGACCCCTTGAGTAAAGGTTTCGGCTCAACACCAATGAATGAGAGGGGCATTCGGCATACACAAATGAAAGAGGGAGAGATATGGTTGAGAGCTTTCGGTTTGCAAAAGAGAAGAAAAGACAAGAGAACACTCTTGAAAATTCGGCTACTAAGAAAGTTGAGAGAAACAAAGACAATTCGGCAATGCTATAGGGATTTTTGATCTTTCGGTTCAACAAAAATAATGAAGAAAACAAAAGAACTCACTTGTGTTTCGGTTGACAAAAGACAAAAAGGAAAACCTCTTCTTTGAAACCAAAATGACCGAATGTGCACCTAGCTCCAAGGGAATTTCGGCACAACACCTCCCCCCTTCCCAAAACCGGCCAAACACTCCACCACCCCCCAAACATTCGGCCAAATCCCACCAATTGCTCCCATTCACTCATTCAAAATAGTTTGAACAAGTCCTCCTCCTTAATTTGCTCTCCACCATCCAAGTCACCCTTTTGACCAAGTCCAAGTTAGAGTTCCACTAGCCTTCTGCCTCTTCTCCATGCCGTCCCAAAATAGGCACCAAAAAAAATGGGAATCCTGCAGCTTGAACTCAGGACCTCCCCTCCCTTGTAAATGACGCCACCTAGCTCCCAAGTAGCACCTTGCTCAGCCACTTTGCCAACACTTTATTTGTGCAATAAAACCACGAAAATAATTCTTAAACCCCAGCTTCCTCAGCTCCCTTCACTTAACGCCCAAAAACCAAAATTTTCTAATTTACTCAGGCATACACCTAAGCTATAATTAAGCCCCTAAGACATAAAAATAGCAACACAACACACCACATACAGGCAATAACATGCAACATCGAAATAGCCCCTAACCCGGGATATTACAGGGTTTGTGCATGCATAAAACTGCATTATAAATAAAATTCATATGTTATAAAAGTCCATATTATAATATTTATTTTTATATTCGTTCGCAAGCATTATATAACCATATACGAATATATATTACATATATATACCTACATATTTAGTGACCTTTATCACACCAAATTTTAGCATACATTAAAAGCCTCATATACATTTATATATATTAGATGATACAAAACCTATAAACGCATATATATTATATATAATAAAGCTCACATATATGTATTATATATAACACCAAAACCCATATATTATATTTAAATAACAAATCTATTATATATATACATATACCTTTTAGTACTTCAACTTACCTTTAATATTTAGCTCACATACAAACGAAATAATTAGATGCACAATTCAAACACACTTATCATGTCAGCTACATGGTTTACATCTACGACCTACCTATTTTATTCTTATAACTACATGCACATTTTAAATTCATGCATTTGGCTCATTAAAATCGCACAGCATGCATACCCAACACTCAATAAAATTGCAATGGTTTGCACTAGGAGAAATCAAGGTTTGCATACTAATTAAGCAGGGGATTCGCATATGTTACCTTAGCCTATGTACCGGAGTTTAAATGTAGTATATCAAACCACTCAGGTTAGCAAACATTGCTTCAACTGCCATGCTCAAGTAAGCTTCTATTTACCTTTGTCCACGATTGTAGAAGCTCCCAAATGAATTGACACTTTTCATGCACATCAAACACATTACAATGGCATTACTAACATCAAAAAACACCATTAAATCATTCCAAAATCCTAGATCAAAGCCTATTAACCTCTATACTGAAAATTTAACTAGTTTTGTCAAAATAGGTGTTTAACCACTCAAATCTCACTTCTAAGCTTAGATTTCAACTTCGTACATCCTAAATCTCATCTAATTACAAATATAAACCATCAAATTTAACCAATTTCACCGATTTAATTTTTCTAGAAAAATAAGCTTATGTGATCTTTTAAAAAAGGGAAAACATCCAATTTGCTTAAATTCATTAAGGATTTGTTAAATTAAGATCAAATACCTTTTAATTAGGTCAAAATGAGTTAGAAGTCAATTTAAAATCAAAGGTTAGCCAAGAAATACGAGATCTACTGTAATATCCTGGAATAGGGGTTAATTGTAATTGAATTATTTTGCATGAGTAGGGACTGTGGTGTTGTTAGTTGAGGTGTTTGAGGGCTAGTTATAAGCCTAGTATAGGCCCGAGCTGTAGGGAAAATTTTTGATGTTGAGCTTTAAGTAGAGGGAGCTGAAGGAGATTGGGGCTATAGGTATTTCAAGGGGAATTTTAGCACAAGAAAAGGCTTGACAAAGTGGCAAGGAGGCGCCACTTAGAGCCTTGGGATTGACGCCATCGGCAGGGGAAGGGGATCACAGGTTCGAGCAGCAGAAATCCCACTTTTGCTTATTATTTTAACGCTAAGGAGGGGAGGAGTTGTGCTCAGCACAAACTCTGGCAGATAGGGATGGACTCAGTCAAATTAATTCAATTCGGTGGCAAGGAGAAAAAGAAGGAGCTTGTGAAATTCAAATCCGTTTGAATTGTTGGCCAGGAGAAAATTTAGGTGATGGCCGAATTTTGAACTCCTGATTAGAGGAGTTTTCGGTTGTGAGGAGCTGAGTATAGGAGAGTGCCGAAATTTCCTTGGGGGTGCAGAGTGCATTTTCGGCTAGCTCTTGTTGTGGGCCTAAGTCAGAAGCAAACCAGCCGATTTTCTCCTAGTGCACAATAGTGAGCCAAAAGCCGAAAAGTTCAGTGGAGTGTGCCGAATTCTTTCATAGGCAGTTGGCCGAATCTTCATAGGAACTCTCCTTCATTCTTCTTTTGTTTCTTTCTTCATAATAGTTTCAAAAAAAAAAAACAAAATCATATCTCCTTCTATAGTTCTCTTGCCGAAATCCCAAAGTCCCTTTTTCTTTGTAGCCTAAGCCGAATATCACCCATATTTCTCCCATCTCCCTTTTTCTTTCTTCCATTATTGCTCAAGCCGAAATCAATACCCCTTTTGTTTTCCTGTCGACACATTTCTCTCTTCTCAATCCTTTTGTGCCGAAATTTCTTCCACTCTACCTTTTGCCGAATCTCTCCTTGCCCAATCTATTTTTTCTTCTTCGTCATCCCACTTCGTGGAAAGCCGAATACCTTGCTCTCAAGCCCTCCTTTTTTGCGTTATCTCTTCATTATTGTAAGTGCCGAAATCAAGATTCATTCTCTTGGGGAGTGGCCGAATATTCTGGTAAGTGTAGATCCCTTCTTCGACTGATTTGGTTATGCCAAATCTCTTTTGTTTCTCTGTCGATACTTTCTTCAATCAATATTACTCGGGTTTTAAACCTCGCTCTCATTTTATGTAGTAGCCGGAACCTGTGAACACCAATAGGGGGAGTCGATCATTGGTGTTGGGGGGCCGAATCAACCATCAAGGTAAGGGACGACTAACTCATGTGGTTTGGAATTTAAGTTTTGGCCGAATGGCTTATGGGTTCTAAGAGTTGTGTTGAAATCGATTTCAGGGAGGACTATAGTTGATTGCGGTGAGTCTTCGGGATTTGGTTGTCGCCTTGGGTAAGTGAGTAAACGTTTGGGGATTTATTCATATTCTTTTAAAGCCGAAGGTTAATTGTTTACATGTGTATTAAGGTGTAGTCGATTACAAGGGAGATCATCACGGGGTTCGGGGTTTGGTTGGTAACCAAATCGGTTTAAGGTGAGTACTATGCTTGGGGCGATATCTTTTTGGGATTTCTTGTTAAGCCGAATAAGGTTTTGGGTACTAACAAGTATGTGTTGGCCGATTGTAGGAAAGGGGGAAACAACGTTTTGGGATTTCGCTGAGTTTCGTGTAGAGTTTTCGGGATTTATCAACTTAAGGTATTATGGATATGAAGGCTAATCAAGCTTTAGGTGGGGTTAGATCTGAGACCCCAGCCCCTAAGTTCAAGAAGAGGGTAGTGTCGGCTGTTCGCGATTGGCCACCTGGGTGTGGGCCAGCATCGGAGCAAAGCAGTAGACAGATAGCGGTAGTGACGATTAACGACAGTACCGACGTTGAGAGCATAGTCTTGCGTGTAATCAGGTGTTTAAACTCTTACACACTTTATTAGTATAGACTGCTTATTATGTTGCTGTATAACCTCTCGTGTTAGTAACTTTGCCTTTTGGGCATAAGCTTGGATTCCGGGTAAGTCCCCTATTACGTATTTTGCGATGTATGTGTGTATATTTTATCATGTGCCGATAAATGCTATGTTATACATAAAATGCATGATATATGAGATTATGATAAGTATGATATGAGCATGATGATGGTGGGATTGATGAGAGGAGGGGGATGATTTATTTGGACTGTCACCAGTGGTTTTGACCACAAGATGGGTTGGCCCCATCAGTTAATTCGTGACTACGGTCACCAGACCACACTATCGTTATGATTTGTGACTAAGTCCCAGTGGTTTTGACCACCAGTGGTTTTGACCACACTTGTGATATTTGTGACTACGGTCACTAGTGGTTTTGACCACACATGGATTATTGTGACTCGTCCCAGTGGTTTGGTACCACAGTGGGTTGGCCCCACATGATATATTACGGGATTGTCATCAGTGGTTTTGACCACACGATGGGTTGGCCCCATCACTTGATATTTTTGTGACTTCGGTCACCAGTGGTTTTGACCACCAGTGGTTTTGACCACACGGGGTAGTAAAAGGAGTTTGGATGGCTAGGTTATGAGTTGCATAATCTGCATGTTTTACTGATGATTTGTGTAAGTGCTTGTTTAATCAGGTTGGGGATTCACACACTGAGTCTTGGTGACTCACCCCTTCCCTTACTTTTTGGCAGATGAGGCATAGATCGCGGGTACGGAGCCGGGGAGGACTCGAGGTGGCCATGCATCTTAGTTTGGTTTTGGGCTCTAAAATTTCTATTTCGTTTCATTAGCTTTCTTTTAATTTGGTTTTGGGTTGTAATAAGGCCGCTAGTATTATTTGGGGTTTTAAATACTTGCTTTTACTTTGATTATATTAATCATATACCGGATTTATGGACTTGCTAAATTAACTGGTAAAAAGTAATGTTTTCAAAGCTATAACTCTTTCGGGTTTTAAAAACGTTACCATCGGGTAACAGAGTTCACGTAATAATGATATAATTTGGATGTTTTTAAAACTTAAATTTTCAAACAACTACAAAAGCAACAGTTTCTCACTTGAATATACTTGTCACACTCAGTTTTGGAAATTACTAAATGTTTTTCTAAAATCAGTATTAACAAATGATTGCCAAACTTACGATTCTTAACAAGGTTTAAAAACAACTGTTAATCTATTCTTTTTGACATCATCTAATACCAAGTTTCTTTTTAATATTAACCCGATAAAAGAGATTTCATAAGAATTTAGCTGGTAACCTGAGTTTCTCAAATATGTTTTCACTCCGTAACATACCAGGTTCGGTCGTGGTGTGTTGACCGGGTTTGGGGTGTTACAATTGTGGTATCAGAGCCAGTTTCAACAACTCAGCTCTGGGCCCAAGGCCCAAAAATGTTTTAAAAAGGATTATGAAAGGCTTTTTATAAGAAAAGTATAAGGATGAAAGCATGGCACCGAGTCTCCGGCACCAATCCACCCAGGTAAGTACCCCAAACTGTTGCTTTTGTTGATACGATTATAATGGATGGCATGATTGAGTAGATGTAGGAACTACTATAGAGACTGGAACTATAGGATGATGTGTACTCGCGAAAACAACCCCTTATTAAACTTTACATAAGACTGTGCTTTAAGAGACAGTGGAATAAAAGTCTAACACATAAAACTCTTAATCAGCTTGAATATCGGTAGATATGAGTTCACGTGGATGTAGGCGTAACACTCATGGACGAGGTAGGGGTAGGATGACGGTCTCGGAACCGGCGGGGTCTGGTCATGGATCAGGAAATGAGGTACCACCGCCACTAGCTGTGGGTACGGAATATCAAGGATAAGATGGGTGGTAAGGGTGTAGTGTCACGGGTTGGGCTACGAGTGCTAAAAAGGGTGGCGAGTACTGGCGTTGGAATGGGAGCGCGGAGGTTGCGACCGAGCGATGGATGGAATATGGATTACCTTAAAATGCTTTAATTGATGTTGGTTCGGCGCACTTGCATGTGGCTAGTAACATAGTAGAAACCCTGAACTTAGACTCTGAGATTACTTCGAGGAATATGACGGTGATAAGCCCTCTAGGTCACTCCGTAGAAGTAAGTACACTATATAGGGATGTACCCCTAGAACTTCAAGGGGTCGTATTTTTGGTTGACTTGATGGAAATGTCATTTGGGGAGTTCGATCTAATTCTCAGGATGGATTGGCTAGTAAAATATCAGGCTAGCTTGGACTGTGCAGCTAAGCGTATGATAGTGAAGACTGTGGAAGGTGAGGAGGTAGTAATGATAGGTAATAGGAGGGATTACTTATCTAATGTTGTCTCTGCGCTGAAGGCTGAGGAAATGGTTAGGAAGGGTTGCGAGGCATTCGTAGTGCATGTCTATGCTTTGGAAACTAAGGATACAGGGGTGAGGGTTGTCCGAATTGTAGGTGAATCTACTGATGTTTTTCCAGAGGAACTTCCGGGTATACCTCCTGATCGCGAGGTTGAGTTTGATATAGACTTGTTACCTGGAACCACGCCAGTATCTATTGCTCCATATAGGATGGCGCCAAAAGAATTGACGGAGTTAAAAGCTCAGATTCGGGAATTGTTGGACAGAGGTTTCATCCGGTCGAGTGTATCGCCTTGGGGAGCTTTAGTGCTTTTTGTCAAGAAAAAGGATGGTACAATGCGGATGTGTATAGACTACCGCCAGCTGAACAAGTTGACAATCAAGAACAAGTGTCCGTTGCCTAGGGTTGACGACTCGTTTGATCAACTCAAAGGTGCATCAGTTTTCTCTAAGGTGAACCTTAGGTCGGGGTATCATCAGCTCAAAGTGAAGGAGGCTGATATTCATAAGACGGCATTCCGTACTCGGTATGGGCACTACGAGTTTCTGGTAATGCCTTTTTGGTTTGACCAACGCCCCAGCAGCATTCATGAACATGATGAATCAGGTGTTTCAGCCGTATTTAGATCGGTTCGTCGTAGTGGTTATAGACGACATGTTGGTGTACTCGAAACCTGAGGAGGATCATGACGCACATCTTCGTGTGGTTCTGCAGGTTCTAAGAGAGTTTTGACAAGTTGAAGAAGATTTTGACTGAAGCCCCAGTCTTGATTCGGCCTGAGGCAGGAAAGGAATTCACAGTTTATTGCGATGCATCACATACTAGCTTAGGATGTGTACTGATGCAAGATGGAAAAGTGGTCACTCATGCGTCCCGACAATTGAGGCCTCATGAAGGTAACTATCTGACCCACGACTTGGAGATGGCTGCAGTGGTTTTAGCCTTAAAGATTTGGAGGCATTACTTGTATGGGGAGAAGTCGATAATATATACGGATCATAAGAGGTGGATTGAAATTATTGAAAGACTACTACTGTTCGATCGAGTACCATCCGGGTAAGGCTAACATGGTGGCGGATGCGTTGAGTCATAAGGTGGTAGCGGACTTGCGGGCGATGTTTGCTCACCTTAGTCCTTATGATGATGGGAGTTTTCTGGCAGAGTTGCAAGTAAAACCGTCTTGGGTTGAGTAGGTTAAAGAGAAACAGCAGACAGATGAGGTTTTGAGTGTTCAGAGGTTACAAGTGCAGAATGATGAATCTGAGGGTTACAGCTCGGATAGCGGTGGAGTACTGTGTTTTCAAGGGAGGGTATGCATGCCTAAGGATGTTGAATTAAGACAACGGATCCTTCAGGAAGCTCATAGCAGCCCGTATGCTATGCATCCTGGAGGCAGCAAGAGGTATCGTGATTTGAGGGAGCAGTTCTGGTGGCCAGGTCTTCAGCGGGAGGTAACTGAGTTGGTGAGCAAGTGTTTGGCATGCCAGCAAGTTAAAGCTGAGCATCAGGTGCCATCAGGGCTGTTACAGCCGGTGAAGATCCCACAGTGGAAGCGGAAAAGATTACGATGGATTTCGTCAGTGGGCTTCCCCTTACGCCTAGTAAAAAGGACTCAGTGTGGGTAATAGTGGATCGTTTGACGAAGTCAGCTCATTTCATCCCGGTGAGGGTTGATTATTCACTTCCGAATTTAGCCAAGTTGTATGTGGCAGAGATAGTGCGGTTACATGGGGTACCAGTGTCAATTATCTCGGATAGGGACCCCAGGTTCACGTCAAGGTTCTAGAAAGCGTTGCATCAGGCTATGGGTACAAGGTTAGATTTTAGCACGGCTTTTCATCCACAGTCGGACGGGCAGTCTGAGAGGGTAATCCAGATTCTGGAAGACATGTTAAGGGGCTGTGTTCTGGATTTCAGCGGTGGTTGGGAGGAGTACCTTTCATTGGCAGAGTTCGCTTATAACAATAGTTATCAAGCGAGTATTCAGATGGCACCATATGAAGCACTCTACGGGCAAAAATATCGTACTCCTATGTATTGGATAGAACTGGGTGAACGACAGTTGTTGGGTCCAAAGTTGGTGGCAGAAACAGAAGATAAAGTTAAGGTGATTCGGGCTCGTCTTAAGGAAGCATTGGACAGGCAGAAGTCTTACGCCGACCTTAAGCGCCGGGATATTGAATATGCAGTGGGGGATAAGGTCTTTCTGAAGGTATCGCCTGGGAAAAAGATATTGAGATTTGGTCGAAAGGGCAAGTTAAGCCCTAGGTTCATCGGGCCTTATACAGTGTTGAGGCGAGTAGGATCGATAGCTTATCGGCTGGAGTTGCCAGCGGAATTGAGTCAGATTCGCGACGTCTTTCATGTTTCAATGTTTGGACGCTATCGATCAAATCCGTCACGTGTTGTGCCGGTTGAGGAGGTAGAGGTGGGTCCTGATTTGTCTTTCAAGGAAGAACCGGTACAGATTTTGGAACGGGATGTCAAAGTTCTGCGTAGGAAGTTAGTACCTCTGGTAAAGGTATTATGGCGGAACCATGGCACGGAGGAGGCCACGTGGGAGCCGGAGGATGTGATGCGACAGCAATACCCTCAACTTTTTTTACCAGGTAATTTCGAGGCCGAAATTATTCTTAAGGGGGGTAGAACTGTAATATCCTGGGATAGGGGTTAATTGTAATTGAATTATTTTGCATGAGTAGGGACTGTGGTGTTGTTAGTTGAGGTGTTTGAGGGATAGTTATAAGCCTAGTATAGGCCCGAGCTGTAGGGAAAATTTTTGATGTTGAGCTTTAAGTAGAGGGAGCTGAAAGAGATTGGGGCTATAGGTATTTCAAGGGGAATTTTAGCACAAGAAAAGGCTTGACAAAGTGGCAAGGAGGCGCCACTTAGAGCCTTGGGATTGACGCCATCGGCAGGGGAAGGGGACCACAGGTTCGAGCAGCAGAAATCCCACTTTTGCTTATTATTTTGACGCCAAGGAGGGGGAGGAGTTGTGCTCAGCACAAACTCTGGCAGATCGGGATGGACTCAGTCAAATTAATTCAATTCGGTGGCAAGAAGAAAAATAAGGAGCTTGTGAAATTCAAATCCGTTTGAATTGTTGGCCAGGAGAAAATTTAGGTGATGGCCGAATTTTGAACTCCTGATTAGAGGAGTGTTCGGTTGTGAGGAGCTGAGTATAGGAGAGTGCCGAAATTTCCTTGGGGGTGCAGAGTGTATTTTCGGCTAGCTCTTGTTGTGGGCCTAAGTCAGAAGCAAACCAGCCGATTTTCTCCTAGTGCACAATAGTGAGCCAAAAGCCGAAAAGTTCAGTGGAGTGTGCCGAATTCTTTCGTAGGCAGTTGGCCGAATCTTCATAGGAACTCTCCTTCATTCTTCTTTTGTTTCTTTCTTCATAATAGTTTCAAAAAAAAAACAAAACCGTATCTCCTTCTATAGTTCTCTTGCCGAAATCCCAAAGTCCCTTTTTCTTTGTAGCCTAAGCCGAATATCACCCATCTTTCTCCCATCTCCCTTTGTCTTTCTTCCATTATTGCTCAAGCCGAAATCAATACCCCTTTTGTTTTCCTATCGACACTTTTCTCTCTTCTCAATCCTTTTGTACCGAAATTTCTTCCACTCTACCTTTTGCCGAATCTCTCTTTGCCCAATCTATTTTTTCTTCTTCATCATCCCACTTCTTGGAAAGCCGAATACCTTGCTCTCAAGCCCTCCCTTTTTGCATTATCTCTTCATTATTGTAAGTGCCGAAATTAAGATTCATTCTCTTGGGGAGTGGCCGAATATTCTGGTAAGTGTAGATCCCTTCTTCGACTGATTTGGTTATGCCGAATCTCTTTTGTTTCTCTGTCGATACTTTCTTCAATCAATATTACTCGGGTTTTAAACCTCGCTCTCATTTTATGTGGTAGCCAGAACCTGTGAACACCAATAGGGGGAGTCGATCATTAGTGTTGGGGGGCCGAATCAACCATCAAGGTAAGGGACGACTAACTCATGTGGTTTGGAATTTAAGTTTTGGCCGAATGGCTTATGGGTTCTAAGAGTTGTGTTGAAATCGATTTCAGGGAGGACTATAGCTGATTGCGGTGAGTCTTCGGGATTTGGTTGTCGCCTTGGGTAAGTGAGTAAACGTTTGGGGATTTATTCATATTCTTTTAAAGCCGAAGGTTAATTGTTTACATGTGTATTAAGGTGTAGTCGATTACAAGGGAGATCATCACGGGGTTCGGGGTTTGGTTGGTAACCAAATCGGTTTAAGGTGAGTACTATGCTTGGGGCGATATCTTTTTGGGATTTCTTGTTAAGCCGAATAAGGTTTTGGGTACTAACAAGTATGTGTTGGCCGATTGTAGGAAAGGGGGAAACAACGTTTTGGGATTTCGCTGAGTTTCGTGTAGAGTTTTCGAGATTTGTCAACTTAAGGTATTATGGATATGAAGGCTAATCAAGCTTTAGGTGGGGTTAGATCTGAGACCCCAGCCCCTAAGTTCAAGAAGAGGGTAGTGTCGGCTGTTCGCGATTGGCCACCTGGGTGTGGGCCAGCATCGGAGCAAAGTAGTAGACAGATAGCGGTAGTGGCGATTAACGACAGTACCGACGTTGAGAGCATAGTCTTGCGTGTAGTCAGGTGTGTAAACTCTTACACACTTTATTAGTATAGACTGCTTATTATGTTACTGTATAACCTCTCGTGTTAGTAACTTTGCCTTGTGGGCATAAGCTTGGATTCCGGGTAAGTCCCCTATTACGTATTTTGCGATGTATGTGTGTATATTTTATCATGTGCCGATAAATGCTATGTTATACATAAAATGCATGATATATGAGATTATGATAAGTGTGATATGAGCATGATGATGGTGGGATTGATGAGAGGAGGGGGATGATTTATTTGGACTGTCACCAGTGGTTTTGACCACACTATTTTTATGATTTGT
Source organism: Gossypium australe (assembly GCA_005393395.2). NCBI lineage: Eukaryota > Viridiplantae > Streptophyta > Magnoliopsida > Malvales > Malvaceae > Gossypium > Gossypium australe. The sequence goes on from CM016623.1 coordinate 110,475,363, forward strand.
AACTAAGTCCCAGTGGTTTTGACCACCAGTGGTTTTGACCACACTTATGATATTTGTGACTACGGTCACTAGTGGTTTTGACCACACATGGATTATTGTGACTTGTCCCAGTGGTTTGGTACCACAGTGGGTTGGCCCCACATGATATATTACGGGATTGTCATCAGTGGTTTTGACCACACGATGGGTTGGCCCCATCACTTGATATTTTTGTGACTTCGGTCACCAGTGGTTTTGACCACCAGTGGTTTTGACCACACGGGGTAGTAAAAGGAGTTTCGATGGCTAGGTTATGGGTTGCATAATCTGCATGTTTTACTGATGATTTGTGTAAGTGCTTGTTTAATCGGGTTGGGGATTCACACACTGAGTCTTGGTGACTCACCCCTTTCCTTACTTTTTGGCAAATGAGGCATAGATCGCGGATACGGAGCCGGGGAGGACTCGAGGTGGCCATGAATCTTAGTTTGGTTTTGGGCTCTAAAATTTCTATTTTGTTTCATTAGCTTTCTTTTAATTTGGTTTTGGGTTGTAATAAGGCCGCTAGTATTATTTGGGGTTTTAATTACTTGCTTTTACTTTGATTATATTAATCATATACCGGATTTATGGACTTGCTAAATTAACTGGTAAAAAGTAATGTTTTCAAAGCTATAACTCTTTCGGGTTTTAAAAACGTTACCATCGGGTAACAGAGTTCACGTAATAATGATATAATTTGGATGTTTTTAAAACTTAAATTTTCAAACAACTACAAAAGCAACAGTTTCTCACTTGAATATACTTGTCACACTCAGTTTTGGAAATTATTAAATGTTTTTCTAAAATCAGTATTAACAAATGATTGCCAAACTTACGATTCTTAACAAGGTTTAAAAACAACTGTTAATCTATTCTTTTTGACATCATCTAATACCAAGTTTCTTTTTAATATTAACCCGATAAAAGAGATTTCATAAGAATTTAGCTGGTAACCTGAGTTTCTCAAATATGTTTTCACTCCGTAACATACCAGGTTCGGTCGTGGTGTGTTGACCGGGTTTGGGGTGTTACATCTACCATTTTCAAGCCAAAAGTCAGCTTAAAATCAAGTGATATATTGATATTTTGATTAAATCATTTAAATCTTGAATTGAAATAAAAACTCAATTAGTTTAATCATAAAAAGTTAGAACCTCACCTCAATGTTGCAAAATCGACGAGCTATGGAGATAATTCGAGCTAAAACATATGAAGATCTCTTAAGGATCTTAATGATCTTAAGGATGAAAACATGAGTGTTCTTCAAAATTGAAAAGATATTTTGTGTTTAGAGAGCTTAGGAATCAAAAAGGATGTACTAATTTTGGGAGAAAAGCTTTGATTTGGTATTTGGAAAATTTTTGAAAAAGATAAAGAATGGGAGGGAAGGAGATGTGGGGGTTGTTAAATAGGCAACCCATTTTTAAAAATTGGTCCATTGCCCATTTAGCCACCCCCAGTTTCTTCATTTTTTTCAAATAGGTCTTTACATTTCAATTAAAACTAAATTAAAAATTATTTTCAAATCAAACCTCGTTTTTAAAATCCGTTTTAACCAAATTAGTTCTCAGGCACCTAATTTTCATTTTTTAAATTTAAATTATTAATTCTAATTATTTTAATATTTTATTTAATTAATTCCTAATTATTTAATTATCTAATCTAATTACGGTTTCCAGTTCACTAACTCTCGATTTACTACCCCGATTCTCCTAAATTAGTTCTCAGACACCTAATTTTAATTTATTAAATTTAAATTATTAATTCTAATTATTTTAATATTTTATTTAATTGATTCCTAATTATTTAATTATCTAATCTAATTACGGTTTCTAGATCACTAACTCTCGATTTACTACCCCGATTCTCCTAACCCAGTTTTTGGGATGTGACATTGTCATTGATGCATTTTGAAGTTTTTTGTGCTAATATGTTATTTTATAAGCTTGGAGATGAAATAGGGACTAATTTGTAAAGTAAAATTTGTTAGTTTTGAGTTTAAAGACTAAAATGTAATTATTTCAAAATTGTCATGGAATTTCTATAATTATGGATTCTAGAGAGTTATAAAAGAATGAAATTGAAAATAGATTGAAAAAATGGAGCTTAAATGTTAAACTTATGCTTGATTCTGTTTTAGAGACTAAATTCAAGAAAATGAAAAATTTTAGGGAACTTTTTTAAAATGAAATTTGAATTGATATATGCCTATAATAGACTGTTATAAGAAATTTTGAATTGATAAATTGAAATAAATTATTTTAGACCAAGAATTGAATCAATAGTATAATAATCGAGGAAAATGTAAAATTACGGATTAGTTCCTGACACCTTATCAATTGTTGTTTTGCTAGGTAAGTACATATGAGACTTACTTATTTAATTCATGATATTTTTGTATTATATCGTTGACTTATTAGTTTAAATTGTTATGTAATTTTGATGAAACCGACATCTAGAGGACTAAATCGTAAAGAATGAATGACATGATTACCACAAATAGGTATGATGTACTTAATGGAATTGAACTGCATATATAGATGGATGATATGAATAGGATGGCATTACAGGGTTAAGAATGTATATGGATTGTTATTCGAAAAGTGAAAAATGAGTATACGGTTTCAGGGTTTGAAATGATATAGAAATGATAATGGTGTCCGTGTGAACATAGTAAATGATTAAGATATGAATGACATGCTATTAAGGGTAAACAAGAAATTGGGTGTTGCTTAGGGATTTCTTTATCGATGGCTGAGATCCAACATGTGTTACAGATTCTTGACAGCTCAAGTGAGCGGCATAGAATAAAGTTGCAAAAGAAAACCTGCCCTACAGCTTAAGTGAGCAACCCAAATATCATAGCTTGTGTGAGCAAAGAGAATTATTCTTTATCAATGCCAGAAATCCAGCACATGTTGCGAATTCTCGATAGCTTGAGTGAGCAGCATCAAATAAAGCTTGTATAAGCAAATCAACTCTACAGTTTGTGGAAGTAAATCAATTTCTTGTACCCAAGTTCGATATTCTTTAGTTTTTCGAGTGAAAATAGAAAGTGAAACGGAGAATGAAATGTATGAAATGGTGAGCAAAAATAAAAAATGAAACAGAGAATGAAATGGCGGTATGTGGATGGAAATAAATATACATATATATGTTTGTAAATGAGTTATGAAATGACTATTACATGTAATGAAATGAGTTGTTATGTTACAGACTATTTTTCAGTAGTTTCGGGGTCACAAATCCGACGAGTAAGTCTGTAAATATTATTATTTAATATTTATGAGTCAATAATAGCAATATATTGAATTTTGATTTGATTAATTTTTACTTAGTGAACAAATAGTTAAGCTCAAGTGGTTTACCCCTAAAGTCAGGTAATTTTGGAAAATGAGGTTTCCTCATTTCTATAAACTGAGCCCATAAATATTTTTATTAAATATTTATGGAGTGGTTAAGAGATTTTAACATTTAAATAGCTAATTAAGTAAAAAGGACTAAATTGTAAAAGCTAAAAAAGTTAGTTTCTATTAGTTAATTAATTAATTTAAGATAGGTAAAGAGGTTTCTGTGGCAATTATGCCATATTTAAAGGGTAGGTACGGTTGAGGTTGTTTTATTATGTTAATATATATGTTTTATTAGTTAATTAAAAGAAAAGATAAGTTAAGTTGAAATAAAATAAACAAATAGGCATCATCTCTTTCATTGTTCTTTAACCACCGAAAAACCACCACTAAAATAGAAGAAGAAAGCTTCAAGCTCCCTTGCCATTCGTTCAATTGCATGTAAGTGTTACTAAGCCTATTTTTAATGATTTTTATGTTTTTGTAATCGTTGTAGCTTAATCCAGCTAACCTGGGGATCAATTCATAAAATTTTTAAAAGTTTAGGGAGTTACCATGAATGTTTAAGTGTGTTTGTGAATTTAATTGATAGATTATTAAGCTTGGTTTTTAAATATAAGTATTTTGTTAAGTAATTTTTTATGATTTTAATGTTTAGGGATTAAATTGTTGAAATAGTAAAATTCAATGTAAATTATGTGAAATGAGGTAAAATATGGACTGTTATAAGACTAAGGGAAAATCGACTAGCATGAATTTTTAATCAAAAGTGTTAAATTGCAAGTTTCAGGTATAGGGACTAAATTGCATAAAGTGTAAATTGTTGGGGTAATTTTGTAAAGTGATAATGGAAGGACTTAATTGTATAAAATTACTTATTTAAGTGCTAGAAGGGTTTAATTGAATCAACCAAACTTGAATCAAGGAAAAGCTAAGGTTTTGGATTAATCATTAACTTTACTTTTACAACCGTTGTAGTCGAGGTAAGTTCGTATAATTGTTAATTCATTATTTGTAGATTTTTTAAATGTTAGTGAATAATTATGTTATTCATATCTTAAATGATTATTATGTGTTATATACTTAATGAGATTAAATGATTATGGTGATCAATTGACGAATTGTGGAAAATGTAAATTTCATGAATATGCATAAGAAATGTTAAATTGAAAAAGGAATCGAAGGATGTAATGTATCCCGTTTGAACCTTATGAATACCTAGGATACAAATTACATGTCATTAGGGGTTATATGGTTTCGGGTGCTGGTATTGGATGTCCTACCGATTGTTGAGGTCCTAATCTGTTGTGGATTCTCCACAGCTCGTGTGAACAGCATCATGTAGCTTAACATCCCGACCCATAGCTAGTGTGAGCAGGCCTATTTCACAGCTCATGTGAGCATTACAGAAAGGGTATCAGTTACATGTATAGGTACACTTTATGTGAGCATGATTCCCATGTATCTGACATTGTTTCATTTGGTTCAATGGGTAATAAAGGCTTAAACGAATGAACTTAATTATATAAAATGTTATGAAACTATAATAGATGGACTGGAAAGTTTTGGCATAAAAGCTTTGAAGGTATGAATGTTACATATTAGAGATGTGATGAATGTTATGTATATGTATTTGCTTTTAATTATATGTTCCTTGATATGGATTAATGTTGATGTTTCATTATTGAACTCCCTAACTTGTGAGGTTGGTGTTGTAATAGGAAATGGATAATCTCTTAAGCATGTCAAAGGAATTATTTATTAATTACATAAACTGAGCCTATTCGGTAAGTATACGTTTAAGATTTATACGAGCTTACTAAGCAATATTTGCTTATGTTAGTTGTTTTCTTTTCCTGTAGATCATTGAAAAGTTCGACCGTTTGGAATCTCGTCAGAGCACAATCACACTATCCATCCATCATTTTGGTATTTTTTGGTTACTTTGGTTGATGGTTATAAAAGGCATGTAATAGATCTTGAATGATGATTTGATAACTTGGTTTGCTTTGAGTTTGTGCCAAGCTTATATGTGTCTTAATGTCCTTAGTTGATGGATTGCAAAAGAAAGTGTAAATATATGGTATGTGACATTTATGTATGCTCATATGAAAGTAGGAAAAATATGGTTGAATGGTATGCTTTGAAATGGTTATTTGTTATATATAATTTATGTTTAATGAATGAACTTGAAATGTTGAATTGAGTCAAGTTGATGTGTTGAATTGTGGAGCCAATTGATGGCATATTGGTTAGGCACCTAAGTTGGTTGATTTTGGTATGTTTTAAAGTGTTCTGGTCATGTGAAAATAATTGGAAAGGGTATGGTTTGTTGTGCAAGAAAAAGGTTAATGTTTTGGCTTGTTTTAGGGACAATTTGTGAAGCACATGGCCTGGGACATGAGTTATGTAACAGTCCAATTTAGACCCTAGTCGAAATAGTGGTTTTGGGACCACAAATTCTAGTCAGAAAAATATTTTAATATTATTTCCAGTGCTTGCATTATGTGATTAAGCATGTGTGAAAGTTTCGTGAATTAATTTGCATGCTTAATTAGAGAAAAGGATCTAATTGCATGCTTAATTAGAGAAAAGGATCTAATTGCATAAAATGAAAAATTAGCATGCTATATGAAAAGGTATCTATTTGTTATGGCTTTTATTATATGGAGTCCTTATGTTGTTATTAAACCAAAGGAATTTTGGATGGACAAAAATGCCTTAAATAGTGGAATTCAAATGAAAATAAAAAGGCTAGTTTAGTAATTAGCTAAATTAGTAAATAAAAATAAAACAAAACATAAAGTGTTCATCTTTATGTTCACCATTGCCGAATTTGAAAAGAAAAAAGGAAGGTTTGAAGCTTTGTGATATTTGGCCATTGATGTTCTTTGATTGAGGTATGTTTTTGACACGTTTTTTGATAATTTTTACGTTTTTGTAATCGTTGCTTCGAGTACTACAAAACCCATGTCTTCATTTTGGAATTTGATGAAGAATTTGAAATGTGTCATTGATGAATGTTTAAGTTTTGTGATGTTAGTTGATGAAATATGAAATATATGTGTTAGATTAACATGTTTTGTCTTTGGATTTTTGGTGAATTTGAGTAATTTGAACTAAATTGAGAAAATAATATTTTGAGGGACTAAAACATGAAATAAATGAAATGTATGGACTTGTATGATCATGATGAAAATTCGGCTAAGCATGGGTACAAGGGAATTTTGTGTATTTTGTGATTTTGTGAAATAAGGACTTAAATGTCAAAATGTGAAAATATGAGGGTTAATTTGTAAAATGCCCTAAATATGCATTTTGGATTAAATTTAATGATTTGGTGAATAAATGGGTTAAATTTGAATATGTATAGATCAAGAACCAAAGAAAACGAATTTAGACCGAGGAAAGTCGAAAGTGATCGAGTAGTCGAATCCATTCGTTTATTCCGAATACGAGGTAAGTCTATATACAAATACATGTAGTTAAGTTGAATTATTCATGTTCAATTAATATTAAATTGTGATGAATGGCTTTGGATGATATTCTTGTGATATCCGAGAAAGTATCGACAATGTGTCAAGGTCCGAAAAGTCCCGTACGAACCTTAGAAATAGATAGGATTCATATGTCATGACATAGGGATTACGATATGTGATATCATGGAAGACCACGTCTGGGATGTTGGTATCGATTTGAAATTTACATGTAAGACCTTGTCTGGGACAATGGCATCGGTATTTGATTACATGTAAGACCACGTCTGGGACGTTGGCATTGTACGATTATTCTGAGTTGTCTGAATATCCTATTTGTTTCCGAATGGTTCAACGAGAAATTCCGAGAAATGAAAGACTATGTGAAATATGTAATCGATTCAGGTACGTTTGAAATGTACACTATGATGGAGTATGAAAGGTAAGTATATGTGACTGTGCACAAGTGAGATATGTGCATAGATTCTGTAACACCCCTTACCTGTGTTCGAAGCCGGAACCAGATATGAGGCATTACTTAACTTAACATACTTAAACATAACACATCGGGCTATAAAATTTCGCTGCAGCTTAGAAACTTTCCATTTAAACTCATAACCTGCTCATTCTGGGCCTACGAGGCCCTAAACATACTTCTGGGAGGTTTCGAAATTAAAACTAGAACTTTTACGCGCTTAGAAAATTTTTGTCCAAACAGGGGCTACACGCCCGTGTTGTTCAAGGACATGCCAGTGTGCCCCTGAGACAATCCCGTGTTCTTCACCCGTGGTCAACACTGACTTATTTCACACGGCTAGACACACGCCCGTGTCCCTAGCCCGTGTTTCTCACACGGCCTTAACACGCCCGTGTCTTAGCCTGTGTGCCAAAACATTGGCATTCTGTTTATGACATCATCACCTCACTAAAGTCACACGGCCAAGGCATAGGTCCATGTCCTTAGGTCGTATGTCGAATTAAATTCCTAACTTCAGGTGCAGACTTCACACGGCCTGGGCACATACCCATGTCTAAGGCCGTGCCTCCCACACGGCTGTGTCTCTGCCCGTGTGTTTACTACCGAGCATACTGACTTGTAAATCTAGCTCCCAAGGGGACACACGGCCGATCAACACGCCTATGGGGCTGACTGTGTATCACACACGGCCTAGACACACGCCCGTGTGTCTACCCGTGTTGACATTAAAAATGCTATATTCCAAGCCAAATCCCACCCTACATGGCAACCATATTTACACCATCTCAAATCAAGCATAAACTTCATGATTCATCCTCAATGAATATATATATATATATATATATATATAAGAACTAGTCAAGTATTGGCCCAACTTTAATGACCATTTACAAAATGAATTGAAAGAACCATAGTAGCCAACACATTTGGCTTGCAAAATGACATAACCAAAACATTCGAGTCCTATACATGCCATACTCAAAATAAGTCTAACTTGGCTATACCAAAAAGTAGTCGACAGTGTGACCTCCAACTCCGACATCCGCGAATTCTCGAGCTAATTAGACAATACTGCAAGGAAAAGGGCAATGAAAGGGGTAAGCATAAAGCTTAGTAAGTTTGCATGGAAATAAATAGCAACCATAAGCTCATGACTATATCCATCCATGGCATTAAATAACCACACATGAAGCCATAGGCTACTTGCCATACTTACTCATATTGGCCCTTATCTAGTACACACCATGCCACGTATCGTAAATGTTCTTCCTGAATCACTCACGGTACCTGTGTTAACTCAATCACATAGCTTAAATACAATTCTCGTTTCTATCTCTAACTGATCTATTTATCCCAATAAATCATTAAGAATACTCAAAGATGCGTATTCATTATCATTAGCATAAACGCGAAGCCAATGCCACATCCCGGATGTGGTCTCACATGGATCATCTCTGAATACCAATGTCATATCCTGGATATGGTCTTATACGGAACCTTACATTAATATCGATGCCATATCCCAGATGTGGTCTTATACGAGATCTCAGTTCGGTGCCGAGGCCATGTCTCCGACATGGTTTTGTACGGGACCTCTTCCATCTCATGTCTCAATGGTAGTGTTTGCACATTCATTATAGTCCAACTAGGACTTCAACATCTCAGCTTACTCATTCAACATCAAATACTCAATTTAGTAGAATATCATGTATCATCATAATATCAAACATTCTCAAACATGCTGGTGTATTTGTTGAATTTATCACATACAAACTTACCTCGTTTTCAAAATAGGCTAGATTGTCAGTCTAGTCCGATATTTTGTTCTTTCCCCGTTCGAGGTTGATTCTTGGTTCTTATTGCTCTATAATAGCAAATTAGCTCATTTTAATCATCACATTAATAAATGCATTTCAATAATCATGCTTTGGCAAAATTACTATTTTGCCCTTAGACTTTGGTAAAATGATCATTTTACCCCTAGGCTCAGAAATTAATTCTAATCAAATTTCTACTTTCAACAAGCCCAGGTGAACATTTATTCCTCTTATGGCTACCATCAAAACTCAACATTTCACACATTTACTACATATTTTACAACATTTACAAAAAGGTCCTTTTAGGTGTTTTCATGGTAACACCTTTCACAAAAGTTGTTCATTTAACAACTAAGACCCATTTTCTTCCATAAAAATGCAGCAAACAACTTAAAAGCTCTCATGGAAAAACTCTAAAATCCTCACCATTTTACAAAATAGTCCCCTCTTTAGAAAGCTTAAGCTTTAGAGGTTCCAAAAGTACATTTTCTATCAAGAAATGAACACTAGAACACTTACTTGTAGGGAGAAGAGTTTGCTAAAATTTTTGAAGCTTTCAAGCCCCTATTTGTTACTAATTTTCGGTGGAGGAGTGAAGAAGAAAAGATGATATCTTTTCTTTCTTTATTTTAATATAAAATCCCAATTTAGTCCACCTAATCCACCTACTTGACCAAATTTTTAACTTTCTTGTCCCCTATGGCCGGCCAACCTTTATTTAAGGGGATAATTGCCATTTAAAGACCTCCAATCAATAATCCATAGCTATTTGGCACCCTTAGCTGGAAATTTTAAATTTTCGCACTTTATGCGATTTAGTCCTTTCTCGCGATTTAGCATGAAATCGCTAAAATTAAAGCACCAAAATTTTCATGTACTTATAAAATCATACTCTAACTCATAAAATATCATGAAAATAATTTTCTCTAACCTCAGATTAGTGGTTCCGAACCACTATTTTCGACTAGCCCCTAAATCGAGCTGTTATAGATTCAATGAGACAAATCGTGGTATATGTATGATTGTGATATAAGCAAAAGTGATACTTTGAGGTATGAATTGTTAGTAAGAAATGGCTAAACAAATGAGCCCAAGAAAGAATTATGAATTTGAAATTGATATATATTAATGATCTTATATTTGATATGATTATGGATGTTATATGTTAAGTTTATTTGTATATGGCTTACAAAGCTTTTGAAAGCTTACTCTGTGTGTGTTTGCATTGTTTTATAGATCGTTTAAGCTACGGAAGGCTCAAGGATCGTCAAGGATCATCACCACACTATTAATATCTATTTTGGTACCTTTTGAAAGTGTATATATTAAAGTATGGCATGTATAGTCTAGTGAGTTTTGATTATCTTTTGAAAGGTGTATAAATAGCTATGTGATATGGCTAGATAATGAATATGATGTGAATGAGTAGTTCATACTATATGATACATAATTTGGTATGGTTTGATGGATAATATTTGGACTAATGAGATGGTCAAGTTTGGGATAAGTCTTATGATGCAAAATTTGCATATCATTGATGAATGGTTTACACTTAATAATGCTTGTGATAAGAATGAAATAAATATTGCAATTGTTGATTGATTGTTATGCTCATACATGGTTAGAAAGGATGAACATATTGGTATGATTTGGTTGCTTTTGGTGTTTAAATGATGCTTGAATGTGCTTGTAGGTTTAACCCAAGTGTGGGTGGAAAATTGGCCTTGTAAATGGCCTATATTTGCCCACACGGTTGAACACACGAGCGTGTGGCTCGACCGTGTCCCTCGTGGTTACATTTCAAAACAAGTTAGTTTCGACCAAGGGCTGGACACACGGGCGTGTGACTGGCCTTGTGGTGCAAGTCAGTGTCGACCACGGGTGAGGCACACGGGCGTGTCTCAGGCCGTGTGGACAAGTCAGTATGTATGCCTTGTTTTACCACGGCTTAGACAGACGGGCGTGTCTGAGGCCGTGTGAGGCACACGACCTGCCCACACGGGCGTGTGACCTCTATAGCTTTGAAAAATGTTTAATTTTCAGAAATTTTTGTATATATTCAGTTTAGTCCTGACCTCTTTCTAATGCATGTTTATGATCTCGTAGACTTGTTTAGGGGACACTTTGTTTTGATTGGTTAAATTATGACATGAAATGTTTGTATAAGGTTTGATTTGTCCGGTAATGCCTTTAACCCTAGACCGACAATGGTTACGGGTTAGGGGTGTTACAGGCTATCACACGGCTGTGTGTCATTATTGTTTTAGGTGCAGGTTTCACACAATCTGAGACATGACCTATGACACGACTATCTATCTTAAGGCAGTATGTAACACGGTCTGGCACACGGCCGTGTGACCCAACTTCAAATATCTACACGGGTGAGCACACAAAGTAGGAAAAGACCGTGTGTTTAGACTTTGAATGTCTACATGGTTTGGGTTATGTCACACGGCTGGCCACATAGCCGTGTGACCCCTATTTCCAAAATTTTTAAGTTTTTCAAAATTTTCTGTTTTGTTTCAATTGATCCTGGAATGTTCCCAAACTATTTTTAAGGCCCCGTAGACTCGATTTAATGCCCTAAGTGTAATTTTTACCATGGTTAGATTCAATTATTAAATGTTAACATTTAATTTGTATAATTGTTTCTGTTGTTAAGTTAAATGTTCTACTTTGTTTGGTACTCCGTAACCCTAATCCGACAACAGAGACGGGTTAGGGGTGTTACATGTTAAACATGTATTTGATAATGTTATAAATTCATGTCATGTAAATGAACGAACCTCTGAATGTACCTGTTGACGTACATGTGAAAGTAACAAGATGCCAAAGGAATTCCATGTTAGTCTTAGTATGTCTTAATTGTTTATATTGTTGATTGATCAAGGTAAGTTAAGTAAAATTTTACATGAACTTACTAAGCATATCTAATGCTTACTCTGTTATGTTTTCTTTGTTTGTAGTTATCTTTTGTGGAACAACGCGGTCGAATCACTTCGGAGTTCACACTATCTAGCTTCTAATTCTGTAGTCTTTTAAATTGTTCCAGACTCGGTTATGTGGCATGTAAATAGGATTTGTATTGTATATATGTTATTCTGAGTGTTCATGAATTTAAACCTTAAGTGATGCTTAGTTTTGGTTGTTGAATGTTTAAGTATGATGTTTAAAAGTGTACATGATAGTATTATGGTAAGTTATGCCTGAAACATTTGAATGACCAATTTTGAACGTGGATGATTGATTTAATGTGGTGAGATTGATATGTTTGTTTTGATATGAAAATGTGATGGAACAATGTGAGATAATTGCATGATTAATATGATATAAAATGTTTAAATAAGTGAGATGCTTGGTGTCAAATGAGCAGGGGTGAAATTAGAAAAAAAAAATTTAGGGGGCCAAAATTAAATTGTAATTTTTATCATAGCAAAAATGCAATTTCACCATTTTAATAGCGTATATCTTTATGATTTATAAAGGATTAAATCAAAATTTTATATTTTTAGGGGGCCAAAATGCAATTATCTTTACTAATTTAAAATTTAAAAAAATTTAAAAGGCCTAAATGGAAAATTTTCCATTTTAGGGAGGGTTAGAGCCCTTGTCAGCCCCCTAGTTTCACCCCTGCAAATGAGGCATGTTAAATTGGTAAATGAAATGGAGATAAATGAATGTTTTGTACATGTTTAAAGAGTCTGATGAATTCATAGATTAGCATATTTACCAAATGGTCAATTGATGTGCAATGAGTTGAGTATACTTGTCATTGGTTAATAAATGTTTTGATATATGTTTTCAAAAGGTTTTATGCAGGTTTAAGTGTTCATTTGATAATCAATTAGATTATTGATATAATTAGACATAAAGTAGGCATTGCTTGGTATATTTTGTACCACATGGCCGTGTCCCACATGGGCTAGCCATACACCCATGTGAGTATTATAGATTTGGTCATCTAGAATTTGCACGGCCTCAGTTTTTTACACGCCCCAACCAGACAGCCGTGTGACTTTTGATGAAATTTTAGTATTTGATCCTTATTTATTCTCAGGTTAATTTTAGAGCTTTCGTAAGCTTGATTTAGACTCAGTTTTGTTTGTGATGCATGATACTTGTTATAATTGCATGTTATTTGAAATTTTGAATTTAGTTTTGCATATAAATATTCCGTTGGCTGCCGTAACACCCTATAACTCGAGTCCGGCGATCGGACTAGGTGAAGGGTGTTACAATTCTATTAGTTATTATATCAATTTTGAAAATGCTACATCATCATTTCATTAGTCATTTAATGATCAAGTGATATAAAAAAACAATCTAAAAAATATTAATCAAATTGTAACTTTTTTAATTAAATGACTAAAACAAAACTTACATATAGTTAGGTTGGTAAGATCCATTTTTTTTCTCTTTTTCAAATGGGTAAGTCTCTGTCTAGTTTCTTCTAGTCAAGAATTTTGTATATTTAAAGGGGCTTTATTCACTATTTGGCCCCTAAGTCATATCCGTTTTCTCACTTTGGTATATAACTTTTTTGTCCCATTTTGATACTCGAATTTTGTTCTTTTTACCTATTTTAGTACCTAATATCTAATGACATTAACAAAATGACCAATGAGAACATGCCATGTTATTGATGACATGTCATATTGACTGATAACATGGCATTTTACAGATGATATGGTTGGTTGACCTATGTTGACCAACGTTAATGGTAAAAAAATCATTAAAAGTTAAAAAATTGTAAAAATTATTAAACATGTAAAAAAATTAAAATTATTTTAGAATATTAAAAAGTTGGAAAAATAATTAAAAAGTATAGGAAATTGTAAAACATACTTATTGAAAACATTAAAAAATTGTATAAAAAATATAAAATTATAAAAATTATTATTTTGGGTTAGCGGGTTTTATAATTTAAAAAAATGTAAAATTAAAAAAAATTAAAACCCACCCACCCAAAATAAATAATTTTTACATTTTAAAAAAAATTACAATTTTTTCCAAGTTTTTAAAGTTTTTAATCAGTAAGTTCTACAATTTTCTATAAATTTTAATTATTTTTCCAAATTTTTAATTTTTTATAATATTAAATTTTTTAAATTTTTTTACAATTTATTTTTACATTTTTAAAAATGTTTAACTTCTAATGATGTTTTTTTTTTTACTATCTTCGCTTGATCTCATGACCAAGTTTGATTAACATTGGTTAATGTTAATGAGATTAACATTAGTCAACCTGCCATATTATCAATCAACCTCTATCATTGATGAGATGATGAATCTCATTGTCCAGCTTAAATTTTAATGTTGTTAGTTTTTTAGGTACCAAAACAGGTAACGAACCAAAGTTCAAGTACCAATGTAAGAAACACATATAATTTAAGAGCCAAATATAAAATAAATCCATTTAAGTGTTAAAGATTTGGCACGTATATCAATAATTTTTTTTTCAAAAAGGCTAGTATTTGATATAGTGGCAGTGTATTTTCATTTTTATTTTACAAGCAACTTAAAAAATTGTCACATGTGTCTTTTTTTTTTAATATTTATATGGGTAAACTACCAAAGTAGTCCATTTTGTTTGCTTTAGATTATATTTTATTCACTTATGTTTGAAATATTACATTTTAGTCACTTACATTATTGTTTTGTAACGAAATGATCACTGAGTTGTTAACGGTTGTTAATGTTGTAACAGTAATATGAGGTGGCCCGTTATTTCATCATATCAAACTAAAATTTTAGATCAAATTACACAATTAGTCCCTATAATTTTATTTTTTTGAACAATTTTTTTCTTTTTTTTCTTTTTCTTTTTTTCCCCTTTATTTTTCTCTCTTCTCAAATTCTTCACTCCAAAAACATAATATTGTGTCTAAAGGTTAAGGGTTAAAATTTTATCATTCTCGCCATCTTCAAAGAATTTTTCAATTTTGGAGTGTTGAGATATATACCCATATTTTTTATTTTTTTTTGCAGTTGAATGAATCATATTAAAATTTAACAGCTTTTAAATTCAATTGACATATTAGATCCCCATGTTTTGCTGCTAAATAAAATTTAGATTAATAACTATGCACAACAAAATTTCTTAAGCTAAATCAAAACTTAATCTTGAATGATAATAAA
This sequence comes from Gossypium australe, assembly GCA_005393395.2. Taxonomy (NCBI): domain Eukaryota; kingdom Viridiplantae; phylum Streptophyta; class Magnoliopsida; order Malvales; family Malvaceae; genus Gossypium; species Gossypium australe. The sequence goes on from CM016623.1 coordinate 110,490,643, forward strand.
AAACTGAAAGATGAAAGAAGAGAAATAAGTAAGTAGGCAAGAACATGAAGCTAGATTGAATGCTAAGAGTAAACTAGGCAACAAACTAAAAAGTCACTAACTTTGGTAAGATCAAATTAAGGTCTTACATAACAAAATATGAGAAACCCAGATGCTAATTCGATGTATAAAGATGAAATAACACAAGATTCAAATGAGAAAAAGAATGAAAATTTACAAAAAAACAAAAAACAAAATGATGCTTTGTTAAAGAGTTGCAAGCAATATCCTTACATGCCGAGCTAAGGAAAATCCTACAAAAATTTTTAAGAAACTGAAAGAAAAAAGGAGGGATTATGAGGTGAGACAGACATGAACTGAAACATTCAAAGAAAAAGGACAAAAGGAATAAAGAAAGAAGAGGAAGAGGACGAAAAAAAGAAGAAAATCGAAGAGCTTTATTAATTTCTTTTTTTTTTTTTACTTTGGTTTGAATAAAAATGATTCTGTAATAATGAATTGACATTTGTTTAAAATTTTGATTTTAACATTTAACCTTTAGACACACTTTTTTGCAGTGAAGAATAAGAAAAGAGAAAAATAGAGGGGAAGAAGAAAAAGAAAAAAAATTAAATTGTTAAAAAAAATACAGTGATTAGTTGTGTAATTTGAACTAAAATTTGAGTTTGATATGATGAAATAACAATCCACATCAGATTGCCGTTACACTATTAACAACCGTTAACAACTCAGTGATAATTTCGTAACAAAACGATAACGTAAATGATTAAAATATAACGTTTTAAATATAAGTGACAAAAATATAACTTGAGGCAAATAAAAGTAAGGGTAAATTACACCAACAGTCACTCAACTTTGGGGTAACTGACAAAACAGTCACCTAGGTTTCATTTCAGTCACTCAACTTTCAAAAAGTAACAAAACAATCTTTTTTATCTTTTTCCGTCACAGACGTCACGGCAAAGTGACGTGGCATGTGATGGCGTCCTTGCTGTCAACCTTAAGTCCAGCTGGCCGGTTACTCACACTTTAACAATTGTAGCAGCACCATTTTAGGGTTAGAGAAAAAGAAAAAGAAGATGAGGAGGAGGAGGAGAAGAAGAAGGAGAAGAGGAAAAATGTAGATGCCTAAAGTGATTCCGGTGTGCTATTGTGGAAACCTAGCCAAATTAAACATGTCTTGGTCCAATGACAACCCAAGTAGGAGGTTTTTTGGGTGTAAGAAATTCGAAAGTGGATTTCAAAATCCATCTCGGCTTTTCAACTGGTTTGATCTGCCATTGATGCCCCGTTCAAGATTTGTGGTGTTGGGTCTTCTGAAAAAAATGAAGACATTGGAGGATGCAAGGAAGAGGGAGAGAAGAACATGGTTATTGCTTCTTGTAATTGTAACTGTTTTGTTGTTTTTAAAAGCTTAAAAATCATCTTATGTTCATTGAAAACCAGCTTATGTTTTGTAATTTTATTGTTGGTAAATTGTTGCTTATGTTGGTATACATGGCTGCTGGTATATTGTTATTTAACATATGTTATACATGGCTGCTGGTATACATGGCTAACCAGCTCATGTTGTTGTTTACAAACACTTTAGAAAGACTTGAAATGGGATATTTTTGTTGATTACAAGTTGTGTTGGAATATTTTTGCTGCTTAACATATGTTATACATAGCTGCTGGTATACATGGCTAACCAACTCATGTTGTTGTTTACAAATTGCTTAACAATTGGTATACAAATTGCTTAACAGTTGCTTAACTCATATATCAAAAAAAGACAACAGATGGGAAAAAAAAACCTATGCATTTCTCATATATTAAGGCCAAAATGCCAAACTGTTTACAAAAGGAATGAGGGGCAAAATATTGCCAACTTTTCCTGCAATTCACCACAATTGAACAGATGTGAATTGTAGGGAAATTTACAAAAAAGTTTAGTGACTATATGCCTAAGTTTATCAACAGTAGCAATCATAGGCAAATTTATAAAAAAATAATCTGCCTAAGTTAATAAATCAGTAGCAGGCAAATTTACACATTTTCAAAAAGTTAACAAAATGCAGTCTGTTCACATCATCATCAATGGTATGTCATGGATGACTCTTGAGTAGAAGGCATCCATCTAACAATGGTTGGTTTTCTCTTGAATGGGAGCTTTTGTCTTAGGGCAGCTTGTTGATGAGTTGGGGCAGCAGGTAACTGAGTTGGGGCAGCCTGTTGAGTTGGGGTACCCTCTTGCTGATTTGGGGTAGCCTGTTGCTGAGTTGGGACACCAACTTTATGTCTTTTAACCTACAAGAACGTGTGTAATTATCATTGCTTGGTATTAGGTCCAGTAGAATAGGATACTACCACTTTTTACCTATCTCAAAGTCAAAAGACTTCAGTTCCACAGTTCACTACAACTGTAAAACATCGAATAAACAAGAGTAATAACACTACATATAAATGTAGGCCAATCTCATCCTTGTAAATCTTGACCAGTGCTCAATAAACTATGGTGAATTACCATACAAGGCTATTTCAAGTCTTAACAATAATCAAATGTAAAGTGATATGTGGATCTTAAAACAGATTTGACTGAATCCAAGCTTTGTTTTCGACAGCTACAAAACACTTCAGTAACTTTTGAGACCACATATATTATTGTAGTGCTAATTAAAATATCAAAATGACACTCAACATCTAGCAATTCAATTCAAAACCACTTATGATTAAATATTTTTGTTTCAAACCTATATCAGATTGCAAATTTCAGTAAAATAGAATGTCTTGGGACAAATAGTTTCCCGAAATTTTTGGAGGCAGGTTCAGTTTTAAACGATCTCAAGAAAATACCGTTTTAGAAGCAGATGTTGGGGGCATAAATAATGTCAAACCCCCATCAATGCACAGACGATTTCGGAACATTGTTGTTGGGCGAGGAGCAAGATACCTGCAAAAATGTTTTGTATCAGGTTCTCGTAACTTCATAGCAAGCGTTTCAATGCAGAACTATGCCTTAACCAATTACCCAGGAATGAAGGAAGATGTAATGACTACATTGATCAAATCTTCTTTAAAATCAAATTGATCTACCAGTAAACAATGGCAGATATACACAATAACACACCATTTTTGTCATGTACATGGCAGACAATAACAGCCAATAACCAGTACAATATAGCAGCTTGGATACAAACAATGGCAGATATACACAATAAACATCAGTTTGATAATGGCATTTATACAATGGCAAATATACACAATAAACATCAATTTGATAATGGCATTCATACAATGGCAGATATACACAATAAACATCAATTTGATAATAGCATTCATACAATGACAGATACAAACAATAAACATCATACAAACAAATAAAACCAAAATCGAAATAACCCTAAATCGAAATCCAAATCGAAATCAAAATTAAATTCTAAATCAAAATCGAGATCGAAATTGAAATCAAAATCAAAATTAGAATCGAAATTAAAATTGAAACCGAAATAACCCTAAATAACCCTAAATCAAAATAACAGCATTGAAATCCAAAAAATTTAAAACAAAATGCAACAACTTACCCGTTAAAGTGGATGTAACAACACTGGTAGCTTCTCTTCTATTGCCCATTGTCGTTTAAAATAATAAACATTGAATGGTTTCTAGTTCGTCTTCTTTTCTCCCCAACAAAATAAACAATCTTACCCTAAACCTTATACCCTGTCAATCAATTATTGAACCAATTTCTAACCCTAAACCCTTCTTAATCGATTCTCAATTTAATTTAAACCCTAAAAAAACCCAAATCAGCAAGAGAAAATTTTCTAAATCGATTTTCCTTTTTTTCCCCCAAATCCCCTTAATTTTAATCTGTTCCTAACCCTAAAAGCATAACCCTTCAATTTTTTCCCTTAACCTGCCTCAAACCCTAAACCCATCAGCCGTTGCCAACGTGGCAAGTTAACTTGCCACATCAGCTGGTTAACTTACCACGCCAGCAATCCCGTTAACACCCTAATGGTAACCGTTAATCAGTGACTATTTTGTCACTTTCTTATAACGTCGGTGACTGTTTTGTTACTTTTTGAAAGTTGAGTGACTGAAATGAAACCTAGGTGACTGTTTTGTCAATTACCCCAAAGTTGGATGACTGTTGGTGTAATTTAACCTAAAAGTAACTATTTTGATCGTTTATCCTATTTATATTTTACTATATCTCTCTATAGAATAATTGTGAACCCTTAGTCTTATTTCTAGATTATAAAAATTTCAAATATTTTATTATATAAATATGTAAAAGGATAATTTTTTAATTAAATTAATTCGTGATTACATCTTACACTAATTCAATTAAAATAAATAAATAATAGTAGATATAATTTTTAAAAATAGTTTATATTAACCAAAAAAAAAAAAAAACAACTTATGAGGAAGCCAATGATCGTCGTCAGCATTACAAACTTCCCATCTACAAAGTCGATTTTCAGGCTGTAGAAATGATAGGTGAGTGTTTTAAGTTGAAATGAAATTGAAGTAGAGTAAAATTAAATGGAGTTAAATTAAGAAAATTGTATATTATAATATAATAATTTTATATTAGACTGTATAAAATTTTATTGAAGGAGAACAATGTATTCATTTCTAAGAAGGATTTGTAATTCCAATAATTGAAGTTATTCTTATTCAAGTTGAATTGGAAAAAATTGTATTTGATTAACTTATAAAATTTGATTTTTCTTTCCATTTTTCAATGGAATCTCATCTGTCTCACTTCTTTCACGTGTTTCTAGTTGCGGAATCTTTGTCTATCACCGAGGCGAAGACCCCCTTTTCTTATCTCAAAACAAGTTTTAGAAACTGCTAAGGACAACATATTTGTTTGCCTTGATTCCTGGGTCTGAAACGATGCTGGTGTAGCCTCTGTTTTCAGTTCAATCAAAAGCCATGATGTGGCGGCACACAAAATCTTGGGTTGCTCTACTTTTGATTATTCAAGTTTTAGGAGCAATCTTTTACGGTGTTGAGGCCAAGCCTTTTCGAATTCTTTTGGATACAGATGTCGATACCGATGACTTCTTTGCTCTCTTCTATCTCTTGAAGCTTAATCCATCAGAATTTCATTTGGAGGTGAATTATTTTCTGCTATATGTTGAATTAGGGCGAAAATTTAAGAGATGAAATATGCTTGGGTGCAATTCGTAGACATATCATTGATAATAATTTAAATATGCAGGCAATCACAATCAACGCAAATATATGGTCTGATGCCGGGCATACTGTGAATCATATATATGACATGCTTTACATGATGAACCGTGACGACATAGCTGTCGGAGTTGGCGGCGAAGGTGGGATCCTTGACGATGGCACCATATTGCCAAATGTTGGTGGATATCTTCCTATAATTGAACAGGTTAAATCTCTCTTTTCAATCCAATCACTAGAGTTACATTTACCAGCACTAGTGCACTATGTTACATGAACTCGGAAATGAGCATCAAATACGAGTTATCTGTTGTTTATGCTTAACTTCTGCTACATTTAGCAGGGGATGACAACAACTGGGTATTGTAGATATAGGCAAGCAGTTCCAGTAGGTCGAGGAGGACGATTAGATACGGACACTAACTTTGGTCTTCGAAAAGCCTTTCTTCCACAGGTAATTGTTCAATAAACATCCCAATGGGCTGAATTGGTGAATTGGCTAACTTTTTGATGGTTTCTTTCATGGAATCAGGGCACCAGGAAATATTCACCTCTTCAACAGCCTACTGCTCAACAAGTGATGATTGAAGCAATATCTGCAGGTCCAATTACGGTGTTCCTTATTGGAGCTCACACGAATTTTGCCCTTTTTCTAATGAATAATCCACAACTTACGAAGAATGTTGAGCATATATATGTGATGGGTGGTGGAGTGAGGTCCAAAAATCCAAACGGCTGCTGTCCCAGAAATGCTAGCTCATCTTGCCAGCCAGGGCAGTGTGGTTATCCTGGTAATCTGTTCACTGATTACAACAGTAATCCTTATGCTGAGTTCAATATCTTTGGTGATCCTTTTGCTGCTTATCAGGTAACTCGAGAAATGATTCATTAATAACATTAACTTCAATGCCCTTGTTAACTGATTGTGTATAGACTTGTATATCTATGGCTGATATTGCAGGTGTTTCATTCTGGTATTCCAATCACCGTTGTTCCCTTGGATGCAACAAACACCATCCCAGTAACTGAGGCGTTTTTCAGGGCATTTGAGGAGAGCCAGGGAACGTATGAAGCGGAATATTGCTTCCAGTCCTTGAAAACAAAAACAGCTTTCCGATCTTCTAATCAATCCAACACGGTATGTTTTCTGCAAAAGAGTAAGCACATCAAGGATAGGGGAAAGGGTTATGGATGGTGGGATTCAAATCCCAGACCTACTAGGTTCCGCCTCTTAACGTTAACTCCATAAGCTCTGGATAAAGTTTTTGATAGATACTGATATCATTTTTCTGATGGTTACCAACTTTGAAATGCATATGCTGTTTCTAACACGGTATTTTTCTACTGTTATTACCATTTTTGTTGTACCTTCAGTACAGCTACTTCATGTGGGACTCCTTCATGGCTGGTGTAGCAGTCTCCATCATGTGTAGTTCAGACCCGAATAATGGGGAGAATGAATATGCAGAAATGGAATACATGAACATAACTGTCATTACTTCAAATAAGCCTTATGGAATATCCGATGGTTCCAATCCATTCTTCGATAACCTTGAAGTTCCAAAGTTTAAATTGAAGAAAGATGGAGTGCATAGTGGTCACGTTCAGACAGGACTTCGGGATCCATTTTGCTTCGTAGAAAATGGAATAGGGATGTGCAAGGTTAGAGTTAGACCACAGTGGATTCCGTGCTCATTCCAACTAATTCTTACTTTCTGAGGGATTCATTGCATTATAATCATATAGGATGGCTACACAATGGAGGTAACTGGTCCGGATGCAGTTCAGGTTCTTGTTGCTACCAAGGCAAAACCTAATCCAGACATTGGCAGCAAACTTGATAGACAATTTTTCTTAAGTTTTTTGGATGTAAGTTCTTACTATTCTAACTCCGATGTGTCTGATCTTTACAATGATATGTGTACTGATGAATGTCATATGCTTTGATCAAACGCAGGTTCTAAACAGACCCCAACATACTGGGAGGTTCAATCTTTCGACAGAATTTCCTTATTACAGAGAAGTTCTTTACAAACCAGATTTCAAAAACAAGAAGCTCGGAAAACCTGTTGTGTTCGATATGGATATGAGTGCTGGCGATTTTGTGTCTCTATTTTATCTCCTGAAAGTGCCTGTGGAAGTTCTCAACCTAAAGGTAAATGGTTTCACTTCTAAATGACACCATAAAACGCATGCCCAAGTTCTCAAAAAACATCTGCGAATGACCTAATATGCTGCGCAAAATCCGAACAAGATGGTTTGATTTGATGTCCATCGTATTTCTATTTATCCAGGCAATTTTAGTAACTCCAACTGGTTGGGCTAATGCTGCAAGCATAGATGTAATCTATGATTTACTGCACATGATGGGCCGGGATGACATTCCGGTTGGTCTTGGAAATGTATTTGCAATGAACCAGTCTGACAATGTATTCCCTGGTGTTGGAGACTGCAAGTATGCTAAGGCTGTCCCACATGGAAGTGGGGGATTTCTCGATTCAGATACTCTTTACGGACTAGCTCGGGACTTACCACGAAGTCCTCGAAGGTATTCTTCTAACATCCTCCCTGTTCTTATCTGAAGAGCTTAGATGTGAAATATTAAATAGATGGACTTCCACTGCAGATATACAGCAGAAAACGCGGTCAATTTACCAAGACAACCTCTGGCACTGGAAATTTGGACTTCGATATTGAAAACTATGGATCCTGGATCAAAGATTAACATACTGACCAATGGACCTCTGACTGGTTTAGCTAACATTATAACTAAAACAAAAACAGCTTCACTAATCCAGGTACTTGGATTCCATCTCTCCCTTCTTTTTGTTCATGGTGAACTGAGGAATTAGTCAGTTGTTTCATGCAGTCATGCTTAACTAATTATATGTATGCATGCTTGAATGTATTAAAGTATGGCTGGATGAATGGATGTATGCATGAATATATTTGCGTGTATATATGAAAGGATATATGGGTTTATGTATGTAATAGGATATATGGTTTCTGTAATGAAATCAACTATTTACTTACAATCTTAATGCAGGATGCGTATATTGTTGGGGGACATATCAGCCAAAGTCGTCATGATAAAGGAAATGTGTTCACTATTTCTTCAAACAAGTATGCTGAATTCAATATGTTTCTCGATCCGTTAGCTGCAAAGACAGTCTTCGAATCAGGGTTGAACATCACGCTCATCCCACTTGGAACTCAGCGTAAAGTCAGTCAGTTTCCAGAGATCTTAGAGAGGCTGAAGCTGACAAGGATGACTCCTGAAGCTCAGTTTGTCGAGCGTCTACTGTTCAAGCTTTACACTTTGCAGCAATCTCATCACCGATATCACCATATGGTAATGTTCTGTAAACTTTCTCCATTGAAGAACCTTTGGGATCTTCTGCAACAACTGAATCTCTTTTTCATTTGCAGGAAACATTCATGGGTGAAATCATTGGTGCAATATTCATGGGTGGAGATCATCACAATCTGAAACCTACCATTGAAGAAATGCCAATCGAAGTGATTGCGGAAGGTGATGAATCCATGGATGGACAGATTTTGACTGACAAGAAGCAAGGGAAATCAGTAAAAGTATTGAAAAATGTTGACACTATGGCTTATTACCATCTATTTGCAGATCAAATGGGTGATCAAAACCAGTCTGCTGTATTAGGAAGCTATGATGAACAGAGAAAAATGTGGAGTACACCACCAAATGAAATGTATTGCGAATCAGCTTTGTCATTCTGTGAAAACAGAGTCAATTTTTCATGTATATGATACTTATAATTGACTTCGATGAACACGAGCAATAATAAATGGAGTAGAAATGTAGCAGCAATGGAAGAAAGAGGATAAATTGAACTCGAAAAGAAGATTTCTATATTGTTTGGATTACTTTTAACATCTAAATTTTCTTTATTTGATATATTTATTATATTTTAATAAATTGTTTGATTTCTCATAATTTCACTAATGTAGTGCTCTTATTTATCCAACCTGGCATTTTTTGAATGAAAATTCTACGGTACCTTAGGAGTGTACACCAAAATTTTTAAAGCTTTTAGGTTTTTTTTTCCATACAGAAGTAATTCATTTTATCATAAAACAACGGTTACAAACCATATTTAAAAAAAAAACTGTTTTAAGTTACAACAGATTTAAAAATTTTGAAAATAAGTCGGTTTGTTATATTTATAGTAATAAATTTTCTCCCCAGTACCTGCTTTGTGTGAGACGGATTTGTATTGTTCCCGGCTTTCAACCAAACGACCTTCTCTGCTATTCTCGTACGTTAAATTGCGCTGAATATGAGCTTGAGTAACACGAACCAAACACAAAATAAGAAACAGATTTTATTACTTTCAGTAGGAAAGTAATTCTCTTAATAAAAACCGATAGAAATTGTAATTCATAAAAAATATAATTTATTCTAAGAAAATAACACTAGGGTTGCCACCCCTCACATGTAATGTAAGAGAATTTGAGTCTTTTCTGTATTGGGTCTAATTATATGTGGTTTCTGGACTTTTAGCCTAACACTTCATAATTTAATCCAACCCAATATTTGTTTCTTATTTTCCAAAATAAATATAATTTAATTAATTAAAATTAATTAAATTAACTAATTAATTTCCTGATTAAATTTTTTTCAATTCAATTCTAATTTCATTAAAGTCATTACAATTTTATCACAAAAGAATTTGAGGAAATAAATTTATTTTTCATATTCAATAGTTTCATAATAACTAATTAATTTAATTCCATTTTCGAACTTCAATTACTTAATTATAATTAAATAATAATTCAAAAATCTTAAATTAGTTCTCTAGTCATTTCGATACTTAGTGAGAAAACACATTTATTTGTGAATGCAACCCATTTCTCTAACTTCATTAATTTCATCAATTTTTGTTTATTTGGTGCTACATGCAATTCATTTTTAATTTTAACGAGCTAGCAAAAGGACCGATTGAACATAAATAATTAGAGCTCAAATAATTTATAATTAAGTTCCAACTTTTCACCAATCAATTATAAACTTATTTAGTCACGAAGTCATTTCACTATAGTATTGTGGCTGAGCTCTCCCTAATTACATACCATTACAAAAGCTACTTAATAAATGCTCGTCTAATGACCTTGTCATAAGTGTGTTACCCTCTTAGGATATTCTTAATCTCTTTGGGATAAATTTATTCTCTCAATATGATCCTATTTTATCTTATGGTAACCATTACATCTTCCTTCATGAAAAGTCAATTAGTATCAAATAGTAATTTTAAGCCATTTATCTCAAAGACAAATGACTCGTTGCCACATTTACTTTTCATCTATCATGTAATACCGATGAGAGAATATCATTCACCCATTAGTTGGGCTATGAATTCCACTATTGTGAATGATGCTACATATTGCAAAAGTCGTATAACCAACGTACCAACTTTCAATTCCTTATCTATTTGAAATCAGACTTTACCTTACATTAAAGTATACAAGTCACTCATACATAATCCATCATCCACTTAGGATTAATTGTCATATTGTGAACGTCATAAATGAATAAATCCATAAATGAATCTAGAATCTATTCTACTTGGGTCCTATCCAATGAACTATCAGTCTAGTTAGTCACATCTATTTTTCTATCTTCTTGGAGTCATCTACTCCGATGCTCAAGACAAAACATCTCCCCGATTGGCCTTGATAGATGACATATTAGTTTTTCAATCGGCTTGCTCATTTTCGATTAGACAAAGGACATGTTTAGATTCTCTACTAATATAAGTTATCTTTCCGTTTTACGATCCGACCACGTAATATCGTTTAGTATTAGTTAAATATTAAATAATTAGTGAGCCAAAATTTGCTTCCATTTTACTTTGCACATAAAAATCATTGTGGACATTATATAAAGAATATCAATGTAAATAATATATTATTTTCTTAACCAATTTGTTAGAAAAATACAAGTATGCAAAACGAATACATTAGTATTAGGGTACCAGATCCAACAAGAACAACATAAGACAAGCCAACACAATGGCAAAAAAACCCAAAGAAAGCAACCCTGGAACAAAAAAGAAGAATATTATAACTAGTCCTTCTACCAGTGAAATTGGGAGAAGGATCAACACCATACAGTAAGGCCTCAAACCATTTATCCGATTACAATGTATAAATGTGTATGATCCCATCTACCCCTAGGGTCTCTCATTTTCGTTGACCAGTTTGATCTAAACCCTAGCGATGATAAACAATAATCCTAAAGGACCAATTACAAGCCATAGGGACAAAGCCTAAAACAAAACAAAGTATTAAGCTTTAGGATAAGCCCAACCCATAACCCCAAGCCAAGAACCTTAGCTATTAGCCGTTGACGCCACGCGTGAGGAAGAGAGGGAGAAGACTCCAGAGAAAAGGAAGTGCTAATTGTATTTGACTCGTATCAAGAACGCCTCTGGTAAAAGCCATGCCACCTTAAACCCTAGAAAAGAAGGCTGTCATAACCGCCATAGCACCAACCTAGACCCCAACACAAAAGAGTAAGCCACGGCTAGAGCTGATGACGACAATCACCATAAGATCTGGTGCAAAGACAACAGGAGCCCGTCAAGAAACAAAACCAGTGAAGATACAAAGTGACACCATTACCAAGATAATAAGAGGTAGAGGGCTTCAAGAGAAAACCAGAAAAAAAGGAAAAAAACCCTTTGAAAACTAGAGATTATTTTGCTAAAAAGAGGAAAAGAAAAGAAAGAAAAACAACAAAGATGAGCGGCGTCGGTTAGAGGCCAGATGGCCACTCACAACCAGGTCAAATTCAGAAGAGAAACTTTTGGAGTATCGGGCTTTTTTTAGAAGGAGCCCCCTTTTTCTAACACTCTTGTTAGAAGTTAGAAATTTTGGTATGCCAAGCCTACTCATCTTACTAAGACTCTCCTACACCTCTTACAGTTCCAAGCTACATTAAGCACTTTTGTTGCTGGATTGACTATATTTTCTTATATATTAAAAAATTGTATTTCAGTTTTGTTTTTATACTTCTATTGTTACTGAAATGATTGGCAATTTTTTTTTGTTTGATTCAATGCATTGGGGTCTTGGTCCTCAACTATATCATAACCTATAAGAAGGGGAAATATAAAGAAATAAATAAGATGGAGATACAAAAAATTGTAGTTCAAATTCAAATACAACAAATAGCAAGCAACTGTAGCCTCTTAACCTTGCCAAGCTATGTCAAGTCCTCACAAAACAAGCAACAACAACTATAATACAAACCAAAATCCATTTGAAAAATACCAACATGGCCTTTACACACAAAAAAATCCACACAAACAAAAAGGAAAGAAAATTACAACACACTCAGTAAAAACACCTCCCATCTATCTTTACAATAAACTTCCACCTAATCATTTACTAGTATCAGAGGCTTCAATTTAGGGATGAAAATAAAGTAGAGGGCGGATGTCACTAAATCCCCTACCGCTTTACAATTAGCACACTCTGCGTCACCACTAGCCCTGCTCTACTGTGGGTGTATAATTTTGAAAACCACTATCACCTCCATGGATATTGGATGTATCCATCTCGTCCCATCTCTCTCCGCTTCAATTTATTTTTTGCTACTTATTTTTAATATTTTCAAAAATTTTAAAATCAATAAATGTTTAAACATAATTCTTCAAAAATATTTAAACATAAAATATATAGTTTTTCTATAATACATTTTTACCTTTTAACAGTTATATATATAATAATAAAATGATAATTTCATTTGGTAAGGCAAGCAATTATTATAACCACTCCATACTCACTATTCAAAAGAAAAAAAATTTTCTTGCCCTGCACCACACAACGCAACACACATCTACTAATATGAAAAAAAAAATCTACTTTATTTGGAATGGATTGGTTTAAAACCCATCAAGTGGATCGAATTTTACCATCCCTACTTTAATCTCTGAGCGCCAACCTTAACAAGGTTGTCAACCTCCCCGTTAATCACCTTAGGAACATAATTAATAATCTAATTTTGTTTGCAATGATCAATTGAGTAGTTGCTACACATGAAATGTATATTGCCAATTCAGCTGACTTGATCCATTTTAGGACATATTGAATGTTTGATTCAACAATGAGCTCAATTGGCTCTCACCATTTGGATTTTGTGGATATCAAGAAAGCTTCTTTGGCAACAAAAATCTTAGTTCGGGAAGGCAAGTCTTATCAGTTTAGACAAAATTAGCCATACCTCCCTTATTTCATTATGAAGTGCTTCTTCTATGCTTGCAGTGCTTGAAGCACCATCCATGTACCCATCAATGTAGAATTTCAAGTAACCACTCAAGGGCGTTACCCATTTCTGCACATTAGTATGCATATTCTTTTATAGAAAGAATTTGGGATGAAAGATCTTGAAAAAATAAAGTTCAATCTTAGCTTGCAGATTAATCATTTAAAGGATGAAATTCATGTTCATTTGTCAACTTATATAGAAAAGATTTTAAAGAAATTTTGCACTAATAAAACATATCCATTAAGTACCCTAATGGTTGTAAAATATTTAGATAAGAATAAAAATATATTTCGCCCTTGTAAGCGTGATGGAGAGTTTCTTGGTCTTAAAGTATCATATATTAGTGTCATAAAAACATTAGTGTAGCTTGCAAACAACATGATATAGCATTTTTTGTAAGCTTAGTAGTAAGATTTAGCTCTTCTCCAACATGTATGTATTGAAATGGAATTAAAAATGTATTACAATATCTCAGAGGAGCCATTAGTATCGAGTTATTTTATTCAAGGGATTCAAGGCCTCTATTAGTTGGTTATGTTGACCTTAGATATTTATCGAATTAATAAAATAGTCGATCTTAAATGAGATATTTATTTACATGTAGAGGTACTGCCATATTATAGCTTCCAAGAAAACAAACATTAGTTGTTGCCTCTTCAAATAAAGTAGAAACAATTGCAATGTATGAGACAAGTTGAATGTGTTTAGCTAAGGCTTTTGACTCAACATATCTAAAATATATGTGATTTATCTCTACAAGAAAATATAGCAATTATCATATATATAAAGATAATGCAACATGTATAGCTTAATTAAAAGGAGGATACATCAAAAGTGATAGAACAAAACATATTTGTTCAAAATAATTCTTCACTAATGATTTTGAAAAGACAGATGATATTAAAGTTCAGTAAATTCATTCAAGTAATAAATTGACAAATCCATTCACCAAGGCATTATCAATTGCAATATTTGAAATATTTATTTATGAATTTAGGCTGTGTCGACTAAAAAAAAAAGTGACCTTGTTATTAAGGGGGAGTTTAAGACATGTTGTCTTTTATTTTTTTTTTTAACTAAGGTTTTATTTTATTGGATTTTCTCGGTAAATATTTTTAGCAAGTTAACTTATAATATGAATTAAAAATATTATTTTTATCAAGGTTTATTTTTCATTGATGGACTTCAAGGAGAGTGTAACCTCTAAAGAATTTATAAGTAACCATATTTTTTCTTTTGTATAATATATAGCATTTAAGTAAAATGTAGAATTATTTTTTCCATTTTTGTGTTTTATATTGACTTAAAGGTATAAAAGACCCTTAAGAAAAAAAAACTCATTGACCTAATCTGCATTAAGAAGAAGTTTGGTATAATGAAAAGTGATAACTTCCAAGGAATTTAATTGATCCAACGCTTTGTGTGAAAAAATTAATTTACTTTCCTTGAAATGTAATATTCCATGGGAGTTACTTTCCCACAAGTAATGGAAAGTGGTTCCCTTGATAATTGGTGAGAAAATTACTTTCTCAAATAGATGGAAAGTAAAAAGAAATTGTTAGGACAAAATTAATTATTCTTTTATTTTTGTTTAGAGTATTTACTAACTTATTCAATGTAAAAAACCATAGTTGTTGTTTGTTTTATCGTGTTTTGGCCTATACAACTTCAATTCATTATTCCAAAGAAAGTTTAGAGTATTAATTAATTTATTCAATGTAAAAAAAAACTATGTATATCAAACATTGTAAAGTAATTTTTCCAACAAGAACATTCGCATTAATCACACCCTATTGGAATCTGTTAGGATACTATTATGGGATATTATCTTTTAGAAATTTGATTCCTACGTAACTACTACTGTATAGATATATATACCTTTGAGGTCTATCAATAAAATTTAAGTGATTACCCTATTCTTGTCATGATATCAAAACAAGGTTTTTAACACTATTTTGTTTTCTCTTTCATCATTATAAATGGCTGGAGGCAAGACTTCTCCTCCACCACTACCACCTAAAATTGAGCCTAACTTTCCATATTTCTTGGGTCCTCAAGATCAACCTGGTGACTTTATTTCTCCTATTCGATTAAAACTTGACAATTTTGATGATTGGGCTTATCTATTAGTGTCACTCTATCTTCTCAGCGCAATTTTGGATTTCTTGACGGTATCATTACAGATCTTGTTCCATCTTGCTCGAAGGATGTTGGGTTACAATCCATTGTATACTTGTGTCTTGGATTCTCAAAACTAATGATCCGAAGGTAAGATCGATGCTTTCCAATTATGATAATGTGAAGACTTTGTGGGATGATTTACATGAACATTTTTTCGTTGTGAACGGTCAATGTATTCAACAATTAAAAGTAGATATTAGTCGTTGTGAGCAAACCAAGACTATGAGTGTGCAGTTTATTTCAGTAAATTAAAGGTTTTGTGGGATGAATTAGATAATTATGAACCTTTGATTTGTTTTAAGTGTAGACAATGTTTATGTAACTTAGGGAAGATGCATGAACAACGTCGTAAGCATAATCGATTTCATTAATTTCTTCTTGATCTTTATTCTGATTATTATGCCCAAATTAGGTCTACACTGCTTTCCCAATATCTTTTTCCTTCTTTAAATTGGGGATTCCAGCAAATTACTCAAAAGGAACGCGTACGCGGCATTACTCAAGTCAAGGAAGAGAAGCCCAAAATTTTGGGCTTTATAATGCGCACGGAGGGTCGTAACAAAGGACAGGTGGATCATATAAATAAGTCAACCTTGTTGTGCACTCATTGCCATTGCAAGGGGCATGAGGTGGCTACTTGCTTTGACTTACATGTTGACCCTGATGGCTTGAGAAGTATAAGAAGTCCGAGATGAAAAATGATGGCTGCAGTGACAAGATATGTGTCGCATCTTCCACGCAGCAAGTTTCTCGTGTCAAAGGCAGTGTGCGAGCCAACATTATTGCCATAGATAGCAACCATGGAGAAACACCAACACAAAACATAGTAGGGGCAGCGCAAGTTTTAGAGGGCAACTCTTCTTGGTTTTACCATTGTGCAATGACAATCTCCTCTGGCAGTGTTCGGTAGTAAACAATCAACTTCCACTCGATTGAATGGTAAGTCAAATAATAAGTGGATTATTGATACGGGGTGTTCAAATCATGTTACAGGTGATCTTATGTGTTTGACAAATCTGAGAGATGTTATAGCATGTTTCGTAAGACTTCCTGTTGGCCAAACAATAGTGGCTACCAAAGAAGGAATGGTTAAATTGATAAACAAAATTCACTTAAAACAAGTTCTTTACGTTCTTAAATTAAACTACAATTTAATTTTGGTTTCCCATTTGAATGATGATATGGATAGTTTTGTCCAATTTTCTACTAACATATGTGTTATTCAGGACCTTCATTCGAGGGAGCTGATTGAAACGGGTAACAGACGGGATGGACTTTACTATTTTCGACAAGTTTCGATGGTCAAAGTTGTTTCGGTTGAAGCTTCATCCTCTTTGGAACTTTGGCATAGAAGATTGGATCACCCTTCTGAGAAAGTAGTAAAGATACTTCTTTATTTTAGCAACTCTAGAGATCATCTGAATAAAGCATGTGAAATTTGTTATCATGCTAAGAAGACTAGATATAGCTTACCAATTAGTGAACAGAAAGCCACTCGTATTTTTGAGTTAGTTCATTTTGATTTATAGGTTTTTTATGACACTCATTGATCTTGTGGATCTCATTATTTTTTTACATTGGTTGATGATTTCTCTCGTGCTGTTTGGGTATATCTATTAGTTAATAAAAATGAGGTTTCAAAGTTTTCATGTCATTTATTGCTATGGTTGATTGTTAATTTTCTCGACAAATAAAGTGTATTAGAAGTGATAATAAGACGAAATTTAATTGTCTCCAAGATTATTTTCTTTCAAATGACATTATTTTTCAAATATCTTGTTTGATACTCCTCAACAAATAGGAGAGTGGAGAGGAAACATCAACATATTTTAAATGTAGCTCGTGCTTTGCGTTTTCAGAGAAATCTGTCTATATCTTTTTAGAGGAAGTGTGGGTTAGATGCTTCTCATCTCATTAATCGAACTCCTTCATAATAAAACACCATATGAAATGTTATTTGGTAACCCTCCTTTGTTTGATGATATTCGTGTATTTGGTTGCTTATGTTTTGCTTATAATAAATGCTTTAAGGGTGATAAGTTTGCTAGTCAAAGTTGAAAGTGTGTTTTTGTTGGGTACCTTTTTGGAAGAAAAAAATGTTGGTATTTATATTATCTGGATGCTAATAAGTTATTTGTGTCCTGCGATGTAAAATTTTTTTGAGGTTATTTTTCCGTATTTGTATGAGAATACTGTAACCATTGAGCTTGACAATGTTGCCTTGCCATATGAGAGTGCAGACACAATTTTTTATACATATTATAGTGAGTTATAGGTATTGCAACTTGCGACAGTTCCTCCGCTTGCTATTCAGTAGCCTGTGAGTCCGCTACCTACGAGTTCTCCGACACTTGTGGTATCTTCTTCTTCCTCCAATGACACGATGATATAAGGGGCTTTGGGTGATGATGCACCTGAAAACGGATGAGAGTATAGGGAGAAATTTTCCTTTGTGAAGCTTCAGGATTTTTTCACTCATACCGTCATAAAGAAAAGTCCATCTATCGCCTCACCTACTTCAGAGCCTTCCCTAGGTACTCCATTTCTTATAGCGCATTATGTTAATTTTGACAAATTTACTGTAAAACATCAAAATTTCCTTGCATCAATTACTGCAAGGGTCAAGCCACAGTCTTTTAAAGAGGCTATGAAGGATACAGGATAGCGTGATGCTATGAAAAAGGAGATTTGTACTCTAGAGGATAGTGTCACTTGGTTTATGGAAACACTTCCTCTTGGAAAGAAAGTATTGGGTAGTAAGTGGGTGTACAAGATTAAATATAACTTCGATGAAAGTATTGAGACACATAAAGCTTGTCTTATTTTTTTTTTTTTTTGGTAATCACTATGTAGAAGGTATTGACTATAATGAAACTTTCGCACCTATGGAAAAATGGTGATTGTTCGTACTTTCTTAGCTATTGCAGGTTCGAAAAATTAGGAGATGCATCAGATGGATGTCCATAATGCCTTCCTGCATAGTGATCTTGATGAAGAGGTTTACATGAAGATTCCTCCAGGTTTTTCTCCTGATAAGCCTAGAATGGTTTTTCGTTTGTGCAAGTCTTTGTATAGGTTGAAACAGACTCCTCAGTGTTGATTTGCGAAGCTTGTTACTGCACTGAAAGGATATGGATTTCTTCAATCATATTCTTATTATTCTCTCTTTACATACACTAAGGGATCTATACACATTAATGTGCTAGTATATGTTGATGATTTGCTTATTTTGGGAGCGATTTTGCTGCTTTGAAAACTTTTAATGGGCATCTCAATTCTTACTTTCATATGAAGGATCTTAGTGCTTTGAAATATTTTTTGGGGATAGAGGTAGCTCGTAGCTCTTTGGGGTTATTTCTTTGTTAAAGGAAATATGCACTTGATATTATTTTAGATGCGGGTCTTTTGGGAGCAAACCCACAGGATCGCCAATAGAGAAAAATCATGAATTAGCGCATGCTCTAGGGATGGTTTTGTTTGATCTTGAGCTGTACAGACGGTTAATGGGTTGTTTTATTTATTTGTTAGTGACCAAACCTAATTTGGCATTTCAATTCACGTCTTATCCCTGTTTATGCATGAGTCGAGGCAGGAGCATTGGGATGCGGCTCTGCATGTTGTCCAGTACTTGAAATCAAATTGCTAAAAGATAATATCCTATAATATCCCATTAGTAATCAAATTGCTCAAAGTTAGTGGATATCTTCCAAAATCCAAACAGTAGAGTTACATTTATGAAAACTAGTATACTACGAGTGTTAAATACGAGTATGTGTTGTTTATGCTTAAATTTTGTAATATTTACAAGGGGATGACAACAACTGGGTATTGTTAATATAGGCAAGCAATTCCAGTAGGCAATGGAGGACGATTAGTTAGAGACACTAACCTTGGCATTCGAAAAGCCTTTCTTCCACAGGTAATTGATGGATTTCATGTTCATTTATATGTGATTTCAAGCTTCTTCTTTTTTAATGGTTTTATTTTCAGGGCACTAGTAAATATTCACCTTTTCTACAGCCTACTGCTTAACAAGTGATGATGGAAACTATATCTGCAAGTCTGATTCCTACGTTTGTAATTGGAGCTTACGCGAATCTCTCACTTTCTCTAATGAATAATCCAAAGAAGAATGTTGAGGATATGCATATGATGGGTGGTGGGGTGAGGTCTAACAATCCCAACGATTGTGGTTATCTTGGTAATCTATTCACTAATTACAATCTTTATGACGAGTTCAATATCTTTGGTGATCCTTTCACTACTTATCAGGTTACTCGAGAAACAATTCGTTAATAACATCGACACTCCAATATCCTTGTTGATTGATCATGTATAGACTTGTATATTGCAGGTGCTTCATTCTGGTATTCCAATCACCATTGTTCCTTTAGATGCAACTAACACCATCCCCTTGACTAAAGAGTTTCTCAAAGCATTTGAGGAGAGCTAGGGAACTTACGAGGTGGAATATTGCTTCCAATCCTTGAATACGAAACTATCTTCGAGTTCTGTTGAATCTAACATGGTACCAACAAAATTCTTCTTGGTAATGCATATGTAACAACTAGCATTGTATTTTTCTACTGTTAATAATTTCCACTATTGTTTTGTACCTTCAGCTTAGCTACTTCATGTGGGACTCCTTAACGGTTGGTGTAGCGGTCTCAATCATGCATAATTCTAACTCGAATAATAGAGAGAATAAATTTGCAAAAATGGAATACATGAACATAATTGTCAATTATTTCGAATAAGCCTTACGGAGTATCCGCTGGTTCCAATCCATTCTTCGATAACCTTGAAGTTCCAAAGTTTAAACTGAAGAAACATGGAGTGCATAGTGGTCATGTTCAGACAGGGCTTCGAGATCTATTTTGCTTCATAAAGAATTGAAAAGGGAAATGCAAGGTTAGAGTTAGACCACCATGGATTTCGATCTCGTATTCCGTTTAACCATCTAATTGTGACTTCATTGCATTATAACCATTTAGGATGGCTACACAATGGAGGTAACCAGTCTGGATGCGGTTCGCATTCTTGTTTCGACCAAGACAAAACCTAATCCGAACATCAACAACAAACTTAATCGAAAAATTTTCATAAGCTTTTTGGATGTAAGTTCTTATTATATGAACTTCAGTTTATCTTATATTCACTGTGCATATGTATATTGAACAAATGTCATACACACTGACCAAATGTAGGTGCTAAACAGGCCCAAACAAACTGGGAGGTTAAATCTTTCGACAGAATTTCCTTATTAGAGAGTTCTTTACAAGCCATTTTTCGAGAAAAAGAAGCTTGGAAAATCTGTTGTGTTCGATGTGGATACGAGTGTTGGAGATTTTTTGTCCCTATTTTATCTCCTCAAAATGCCTGTGGAAGTTCTCAACCTTGAGGTAAATGGCTTCACTTCTAAATAACACCAGAAAATGCATGCCTGAGCTCTCGAAACAATGGTTGCAATGGCCTAATACGTTGCACAAACGTTAATCTAAATGAGATGCTTTGATTTGATGTCCATATTTCTCTTTATCCAAGCAATTTTAGTAACTCCAACTAATTGGGCTAATGCTGCAACCATAAATATATACCTAATTTAGTAATGCTTCTTAAAAGCACTTTTGGAAAAATAAAATACTTTTCAGATAAAAGTATTTTTAAACAACTCACTTCTAAAAAGTGTTTCTCCCAAACAAAATAAATTGGCTCAAAAACACTTTTTTCAAAAGCTGAAAATTTTAGCTTTTCCCTAAAAAGCACTTTTGACAAGCATTTCTAGGCCATAATCTATGATTTACTGCACATGATGGGTTGGGATGACATTCCGGTTGGTCTTGGAGACGTATTTACAATGAACCAGTCTGACAATGTATTCCCTCCTGTTGGTGACTGCAAGTATGCTAAGGCTATCCCACATGGAAGTGAGAGATTTCTCGATTCGGATACTCTTTATGGACTAGCTCAGCACTTACAACAAAGTCATCGAAGGTATTCTTCTAACATCCTTTCCTGTCTGAAGTGCTTAGAACTGACATATATGGACTGTCACTGAAGATATACAGCTGATAACTCAATCAAATCACTAAGACAACCTCTGGCACTGGAAATTTGGACTTCAAAATTGAAAAGTATGGATCCTGGATAAAAAATTAACATATTGACTAATGAACCTCTGACTACTTTAGCCAAGACTATAACTAAAACAAAAACAGCTTCACTAGTTGATGCGTCGTTGAATGCACCACAAATATATCCTATTCCCTGCAAAATAATAAAAATAACAGTAAAGGGAAAGTAGGGTCGAATCCTCAGGGACCGGATTATACGAATACTTGTTCCTCGAAATCCTGGGAAGAATCGTGCCCAAGAAAACCTGCGTTCTTGAAAAAATAAAAATAACAGAATTAAAAGGTTGGATCTGGAAATGGAAATAAAATAAAATAAAATAAAGAATTGAGAAGTTGAATTGAAATTGCAAAAATTAAAAATAGAAAGTAGAGTTGAGATAAAGAAATTCTTATAGGGAGATTCCAGCCTCCGATTGCCTCGATCCGCCTTGGGCTCAATCCTTGGTTTTTAGATAATCCTTCTCAAACCGAATAAGCCAGTCATAGTGGAAGAGGACGCCTACGACCACCAGCTCCAAAGATTTAGACTTCAATTTAGTGGAACATGACTTTAGCCAACAATCACTCTTGTGGGATCATCTTATGGTAGATCAACGTTTCTCAATGGCGAATCCCACGCCGTTTTGTCTCTTGGGCTCGCCAACCTCTGATGCAGTAAGTTAACGAACCGACGGTGCAATCCTTCCAAAACACACAAAGCGGTCGCCTTTGCATACATTGAAAAGTTTACTTCTTAAGGGACATGGACGGAAGCGTCAGCCCCGTAGTGCGGAGAAACGATGAATACCCTGTTGAGAATGCTAAGTACGGATTCTAAACCTCAAGAACCCTTTTTGGGGATTTTCGACAACCTTTGGCTAGAAGGGTTTTAGTGGCTCATAGTTGTGGTGGAAAAGAAAATATATAAATGGAGATTTTTATTAAAAAGAAATATGGAAAGAACAAGAGATTTTTAGGGAAAGAGTTTTACAGAAAAAGATGAACAACCATTTGAGTCACTTAACCCCCTATTTATAATGCTAAATAAGTACATAGTTCTACTTAAATTCCTAAAGATAATTACAAAAAAATCAAATATAAATAAAGATAAATAAAGAAATTAAATAATCCTTAATAATTATCCTAATATTAATTATCCTAATATAATTAAAATAGAGTTTGATAAAACAAAGTCTCTTCTTTTTGCATTTCAATCCTTGTGTCCTCCGTGTTTGCACTTTTGGCACCATTTTTCCCCTTTGTTGCTCATTAGTCCAATTTATCTTTAATTTCACATATTTGGCCCTCAATTTCGCTTTTGTCTCCAATTTAGTCCCTATAAAATAAAAGACCATAAATAGCCCAAATTAGTAGAATCATACTCAAAATAAATATGCAATTAGCACATAAAAACATGACGTTCTAGAGTATTATCACATTCCCCCCTACTTAGCCCATGCTTGCCCTCAAGTATGGTTCCTATCCACTGTGAAAATTAGATCCTGAAAGAAATTTTACCCCAAAGTTTTATAAAAATTATTCAAAAATGCATATGAAAAATAAAGAGAACTTCTAAGCTTGCTTTTAAGTAAAACAAAAAAAGTTTTCTAATTAACACACACAAAAAATTAAAATCGTCTTGAATTATTTCATGCTAAATAGGTAAATTACCAAACCTACTAAGACACTCTATTTATTTCCTTCTTTAGTCCCCAACTGTAATTTTATTAGTACTTTTTTTTTGTTTTTTTTTGTTTTTCTTTTTGTTTTTCTTTTTTTTTCTTTTTTTTATTTATTTACTTAGGAATATATTGAACCTTTTGACGCGAAGAGAGATGACAACCCAAGCACCCTACCCCGGTTACTCAGCCCAAGATACTCCTAAAAATTATTTATTTTCGGTTAGCGGAGTTTTACCCATCACGTCACACAACCTTTTGACGCGAAGTAGAATGACAACCCAAGCACCCTACCCCGGTTACTCAATCAGTCACGTTCTGAGCCATACTCATAACCTTGGTTAGCGGAGTTTTACCTATCAATTCACACAACCTTTTGACGCGAAGTAGAATGACAACCCAAGCACCCTACCCCGGTTACTCAGTCAGTCACGTTTTAAGCTGCACTCATAACCTTGGAAACATTTATTAAACAAAATTTACACGAAATTTTAATTTTAAGAGGACTTAAGAGAAATAATCAAGTGTCGAAAATAAGTTTTAGTAACCACCTAATATACATGAACATAATTTAGGCATGCAAATGCATTAAGTGTCCACTTGATATTAAACTTGATCAATTTTACAAAAAGCAAGATAAAGTTAACTTATTAATCATAATTATTTTTATCCTAATAAAAATAAAACAGTGGAGATAAAATCAAACAGACAGAATCATAACTAACTCAGTAGCCAAGAATCATGCATGTAGGTCAATCAGTGGCAAGTTATGGTCAAATTTTTGGGCATGAAAAGTGACAAAATATACTTAAAAAAATATATAGACAAAATGGAGCATCAAGCAGCAGACATAAGTCACATCAGCAGATGACAGTAATACAAAAAGTACGTCCCCTCTACTTAAAACACATTGTCCTCAATGTGGACGCAAAAGAAATAAATAGGTAGAAAAGTTTAGAAAAACTCCCCGTGTAGCTACTGTCGATTGCGGAGGACTTGTGCGTGAAGGGGACGATGTGGCTAGAATAGGCCTGTTTGGCTGCAAGGATATGGCATTCTGGCTCACTTTCTGTCTCTTTTTCTTCGTATTTTCGTTCCGTTTTACCTAGATGGAAGAAGAGAAATTTATTAATGAAATAAAAAAGTAAGGAAAGGAAAAAAAATAATAAATAAAAAATGAAAATAAAAATTAAAATTAAAATAAAAATAAATAAAATAAAGATTGGGTTGCCTCCCAACAAGCCCTTGTTTAACGTCATTAGGTCGACGACTTAAATGGTTCTATGGTGGCTCAAAATAAATCTTTTTAATCGTGTAAGCTTGGAAATTCTCATTTTTTATCACATCCACCATATTTGGGTTTAATCGTATTTGCGCCTTTTTCATTGGTTTCATATTTTCCTCCAAGGGGTTAATCCCCTTTAAGTCGGCAATGGTCACATCATTCTCCAAAAATGTGAATTTGAGATGCTCGAGAAGTGGTTTTAATTTCGAATCTGATTCCTGCACAACAGAAGGTAGAAGTTCAGTATCCATAGGAGCCAATAATTTATTAACAGATTCAAAATCATCAAACATCATTTTAGATTTATCTCTATAAGATGACTCAAAAGTTTTTTCTACTGATGAGTTAATTATGTCGACACGGTTTACGTCCAAGACTTCACTTGGGTGGCTAATTGTGCTATAAACGTTAAACTTCACGATCTCCCTATCAAACTCCATCGTGAGGGTTCCGCTTTGTACGTCAATCTTAGTATTTGCGGTACTAAGGAAAGGTCGCCCCAACAAGATGTCTGAAGACCCGGGAGCGTTATCCTCCTCCATTTTTATCACATAAAAGTCTGCAGGAAAGATAAGTCCATTAATTTTGACTAATACGTCCTCGAAGACTCCTTCGGGATGAACAACGGACCTGTCTGCCAATTGAATGCTAACACCTGTTTTTGTCAAAAAACCTGCGTTAAGTGATTCATAAATAGAATATGGCATTACATTTATGGAGGCTCCTAGATCACACATAGCCTTTTTAATTCCCAAATAACCTATTTTGCATGGTATTGCAAACATGCCTCTATCCTTACATTTTGCCGGCATTTTTCGCTGTAACACTGCAGACACATTTTCACCAACATTCACCCTTTCATTACCTGTTAATTTCCGCTTGTTGGTGCAAAGCTCTTTAAGAAATTTAGCATACCTCGGTATTTGCTTGATGGCATCCAACAGCGGAATGTTGATCTTGACATTCCTAAATGTTTCGAGGATTTCCTTGTCCTCTTCACCTCTTCGACACTGGTTGAATCGTTCTGGAAATGGAGGTGGAATTCTGGGCAATGGGGGTTTCGGTCGGACCTGTTCGTCTTTTTCGGGTTTTTCCTGGGCGATTTCTTGGGCAAGATTTTTGTCGGGAATTGATTCCAGTACTTTTCCACTTTGCAACGTCACTGCATTTGCGTGTTGTCTTGGATTCGGTTCTGTTTGTGATGGCAGCTTCCCTTGAGAGTTCAATTTCTCAACTGATATGGTCAATTCTCTTATAGATGCCTCGGTTTTCTGTTGAAAATCAAGCATATTAGCTGCTAATTTATTGACCAAAGTTTCTAGAGAATTACCTGAGTCTTGTGGCTGCTGTGGAACTCGGTTTTGGTATGGCTGGTTATATTGTGGGTTGGCCCCATAACTTAAGTTAGGGTGATCCCTCCATCCTGGGTTGTAGGTATTAGCGTAAGGGTTGTATCGCCTCTGTGGTGGGCCAGGAAAACTAACCACAGCATTTAAATGAGCCATAGTACCGTCATACAAACTGGGACAAGTATCAGTTGTGTGCTCAGGTGTAGCACATATTCCACATAACCGAGCTGGTTTAGCTTTTTATGCAATAAGAGAATTCATCATAATAGTAAGTCTATCAACTTTATCCTCTAAGGTTGAATTACTTAGCTGGTGAACCCTCCTAGGGGGCTCAGGATTAGCTCGAAACTACTGAGAATTTGCAGCCATTGTAGAGATTAAGTCCCTTGCTTGTTGGGGGGTCATGTTGACCAACGCTCCTCCACTAGCAGCGTCTACCATATTCATCTCCATCGATTTCAAACCTTCATAAAAGTACTGGAGGAGAGATTGCTCTGTTATACCATGTTGTGGGCAGCTCGCACACAACTTCTTAAACCGCTCCCAATAATCATAAAGAGTCTCTGCTTCTTTCTGCCTTATTCCCACAATCTCTCTTCTTAGCTCAGCTGCTCTAGATGCTGGAAAAAACCTGTTGAGAAATAAACGAGATAAATCAGCCCAAGCAGTAATAGATCCAGGAGGTAAATAAAATAACCATTCCCTAGCTGAGTTTGCTAGGGAAAAAGGGAAAGCGCGCAATTTAATTTGATCCTCAGTTACGCCTTGAGGTTTCATACTCAGACAAACCATATGAAACTCCTTCAAATTTTGATGGAAGTTTTCATTTTGTAACCCCCGAAATGTTGGCAGCAACTGAATTAACCCGGATTTTAGTTCAAAGTCTGTATCCATGGTAGGATATGCGATGCACAGTGGCAGTTGTTCTGTCGGAGTTTTGGCCAGTTGCCGAATTGTTTGAGCCATTGGTGGAGGTGCTAAATTAGGGTTTCCGTCAACCCTAGCGTTAAGCCTCCTTCTGGAGAATCGCCTTCTATTTTTTCGCCTTCAAAATTTTGATTAGGGTTTTCGTTAACCCTAGACTCTGCTTCGTCGTCGATTCTGATTTCTGGCGGTGGATTACTTTGAGTCCCTACCACCACTGACTGTTTTTTCCTTAACTTTGTTTCTTTTCAATTAGCTTTCGCAGTCTTTTCGATCTCCGAGTCAAACGCAAGAGTGCCTGGAGCAGATCTGGTCATAAAAAACAAAAAACAAGATTAGTACGTTACCGATCCCCGGCAACGGCGCCAAAATTTGATGCGTCGTTGAATGCACCAAAAATATATCCTATTCCCTACAAAATAATAAAAATAACAGTAAAGGGGAAGTAGGGCCGAATCCTCAGGGACCGGATTATACGAATACTTGTTCCTCGAAATCCTGGGAAGAATCGTGCCCAAGAAAACCTGCGTTCCTGAAAAAATAAAAATAACAGAATTAAAAGGTTGGATCTGGAAATGGAAATAAAATAAAATAAAATAAAGAATTGAAAAGTCGAATTGAAATTGCAAAAATTAAAAATAGAAAGTAGAGTTGAGATAAAGAAATTCTTATGGGGAGATTCCAGCCTCCGGTTGCCTCGATCCGCCTTGGGCTCAATCCTTGGCTTTTAGATAATCCTTCTCAAACCGAATAAGCCAGTTATAGTGGAAGAGGACGCCTACGACCACCAGCTCCAAAGATTTAGACTTCAATTTAGTGGAACCTGACTCTAGCCAACAATCACTCTTGTGGGATCATCTTATGCTAGATCAACGTTTCTCAATGGCGAATCCCACGCCATTTTGTCTCTTGGGCTCGCCAACCTCTGACTCAGTAAGTTAACGAACCGACGGTGCAATCCTTCCAAAACACACAAAGCGGCCGCCTTTGCATACGTTGAAAAGTTTACTTCTTAAGGGACATGGACGGAAGCGTCAGCCCCGTAGTGCGGAGAAACGATGAATACCCTGTTGAGAAGGTTAAGTACGGATTCTAAACCTCAAGAACCCTTTTTGGGGATTTTCGACAACCTTTGGCTAGAATGGTGTTAGTGGCTCATAGTTGTGGTGGAAAAGAAAATATATAAATGGAGATTTTTATTAAAAAGAAATATGGAAAGAACAAGAGATTTTTGGGAAGAGAGTTTTACAGAAAAAGATGAACAACCATTTGAGTCACTTCACCCCCTATTTATAGTGCTAAGATAAGTACACTAATTCTACTTAAATTCCTAAAGATAATTACAAAAAAATCAAATATAAATAAAGATAAATAAAGAAATTAAATAATCCTTAATAATTATCCTAATATAATTAAAATAGAGTTTGATAAAACAAAGTCTCTTCTTTTTGCATTTCAATCCTTGTGTCCTCCATGTTTGCACTTTTGGCACCATTTTTCCCCTTTGTTGCTCATTGGTCCAATTTATCTTTTTTACATATTTGGCCCTCAATTTCGCTTTTGCCTCCAATTTAGTCCCTATAAAATAAAAGACCGTAAATAGCCCAAATTAGTAGAATCATACTCAAAATAAATATGCAATTAGCACATAAAAACATGACGTTCTAGAGTATTATCACTAGTTCAGGTATATGGGATTTCATGCAGTTACCCTTTTCACACATGTATCTATGCATGTATGTCTATATGTATTCGTGCATGTATGTATGTAATAACGGATGGATTTATGCATGTATGTCATGGGATTTATGTTTGCAATCTATCTGCAGAATGTGTATATTGTTGGAGGACATATCAGCCGAAGTCGTCATGATAAAGGAAATGTGTTTCAGTATTCCTTCAAACAAGTATGCCGAATTCAATGTTTCTCCATCCGTTTTCCGCATCGTCAGTCTTCGAATCAGGATTAACATCACACTCATTCCACTCAAAAATCAGCGTAAAGTCGGTCTATTTCCAGAGATCTTAGAGAGGCTGAACCTGGCAAGTTTTACTCTGAAGTTCAGTTCGTCAAGCGTTAATTGTTCAAGCTTTACGCTTTGGAGCAAACTCATCATTGATATCGCCATATGGTAACGTTTTCTAATCTTATGAATAAAATGAACATTCTCGAATGAAGATTGAATCTCTTTTTCATTTGCAGGAAACATTCACGGGTGAAATCATTGGTGCAATATTCATGGGTAGAGATCATCACAATCTGAAACCTACCATTGGAGAAATGCCAATCAAAGTGATTGCTGAAGGTGTTGAATCCATGGATGGACAGATTTTGATCAACGACAAGCAAGGGAAATCAGCAAAAATATTGAAAAATGTCGACACTACGGCTTATTACAATCTATTTGCAGATCAATTGGGTAATCAAAACCGGTCCGCTGTATTAGGAAGCTATGATGAACAGAGAACAATGTGGAATGGACCAAATCAAACGGCTTTATGGCTAAATCTGATATATTGGCAGCCGATAAAGAGAGTCCCAACAGATTTATAGTTGACATTTTGTGAAAGACATATCTTCAAATGGATTCATATTCAGACAGCATGAACTGTAGCAACATTTGTCTGCCACTTAAATAATCAAATCAAAACCCCACAATTCTCTTGTTGCCAGTTTATATCTTTGAACCACTAATGCCAACATGTTATTGTCCTCCAGGACTAACAACAGTTCTTTTGTTTCTTTTTTCTATAATTGACTAATAACAGTTAATAATAGAAGAAACAACAGTTAAATGTGGAACATGGCAAGAAAAGACAAGCTTTGCCGATGTCCACTGGGATTATTTTCCACAAAGGAGAAACTTGAGTAGGAAATGGCATCAAGGGGTAAAAACTGCAGACAACTAAAACAATGATGATGGCCATAACCCTACTTTGGAGGATTATGTGCCAGCAATGCAGCATTTAGCAATATCGAACTCCGCCACCCCTCCGGAGTGTCTCATGCATAGATATTCCTACATTACATGCATAGATATTGTCGATAAACACGAGAGCAACGAATAGCATTACAAATCTAGAAGCAATTCCAGTGTTCACAAACTGGAACAATAGTTAACATTCATGGAAGAAACAGTATTAATTGAAGAGGAAATTTATCAACAGAAAGGTTCCTTTTAGAAGTTATGGGGAGTGAAACTAGTATGGAATCTCTTCTTTCATGAACATAAAACAACCACAAACTCACTGGTAAGATTAAATAAAAAAGAGAAACCTTAAACACCATATGTTCCTATTGTATAAACCACCCCCAAAATCATGCTTTCCCCCCCTTCATGTTTATGGTCTTCAAAAACCCAGTTCAATCATCGGAATCGACCCACCAGCCGCCACGATTTGCTGCTCTAACTGCAGTAACCGGGAAAAGAAAAGCATAAGAAAAACCGGTTTTATAAGTCCTTTAAGCAAAAAACATGTGCACTAACCCTGAGCATAGTTTCAAGCTTGTTCTTCACAAGGTAATACTCTTGTTTCACTTGTTGAAGACATCTCAGTGTCCTGCAATTTTTTCAAGAACATCGTATCGAAATCTATAATATATCATAAAACGAAAGATTAAAGTGAAGTAAAGAGACTCACGCATCGATGTTCTGCTCCTCGCAGAAGCTACGAAAAGCAATGCAAGCATTTTTAACTCTCTGTGCACCAATGCTGTTGATACACACACACAAAGAACCATTGATTGTTTAATCGAACAACTTGAACGTTTCAAGATTTTGTTCATTTTTCATGTTTTTTAGCCTTGTTTTTGTAGAATGGTTAGATCTAACAAGTTTAGTCAACTTTTGTAATGAAACTATGGGATCATATTGTTGTAAGGCTTTGTACCTGGAACTGCTACCCTTCAATTGATGAACATGAGCATCAACTTTTTTGAAATCTACATTTGGCTGATCTCTGTATAAGAAAAGAGACATGTTTAATGAAGGAAAAAAAAAACATCCATGGCAGAAAACAAAAGGGAAAGGTGAGTTTCTTACAAAGCCATGGTGAGATCATTAAGAAGTTTCTCTGAATCATCAAAGAAAAGAGACACAACTTCAACAACAAAATCTGGGTTGCTCTCATCTTGAAGCTGTTGAAGCTGCAAAAACTGAGCATCCAAGAAACCCTTCTCCCAACAAAAAAAAAAGTACAAAAGTAAGGAAAAACCAAACATACCAAAACAAGAAGAAGAAAACAAGGACAAAAGAAAAACGAGATTTTTGTTAACAGATTTGTACATTTAAAGTTGATTTTTTTTAATGGGATTTTACCTCCATAAACAAGGATTTTGTGTAGTCCACCAATCTTCTCTGCATCTGACCCACTTCCATTTTCTTTAGCCTTTGTTCTCTCTGCACATACAAAGAACTTTTCCCACTAATCA
The DNA here is from genome assembly GCA_005393395.2 of Gossypium australe. Lineage (NCBI taxonomy): Eukaryota > Viridiplantae > Streptophyta > Magnoliopsida > Malvales > Malvaceae > Gossypium > Gossypium australe. Next base: position 110,522,095 of record CM016623.1, read on the forward strand.
AAGCTAATGACCCAACAAAAGGTCAAAACCTCAAAGCTTGTGGCTTAATTGAGATCTTTAGGGATGAAATGAAATGCAATAATAGCACAAAAATAAAGAACAAAAAAGGCCCAAGAAAAGGGTATAAATGCTTTTTTGCAAACCTTTGAAAAGGATTTGATGTGAATTTAATGTTATTCCCTTTGGCTCTATTTTCTTTTGAGCTATTTGTCTAGTGATGATATATGAGTATTCCTTTTTCTATTGCTACTGTTTCCAGTTTTCTATTACAAAATCATACCCCCCTCCTTTATTTTGATCTCTCTCTCTCTCTCTTCTACTTTATGGTTAATTCCCTTTTTTATGTTGCCAACACATCACAATATATACTTTTTAATTTTTTTTAATCTCTTTATTAAAAATAAGTAAATTATTATAGGAATAATTTTATTTGTCATTACAATATAATTTTTATATTTCAATTATAAATTATTTATTCGTAAAAAGGAAAAGGACAAAGGAAAGAAGAAAAAGATTTTTTTTTATTTTATAAAATTACTATAAATGACTGCGTTTTAATTTAAATTAGTATAGAAATTATTATTTGTTTTTTATATTTCTTTGTGTATAGAAATTATTTTATATATTTTAAAAGAAAAATAAAAATTCAACATAGCATGCTGACTTGTCATATCTTAATTTTAAATGTTTATAAAACTAATTAAATTTCACTTTATTATTTATTAAAATTTTGTAGGATTTTATATATTAGTTCAAATTATTGCTACAAATAACTGGATTACATTTCCATTTTAATTTTTATCATAATGACCCCATAAATTTGTTGATGAGAAACGTTAGGAATTTCCACAATTAAATTATTGACAGTTATGTTATCCATAATAAATTTGACTTTTCTAAACTATTTTTCCGAGATGTAGATTTTGAGTGTCTCCATAAAGATTATCTTTATCAAAAGTGTCCCTATAAAGATTTAGTTTATCATAAAAAAATATACCAATTATATATGCTTGAAAATTAAAAACAATAATTAGTAATAAAGCTACGTTATAATCATTCATTTCTAAAAAAAAATTATAAATTGGTCACTTGATTATTGGGAGTTAAATTGGTATCAAAAGTGAAATGTGTAATTGGTAAATTTACAATTTGATCATTCAACTATAAATAAATTTACAATTTGGTCATTCAATTTCAAAAAGGTTACAAGCTTATCTTTCAACAATTAGTAACTTTACAAATTTACACATTGGTCACTCAATCTTTGCACCATTACTCTCTAACCTAATAATCCAAACAATATCAACAATAACTCAAGCCCAAACCCTAGCAAAGCCACTATCAACCCCATGCTCTCACCTTTAAACCAACCAACTCAACAACCTTTCATCCTTAATGTACTCACCATTTCCCTTTCAGTCAAAATCATAATCCAAGAAAATCCACAACTAAGCCATTCATAGACCCTTCCCTTGAACTAACAAACAAATATTACTACAACCACATCCGAAGCAAACAAAAATATGAATAAAAAAAGAAGAAAGTTTATTGCTTTAGCGAGCCCCAAACATCACTTACAAAATCAAAGAATCAAAATAAAGTCAAAGAAAAGATAATAAAAATATCAAAAAAAGATGACTCAAACATACCAAATCAAGTCAAGAGTTAGTTAGAAAGTTTCGAGCAATGGAAGCTCAATTCAAAAGGTTGAAGAGAAAGTCTCATTTAGAAGAGGAACATATTGAAGTTAGGCATCCATTCAACAATAGTGAATGAAGATTAGGAAGATTTTTCATTAAGGTTTTGAGTTTAAATTAACGAAGTTTCAAGCCATTTAACATGTTAGATATGGCTACTCGCTTCGATCCCTAAAAGCATCCATCTTATTATTATTATGATAATGAATGTAATACATAGGCCAACATTTTGTTTGAATTGAATATCAAAATAAACTAATTTTAACCAATTAGTCCCTGCAATGTGTCTAGGATCATGAATATTTGTTTTGTGGCAAAAATGTGCATCAAGAGTATTGAAGGGGTGTTATTATTGGATGGTGGAGTGAGCGTCAATGATGAGCTATTGAGTATAAGCATTGCATAGTCCACAAGCCTTCATCTGCCCCACTAATTTTAATGTTTGTTTTTGAGATATTGAAAGACATCAAGATTTACTACAGCTAATCTTAGTTCTATACCAACTTGTCTTTTCATTTTCTTTTTTCATCAATAAACAAGGGACAGCTGGCTCCTTTTTCTTCAACCCACAACCAACCATTATGGTTGAGACAGAATCCTTATCGTTTGTTTGTTTTTTATTTTATTAATTTAAAAAACTGGAGGGATTATCTTAGTCAAGATTTTCAAAATAACGTCTAATTCAATAAATAAATCTTTAAAAAATTTATAAATATTAAAAAGGAAAATTGATTTAACTATGGGTTGAATCAATTCATACCGATTCATAAATTAATTAGTCAGACTCTCATTCAAAAATTAAGACATATCATTAATTTTATAGACAACGAGATATTTGTTGAAACTCAAATCTTAATTTTTATTACAATGTTAATGAATGCTCATATTAATAATATTTTATTTTCCCAACAATTATTTTTTTTATAGTTTGTGTGTTGTAGAGAATATTATATATAATATCATGGAAGATCACATTGAATAATGTTATGGTGGATATTCCATTACTTGCACTTTGGCCTTAAAATCACAATAACATGTCCTCCATCCCATTGTTTATAGAAGATACGATAATATTTAGTGGATTTAATAATTCCCAATACAACAAAAGAAAAAAATATATTAAAATATATAATATGACATAAATGGGGAAGTTGATGTTAATTATAAAAAATAATATTTTCATTATAGGTCCTGATTATATTTGTTCTTTTTTTAGACTTTTTTTGACACAATGTTTAGAACTAACTATAGCCCCTTCCAACTCATAAATATGAGGATAGCACAATTCAACGCACTCAAACTTAGGTCCTCCTGTATCGACACTAATATACATACGAATCGACTTTATTTATTTAAAACATTAGTCTTTATATTAATGTGAGATGATGGTGTGGTAATTAAAATATTTTTAAAATAAAAAAATATGAATAGATGTTAAATATAAAATAATTTAATACGAAACAAAATTATGACTATTGTATTCAGATTTTGAAATAGAGAAGCGTTGTGTCTATATCAAAATCGCAATAAAATATTTCAAAACTTTTTCTGGGTTATCTAAATTATATAGTTTAGTTTTATTTACATTAAAGTTAGAAAAAATGTTGACAATAAGCATAATATTCCGTAATTTTTATTGTGAAATTTTTTTAAACATTAAATGAATGTTTGTATTGATAACAAATATAAATTACCATAAATAAATTAATATAAGTGTAAGTAAAATTTGAATTGAGTAATGTAAACACTCGTTTCACATGGTTTTAAACAGTGTGACCGTTATTCCCTACTTTTAATATTGTATAAAAAATAATTGTTGGGGATAAGCTCGGTTAAGTAACGAACAAGTAAAATAACGAAGAAATTGAAAAAATCGAACACAAATTTTGTAACACCCCTCACCCGTATTCAACGCCTGAATAGGGTTATGGAGCATAACACAATATTCATACATTGCTCAAGTGAATAGCAAACATCATTTATTTCAATCACATTGTCCCTAATATGAGCTTATGAGGCTCTAAACATGATTTAAGAGTGGTTCAGGACTAAACCGATAACTTTAAAAATTCTTAGAACACTTAGAAAATTTTCTCAAAAACAGGAGACACACGCCCCTGTGGCTCGACCATGTGTCTCACACAGCCAATAGACACGCCCGTGTCATAGGCCGTGTGGACATTCGAAATGGGAGCACATGGCCGTGTCCCAACCCGTGTCAGACCTCGTGTAACTTTCTAACTTGGGTCACACGGTCAACACACACTCCCGTGTGGCTAGCCCATATGCCCTACAAATGGCCATACACGCCCGTGTGCCAGGCCGTATGCTAGGCCGTGTCAAACCTGTAGGGTATACTAACTTATACCACACGGCCAAGTCACACGCCCGTGTGTGAGGCCATGTAGAGCATACTAACTTGATTTTAATTTCAACACCAGGGGACACACGGCCGTGTACATAACCGTGTGTCACACACAGCTGAGACACACGCCCGTGTGGACAAAAATAGGCTATTTACCAAGCCATTTTGCCACCCAACTTGCACAAACCTATACTAAACCAAATTGCACAACTCATGGCATATAAGTAGACATTTAAACCAACCAATTCAAGCCTAAATCATGCATATTCTATATCACCATCTTCCATACACACAAGTCACAAAAGTAAGCTATACCATTTATACCAAATTCGCATATACACTTCAACTAATTATACATTTTCAAATATGCATCAATATGCTCAATTTCAAAAACATATCTCTTCACTATTATCAACCATTTGGCATTCTCAATACCAACTATCAATAAACATTACAAAACCAACCTCAATCACATAACATAAGCCATATGCACACTTATATATATACATGATTCAATCATACCAAAATAAGCCAACTTATATGGCAATATACCAAATCAAACTTAGAACATTTACAAGCCAACTCAAAGGGCTACATTCATCATCAATTCATGAACCAAAATGACCAAAGTCCCTATACATGCCATATACTCAAAACATAAGCTTAATAGTACCAAAGTGATAGTATGATAGTGTGACGTAGTCTCCGACAATCTCATAATCCGAGCTAGCTTTAAACTCACTATAAAACACGAAAAAATAAACAAAGTAAGCTTTATAGCTTAGTAAGCTTGTATGAAATAAACTCAAACTAATCATAAATACACAAATAATTAATTTGAACATATCAACATGTAATTTATGATAATTAACAAACCTTTCACATGTTTAATCATATGCTTATATGTGCACTACACACTTTCTTCGATTTAAAGCTTATACGATTCATGTACATACCTGTATCGTCTCGTATCAATCTCATACTCAACCACGTCTTTCATTTACCTGTTGAACCATTCGAAATACTATCGGACACATGGGAAACTCGCACCCGAAGTGCCACATATATAGCTGAAGCTATCTCAATCACATATCACATAAATGCTCACTCTCGAGCTATCAACCGGCCTACTCACACAAGCTGCGGGTCAAGACGTAGCTACACGGTGCTACTCACACAAGCTGTCAAGTAACCGCAACATATGCCAGTATACTCAGCCACCGGTAGGACGTACAGGACCATCACCCGGATCACATAATCACAATAAGCCCTAATGACGTGTCACTAGTATCCAAATCTATTCCTAAGGTTCAATTGGGATTTCACACTTACAGAATCATCGTCGATCATTGTCAAACATGTCCGTAGTCTCGTATTCACAATTTATACAATATCAAAGTATTAAAAACATAATTATAACAATGCTTATTACATATGAACTTACCTCGGATGTAAAAATGACGACACAAGTCGATTAGTCGAGAACTTTGTTTTCCCCCCGATCTAGATCCGAATTTCTCTTTTCTTGATCTATATGTAATCAAAATTAACTTATTTAGTTATATCTCTATTCAATTTAACCCAAAATTCACTTTAAGGCATTTTTACACAATTGCCCCTAATGTTTCACAACTTTTACAATATAGTCCTTATTTCATAAAATCACAAATTCATGAAATTCAATACTAACCCATGCTAGCCAAATTACAAATAAGTCCCTAGCAGCCCATATTTTTCATTTATTTCACATTTTAACCATGAATTTTACACTTTTCATAAATTAATCCCTATTTGGCATTTTCACTAAAATCACTTAACAAAAGTTGTATAACTATCATCAAACATTCAAAATCTATCATCAAACATCAAAATACATGCTTATTCATCAATGGAAACTTTCTAAATCTTTAACAATTTTGCAAATTAGTCCCTGGGCTAGTTAGACCTAGTTGCAACAATCACAAAAACGTAGAAATTATTGAAAACGGGACAAAAACCATACCTAATTGAGCATAAATGCCTTGGCCGAATATAAAGAAGAAAAATGGCTTCCTTGTTGCCCTAAATTCGATGGAAGAAGATGATAATAGGTAATGGTTTTGTTTTGTTTTATTTATTTTAAGTTTAATTACTAATTTACTAATATAACCTTACTTAAAACATTAAAAATTCATATAAACCATGTACATAAATGTCCACCCACCTTAATAATGGTCTAATTACCACATAAGGACCTTCGCTTTAAGGTTCTATAGCTATTTAACACCTTTAGCTAATAGAACACAAGTTTTACACTTTACGCGATTTAGTCCTTTTTATCAAATTGACCAGTCAAACGATAAAATTTCTAAACGAAACTTTCACACAATCACTAAATCATGTTTTATACATTAAAATAATAATAAAATAATAATTTTAACCTCAGATTTGTGGTCCCAAAATCACTGTTCCGATTTGACTAAAAACAGGCTGTTAGAAATTTTACATGGAAAAACCCTTCCAAAGAAGATAAAAAACCACGGGTAAAGATAATTTCACTAAAATAGAAAAAACAAATAGTACAAAATACGCAGATAAAGCTAAAACCCAAAACCCAAAATAAGAACCCTTAAAACGTAAATACAAAATTCTTTGAAAGATTGTAAAAGCTAATAACTAAATGTGTAATTGTAACACCCCTAACCCCGTAACCGTCACCGGATTAGAGTTAAGGGGCATTACGAATCATTTCCGAACATTTCATGACATTTTACAACACTTAGTCCATCATCGTTTAAAACATATCATAACATAAGCATATAGTCCCTAAATGAGGTCTACGAGACCTTAAACATGTGTTAGAAAGAGGTCGGGACTAAACCGAACACATACAAAAATTTCTGACACTCAAACATTTTTCTAAGTTATAGAGGTCACACGCCCGTGTGGGAAGGCCGTGTGCCTCACACGGCCTCGGACACGCCCGTGCGTCCAAGTCGTGTCAAAACAGGGCATACATACTGACTTGTCCACACGGCCTGAGACACGCCCGTGTGCCTCACCCGTGGTCGACACTGACTTGTACCACACGGCCAGTCACACGTCCGTGTGTCTAGCCGTGGTCGCTACTGACTTGAATTGAATTTCAACCTTGAAGAACACGGTCGAGCCACACGCCCATGTGCTCAACAGCGTGGGCAATTATAGGCCATTTTCAAGGCCAATCTTGCCATCCACACTTGAGTTAACCTACAAGCCTCATTTCACAAGCATTTATACCACAAATGGCACTCAATCATACCAATATATGCATCATTTAATCACCATCTAAACCATTTACTAACCAAATATGCCCATCCAACTCTACCAATTTCACATTTAATCATCATATATACCATACCATATTTCACATTTAAACCACAACTTTCATCAACCATTTAAACATGAAACATACCATATTCATCTCTCATATAACCCTACACATTCATACCAACATTATTCAATCTTCAAGCCATATCACATGACAAAGACCATTTACTACAAAACATGTCACATTACCAAGCCTATACATGCCATATTTAAAATATACACATCCTTCAAAAGTACCAAAATAGTTAGCCGATAGTGCGATAGAAATGCTGATAATCCCCGAATCCGAGCTAGCTTTACTGACACTGTAAAACAAAGAAACAAATCACACAGTAAGCTTAAGTGCTTAGTAAGTTCGTAATATAATACATCATATTCAATAATACAACATTGAGTTATATTTAAACCATCACATAGATAGATTCACAACTAAGCACAATATCATCCTCATCCATATACTCATATGTTCATTTATTCAACCTTGAACAATATCATCAACCACATAGGTTCGAAACATACCTTCGCCAACACTTAGTTGACTAACGATCTTACTAATCCATGCTCGATATTGCTCCTTATCCACTGTTCACTATCTATTCAATACAATCGCACACTAAGTGCCCAATTCATAATCGAAACTGAAATAATATCGCACACTTAATGCCTCAATACAAAACCTAACGTAATTCGGTATCGCAAACACAGTGCCAACTACAAGGCCGAAGCTTCTATTATTTCGCACACACAGTGCAAATCATCTCAATCACATTTCCAAATACGCACACTCAGTGCCAACTATCTCGATCCCACACATTATATTTCAAATTCAGTAATCACATAACTATTCATTTCATAACAATTAAACATAGTTTGAGAACACGTATTATATCCGAACTTACCTCGGATGTTGAAATATTGAAACTAGCCGATTAATCGAGTACTTTATATTTGCCTCGATCTCGATCCGAATCCCTTCTTTCTTGGTCTATACACATTCAAATTTAGCTCATTCAATCACCAATTCATTCAATTTAGTCCATACACACATATTTAGGGCATTTTACAAAGTAGCCCTCACATTTTCACATTTCGACACTTTAGTCCCTAATTCATCAAATCACAAAATACACAAAATTTCTATTCACATAAGCTTAGCCGAATTCTTCCCATGCTAATACAAGTCTACGCATTTCATTTATTTCACACTTTAGTCCCTCAATTTACACTTTTCTCAGTTTTGCTCAAATTACTCAATTTCACCAAAAATTCAAAGACAAAGTATGTTAACCCAACACTAAGCTATCATATTCTACCAACTAACAACACAAAGTTCTCATATTCATCAATGGCATATCTCAAAATCACCATCAATTTCTAAAATTAAAGCATGGGCTAGCTAGAGCTCAAAGCAACGATCACAAAAATGTCGAAATGATCAAAAATCGAGTAAAAAACTTACCTCAATCAAGCTAAGCCCTAGCCGAAAATATCAAAGCTTCAAACTCTCTTCTTTGGTTCTTATTTCGGTGGAAGATAAATGATAAAATGGTCACCAAACGTTTTTGTTTTGCTTAATATTAACTAAATTGACATTTTACCATTTTACCCTTAATGTATAACATTTAAAATCAACTAATATAAGCCCATTTTTGTCCATCTCCACTATCAAAGGTCTAATTACAACATAAGGACTTCCCCTTTATGAATCCATGCCAAATGAGTACTTTAACAATCAGCACACAGCTTTTACATTTTACGTGATTAAGTCCTTTTTGCTAATTAAGCATACAATCGATAAAATTTTCACACAAAAATTTCACACATGCTTAATCACATACAGTAAACACCAAAAATAATATTAAATTATTTTTACAACCTCGGATTTGTAGTCTCGAAATTACTGTTCCGACTAGGGTCTAAACCGGGCTGTTACAGTAATGAGTTATTTTTCTAGGGTGGAAAAGGGCCTATTTATATGACCAACCATATTACAATAATGACATATAATCATTCTCTTCTTATGCTCCTCATGGCCTTTTATTTTTCTTCCATATTGATTTTTTACTTTGACCTCGAGCAATTCAAATGTAGTAGGCATTGATTCTATCACTACTTGCTTTCACCTTTGAACTCTTAACATTTTGAAGTATCTAGGTCTAATATGACTAGGAACTCCATAATAATGACAAATAAATTGATGATAGAGATTGCCTTCTAGTCAGCTTGAACCAAAACAAGCTTCTTGGAGCATTCACATTGATCGACAATATTTTTTTTGCTTTAACAAAAATTGTTGGACTTTTCATCATAGATTTCCCCTTCTTCTCAACATTTTCAATACCACATTTTCTTGGTTCTCTTCTTCCAATAATAAAGATCTCGTCTATTTCTTGCTTCTTGATCCTATCTTTTTTAAAGTATACTAGGCTACTACAAGCTCCTCTGAAGTTTCACTGAAGTCAACTTCTTTTTTTACTAGAAGGGAGTTTTGTTTCTTCAATGTCTTTCAATAGCCTTTGATTTTCTTGTTTAAGAATAAAACTCTCATCAGTAACGTTAGCATTAATTTTTCATACATGATTCCATTTTTCAAGAATGGTTTTGTATGTATCCATAAAGTTTTATGTTGATTGGGAATCATTGTGATTGCCAGTTTCTGAGTTAGTTGTGACACTAGAGGCAACACTTTCAGTTTTAACAATAAGAACAACATGCTCCTAACCCTCTTCATTGATCATTACACTTAATATTTTTATTTTTGGGAAAGCTTTTGGTTGTATCACACTTATTGTTTCTTTTAGACATCTCCTTAACAACATTGTTGAAGTTGAGTAAACAAAACAATCTACTTTTGGTGTTCTTCAATAACAATGTTATCAGCAGTTACCACTAGAGCTGTAATTTGTGAAGCTATACTCTTCTCATATTTTAATGTGTTCTTCATTGACACATCAAGATTCATTTAAAAAAATTGCAAGATGTAATGGACACATCAAATTTCATTATATCAATATCCTTAGTCTCTTTAATTGTAGTCACTATGATGGTAAAATGTTCAAGCAAAGATCTAAGGACTTTCCTCACTAGTTTCGAGTTTGAATATTCATCACCAAGTGTGAAAGCCTGATTTGATCAATCATATAGTTTGGCATAAAACTCACCAAGAGTCTCACTTTCATGCATTCTAAGTACCTCAAATTTGGTGGCCAACACCTATGGCTTCGATTACTTTTACAGTGTTAGCTCTTTCATGAGATCTTTCAAGAATGGTCCAAGCCTCACGAGCAAAAATAAACTTGGAGATGCACTTGAATTCTTGAAGATATACACTATTGAAGATAACGTATAATGCCTTTGAGTTAAAATTGGATGTTTTGTCTTAAACACAGGGGGACATGAAATTGAAAAACCATCCACTACAAGGAATTATCGACACTAGGAAACACCACTAGCTACGTTAAGAGGGGAGGCTTTGATACCAATTATTGGAACCTATAGTTGATATTTGCAAAATTATTTGAGCAATGCCAATTTCTTCAAGCACAGCTGAAGAACAAAGATGAACACAAAGCAATTCTTTACGCAGTTCGATTTTCTTACGTTTGCGGGGCTTTGCCCAGAGAAGCCATAAAGTTAATCCACTCTCTTAACACCTCGTAAAACAAGTAATTACAAGTTCTAACAATTACCAAATTGACAATCTCACTTTTGCATCTAAGATCTAAATCACTCTGCTTTAAGTTTTCACCCTGAAAACTTAGTTTGTAAACCAAGTGATTCACTTGGTTACTTATAAAATGCACTCTGAAAAACAAGTTCTAAATAGTAGAATAAGTGCTAAAATTCTCCATATACTTTTACATACACAAGCCTTTCAATATATAAGAATTTAAGGTTTGTTAAGACAAAGATCAGTTACAATCAATCTTAATATCAAAGTAGAAAGATAAGTAGCACAAAGAATATCTTCAATAAATCCATGATAAGTCTTCAAATCTTCAGGATATATTACCAAGTTTATGATCCAATCCAATCTCTTTAAAATAAATAAGTTGATTTGTTTGATCTATTCCAATCCAATCTTCAAGATATGTTATTATAATCGGTTTGGATATCATAGATGAGCTTGCACATGTTTAAAGTATTTTTGAAAGAGATCACTATCCAAAGATTTTGTTAACAAAAAATTCCAACTCCAAATATGATAAGTTACGAAGTTTAATGCTAGACCACAGTGGGCCCTGCTCGTGGCACTTTTCATAATTGCCTCAACAAAGATTATTCAAATGATACTCATCCCAAGCAACCCAAATTCCACTTGAGAAGCTCAAAGGTTCCACCCACTCGAGAATATGTTATAAATTTTAAATTATTTCTTGACATGGTATATAACATAAATAATGTTATGTCAACATGAAGTACATGTAGGTTGCCACATGGATTGTCATGCTAACATCGTTAAAAATTAATATATTAATTTTGACAAAAAAAATTTAATGTATTAGTTAACATTTTCTTTGACTTTTTTGAAAGGCTGAGGGCTAAATTTAGATAATAAAAAAAGGAATAAGGTCTAAATTGACAAAAAAATATATAAATATTAAGGGATAAATATATCATTACGTCTAATTAAAATAAAATTATGAAAAGGACTGTCGAAACCATTTTTTGTTTGGAAAATGGGCCGACTTTAAAATGGAAAAATGGAGTCGCCACCAATCTTTTTTTGAAGTGTAATTGGGTCACTTTGAAAACATTTTGGTCTACGAATTTTAAGAAAACGGGCTCGGGAGCTGGTTACGTGCGAGGAAGGATTAGCACCCTCGCAACGCCTAAAATTGGTACCGTATTGATTGATTAATTTCCTTAATGTCGAAAATTAGAAAAGATTTTAAAGTATGGATTATTTGGAAAATGTTTGAGTAATTCGAATTTGAATATCGAAATTCTCTTGTTCCGAAAGGATGAAATATCACGTCCAGCACGTTAGGATACGGCGTTTCAAACCTTTGACACCAAGATCATTTCATGATTTCCAAAATTCATGCATTGTCATTTTAAGAAGGGTATTTCATCATTTGGCCAAATGAAAGAACCAAAAAACCAGCACGTTAGGGCATGATCCTTCAAACTTCCAAACAAGAAATATTGCCTTATTTTTAAAGTTGAGACAACGCGATTAAAATTTTAAAAGGGATATTTAGTCCTTTGGACGAGCGAAAAATTGAAACCCAGCACGTTAGGACACAATTTCTCAAAACTTCCAAGAACAAAATATTGCCTTGATTTTAATTTTAAAAAAAAAGTCTTAAAGGATTTTTAATGGTTGGGCCAAACAGACAACCGAAACCCAACACGTTAGGGCACGATTCCTTGAGTTTCCCAACCACCAAATGCTTTTATTCAAAAAGAATTATGGATCAAGAATTTGGATGATAAATTGCAACGTTGATATGCGCAAGCAAAATAATCCAATATAAATAGATAAACGAAGGTTAATAAAGCACATAGTAATCGAATGGGAATTAACATAAAAACAGGTCGAAAACAATGGGGATGAAAGAAAAAATATTGAATAAAATAAAATAAAAGGGGAATAATAATGACAAGGAAAAAAAGAGTAATAATGCATTAATAAGAATAATTATAGCAAATTAACAATAATAATAACAGAAATTAAAAATAATAGAATAATAGAATAGCAATAATAACGTAAATAGTAAAAATAATAATAGTACTAATAGTAGTAAATGTAATGCTAGTAAAAAAAAATCATAGTAATAATAACAAACATATATACATACATAAAGTAAAAATAATACATATATATAGTAATGAAATAATAATAATAAATAAAGATTTTGACCAGCAAGTAGTAGTATAATAATATTAGTACAAACAGAAGTAATAAAAATGATAGTAAAATAAAAATCGTACTAATAATAAAACAATAATAATAATATTAAAATAATAGTATTAATAAAAAATAATAGTAAGAAAATATATAATATATCATAAAAAAATAAAGTAACAATAATACATACATAATAATAATATAAAAGATATTAGAAAAAACCCAATTATGATAATAATACTAATACAAAGGAAAAGTAACCAAAAAAAAGGAAATCAATTCAAGGGAAAAGTAGCAAAACAATCAAAAAGGGACTAAATTAGAACCAAATCAAAAGCTTTGGGGCCAAATTTAAAATAAAAAGAAAGAACACGGGCTTAATTGAAATGCACTGGAAATATGTGGGGGTGAAAAGGGAAATATTCCTCGCCTATTATGCGCTGCGTTTTAATCAAGGACTAAAATGGAAAAGAAGTAAAATAACGGGGGCAAATTTGAAAAATAGGAAAAAAAACTAAAAGGGTGCGATTAAAACAAGGGCACAACAGGGGGACTTATCTCGCAATTTTCCCATTTAAAGGAAAACTGCGCACATTCACCTGTAGAACAAGTAATCACGTGGAGCCCCCTTTTTCAACAGATTGCTTTATTATTATGCCCAAAAGCATAAAAAAATTTCCTTCCATTTTTCATTCTGTTTCAAAAACAAAAACCAGAACTCCCTTTTTCCCTTTCTTGTTTTCTAGGGTTTGAACCCGCTCTTTGTAGCGAGCCTCCTCCACGCGCATCGATTACGGCGGCAGGAAGAAGCCCGGTGAGTCCCTCTCGCTTTCTCTCTTCCTTCTTTTAATATTTATAACTTTTGTATTTAAAAAAACAAAACTATAGGGAATAAATTAAGGAAAATCGAAAGATTCAAAAGAGAAACCTTTTCTATTTTTTTGGATTCTGTTGCTGTGTATTGTCTTTGTATTTGCAAAAGATTGTAGTGTTTGTATCTGTATTTCTTTTAAAAGAAAAAAAAACCCCTTTTTTACACTGTTTCTACTCGGCTTTTATAGCCTATTTTACAACTGAACTCCTTCGATTTTGTAGGTGCGTAGAAGGCGTGGTGGAGCACGATTCGGAGGTGGTGGACGTGGCTTGGTGGTGCTGCTGGCAAGGAGCGTGCGGCGCGAGGTCTCTGGTTGCTGATCTAGGGTTTCTGTTGGCTTAACAGATTTGGGCCCTTTGGGCCTCGTAATGTTTGGGCTGATTTGTAACAGAATGGACCGTCTGTTTAATTTGGTTTGGGCCTCGGGTTTTGAAATTTGGGTTCTACAGCTGCCCCTCTTTGCTCGTTGTCGTGTAACGAGAACAGAGCAAAGACCTTAAGAGGACCAATGTAATAGCCTAAATTTTCAGTGGTGTCGGAATAGTGATTCGAGGTCACTAAATCCGACAAGTGAGTAGAAAATATTATTAATTTAGTGAGTATAAGTTAAATGTGAAGTTAAAAAAAATAATAATAAATAATAATAATAATAATAATTAGAATCGAAAACGAGGTATCGAGACCTCGGAGATTTTTAATCTAGCCATAAATGTTTTATAAATATTTATGGAGTGTTAATAAGTTAGTATTAAAGTTTCGTCAAGAAATTTTAAAGTTCCGATAGTTAATTGAACAAAAAGGACTAAGTTGTAATAAATGTAAAGTTATGAGAAATGATTAATAGCTTAAATGATTAAAGAAAGAGGGCTTAAAAGGCAAATAGACCCAAGGTGTATTTGGGCTGGACGGCAAGGGCATGAAACCAGAGAAAATAAGGAGAAATAAGGGTAAAATTGGAATATTGCAAAATTTACTTAATAAAACTAGGACTAAAGTGGAATTATCTAGATTTCTCTTTATTTTTCTGCATTCTCATCAGCAAAACACCATAGAAGGGTTTTCCCTAAGCTGGTTTTTCATATTTTTACTGCAAGTAAGTTCAATTCTTGATTATTTCTTGAAATTTTTGTGTTTTTGTGACTTTTACAACTAGGTCCACTTGGTGGTTTTAGATTTTATGAATGAAGTTGAAAGTTTCTATGACTATGTGCTGGAAGTATATGATGATTTAGCATGGAATTATAACTTTAAATGGTTTATATGCTGATTTTATTGAAAGAATTGAATAGAAAGTGAATGTTTGGGACCTAATTTTAAAAGAATTTGAAGTTAGGGTTTTTATGTGGAAATTCTGAAATCCAATAGGTTTGAAATAACTCATAATGATTAGGTAAAGTATTAATTTACAAAAATTAGCTTAATTGAAGGGTAATTGGTCAAGGACTGAATTGTATGAACTCTGAAATTTGGGGCAAAATGGAAATCAACACTTTGCACTGAAACAGTTTTGGACAGCAGCAGTAGTCTAACTTTGAAAAATCACCAAAAATTGTAGAAATAGAATTAGAGGATGAATAAAATATGAAATTAAAGCTTATTGAGTCTAGTTTCTTATAGAAGAAACGGTGTAAGCAATAGATTTGTAAATCATGAGATATAATAGGTTTTATGAGACAAGGTCAGGATGATTTCGGGTTCCCCTGTTCTGACTTTGAAAAATCATCAAAAATTGTATAAAAATAATTTGGGTCTTAAATTTATATCATTAAAATCCTGAGTAAGTCTATTTTCAATAGAAATAAACGTTAACATCATCTGAATCCTGTAAAAGGAGATAATTAATTTTTAGTGAAGATGGGTCGGAACTGTCAGACAGCAGAACAGGGGTGACTTTAAAGAATAAACTGTACTTATTGGCCAAACCAAAAATTCTAAAAATTTTATGGTAAGAAGATATGCGAGTCTAGTTTCAAGGAAAATTAACGGATCTTAATTTGGAGTTCTGTAGCTCAAGATAAAAATAAATTAGTGACTGTGACACGGATGGACAGCTTGAATATCCATACAAGTAAATAGTTAAATTATAGACCATGTTACTTATATGTGGGTTGTAATCCTTAAGGATATGAAATAGAGTAAAGGTGAAATCAATACTGATAAGTGAATGATTTTACAATGATAGATCAAGAACCCGAAGCAAGTCGAGGAAAAGAAAAGTAGCTGAATAGTCCCTGAATTTTCTCAAATTCTGCAAATCGACTCAGGTAAGTTCATATGGCTGAAATTTAATGATTAAATGTAAATCCTATGAATTATATCATGTATGATGAGATATATTTGTTGATAAGTTAAGGATAAAATGACAATGCGAAAAGTGATTAAATGATCAAATTGAGCGGAACATCGGATTTGAGTACTTCTGATCAGTGGCAAGTGAAAGTGAAAAGTGGTAGCTTCGGCTACCTGATCAGTGAAAAGTGGTAGCTTCGGCTACCTGATCAGTGAAAAGTGGTAGTTTCGGCTACCTGATCAGTGAAAAGTGGTAGCTTCGGCTACCTGATCAGTGAAAAGTGGTAGTTTCGGCTACCTGATCAGTGAAAAGTGGTAGCTTCGGCTACCTGATCAGTGAAAAGTGGAAGTGAAGTACTCAATTTTCCGTAACCGTTCCCTAATTTGATTAAGAATGGTAAGTGACAAAAAGGGCCCAAAAGAGTTAAAGTAAATGGATAAATGGTAGTGAGATTATACGAAAGCACTCACCAAATTGTGGTTGACAGGTGAACTTAGTAATTGTACATAATGTATAAGTGTATGAATGTTTGGTAAGATTTATATTTTATGCCTATGAACTTACTAAGTTTCTATAAACTTACTTGAGTGTATTCAATGTCTCATGTAGATTGACGTGTAAATATACGGAGGATCGGATCAGCACTGAGGATCACACTATCAAGATTATCTCCGGTAGCTTTTGTAAATTTCCTTTTTGATTTATATGGCATGTATATGTTTGATGATTATATAAATAATAAAACTTGTTTAATGAGTATGTATTAAAGTAAACTGTGATAAATATGCTAAATAATATAATTATAGTAGAAGTATGATTTGGTATCAAATTGGATTGAAATGGACAGGATTGTTTGGTTTTAAAATTTCAGGGAAGATTGGATATTTATAAAAGGGCTATATTGAATTCATAATAAAAATAGTATTAACTCGTTAAACTTAGGTAATGCCTCATACCCTATTCCGGCAACGAATACGGGTAGGGGGTGTTACATCCAAATTTGCCCGGTCTTGCTGAGTTTTGGCGTTTCTTTCTTATTCTTCAAGTAGCCTCGCTCTAACCCACTACGACCTTAGGGGCATAAGAGTTTTGGTTCGATCTGCTCCACTACTGCTCAGTGGAGATAAGATCTGTTATCTTCAGTCTGTTCCACTCCTGCTCCGTGGAGGTAGGATCTGTAATTTTTAGCCTGTTACCCATTTGCTTAGGGGATTTAGGTTCATCATGTTCAATCTGCTCCACTCCTGCTCAGTGGAGATAAGATCTGCTTTCTTTCAGCCTACTCCACTCCTGCTTAGTGGAGATAAGGCTATGATATTCAGTCTGGTCCATTGCCGATACATGGAGATAAGACTTGCTGTGTTCGATCTGCTCCACTCCTGCTCAGTGAAGATAAGATCTGCTTTCCTTTTTTTATCTGCTCTACTCCTGCTCAGTAGAGATAGGATCTGTAGTCTTCGATCTTCTCCACTCCTGCTCAGTGGAGATAAGATCTGCTATCTTTAGCCTGCTCCACTCCTGCTCAGTGGAGATAAGGCTTCAGTCTTCTGATCTGCTCTACTCCTGCTCAGTAGAGATAAGACCTGTAGTCTTTGATTTGCTCCACTCCTGCTCAGTGGAGATAAGATCTGCTATCTTTAGCCTGCTCCACTCCTGCTCAGTGGAGATAAGGCTTCAGTCTTCCGATCTGCTCTACTCCTGCTCAGTAGAGATAAGACCTGTAGTCTTCGATCTGCTCCACTCCTACTCAGTGGAGATATGATATGCTATCTTTAGCCTGCTCCACTCCTGCTCAGTGAAGATAAGACTTCAGTCTTCTGATCTACTCTACTCCTGCTCAGTAGAGATAAGACCTGTAGTCTTCAATCTGCTGTATTCCTGCTCAGTGGAGATAAGATCTGCTATCTTTAGCCTGGTCCACTCCTGCTCAGTGGAGATAAGGCTTCAGTCTTCCGATCTGCTCTACTCCTACTCAGTAGAGATAAGATCTGTAGTCTTCGATCTGCTCCACTCCTGCTCAGTGGAGATAAGATCTGCTACCTTTAGCCTGCTCCACTCCTGCTCAGTGGAGATAAGGCTTCAGTCTTCCGATCTGCTCTACTCCTGCTCAGTAGAGATAAGATCTATAGTCTTCGATCTGTTCCACTCCTGCTCAGTGGAGATAAGATCTGTAATCTTCTGTAACTCCCATCAATTTTGCTACATTATCCTCTGCGGAACCTACCTGTAGCATTGATTTCATGGGGTCTATGCTTATGTCAAATGATTAGGATGTCATGAAAATGCTCCTAGCCATATGTATTATGAATGTATAGATGCATGCAAAATGTCATGAGAATGATCCATTTAACACTTGGGCTATCATTTCTTGCTGTTTATTAAGGTGATCCCTGACATGTGTTCAACTGATACTTCTAACAGAGAATCTGAAGATGTCGTCACTGCTTAGACCCCAATCTCAAGTACTCCGAACCCTTTAAGCCTGGTTAATTCTAAATAACTGTCTTGTTTCAGATTCTATTATTTAGAGATTTTCAGAGTAATGTACGAAACTTCTTTTGTGAAAGCATTATTAGTTCAGTAATCATTACCTCAATATGAAATGCTTGGAAAAAGATTATAGACATGAATAAAACTGCAATTTATTCGGGATAAAACCCATGAAGAATGGATTGAGCAAAGAAAACAAATTCCACTAAGGTACAAAAATGAGTAAAAATAGCAATGATGCCCCAGATATCACAGCCTGAGCTTCTCTGTACGAACTTCTTGAAGACCATTCTGAGTTTAACATGTGTCTAGAAGATCCATGGTACTTTGTCGATGCCCCAAGATGTAACATATCTCCTCATTATTAATTCAAGCATAACGAAACTACTGTATGCCCCATCACGAGTTGGTCATAATCTGAGCCGCCCTTTTCAGGTTTTCGACTCAAAGCCCCTTTGGTCTCAAAGTGCCCTTTACTGGTTTTCACCTTGGCCTCTTCGTTTTTCCCTTTTTTTTTTGAACTCAAGACGCCCTTTTGCGGGTTTTCGCCTTGGTCTCTCCATTTTTCCTTTTTTTTTTTGAACTCAAGACGCCCTTTGCGGGTTTTCACCTTGGCCCATCTTCAAGCGAAGTACTTCTTGGCTGAGTCTGCATTAATTGGATTTGGCAGACTTTTACCATCCATCTCAGCGAGTATCAACGCTACCCTAGAGAAAGCCTTCTTTACAATTTAAGGTCCTTCCCAATTAGGCATCCACTTTCCCCTGAAATCTTTTTGCATAGGGAGGATCTGTTTCAACACCAAGTCTTCCACATGGAACACTCTGGGGCGGACATTCTTGTTGTAAGCCCACATCATCTGCTTCTGGTACATTTGACCATGGCGAATGGCTCTTAGCCTCTTTTCCACAATTAGATTCAGTTGATCATATCGAAATTGAACCCATTCTGCTTCGTCCAACTTCAGCTCTGACAAAACCCGGAGAGAAGGAATTTCAACTTCAATAGGCAAGACTGCCTCCATCCCATAAACCAACAAGAAAGGAGTTGCCCCGATAGAGGTTCTAACCGATGTTTGATAGGCGCAGAGGGCAAGCGGTAACTTTTCATGCCAATCCTTGTAGGTCTCAGTCATTTCAAAATCTTTTTTAGGTGGTTTCTTTCTTTTTTTTTCTTCTTTCCTTCTTTTTCTCTCTCTTTTTTTTTGAATTCAAACTTGAACTCGAAGTTGAAATTGAACTTGATGACGATTGACTTTGTAACTTTGTCATAGGAACCTACCCTCACCCTCCTAGTGGAATAGCCGACAATCACGAAGATGAATAAGTGTCAACTAGATGCCTTTGCCAAGATCGTCCCTCTACGCCCGACATATAGGAAAAGAATAGAGGAAGTATCTAAGTCATGTCTTCTCAATATGGCATAACTGATACAATCTCCTTTCATGGTAGACCAGCCGTACCCGAACCTTATAATCGACCTGGCTATCGAAAAACTCTTAGCATGTGCCTTTTCGAGCACTCCATAGCCTCCTCGTGCCTAGGCATATCTGGATGCGATCATGTATAAACATCTTTGAAATCTTGGAATAACTCAAATACGTCTTGCTTTGTTTCTATGGTGGGTAAGGCCTTAATCTTCACTCATTTTCTAGACTCGCAATGTTTCCTGACCCTTTATACGGTAGAATCTATTTTTGTTTTGTTCTATTATCCTTAACAAATCCAGAGATAAGTTACAATCTCTGACATCTTCAAAATCTTCAGATCCTTTTAGACCCATATCTCACTCAAAAGGGAGTCCGTAACAGCGTTGCTCCTGTCTGGATATCTGGGTACCTATTGTAGGTACGAAGGTAAATTCCAAAGAATAAATGATTCTTAGGATGATTATCTATGATTATGAATGAAGAATGAAAGACATCCCTAAAAAAACAAAAGAATGTATAGTATGACATGGAAAAAAATGAAAAAATATTTGCTCGACATGAAACACAAGAATGCATTTTTTTATTGAAAATAAAGATGTTTGAACATGAGCCTATTTCACAGAAGATTCTTATTGTTTATAGGCTTAAAACAACAAGTGTGTTTTGAACATTATTCTGTGTTAGCTCTAAAAACTACAGGAATTTCCTCTACAGTCCAGTTGTTCAGAACACTTTCAGGATTGTAGGGTGAATGCCCCCTAAGTCTCCTTCATTCAATCCCTCTTCGAACACGGCCTCAATGCTCAACGTTTTCATCATGTCTTTAGCCATTTTTTATTCATATTCATCGGTTCCAGATGGAAAATTTCTTCTGATACAAATGCATTGGATATATAGGGAAAAGTCATTGATCTCTATTTGACCTCGGCGTCTTTCTCTACCGACGCTCCTCCTATGGTGCACACGTTTTCTCCTTCGAGAGAGTCAAAGAACTCTAGCTCTTTGTTATCCATTAACCCTTGCACTAGGGCCCTGAATTCGCTGCATTGCTGGATCTCATGGTCCCTCTTATTGTTGAACTCACAGTAGTTCCTCGCATCCTGGGATTTGCTACCCAACTCTTGCGGAACTAGACCTCTTTTTCGCATTTCCTTCCAAACCTCCCTTAATGGGGTTCTTACTTCAGCAACATTTCGTTTGATTCTCCTCTCCCTGTTTTCAACTATCGCGTTTACCCCATTATCAGTATGACTGGGTAACGAATTTCCTCCACCAGGTGGGTCATTGAAGTCTACCACCCTCACCTTGATAAGTCTCTCGACTAGTCTTTTGAATGAAGTACAGTTCTCTATCGAGTGACCTACTACATCCGCATGGTACTCACACTGAGCGTTTGTGTCATACCACTTAGGATATGGAGGTTGCATCGGCTTCAAGTAAAATGGGGACACGGCGTGCGCATCGAATAAAGTCTTATACAACTCCTTATACGTCACAGGTATAGGAGTAAACTGAAACTTTTCGGTCTTCTGCCTCGTGTTGAGCTTTTGTCTTGATGGGGCCTGCTGGCCCACGATTACTGCTCTTGGTTGATTAACAGTAATGGGTCTGGGATAACCCGAGCTTACATTACTCACTTCATTCTCCCTTTTCTTGGGAGCCGATCTTTTCATGCTCTCCCAAGCTTCTATTTTTCCACACCTTATCGCGTTCTCTATCATTTCGCCAGACATGACTATGTCTGCGAAACTCTTGGTCGCGTTTCCCAACATATGATTGATGAAAGGTGCTTTCAGAGTATTTATGAAAAGCATGGTCATTTCCTTTTTTAGTAGCGATGGCTGGACTTGCGTAGCGACCTCCCTCCACCTTTGGGCGTATTTCCTAAAACTCTCACCTGACTTCTTCTCCATGTTTTGCAACGTGATCCTGTTAGGTGCTATATCAGTCACATGACCGTAATGCTTCATGAAGGCCTGTGCCAAATCCTTCCACGATTTGATTTGAGTACAACTAAGCTGATTGTACCACTTTGCTGCAGCTCCAGTCAGACTATCCTGGAAACAGTGGATCAACAACTGGTCGTTGTTAACATATCCCGTCATTCTCTGATAGAACATGGTAATATGAGCCTAAGGGCAGCTGGTCCCGTTGTACTTTTCAAACTCTGGCATCTTAAACTTTGGTGGGAGCACCAGATCAGGGACCAAACTTAACTTTTTAGCATCTACCTCGCAATGGTAATCAGCACCTTCCAATGCTTTAAACTTCTCCTCCAGCCATTTGCATCGGTCCTCGAACTCCTCTGGGAGCTCCGCTTTTACTTTTTCCTCCTCTGCTGAGTCATCGAAATTAGGGACCATCGGTTTTGTCAGTTGCCTCCCGGGTTGGAGCTCAAGCCTACAGGGAAGTTTACCAGCGCTGGGGTATTAGATTGGCACTGAGGTCTGATATTGACAGACACTCTCGGTGGTTGTGCTTGAGAACTTTCCGGGGCTAAGCTTGGAAGATAAGCAGAATTTTCATTTTCATCTCCAGCATCGCTCATAGGACCTTTTCCTTTATCTTTCCCTTTAGACAACAAATGCGTTAACTGGCTCATCATACTCTTCTAGGACTCCAGCATTTGATCCCTCATGTCCTGTTGGATTTTAGCCAACTGTTCTTGCATCTGAGCCTGTAGTTGGTCATGCATCTCTTTCTGCATTTGCTCTAACTTTTCTATTCTTTGATCCATAGCTTTTGTTTTTTTCCGGGTGTAGTAGCGATGTTCCAGGATAACTATAATATGACCTCTAGTTAATAGGGTTGTCTTATGATATTTGATGCATATGATGCGATGTAATGCAAATGGATGAAATGCAATGCAAATGCATGGAATGAATGAAAAAGAAAGAGAGGCGTTGATTCTGAATTCAATTCCATTAGAAGAACTTTTCTAGAAAATAAATTTCTTTACATAAAACGTATTACATATGCGGCTTCGTCCTTATAGTCCAGGTGAAGACACCAATCCTTTTCTTCGTATCCGGATGTTATGGTCGTATCCCATGAACTTTCTCAATAGATGCCTCTTCTAGCTCCTTGTTGATTGATCCAAGCCCTTACTCTTTACTCACTTATCCTTCGCGATGCTCATAAGCTTCTTTAAGAAAATTGAGATGCGACGGCTCTTGAATAGTCCTTGTCGGCTTGAATTCTAGGGCAAAGTCTTGTATTCTTCTGCAGACTATCAGCCCTCTTTCGTTGTTTACCTGGACTATATTCGAACGACCGTATTATAACCCACTTTATCAAGTAATCCATTTCCTTATGACAAACTCTTCTATTTAGTAATCAAATATGAATCAACACCTCCTTTCTTTAATGATGAAATGCAATGTAGTCATAAACAAAAGAAACATGTTAGTATCACATATAGATGGCAAAAATCAAACACCTATCCAGATGACTGCTAGGGTTTGGCATAGCTCTACCTGAGGTAAGTTCCTAGGGCTCTCTATATGCAGTTTGGCTCTAAAGAAAGGGTACCTGAACCAGCAGATTCCTCGATCCTCACCCATTAGAGGCTTATACGGGCCGAGTTCAGTTCAGGGGAATACATTTCCCTATGGCTGCACGGAGGTGAAAACCTCACGAAGACATAGGTACGAATGTATCCCGTAAGCGATCCACTATCCTGCATGAGGTGAAAACCTCACAAAGGAGTAGCTTCTCGCTCTCACTTAAAGGTGTGACCACTACGGCCGTGCAGTATGATGCAAATGTACCCTAGACACTTAAAATGTAAAAAACATATGCGATGGGAAAAAAAAGTTAAAATCAGATTTTAATTTTCAATAAAAGGACATTAATCAATCCATTCCACGGCTTGACTCTCTTATTGGTCCCCAGTGGAGTCGCCAAGCTGTCAAAACCATTTTTTGTTTGGAAAATGGGCCGACTTTAAAATGGGAAAATGGAGTCGCCACCAATCTTTTTTTGAAGTGTAATTGGGTCACTTTGAAAACATTTTGGTGTACAAATTTTAAGAAAACGGGCTCGGGAGTCGATTACGTGCAAGGAAGGATGAGCACCCTCGCAACGCCCAAAATTGGTACCGTATTGATTGATTAATGTCCTTAATGTCGAAAATTAGAAAAGATTTTAAAGTATGGATTATTTGGAAAATGTTTGAGTAATTCGAATTTGAATATCGAAATTCTCTTATTCCGAAAGGATGAAATATCATGTCCAGCACGTTAGGATACAACATTTCAAACCTTTGACACCAAGATCATTTCATGATTTCCAAAATTCATGCATTGTCATTTTAAGAAGGGTATTTCATCATTTGGCCAAATGAAAGAACCAAAAACCCAGCACGTTAGGGCATGATCCTTCAAACTTCCAAACAAGAAATATTGCTTTATTTTTAAAGTTGAGACAATGCGATTAAAATTTTAAAAGGGATATTTAGTCCTTTGGACGAGCGAAAAATTGAAACCCAGCATGTTAGGGCACAATTTCTCAAAACTTCCAAGAACAAAATATTGCCTTTCTTTTAATTTAAAAAAAAACAGTCTTAAAGGATTTTTAATGGTTGGGCCAAACAGACAACCGAAACCCAACACGTTAGGGCACGATTCCTTGAGTTTCCCAACCACCAAATGCTTTTATTCAAAAAGAATTATGGATCAAGAATTTGGATGATAAATTGCAACGTTGATATGCGCAAGCAAAATAATCCAATATAAATAGATAAACGAAGGTTAATAAAACACATAGTAAACGAATGGGAATTAACATAAAAACAGGTCGAAAACAATGGGGATGAAAGAAAAAATATTGAATAAAATAAAATAAAAGAGGAATAATAATGACAAGGAAAAAAAGAGTAATAATGCATTAATAAGAATAATTATAGTAAATTAACAATAATAATAACAGAAATTAAAAATAATAGGAATAATAGAATAGCAATAATAACGTAAATAGTAAAAATAATAATAGTACTAATAGTAGTAAATGTAATGCTAGTAAAAAACATCATAGTAATAATAACATACATATATACATACATAAAGTAAAAATAATATATATATATAGTAATGAAATAATAATAATAAATAAAGATTTTGACCAGCAAGTAGTAGTATAATATTAGTACAAACAGAAGTAATAAAAATGATAGTAAAATAAAAATCGTACTAATAATAAAACAATAATAATAATATTAAAATAATAGTATTAATAAAAAATAATAGTAAGAAAATATATATATATCATAAAAAATAAAGTAACAATAATACATACATAATAATAATATACCCATAATAATAATATAAAAAAAACCCAATTAATAATAATAATACAAAGGAAAAGTAACCAAAAAAAAGGAAATCAATTCAAGGGAAAAGTAGCAAAACAATCAAAAAGGGACTAAATTAGAACCAAATCAAAAGATTTGGGGCCAAATTTAAAATAAAAAGAAAGAACACGGGCTTAATTGAAATGCGCTGGAAATATGTGGGGGTGAAAAGGGAAATATTCCTCGCCTATTATGCGCTGCGTTTTAATCAATGACTAAAATGGAAAAGAAGTAAAATTACGGCGGCAAATTTGAAAAATAGGAAAAAAAAAACTAAAAGGGGTGCGATTAAAACAAGGGTGCAACAGGGGGACTTATCGCGCAATTTTCCATTTAAAGGAAAACTGCGCACATACACCTGTAGAGCAAGTAATCACGTGGAGCCCCCTCCCCCTTTTCAACAGGTTGCTTTATTATTATGCCCAAAAGCATAAAAAAATTTTCCTTCCATTTTTCATTCTGTTTCAAAAACAAAAACCAGAACTCCCTTTTTCCCTTTCTTGTTTTCTAGGGTTTGAACCCGCTCTTTGCAGCGAGCCTCCCCCGCGCGTATAGATTACGGCGGCCGGAGGAAGCCCGGTGAGTCCCTCTCGCTTTCTTCCTTCCTTCTTTTAATATTTGTAACTTTTGTATTTAAAAAAAACAAAACTATAGGGAATAAAGCAAGGAAAATCGAAAGATTCAAAAGAGAAACCTTTTCTATTTTTTTGGATTCTGTTGCTGTGTATTGTCT
Organism: Gossypium australe; assembly: GCA_005393395.2. Lineage (NCBI taxonomy): Eukaryota > Viridiplantae > Streptophyta > Magnoliopsida > Malvales > Malvaceae > Gossypium > Gossypium australe. Next base: position 110,548,525 of record CM016623.1, read on the forward strand.
TTGTATTTGCAAAAAATTGTAGTGTTTGTATCTGTATTTCTTTTAAAAGAAAAAAAAACCCTCTTTTTACACTGTTTCTACTCGGCTTTTATAGCCTATTTTACAACTGAACTCCTTCGATTTTGTAGGTGCGTAGGAGGCGTGGTGGAGCACGATTCGGAGGTGGTGGACGTGGCTTGGTGGTGCTGCTGGCAAGGAGCGTGCGGCGCGAGGTCTCTGGTTGCTGACCTAGGGTTTCTGTTGGCTTAACAGATTTGGGCCCTTTGGGCCTCGTAATGTTTGGGCTGATTTGTAACAGAATGGACCGTCTGTTTAATTTGGTTTGGGCCTCGAGTTTTGAAATTTGGGCTCTACAAGGACCAATACTGAAACTATCAAGCATTCAAGCACATTGATCCATCATTGTCCTTAAGAGACTCAAAATCTTCAACCCTATCCGATTCTTGGGATGTCGCTTCAACAGCATCGTCAATGATTGTCTTTAACTCACGCGGTAGTTCTATTTTTTAAATAGAATTATTTTCCAAGAAAATGATTATATTTTTTTATTAAAGATATGGTATTTGATAACGGTCCGTCTCGGGTTAGGAGGCAAATCGTAATTGTTGCCCGATCGTAAATTAGGTCGTTTCTCTTTTAACTAACAAAGGGATAATTTTATTGGAAATAAATTCTTTGGAAAGGTAAAGATAGGTGATAGGTTGAGATGGATACGTATTTGAAACAAGAAAGAACCTTTAATAAAAATTAAAGACCCGAATCTTATAAGTTTCAAATTTATGTAATGAGTTTTGAAACAAAACCGAGACCCACTATCTAGCGAGATAGGAACCAACGGTATAGGTAGATGAACGCCACACCCGTTAGGATGATAAGTTCAAAATAAGGAAGGAACGACGCCACTAGAAAACTAGATAAGTCAATTCAAACCTCGAGAATAAGGAGAGTGAATACTCACCAAAAGAAATGCTTCTTTCATTCAAATTCAAAAGTCTTAAGTTCTATTACAAAATGAAAATGTGCAAAATATTTATAGGCCTTTTCAAAGATAGCCGAATAGGGAAAATAAATTTGATGGCCTCATCCTCTAGTTGTGCACACGAGTAGTTGACTTGGTGAACATTCGGCCAAGGGAAAAATCATGGAGCTAGAAAGTTTAGCCAACTTGAAATTAAAATAAGGCATTTACCTAATCTCCATCAAAGTTTGCTGCCACTTTCATTTGCCATAAGTTGACTAAAATTTGTGTGTGCCGTCCTATTTTAATAAACAAATGATTCCATTTATTCCTAGCATTGCCGTCCAACAAATCACTAACCCTTCATGTTTTATTTCTTTAATATTCCACTAGCACATGCTTAAATTCTATTTCTTTAATATTCCACTAGCACATGCTTAATTATTCTTCTATAGCCGTCCAAGCCTTCATACCTATCCATTCAATTTTCACCATTGTTTATTCAACCCACAAACATATTTTTCTATCATGTGCCTTTCACGCATGGACTTATCTTCAAATCCCATTATCATGTAATTGATTCAATTGTTTATTTCATTAATTCCACCATGTTGATTCATGCTTGCCGTCCAATGCCTCCATTCTTTAATTTATTTCTCAAGCATGTGGCATATTTATTTTATGCACCCACATGTTCATTAATTAATTCCCACATAGCTAAACCTCCAAGCCGTCCAAGGTAATTTAATCCTGCAGCAAATTAATCAATTCCATTAGCTCACAATAAAATAACACAATTAGACTTTATCAATTCAGCAGCCACTTAGGATAGTTAACACCATAATTTAGACACCAAAAACATTTAATTCAAGTGCGTGTTTAGCCAAAATAAATGTTAATATAACTTAGACATACTAATAATCACTTCGACAAAGACTAACTAAAAACTTGTACTATCTAAACAAACAAATATGAAATAAGAAAATAAAGCTATTACAGAAAAAATAAAACATGCGTAATTTAAAGTGTTAAATAAACTAGCAGTCAGACTGGCTAGTATATTCAACTTCAAATAAGTTGTACGAGTTCATCATGTTTTTTGGGCTCTCTTTTATGATCATCCCAAATTTGTGCCACCAACACCGTTGCGGCATCTTTGAATTGTTTGGCTTGGGAACGTGTAATTGGCCCATTAGGTAGACTCATCGGGTCATGATTGACGTCCGTCACAGGCTTCATAGGTGAGCTCGTATCATCCCCTCCCTCTTTAAGTTGATTTGTCCTCGAATCATCACCTACATCGAAAGGAGAAAGATCAGAAACATTAAAACTCGCGCTCACATTATAGTCACCTGGCAAGTCCAATTTGTACGAGTTGTCATTTATGCGTTCAATGACTTGAAATGGACCGTCCCCCCTTGGGAGAAGTTTAGATCGCCTTTGCTTGGGAAACCTTTCTTTTCGCATATGAACCCAAACCCAGTCCCCTGGTTCAAAGAGAATGCGTCTACGACCTTTGTTAGCTCGTTGGACGTATTGCTTGGTTCTTGCTTCAATATTCTCGCGCACCTTTCGATGCAACTCTTTTATGTATTCCGCCTTTTTCCTTGCATCAGGATGGATAAATTTATCTGAAGGCAATGGCAATAAATCAAGAGGGGTGAGAGGGTTAAACCCGTAAACAATTTCGAAAGGCGAGAATTTAGTTGCAGAATGAACAGCTCGGTTGCAAGCAAATTCGATGTGGGGCAGACAGCCTTCCCATGTTTTGAGATTTTTTTGCACTAATGCCCGCAACAAGGTTGATAGGACTCGGTTCACTACTTCGGTCTGTCCATCCGTTTGAGGATGACACGTGGTCGAGAATAGTAGTTTCGTCCCTAACTTTCCCCACAGAGTTCGCCAAAAATGACTTAAAAATTTTACGTCCCGATCAGATACGATCGTCTTCGGAACTCCATGCAATCGTATAATTTCCCTAAAAAACAAGTTTGCAATATGCACAGTATCGTCAGTCTTAGAACAAGGGATAAAATGGGACATTTTAGAGAAACGATCAACTACAACAAAAATCGAGTCCTTCCCAGTTTTTGATCTTGGTAATCCAAGGATGAAATCCATGGAAATGTCGACCCACGGAGTGTCTGGAATAGGAAGGGGCGTATATAAACCGTGAGGCTAGACCCGTGATTTGGCTTGTTTGCAAGTAATGCAACGTTCACAAATTCGTTCAACATCCTTGCTCATTCCTGGCCAAAAAAAATGTTCTTGAAGAGTGGACAATGTTTTGTCTCTTCCAAAGTGACCCATAAGGCCACCACTATGCGGTATACAAATCTTGTTTTCCTTGAAAAGGAATCCTTCATGCCTGTAAAACTTATCAAAAGCACCACTCTCACAAGCATTATAGACATTGCCAAAATCAGCATCGTTAGCATACAATTCCTTAATATGATGGAAACCAAGTACTTTAGAATCAAGAAAGGTTAATAAATTGTACCTTCGTGATAACGCATCCGCTACTACATTTTCCTTACCTTTCTTGTACTTAATTACGTACGGAAATGATTCTAAATACTCGATCCATTTAGCATGTCGTTTGTTGAGCTTGTGCTGACCTTTAATATACTTGAGTGCTTCATGATCTGAATGAATAACAAACTCTTTCAGTCTCAAGTAATGTTGCCACGTTTCAAGCGATCTTATTAGAGCGTACATCTCTTTGTCATACACGGGGTAATTGAGTGCAGCTCCATTCAATTTCTCGCTGAAGTACGCCACCGGTCTTCCATTCTGAGTTAGAACGGCTCCGATCCCTACTCCTTATGCATCACATTCAATTTCAAAAGTTTTAGTAAAGTCAGGAAGGGATAACAATGGAGCTTTAACAAGACATTCTTTAAGGGCCTTAAAAGACCGTTCTTGCTCATCGGACCAATGGAAAGCTGAATTCTTCTTGATCATGCTCGTTAAAGGAGCGGCTATCGTGCTGAAGTTGGGCACGAATCGGCGGTAAAAACTAGCCAACCCATGGAAACTTCGTACTTGGCTAACCGTTGTAGGACGGGGCCATTCTTGGATTGCTCTAACCTTCTCTTGGTCCACTTCTAATCCATTTGCACTTACGACATATCTTAAGAAAATAACCTTGTCAGTACAAAAAGAACATTTCTCGAGATTGGCGTACAATACTTCTTTCTGCAATGTTTCTAAGATCGCACGTAAATGTTGGAGGTGATCCTCCAAAGATTTGCTGTACACTAATATGTCATCAAAATAAACAACACATGATTTGCCAATAAAAGCTCGTAAAACATGATTCATAAGTCGCATAAAAGTACTCGGAGCGTTTGTAAGTCCGAATGGCATTACCAACCATTCATACAAACCTAACTTTGTTTTGAAAGCCGTTTTCCACTCATCGCCTTCTCGCATCCTAATTTGGTGATAACCACTTTTGAGGTCAATCTTTGTAAAGATTCGAGCTCCGCTCAACTCGTCGAGCATGTCATCGAGTCGGGGTATCGGATGTCGGTATTTGATGGTAATCTTGTTGATGGCGCGACAGTCTACACACATCCGCCACGAACCATCTTTCTTTGGCACTAGTAACACCGGTACCGCGCATGGACTAAGGCTTTCTCGGATATATCCCTTTTTTAGCAATTCAGTGATTTGCTTTTGGAGCTCTTTTGTTTCTTCGGGATTGCTCCGGTACGCAGGTCGATTGGGCAGTGAAGCTCCCGGCACCAAGTCAATTTGGTGTTCTATGCCTCGAATGGGCAGTAAACCACTTGGTATCTCTTCTGGAAAGATGTCCTTGAATTCCTGAATCAGAGATAACACAGAAGAAGGAAGATTCTCGGGTAAGTTGTTAGTGTTCAAAAATGACTCCTTGTATAGTAAGACATACATCGGTTGTCTCACACACAAAGCCTTTCGAATATCTCTGGCTTTTGCAAAAACACTCATTTTTCCATTTTTTTTTTCTTCCTTCGTTTCCTCTTCTTTTTGTTCACACTCTCTTGTTTTATCACTTAATTTCTTGCCCCTCTTTTTTTTTAAATTTTTCTCTTTTTCTCTCTCATTTTTCCGCTCGCTTTCTTTTGATTTTTCTATTGATGCCTTCATCTTCAACTGATCTTCGTAAACTTGCTTGGGTGTTAGCGGAGCTAGTGTCACATTCCGGCCCAAGTATTTAAAGGTGTACCGATTAGTATAGCCGTCATGGATTGCTTGCTTGTCAAATTGCCAAGGTCGTCCAAGCAGGAGATGTCCCGCTAGCATCGGAACCACATCGCACAAAACCTCATCTTGATACTTCCCTATTGAAAAGGAAACCAAAACTTGTTTTGTAACCTTAAGTTCTCCCGCGTCATTAAGCCATTGTAGCTTATATGGATGGGGATGTTTGGTGGTAGTCAATCCAAGTTTCTCCACCAATATGGTGCTGGCCACATTAGTACAGCTTCCTCCGTCAATAATGACGCAACAAATCTTCCCTTTATTTGGCAACGCGTATGGAAGATGTTTTCGCGTTGTTGTTCATTTTCGACACCTTGTAAACTAAGGCTCCTTTTTACCATCAAGATTTCTCCACTTTCGGCTTGTTCTACTTCTTCCTCATCTTGGGATGTCTCACTGGCATCATCTTCCTTTTCACTTTCGGATTCAATCTCGCCATTATCTCGAACAAACATAGTGTTTCGATTTGGACATTGACTTGCAATATGTCCTCGTCCCAAACATTTGAAACACTTAATGTCTCGGGATCGATTCGGAAGAGCTTCCATTTTGCCCTTGCTCGTTTCACCGATCGGTTTGTTAGATTTGGGTGCGCCACTTGTTTCTTTGGCTCGGTTCGGTATGTCCTTTTTGTTGGTCACTTGCCCCCACTTAAATGTTGAAGCATGATTGGGGGTTGCTCTAGGCGTAGCTTTTCGTTTCAGCTGTTTTTCGACATTTATTGCCATGTGGACCATTTCAATGATATCGATGTAATGGTGTAATTCTACAATATTTGCGATATCTCGATTAAGGCCAGCGCTAAAACGTGCCATGGTGGCTTCTCGTTCTTCTTCTACATTAGCTCGAATCATGGCCACTTCCATCTCCTTGTAGTAATCTTCCACTCTTCGGTGACCCTGAGTTAGGCTTTGCAACTTTTGATGCAACTCGCGGTGATAGTAGGTTGGGATGAATCTTTTCCGCATTAATGCCTTCATTTCCGCCCATGTGGATATTGGGCGTTCACCATCCCGTCTTCGACTCGTCGTTAATTGATCCCACCAAATAAGGGTGTAATCAGAAAATTCGATGGCAGCAAGTTTCACCTTCTTATTTTCTGAATAATTATGACAGTCGAAGATTAATTCCACATTCTTTTCCCACTCAAGGTAGGCTTCCGGATCGGATCGCCCTTGAAAAGCAGGAATCGCCATTTTAATGTTCTTCAAGTCGTCATCGGCCCATTCTCGATCCCTTCGCTCACGGACTCGTGGACATCCTCTTTGTTCATCGTGTTCGAAAGCCGAGTTGCTGTCGGCTTCACTTGGTTCGTAGACGTCGTTGTTACGTAACCAAGGTTGTTCTCGTCCCCTTCTCGGAATTGGAGGAGTATTTGCTCGAGGTCTTCGTTCATCTCTTTGATCTAATCGTTCACTGATTGTTCTGAACATACGTGTGATTTCTTGCATTACTATTTTCAATTCTGGATCTCTCCCTTCAGGATCAGTCCTTCGGGGTTGCAATCTTCTTCCACCTCCAGCAGCGTCGGATGCTACGTCACTTATTATTCGACGTTCGAGGCTCCTAGACATGTTTTTAAACAAAATTAATGAATCCTCACTACAATCCTCACTTGTTCACTCACAAAGAAAATTATCAACACTCACACTCGTGTTTTTACTAAATTCTGGCTTTTTCCTTAATGTATTCACTCTTGCCTTTTACCGCTCGAATTCACTCTTCTAGATTCTAGAAGGTTGTCTTTGACTTACTAGCAACTCGTAGGTCGTTTCGAGAGTTAAAAAGGTAAGTTTGGTCTCGAAAATGGGTAGGCTTAGAAAGGATAGAAAGGTGCGAATCAAGCTAATTGAGCATGAAGCTGGGAAGCAGTTTAATGTAGAAAAGCCAAGAGATGTCCAAGATATGTTGGAGGAGGTAACAATTGCGGGGAGGTCAACTATAGTTGATTCCCAACATCTTATAGAGCTAACTAACTATACAGACAAGGGCTCGTCTTAGTTAGTATACTTTGTAAAACACTGGGAATATAAGCAAGCAAATGTCGTTCGTCTTCTTAGAGAAGAACTTGACAATCTAAACAGGCCAAGGTAGGAAGAGGGTTCTTTTTTTTTTTTAAACTTACTCGGAAAAACTCGAGATGATCAAAACGTGCCTAATTTAATTGGCTCTGATACCAGATGATAACGGTTCGTCTCGGGTTAGGAGGCGAATCGTAATTGTTGCCCGATCGTAAATTAGGTCGTTTCTCTTTTAACTAACAAAGGGATAATTTTATTGGAAATAAATTCTTTGGAAAGGTAAAGATAGGTGATAGGTTGAGATGGATACCTATTTGAAACAAGAAAGAACCTTTAATAAAAATTAAAGACCCGAATCTTATAAGTTTCAAATTGATGTAATGAGTTTTGAAACAAAACCGAGACCCACTATCTAGCGAGATAGGAACCAACGGTATAGGTAGATGAACGCCACACCCGTTAGGACGATAAGTTCAAAATAAGGAAGGAACGACGCCACTAGAAAACTAGATAAGTCAATTCAAACCTCGAGAATAAGGAGAGTGAATACTCACCAAAAGAAATGTTTCTTTCATTCAAATTCAAAAGTCTTAAGTTCTATTACAAAATGAAAATGTGCAAAATATTTATAGGCCTTTTCAAAGATAGCCGAATAGGGAAAATAAATTTGATGGCCTCATCCTCTAGTTGTGCACACGAGTAGTTGACTTGGTGAACATTCGGCCAAGGGAAAAATCATGGAGCTAGAAAGTTTAGCCAACTTGAAATTAAAATAAGGCATTTACCTAATCTCCATCAAAGTTTGCTGCCACTTTCATTTGCCATAAGTTGACTAAAATTTGTGTGTGCCGTCCCATTTTAATAAACAAATGATTCCATTTATTCCTAGCATTGCCGTCCAACAAATCACTAACCCTTCATGTTTTATTTCTTTAATATTCCACTAGCACATGCTTAAATTCTATTTCTTTAATATTCCACTAGCACATGCTTAATTATTCTTCTATAGCCGTCCAAGCCTTCATACCTATCCATTCAATTTTCACCATTGTTTATTCAACCCACAAACATATTTTTCTATCATGTGCCTTTCACGCATGGACTTATCTTCAAATCCCATTATCATGTAATTGCTTCAATTGTTTATTTCATTAATTCCACCATGTTGATTCATGCTTGCCGTCCAATGCCTCCATTCTTTAATTTATTTCTCAAGCATGTGGCATATTTATTTTATGCACCCACATGTTCATTAATTAATTCCCACATAGCTAAACCTCCAAGCCGTCCAAGGTAATTTAATCCTGCAGCAAATTAATCAATTCCATTAGCTCACAATAAAATAACACAATTAGACTTTATCAATTCAGCAGCCACTTAGGATAGTTAACACCATAATTTAGACACCAACAACATTTAATTCAAGTGCGTGTTTAGCCAAAATAAATGTTAATATAACTTAGACATACTAATAATCACTTCGACAAAGACTAACTAAAAACTTGTACTATCTAAACAAACAAATATGAAATAAGAAAATAAAGCTATTACAGAAAAAATAAAACATGCGTAATTTAAAGTGTTAAATAAACTAGCAGTCAGACTGGCTAGTATATTCAACTTCAAATAAGTTGTACGAGTTCAGCATGTTTTTTGGGCTCTCTTTTATGATCATCCCAAATTTGTGCCACCAACACCGTTGCAGCATCTTTGAATTGTTTGGTTCGGGAACGTGTAATTGGCCCATTAGGTAGACTCATCGGGTCATGATTGACGTCCGTCACAGGCTTCATAGGTGAGCTCGTATCAGTATCAAATATTAAAATTGCCTAAACAGCCTTTACAATGATATTTGCTGATTTTTGAAGACAAAATATTAGTCTTTTTAGTATTTTATAACTAAGTTAATGTTTGATATAATCTCATTTATGCATTAGTTCTATTTTTTAAAATGAATTAAAAAATGTATTATTTAATTTTTTTTCTCTTCTTTTCATAGAAAAACCCTAATCGTTCAACCTTTTTAAATTTATCTTTGCTTCATCGAGGCGGTGCCAGCTTTCGAGCTAATTGCTCATTGCAATTTCTTCAACATTATTTTTGTAGTTTTACTTTGTTTTTAATTTTAGTCCACATTATCATGATTTTATCCATAGTTTTGTGGTTTTATTTTATCTACAATTTTATGGTTTTATTTTGTCTACATTTTTTGTGATTTTTGTTTTTTTCCATTATGTTTTCTTTGAAAGTAGATGTGGTTTTAGTTTAAGTTTTTTTTAGTCATGTTTTGGCATATATGTGAGATTTGTTAATATAAAGGTGTTGTCAGATCTATTAGGAACCATTCTCGAAGGGCTTTATCATGATAGATTATAGTGATGGTGGTAGATCCGAGATGATGAGGAGGATAGACTTGGCCTTTTGTGGATTACTGATGCAACGGGTCTCTTGGGGCTTTTGGTAGTTTTTCTTGGTTGATTGGTATTTATTGTCGGGTCGATTTGACGATGGCGAGGCTAGGATGTAAATTTCAGCGATTTGATCAAGTTGATGCATCTCTTGTTTATTTTTGAATTATCCTAGTATTGTGGTTATTTCTCATTCGTCCTTCTCTTCTCTTCTGTTTTTTTGAAATTATTTTGTAGACATGAGTTTTATTAAATGTAAATTATGTGTGTATTTAAGTCGCACTTATATAGATTATGTTTAAATTTATTATGATATAGGTCTGAATATATTTTGATTGTAATGTATAACTATTTAAATACATTAATTGTATGTAATATTTTTATATAAAAAAAAGTATTGCAGTTCTAAAATAAATAAATGAAGAAATAAACTTTAAATATACAAAAAATAGTACAAATTGGAGTTGAAAGAAAACTAGCATTGACATTGAAGATAAGAGAATCTGTTGGGGCATCCAATTAAAAGGAGTTGGAAGTATGATAGAAACCGTTGAAAGTTGAGCATCTACCTTTAACTTTTTTTATCAGTAATTTATTTAGGCTCGGATCGGGTTTATTTTGGATTCTATTTTTTTTTAAGTTTAGATTATTTCGAATTTGGGTTTGGATCAATTCAGGCATGCTTTGACGGATTCAAATAATTTTAAATTTTATAAGTTATAAATATCTTAATCTTGAATGTAATAATTCATTTTATTTTTATACAATGATAATGAAGATTCAAAATTTTCTTATAAAAAGCATAAATTATTATATATATATATATATATAATAAAGTTATTTTATATAAAATAATTGAAATACTTATTATATGCAAAATTTATTATTTTATGATATTATATGAATTAATGAAAATATCTTTTATTGTTCATTATTATATTATATTCACAATTGAATAATTTTTTAACTTTCTTATTAAATTTATAAACCTAATACTTATATTCTAAAATATTTATCTCAAAACCCAAACATATTACACTAAACCCAAACCCAAATAATATACTCACTATTACCCAAACTCAAAATAAATTGATTATAACCCAAATCTCAAGTCCAAAATAAAAAGAAATTAGATCCAATACCCAAATATAATTTGCAAAAGCTATATCCCAATTCAATATATAATTTAAAAAAATGATATTTTATTAATATATTAAAATTTTAATAATATTATATATATTGCTAGTTGTAATTATAGAAATGTATTTTAATATACTAAATTAGACATAATTGTTGATGTTATATCTTTTATTATAATCTATAATAAAAGTTATTATATTAATACTTATAAAATATTATTTCATTATAATCTATATATAATAATAGTTATATATAATAATAGTACATTATATATTACATATTATTATATATTATTGTTATACTAGTTGAAATATGCTTAACTCCCTATATATTTCGCACACTTGAAAGTTAGTCCTTCTACTATATTATATGATACTATATCGTATCATCTATTAATAGTTTATATATGTGCAAAAATATTAAACATTATAATCTCATGTAATAATATATCTTTTATTCTAATCTATATTATAATAATAGTTATATATGCATTAATATTTTTAGTAATAGTTATATATTATAATATTATTTTATGTACTAGTAATATACTACTTTAGTATAACAGTTGAAGGTAAAGTTAAGTAATCAGTTTCGGTAATAATTATATAACGTATTATTGTATTATCATTTAAGTTTAAATTTATAGATTTTAATAATTATTAATTTTATATATTTATGGTACATATATAATTATAGTATTAAAAATGTTTTATATTAAATTACTGTTTTTAAATTTTATTTCACTTTATAATTTAACATAAAAAATTATTATTAATTACATTTCTTATTAATAAAATTTTAATCTAAATATTCAATGTTTATGAACAAACCTACTCATGGGCCAAGTCACTTGTCTAGGCTTGAAGATCTGCTTAAAAAAGGGAGGGTTTGGACAAAAATACAAGATTGAAAAATAAGCTTGAGTAAAATTTGAGGCCTATTTTTTATATAAGCGGAGCTTTGGGCAAGATATTTTTGGGCCGAGCCTGGCATGAATTGACCCAAATATTATGTTATAAAAAAATTATTAATTATATTAAATAATAATTATATATTTATATTTATATTAAATCACTAACCCAATAACAATTAAACTCATTACTCAAAACCTTAAAAAAAAAACTTAATCAACTAAATAAGCCAATCAAAATATAAAATTTAAAAATTATATACAATAAAATATTAATTATATTAATTTGTGTTATTTAATATAATAAAACATTTATTTTATTTATGATAGTGTTATTTAATATAAATACTTTTTAATATATTTTTAATTTGTTAGAAAACTTTTATTTTAGCACATTTAGTGTATTATATTTTTAAAATTTTTATTTTTAAATAAAAAATAATCTTAAAAAATCAAATATGAGCGGGTCAAATCGAACCCGAATTTATCTTTATTAAATTGAGTCAGGCTTAAACAAAAAAGCAAACCCATTTTTTGGACTGAGCCAAGACTTGAAAAAGTAAACTAGATATCTTATATAGGCCTAACACAATCCCAACTCATGAGCACCTCTACTTATAAATACATTTTCAAATATATATATTATTTATTTATACTTAAAATAATATCATAAAATAATATTAATTATTAATATGACTATTCAGATATAAAGTCCAAGCCTACTTTGGAGCTCAGGCTTGTTTTCCAAGCTCTATTTAAGCCATAGAATTAAACTGTAAAATCAACCGGTTTTAACATGAACAATATATATTTGTATGATGGAAATTTGAATTTTTTTTAATAATTATGAAAATTTGCTTTTTGGAATTATAATTTTTATTTATAATATCAAAACATTATTATTGTATTTCCCCAAAAAAGAAACATCGAGCCATAAGGTTTGTCTTAAAGTTGATCCTAAAAATCTTGAGTCATTCCATGATCCAAAACCTTTAGCATGGGTAACCCTCAATCCTAGTTTCATGATAATTCACCTAAACTACAACACAAACTTGAAAGGTATTATCCGCTTCCATCTATTGTGCCTCATAGGTAAAGGTTGTGTAAACACTTACATCCTAGTATCAAATCTAGTATGCAACCATTGTGAAATTCATTGCTCCTCTACACAAACTAGCTTCAATGGCATATCACTACTACTCTACACTCAACTGCAACGTATTGTCAGCTTCAGCCCGTGGCCCTTACGATTTAGTCCGCAGAATTTAAGACCAACTCTAAGTATACATTCGATATAAAATTCATAACAGGACCATAACACAAACAACACTCACTCTAGACAAGAACCTACATATTAAAAGAGAAAGCAAAATAAAGTCCATGGTTGAAGAAGTTTACATCCATATTCTGCTATTTAAAATCAAAAGTACAATATGGAAAAAAATTATTTTCAGATTTCAGCTGAAAGTGAAACGCTAGCAATCTGAAAAGACTACGATAAATCTGAAGCTTCCAGGGGGATATGTTAACCAAGCTGAAAGTAAGGTTTAGAATACATGGATTTCAACTATGTTTGTGAAAACTGTAGCATAAGAATGTAAATTTGAATCCAAAAAAAAAAAAAAAAGCAATAAAAAACTTACAACAGAAAATGCAGCAGCAGATATACTATCATTGAAGCTTGTAGTTTACCTTCAACATACTTTGCAGCTTCTCCTACAATAGCCAGGAAGTTCTGCAGTTCCGATCATATATTCTCGGTTCTTGGTACACTCACCAAGAGCAGCCCATCTCTCACAGCTCTCGTTCAAATCCGTGCAGTTACCACCGATGTCTAAGTTCTTTTCGAATGAATCAATATGAATCCATTTTGTGGCTGACCATTTCTCACCATCAATCACCGGGCACCCAGCATGGAGACTGTTCTGGTCAGGAATAGCAGTTGGGAAGAGACTGAAGAAGAGAAGTGCATCACCTCTGCGTGGTTTCACTAATTTATAGAAATAAGAAAAAAAAAACAAAAAACAAATATCAATATCGAAAATAAAAAAGCATATGATTTTTGAAAACAGACGTCAACTATTATGTTACTTACCAGCAATTCCCTTCTTTGCACATTCCGATAGATCATCTTTTGGAGGAGTTCTACGACGTGAAGGTTCCTGATAATGAAGTTAAATGAGAAAATATGTGTTGCTAATATGGATATTAGGGAATTATCAAATACCATAAAATCATATCTCATAAAATCAGGATTTAAATAGGATATTATGTTTCTGATTTTAGGGGAGATGATAAAGGAAAAATCTGGTAGTTAGTGATTCTTGTTTCCAGATTTTCTCTTCCTCTATGTACTATAATTAAGGTTGTATAGTAGCAGCCTATGTAGAAAAAGCAGAAATGAAAAATATATACGTCCTCTCAGCCTTGTTCTCTCTATTTCTTCATGGTGTCAGAGTTGTTTCTAAAACCAAATCCCTCTTTTCCCATAAATTCTTTTTCTACATCAGCTGAATCCTAACTTTCAGCAAAGAACGGATAGAAATACTCCAAAAATTAATCAGTTAGGCTCAATTTTCAGACCCTGCTCCTTCCCATGCAATTAGAACCACATCCTCTCAACCTTTTTCTCAAAAATAACGTTGTGTATATACATTCTCTCAACCTTTTTCTCTCTATTTCTTCACAAATGTATAATGCAATAATGTATAATTACTACTTGTAGAGAAATGATAACTGTAGTCATCCCCATCCATGAGCATGCATCTTGTATGCAAACTAATCTCAGAAACCTTTTTAAATAAACAAAAATCATGAAGTTAAAAAAATGTTCAAGCCACCAGAAAACACCAGTCTTGAAAGAACATATGATTGCAAGCATATGAAACAACAAAAGAAGAGATCTAATGGACATAAGGACACTTAAACAAACCTCGGCTTGAGGGAATACAGTTTCACCACCTTTGGTCACATTTGTAAGATACATTAGTACAGTTGCAATGCGGTGTCCACCTCTAGCGATATTCACCTTGTCAGTAAAATAATCATAGTGTGGATCATATTTTTGCCCATGCTCATATCTCAACACTTGTATGTCTTCCCCATTTTCTGGAAATGTGGAAAACAAAATTCATGTTAGCATGTACTTCCTTAATTAAACCACAATTGCTATTTTTCACTCTCTGAACCCTCAAACACATATGTATCTCATTATATTAAGTACATAAACATGAGATTTATCAGTCCACTCCCAGCCAAAGTATCATGAAGCTTTCAGATGATGACATTGACTTTGATATTGATATATAGATAGATCATGGAGCACATAAAAATTAAATTCCAAATGCATAAATTAGCAATCCAGATATATAGTTCACAAACAAATAGAATGTTCAAAAAATAACTATTTTTATCCTACTTAAAACATTTAATATCATCTCTTCCCATATCCTACTTGCTAGTTCTCATATCGTGAATAATGAAAATTGATGAGTGTAATCATAGAAACATAATCTAACTAAATTATCATTGTGGTGTGCAAGAAATCTTCATATATAATTAGAATGTCACTGCAGAACTAAAGAACACGATCTTAGTAGGGCCCCAAATTCATGGTTTACGCACCTTTGGGCAGAAAGGTCCATGTTGAAATCTTGTCCTCTATACCAGCAACAATAGGATCCTAAAAAGAAATAAAAGGGAAGTAAGCATCACTTAGCTCAAATATACAAAAATCAAACGCAAAACCATTGCAATGTTGAGTGCCTCCTTAAGAAAATTGATGGATAACTTGTCATATTGAACCCTTCAAACCATCATTAGTATATGTTTTCATCAAGATAACCCTATATTACCAAGATTAGAATGAATGTCACATATGAGTTTGTGTTCGACAAAAGTATGCTTAATTTTTAAGTTTCTCCACATATTTGGATAATCATATAACCATTCCTATATCCTAGAACGCAAATTTTGAGCACAAGTACTTCTGAGAAAAAGAAGAGTTCGGGTAAGATAGGATCACATACCATAAAAGCCAAGCCTATCTATCTATGGAACTATTAATGTAGTTATCATTTTTATCAAATCCTACCTAAATAGTTCCTCTATAATTAATGGAGTACCCATAAGCCATAAGTATAGGCCAACAACTTAGACTACCATAATTGGATAAAATAAGATTGGGAAACAACAACTACAATCTACAAGAGAGAAGATAAACGACTGAACCTTTCCCTTAGGAATAAACATCCCTGAGCTCGTACGGACTTCGCTAAGCTTGCTCTGTCCACTAACATTATCAGCAACTGCAGATCTCTTTAGCTCCGATTTCGCCTTTAATTACAAAGAAAAAGAAGAAACATTAAATGAATTCAAAATTTAAAAAAAAAAAAGGAATAGACGAAAATTTGGAGTCGAATTTACTAGAGAGATCAAATGATCGCATTCGAGGTCCGTTAAGAAGCCTTCATAGACAAAAGCCCTGCAAAAGAAGAGAACAAACTAAAGAAAATTAAATTCAAAAATTTACTAAATTCTTCAGCGAAGTGAAAAGAGATCGAGATAGAAAGTGACCTAGGTTTCCAGGAAACTTGTTTGACTTTAGAAGGATTGATAATGGAGCTTGGAGGAGTTAAGAAGGACTCACATGATTGGTACAAGATTGAAGCGATTAAGTTCAATATCAGGATTTGCAGAGAATAACTCCTCCCAATAGCCATCGGATGTAAACCTTAGATCGAAAGATTTTCCGGGAAAGAAAAGGTCAAAAATTTCCTCGGGAAAATGGTACTTTGCTAATCTGAGTTTAACCTGTAGTAAGGCTATAGCCAGGAGCTACGATATTTTTTTATTTTTAAGGAACTAATACGGTGTCGTCTCAACAATTTTGCAATGGATGTATTCGTAAAATTATTTACATCTTTTGGTAAAATAAAATACTAATTATGATTTAAAGTATCTAATTAGTTTTATTTTGTTAAATAATGCTTTCTTTTCATAATTTGTTTTGTTTAATGACAAATTTGGCCACTAATGTTTATATATTTTTTCAAAATAGTCTTAATTGTATTTTTGAGCCTTTTTTGGCCATCAACCTTTATTCTTGTTTTTCAAATTAATTTTTTTAACAGATTTGATGAAAATACCATTAAAAAAGTTAACGGGATGATGTAGAATTTCATATGTGAAATATTTTTAATAAGATGTAATCTATTACTTAGGTAACCCAATAACTTTTTTTTACCGGTACTTTCATCATATGAAAGTAATAAAATAATAAAATAATAAAATAAATCATATATAAAATTAAAAATAATCTATATTATCCCATTAACTTTTTTACCAGTACTTTCATTACATCTATTAAACAAAGCAATTTAAAAAAATAAAATTAATGACTAAAAAAGACTAAAAAATATAATTAAAACCATTTTAACAAGACATATAAAGGTTTGTGGGCCTCATGTAGTTCACTAGACTGTTTTAAGATTTACCCTTGCTTTCATTACCAGAAAAAAAAATTACCTTTAAGTATTTTTTTTTTCAATTGTTTAAATAGAACAATAATAATGTTATCTCAAAATTATATCTTCAAAAAAATGTTATCTTAATTATCAAAATATTGATTATAATTTGTAAATCCCAATTGTAAAGCGATTTTTTTAATATGTTATATATATATATATATATATGGAATTTTTTTATAAATATAAATAGAAATAAATTATTAATATGTAAAAAAACATGTGGTGTTTATATTATATTTTGTATCGACTGGTCTATCTTTTTTCCCCTTCTTTCAAACTGTTCCAATCCTTCAAATGTTTGGGTTCATTTGATGGAAACTACAACTTGAAAAAAAAAAAGGATGTAAAAACCTAGAAGAATCAACAATCAAAATTTGGAAAAAAAAAAAAGAAAAAATTCTTGGAGATGAACCAAATTTTCAGAATATATATTTTACAAAAAAAAAAAAAACATTATGAAACTTTGTCATTCTGAGAATTTTGACCATTCAAACAGTTAGTTGAATTGTATTCTTCTGTATGAAAGATCTCGTCGGAGAAAGTCCTCCGATGAGGGCACTTTTCTTGTTCTTTCAGCATCTCAAGGCATTTAGGATCACCTTTAAGCATGCCAACAACCTGCAGTGAAAATGCAATTTTCTGAATTATCTACAGTTTTACTTGGATTGCAAGTAACATGTAATGAAAAAGGACATGCCTGACTCATTTGGGGTCGATCCATCGATGACTGATTTATACAAATAGAAGCTGTTGCAATGGCACATTTTAATTGGTCCAGGTCATAGTTATTACCGAGAGCTGGATCAACGAGCTCGTTGATCTTATTTTCTGCAATCAATGGTTTTGCCTGCAAGTTGAATCATGGGATTATTCAACAACGGTGGTGATGTGAGTGCAAATTCACTTATGGTAAACCAGATCTACCAAGATAACAAGGCTTTTTTGTGAACTATCGACAGCTCGCCTCCCGGTGATGAGTTCCAACAGCAGTACGCCGAAAGCATAGACATCCGTTTTTTCATCGACTATGCCGTGCATGAAAAGCTCAGGAGCAAGGTAACTGTAATGACATGAATTCAGGTTAAATTTTGTATACAATAATTAAAAAGAACTTTTAGATGTACAGAAATCAAGTGAGTTTTCAACTATGAACCCAAATGTGCCTTCGACTTTGTAGACGGTATGATGTGTCCAATTATCGGGTAACCACTTTGAAAGGCCAAAATCAGAAATCTGGAATCACATTGGAAAGTCAACATTAAGCAAAAGGTACATCTTTAGAACGATAATGATTTTCTGAGTTCAAGTTTTACCTGAGCATCAAAGTTCTCGGAAAGCAATACGTTTGCTGCCTTGATATCTTTATGGATAATTCTCCGTTGGCAACCTTCATGAAGATAGCTAAGGCCTTCGGCAGTCCCGACAGCAATCTTGAATCTGATGCTCCAAGTCAGTTTCTCCTTGGGGCCTGTAAGTGAATGGCAACAAGTTATATATGAACACGTAAAGAAATCAAACTTGAGAGGCTCGGCAGAAAACAAACCGTAAAGTAACGATGACAGGCTTCCATGGGGAGACAATTGAAGAACAAGGTACATGCCCCCTTCAACCCCATAGCCAATCATTTTAGCAATATTGGGATGGTCCAGATGAACCATAATTCCAAGCTCAGACAAGAAATCCTCGATCATCTCTTCCGGTGAACCTTTCATTAGCCGCTTAATTGCAACAAACTTCCTGTCTTTCAATTGCCCTTTGTAAACTTCTGCATACCCTCCTTGACCTATCAAATTTTCTTCTCAAAAAAAAATGGAAAAATGAATGTCAATGTAATAGGAATTGGATTGAAATTACAAAAATAATTATCACGTAGTAGGAAAAATACCATGGCTGAAGTTATTGGTTGCTTCCTGAAGCTCTGAGAGTGAAAAGTTCTTCCAGGAAGATTTTAAACAGCGTAACTCTGCATCCAGAGCGGAATCTAGTGGAACCGTGTCTTCTCCGCCTTTTTTGCCCCTCTTTAACGGGAGCTTAGGTATTAGAGGAGGCAATACTTGAGAAGGGATTCCGGGTCCTTTTTTCAGTAAACGAAAGAAGCCGCGCAGATGAACAAGACCAGTCAAACTCAGTTGGCCTTCAGAGTCCGTTGCGGAGTTGGATTCTTCTGATGCTTCATTTGTTAGTTCTAGAGGTTCTGCAGTTCTTGAGCAATCTTGAAGATCACCTTTCGGAGACAGTGCATCGATTCTCTTCAATTCGGCGCCTAAAGATGTCAAGTCTAACATCGCATATGATCTAACATTAGAACAATTATCAAGTCTCTTAACCATATCAACTCTGAACAACATGGAAATAGATGATTGGTATACCAATAGATGTAACTGAGTCGGAGAAAGAAGTTCGAGGTTTTCTTCTTATAAAACGAAGAGGCTCCCATTTCTTCTTTTCGGTGCCAGTTTTATCGGAACTTTCAGCACTACAAGAGGGGGGAAAAGGACAAATAAATGATATGAACAAACATAAAATAAGAAAAAACAAAGGCAGCATGAAACAAGTGAAGAGCAGGCATGGCAATGGCTATAAACAGAGATGAGCATAGATCCTGTCCGAAGAAAAAGGATCAGAGAGATTAAAAGAGCCATTGAATAGGCACCTGTTACAAAAGATGGATATGAAACTGAAGGCAGGGGCAATCTTAAAACAATCTAATGCAGAATAGAAGAGATAAAAGAACAAAGCATGGGGAAAAAAAAGCATACATATACTCTTATTCAAACGATAAATATATATATATATATATATATATTTATACATACAAGCATTACATGTAAAAGAGATTTGAAATCATAAAAGCATAGACACATCAAAATCCAAAAGCTTATATCTTCCAGGTTGTGGTAATCCTTCCAAATTTATAAGTAGAAAGGCAATGCTGCAAAAACACAAACATATTGAAAACAAACCAAAATGAGAAAGAAACTAAAAGGCCGAAAAGGATGCAATTCAAAGTACCATGTAGGATCAGATGCTTCTATTCTGTCCCCCATGGTTTTTGAGATGGATCAGAACCAGGGAGACCTTAGAAGCCAAAAGAATAGGCAACAAATGACAAAGACATAGAGAGAATAATGAGAAATATGAGAAATGGAGTAGAGGGTTGCCATTATTCTCTGAGCTTTCTCTAATATCCATTTAGTATTTTTGACAGATAATCTCCTTGTGCCTAAAAGTAGGTTCTCTCCCATTTCATCATTCTTAATCCATCCCCCTTTTTTTAGAAGAAATCTATTAAAAATAAATGAGAATATATTTTTAATCCTATGTTTAGCAAATCTCAAGGAATGTTTAAGGCTTGTAAGAAAGCACGTTGGGGGTTCTCTTCATGGAACAAGTTTGGGCCTTTGACACGTGGAAGAAACCACCATGTTTTTTTTCTTCTTCCACTTTCTGTATTAAACCTTTCTGTCAATCTCTTTTTTACTGTTTTTAACCAACAAAAAACCTTTGACAAGTTGAACAGCACAGGGATTTGTTACTTTATTTGGAGCTTCAAACCAGATGAGCTGGTGTTTGCATAAACTTTGGATTTTCCCACAATAAATGCTGTACTTCTTTACCATCAAACTAGTGAAGAATATCGGTTCGAGATTCATTTAGATCATCCAATTTGATTAAATAAATAATTAAAAATTTTATAAAAAAAAAACTGGTTCAATTGATTTTTAGTACAAAATTCACATGAAAGTATGATCCTTTGAGGGAGATACAAAGAAAGACTAAATATCTTCGTAATGGTTAAAGAGGTTAACTACGAACCCAGAGTTTAACTCGGTTAATTCATACAAATTTGGAGTTGTAATCTTTGAGGTAGATTTTTTTTTCACCAATGGAACAGCAGATGAACAGACTTATAGCCAAGAGAAGTAATAGCATTAAGTGTTTTTTTTTTTTTTCTGAAGGTGTCACAATACAGGCTTTATTGGACAACTTTACACCAAAAAATTTACCAAATAAATCACAAGGTGGAGAAGCCGATGACTACTCAACTGATTTAATGGACATTGCGATTAATCAAACCCTCAAATATTGCATAAAGATCTCTGTTATCCGGGCCAAAAATCTCCTCTGCTTTCCTCAAAGTCTCCTGCATAAGTCAGAAATAAACAAGATGAAAATGTGGCATTGTGAAACAGATAAAACAAAGAAGACGAGTTAGTCAAGA
This sequence comes from Gossypium australe, assembly GCA_005393395.2. NCBI lineage: Eukaryota > Viridiplantae > Streptophyta > Magnoliopsida > Malvales > Malvaceae > Gossypium > Gossypium australe. The sequence goes on from CM016623.1 coordinate 110,569,957, forward strand.
AGTCGCTTACTTCTCTCGTTTGTTTGTGGGAGTTTAGTTCTTTAACATTTGCAAGGAATGCACCAAACTGCTCATACGACAAGCGGCTCCTGATGAAAAAAAAAACAGGTGTGAGATGTGGAATTAGGCAAAACTTATATGATTGGGTTCATCAACCACAACAGCTTACTGTTTCCGCAGCTGTAAGTTTTCACAATACAGATGTATTTACCTGACTTGACGGAAGAATTCTTTCCCATCAACCCGAGTGCGACCTGAAACATATCCAGAAAGAAGTCATGAAATGATATTTAAAACACTACACAGTTGCATTTAATGTGGTACTGCAGAACTACATATCGAGCTCTTATTTTAGAATAACAGTTTTGAAGCTAACCAGACTGTGATCCAGAATCGGAGCTTGATATTGATGACCTATCATCAAACATGCCTCTTGAGGTAGAAAACGAAACTGAATGTCTCCTAGGAGACACTGGCTTAGATGTCCTTGTGGGGGATACAGAAGCTGACACACTTGGTGGAGAACCTGGAGGAGTTAGCCGCGGTGTGCTTGTTTGTGATGCTAGCAGGAGGCCATGAGGTAAGCCAGGTCTTGAGGCTGACACTATAATGGTACCCAGTGAGGAAAATAGATGACAATATGAAGAAAAGAGGAAAATAAAATATTTCAGTGCTCTCAGTAGCGATCATGGAAACAGAAAGATCTTCAGTGTGCAGTGTGTGGAAAGAAACATATTTAGGTATAAATTCTACAGCTATGGCAAAACCAACAAAGACTGAAGTGTACCATCTGAGTCACGATCCTCTGCACCCGAATCAGAGTACTGGCTGCGCATTGAAGCAGTTCTTGAAATCAAGGCAGAATCATCTTCTGGAAAGTTGGAAGATACCAAGGGTTATCATCATAAGCAATGACAAGCAGCGTAAGCATCTGACAAAGAACTGTAAGGATGACAACTTCTAATAGTGCACTGAATGTTCAATCTAGATCACAGATGCACTACAGAAATGAAGTTCAAATGCGCCCAACTGAGTGAACAGGAAAAAGAAAAACATACCTGACAGTGTTGGCTTCGGGATGATTGGAGGACCCCCTGTGGCCTGTATGGAAAACAAGATTTAGCAAGTCAAAAATCTTCAAAGCATCATTCTAAAAGGGAATCCCTGGAAGTGGAATTACTTACAGAACTTTCATCGTCCTCTTGAAGTGACTGCATAAGCTTCCTTCTAAAGACCTCCAACTGCACAATCGCATAACAGTCGAACCTCAGACTAAATTGCCTAGTAAAACCCTCAACACTACTTCCCACTTCCCCAAAACACCAATTAGCTCAAACCACACAAGCCCTTGGTAGTTCAGATACATCAATTGAAGGGCAAACTCAAATTTCCAAAATTCAACATACATATAATACACAAGATGAAAACATTCCAAATCATCAAGCAATGCTCATGCCTTCCCTTATCAGGATTCTAAGAATGCACATTGGTTATAAAAATTTAATGGGAACCCTTTATTTTGCATGAAAAATAAAATTATCTTCAACATTTTAAAAGTCCTATTAACAATTTAGTGAACCCCCCCCCCCCAAATAACAATTTACCTTGGAAACATCTCTCTGAAGCTTCCTTACAGTATTAGAAAGCGAAGCATTATCTTTCAACAAGCTCTCCTACCAAAGAAAAAAAAAAGGAAAGATAATTGAATCATTAAAATTCTAAAAAAAGGAAGAAACAAATTAAAGACAGAAAACCAGATGGAACGCACCTTTTCTTGGTCGGCCTTAACGAGCTTATTCGAGGTTTCAGACAAAGAAGTCTCGAGAGCATCGATCTGGGCACACAAGTCGGCGATTTGTTGGTCTTTCTCGGTGAGCTTGTCTCGAAGAGAAGAAGACTCGGCTTCGAGTAAAGACACGCGGGTGGAGAGAGCAATGGAGGTGATCTTACGGGCCACATCGAGTTGATCAAAAGGATCGGAGGGTAATACTTGCAATAATTCCTCGGGAAGATCGAAGGTGGAACCACCCGATTCTTTGGCCAACATTTTTATAACTCTCTCTCTCTCTCTCTCTCTCTCTCACCCACACCCACACACTCACACTCCAATCTCTTTTCTATTAGCTTCCTTTTTTGTTTCACTTTTTCTATATTATATATGAAGAAAAAAACTGAAAGTATAGGGATTAGATAAATCATATAAATGGTTGGATTTGGATTTCAGACATGGGGTGAGCATTGAGAATGTCAGAGTGTGTTGGGTATTTTTCTTTATGACAAAACAACCAACATGTGGCCTGCGAATGGATAGGCAAAAGAGAAAAAAGACAAAGTTTCTAGTGGTCTGCTTTTTTAGCTGGTTTCTATCTCTTTGGTTCAGAAACAGACATAGATTTTGGTTGGTCTTAAAATGGCGTCGTAGGATCGGCCATGGCCATTGGGGAGCTTGGAAGCTTTTTCATGGGCTTCATGATCATTTTACTCAACCTAAAACAATATGTTATGTAAATATATCAAATTGGGCCCAATGAGATTTGATTGTTCAAGATTTGATCCACTCCCATTAAAACCGATGGTTCTATCATGTCACTTCCGCAAAGCAATTGATTATGGAAGAAATTAGGAGATGTATGCATTTTTCAGATAACAACATAGATTCCATCTGAATCTAAAATCATAACACTCTACATTTCCACCATTATCTTGACTTTGAATATAATTTTTCAAATTTTTAAAGGATTTAACTTTATAAAAAAAATCATTTCAGCTTCCCATTTAATTTTTTCATCTATCACCCAAAACGGATGAAAAAGTTAAATGTTTATTAACATATGGATTGTCACGTGGATGGCATGTTAACATTTAATTAATTTTTAAAATTTAAAAAATATCAAAATAAACTTATTCGTGATTTGAAAACAAAAATAAAGAGAAATGTTTTTAAGAAATTTTATAAATAAAAATATAAAAATATATATATAGAAGAAGAGAAGAAAAAAGAGAAACCTTGGATGACATGTTGTTTGGTTAGGTTTTAGAACCTTACACTAAGAAAACTTAACTCATCCAAGGCATGAAAGGCGTTTGAATATGAAAAAAAGGAAAAGAAAAGTTTATTTCTAGCCAACAATACTTTCTCGCTCTTAAATAAAATAAATATGTTTAAAAACATTTAAAATTGAGTCCCATTTTTTACTTAATTTCTATTTTTAGTTGATGAATGGAAAGGTTACGAGGAAAGTCATGAGCCAAAGTTGCTGAAGTGTTTCTTAAAGTTTTATAAATTTTTTAGAACCAGAATTAAATTAACATCACATGTAAAGTTGAGTGTTAAATATTTTAAAATTATATAATATGTAGATGTTAAGAATAAATTTATTATTATATTAATTAAAAAATGGATCATTTACAATAATTGATTGACAACAATATAATTTATCTCTTAAAAAGTATAATTTACTCAAATAATAATAATAATAATGAATAAAAAGGGAATGAGGAGCGAAGGAAGGAGAAGAAAACGACATAACTTTTACTGTTGAATTGGAGGGAAGATTTGATTGAAGACATTAAATAAATATGTTAATCTATAGATAAATAAATTGTTTTTTGGGGAATTTATTCTAATACAGTGGGTGCCTTCCAACTCAGAGTTGATCTATAACTTTTCTGTCTGGATATAGCTGTTTTCCTTCATGTCTTACCAAACTTTTGTAAAGCTTTTATTTTAGGGTAAAAATAAAAGGTAGAAATTGGAATTTTCTATATATTGCACCTCATAAATAAGATAATAAAAAAATGACGACTGATAGAAGTAGAAATAGTTGCAAATTAAATAATTAAAGAAGTAAAATAATTACCATAGAGTGTAGTAATTGTAGGGGTAGATGTAGCTAAGTGGATCAAGGCAGTGGATTGTGAATCCACCATGCACGGGTTCAATTTTCGTGCCCATGTCATTTAAGAATATATTTTTTGTTTCTGTAAAGATGAAGAAAGAAATAATCTCTCATATTTACTCTGTCGATAAAGAATTAATTTATCACTATATTTATTCCGTTTTCTACATCTTCTTCTAAGTGCATGATAACTCCAAGGGGTTGCGGGTTTTTTTCTACCAATTGGAGCCCACCCTTCACCCCATGGGGATGGTCCATAGGGTTCATAACTATTCTTACTACAAGACGCTTATCTATCTAACTTTTAGATCTAGCTCTATCCAAACTTTTCTGGTTCACCCCAACATTCCTCACCTGTCCGACTATTGCTGAGCAGTTTTTGGATATCAAACGGACCTCCAGCTAATTGTCCACCTCTTCCAAGTGTGATTTTTATGTTATGTATGGTCGTGCCTAAGGGCATATCAATTGAAGTAGATTCTTCTTTTTAATCGATCAATCATAACCCCTTCCCAAACTGTACAAACTTCTTCCAAAGTATACAGCTTTTTGGATGTAGATGATGATATCTATATAGATGGATTCGTATAATTCTTATATATATATATATATATATATATTGTACAATGAAGTACCAAATGAGTGGATATATAGAAATCCAAATCTGTCAAACCACTCTTGTTATGATCTTCTACATCCTAGATCTTCCCGTTCTGTCATCTAGCTTATGTTCTTCATATAGCATTCAGACCGAATGACTCTATGAAATTACATCGATACTTCTACATATTATGGGTAACGTAGGAGATATCTCTATTTTTCCCCCAGGGAATCTTTCAAATTACCACTGCTTAGCTTTCAATTCGCCTTTAACCATCAAATGAAATGTGAATAACTCGTCCTCCTCTCTTTGAAACAAGGGGCGCTTTTGGTTTTGTCGGTGCTTGAAACAAATTTGTCTTCTCCATATTACTATATCTCTAGAGTCAATAATTTTATATGATGAACTACTGAACTCAACCACTTGCTGTCGTTACTTTTCAATTTTTTGTTGAGGTCTATCCTGTAGAGGTACTCAAATTGGATTAATGATCGATTTTTAAGTTTCATCATAAACCTAGTTGGTTCCTTCAAATTACATAAATCAATAGTTCAAACCGCACTCAAAGGTAGGGCATTTACTATTTTTATAGGAACTTTTGTACCAGAAACAATGATATCTCCAATTATAACCCCTCTAGAATGTAAAATATATCTATTCTTAGCGTCCCCATAGTGTATGATTATATATTTCATACAAATACTTTTTTAAGACAAATATATAATAATCACAAATAACATAAAACCTTCAATGTAAATATGCATTGGACCATGAATAATGGATACACGAATCTTTTAAAATGTTTAATTTAAATAATATTTAATATATATTTGCATTAAATATATTAAATTTTGTCACACCCATATATTTTATGTAAAAACATATTTTCTTTTAAAATTAATTAAATGCTAAATACAGGTGGAGTGGTAATAAATTTGTATTTTAACACTATTGAACACATGTTTGATCTTTAGATTTGTAATTTTTAATTCTTTTCACTTAAAGATGATACGAAAGTATGAAAAAAATGTTATTTATACTAATACTAATTATAATTTATTAGAGGAGATATTTCTGTAATTTTATAATTGAATTAATGATCCAATTAAAGGTGATATCAACTTAACAAAATGCTTAAATGATAGCTCAAGAACCTCTTAACTTCCAAAATGGCTAAAAACGCTATTTGTTTTATAATTGGAATCATTTTGGTTTGATTCAGATATACATATTTACTTTTAATTTGAAATTTTAACTAACAATTTGAACTTATTCAAACTTAGAACTCAATAATGATTCAAATAAAAAATACTCAAACTTGAAATAATCCCAACTAAAAATGACTAGATAAAGAATATCCAAACAAGCAACTCAAAATTACTCAAATTTAAATTGTATTTTTAAAATAATTTAATAAAATAATAATTATAACATAAATTATTTGTTTTAATTTATAACATGTAATTGTCATTTTGGATTGTGATTGAATGTGCAATTATGATTTGTCATGTATAGATTAAACATGTGTCTAAGTGTCACGGACTTAGATTTTTTGCCTCACGATGTGTGCGGTCTTAGACAAATTCATCGCTCCAAAAACGCCTAAGAGCCAGTTTGGCAATGCTTTTGAGAAGTGCTTATGAGAAGTGCTTTTGAGAAGTGCTTTTGAGAAGTGCTTTTAAGAAGTGCTTTTGAGAAGTGCTTTTGAAAAATTTAAGTGTTTGGCATTGCTGTCAAAAAATACTTTTGAGAAGTAAAATGTCTATTTTAGACATGATATTATAAAGTAACAAATATGTATTTAAATAATATTCAAAATAGTTAATATTATGATATTTTAGTAAAAACATAAAAAATAATTTATTATAATTTATTGTTAATATATTAATAAATAATATTAATTTTAAATATTTCTAAGTAATTAATATTAATTATTTATTAAATTTAATTAGAATATATAAACTATATTTAAATATAATAATTAAATATTTTTAATTAGATATTAACACGATTGTATTATTTTAAAAATTATTATTTTTATTTTAAACCTTAACCTTTTTTCTTCTCACGAAAGAGTCTGGTTGCTATTTTGCAGATTTTGAGCATGACAGACCCTTGGACTTTAATTCTGGATGATGCATTAGCTAACTCTTTTATTGCACCAGCAACTGATGATATTAAAGATGACCATCAATTAATTTGTAAGTTCTCTAATCTTGACAAAGAAGTGCTATCCCCCTTTGCCATTCTTTTCCAATAATTCTTATGTTGGCTCTTTTCCTTTGTACAATTCAACAAATTTGGATTGTTTCTGCAGTTGAGGAATATGAGAGATCATGGGAACAAAATGAGGCTTCATATATACTTATTACTGTAAAATTATACTGTCAGGATTTTTTGTCTACTATGATTAAATTTTAGAATTATGTTTGCTTTGATGTTTCTGCTTTGTCATTCATATATTTTTGAAGAGCTGACAATTTCGGATTGGATACAATTACAAGACAAAAAACCCCCTGTTAAGGCCTTAATGTTCTTGCCTGAACACATACAAAATCATACACACACAAAGCAATGTTGTGTAATGTTTAATCAGTAGCCCTTTACTCTCTTTTTTTTCCTATCCAAGTTTCCCTTTCTCCCTCATCTTGGCCATAGCTTGTTTCATTGCTTCCTTTCTCTTCTTGCTAGCTAACACTTTCGCCTGCACCCCACTCACACTCGGGTCCTTTTTCTTCTCTAGTGGTGGAGGTGCCGGTCTTCTAGCTGCATTTGCTTGCCTCTGGTCACCAACATTCAAGCTCAGCATTACCCCTGCCAAGCTCAATGTCACAGTCCTGCACCATAGAACCCAACCCCACAAACATAACATAATGCTACACGGAGAATTCCAAATTAATATATGAAGTATAAAGTTCTTCAAAGGCATAACCAAATAAGAGTATCCCTCATGTAAGGATTTAATCAACTTAACAACCACCCTAAATATCACCAAAAGCACAACAGAAAGAGCTCACTCTCTGTATATGGTATCATACAAGTTCAAAACACACGCAAAGTTGTTAGGCTATCAAGAGATGAACCTGCTCAATGGCCTCCTCTGTGAATGGATACCAATATCGTATTCCAACATACACACTGACATTCACATTCTTTGCCTCCAATGCCATTCGAAGAAGCATTTGCCTGCAACGAGTTCTTTAAACTATAAATATACTTGCCAGTTTCCCAAAGCACAACATGGTTCCCTTTGGAAAAAGATATCCATATAAAAGTACAATAGTTCATTTTCAAGCCACTAGCTTAGGACAAAGTAACAAGCAAATTTCTACAATCAAGGACTTGATTTTACCTGTTCATCGGTTATTTTACGCAAAGGCGAGCCGCCACCGATGGCAGCATACCCTTCTTTACTTTTCCGAGCTCGAAGAACAGATATTAGCTTCGCCAATGGCCGTTGAAGTAACTTAAACAGCCCAGGCAACCGTATTATATCCTGCACAAAGAAACATCATCACCTTAACACCATTGTAACTTGAAACCCACAAATGTTCATATGAAATACACACACAAACAACAAAAAAAAGAACAAGCAAAATAACGTACAGGATCAGCAAACAAGTTATATAGAAAAGGTTGAACATCTTTAAGAGTCTCTGGCCCTCCAAGGTTCAAAAGAAGAACCCCAATTTTTTCCTCCATGGCATGTGAGTGGTGAGATTCCACAACATCATTTTCACCCAAGGTGTAAACCCCCACCTCGTAAATTGCTTACAAATGCAGATTTCTCCTCTGAATTAGGCCATCACTGAGAAAGGGTCCTTTGATAAGGGCTTTAGATGAAGATTAATTCACACCATTGAATCAATTAGATGAATGTCGTGAGAAAGACGCAATGCGTCTGCCCCGAGGAATCGACCAGAAAAAAAAACAACATAAAGAAACGGACAAATCCAAGAATTTCATCTTTGATTCACAAAAAGAAAAGTTAAGAACTCTTAGGTTCTAGTTAAAAAAAATAAAACCATTCAGACAAAAACTATAAAGCATAAACATCTGATTAACAGTTCAAAGAAAATAAAAGGATTACCTTGAAAATCTATCATCAAAATGGCAGAGACTGATAAGCGTACCATCTGTGAAAAATGTTTCAACAACGATCAGACAGTAACATTAATTGAAATCACAACCATGCAAATGCAACAACGAATCTGAAAACAACTTAAAATTCTCACAATCAAATCGTAAATCAAGAGAAACAAATCGATCTCATCTGGATTTGAAGCGAAAGGTCCAAAAAGAAAAACTAAAATAAAACAATTGAATTGCATCTCGATGGAACAAATCAAATCTATCGAAGCAAAAAACATGCAAGCAGAAAATCCAAAAGTAAGATCAAAAGTAAGTCAAATTGGCTACCTTATCATCAGAATAAAGAATCCCACGACTGCTAAAAGAAGAGGAGAAGTAGAGAGTGAACCTGGAGAGCCTGAAGCAACTGCTTCTTTAGGATGCAATCGGACAAGGTTTCGGTGACGGTGGAGACCCAGGCCTTGGCGACGTTCTTGCGGTCGAGTTTCTTCTTGAGATTCTTGAGGGGGTTTTCTTGGAAGATGGAACAATGAAGAAGTTTGGGGGATGAGGCTTGGACTTGGGCATGGGTTCTGGGTGTAGCAGAGCATAGGAGAGCAGAGAAGAAGAGAAGGAAAGGGACATTGAGGATGCCGTAGGATTAAAGGGTTAAAATAGTCAAATATTAGCCAAGAAGCCCGTTTGGCTTCCAAAAGCTAAAAATTTCTCCTTCAGAAAAGCACTTTTGCACTGATGAAAAAGGAGAAATTTTTGAGCAAAAGTTGGTTGTTCTGTATTGCTTTTACAGCAAAAGCACTTTTTTGAGCAAAAGCTCATCAAAAAAGCAATACCGAACTGGGCCTAAGTCAGCCTAACTTCAAACATTTGAGGATTTAATAGAATTCCTCTAAGGCGCCAACATAAAGCGGAAGCAACTCAAAGATGAACGAAGAATAAAACAAGAACAAAGCCACAGAAAAGCTAAGAACACAAGAGAGAAAGTTTTGAGTCAATGCTCTCAAGAATTCTTATTACTCAATAATGAAGTGATTTACAATGAGGAAGAGAGGCCTCTATTTATGGTTGAGCCTCCCTACTTTCAATGGTACAGATTAAAGTACATCAACGGCTAAGATTATAAGCTATCTACAAATCAAATCTCTAAGATTATAGAATCATATCTTCTAAGATTTACATTTCATATCTAATATTGCATATCTTCGAAGATTACATTCCATATGTGTCAAGCTTTGTAGATAGGCCTTCAATCTCTCAAAGTAACGAGCCAATCCGATTGGGCCAAATGATCTCCCTTGAACTTGATGGATCATATAAGTGTGTCATAGTTGCGGGCTCTCATGCGCAACCCATGACATTCTCCCCCACTTGTTCTAGCGACGCCTTTGTCGCGTCCTTCGTATGGAACTGGTTTATCTTGTCTTAGAACTGCTACAAGGCCTCGGCGGGTTCCCAACATGTCTCACTATCAGGAAATCCCTTCCATCAAACTAAGTATTCATGTCGTGGCTGACAGTGCTTTCGTCTAATCACATGGTCTGCCTCGATGCTTTCAACTTCACGTAGGAGACCTTTACCCCCATTGGTACTCGTTTGGACTTGCCTGGATTTGGATCCTCTTAATCCTCATGAAATGACTTAAGCATACTTACATGGAACACTAGGTGGACTTTGAGCTTTGCAAGTAACTCCAGCTTGTAGGCCAATTTGCCTACTTTCTTCACAACTCAAAAGGGTCCCTCATACCGCCGCACAAGCCCCTTATGCAAGCCATTATGTCGTAAAATCAAGTGTAGTTTAGCGAGGACTAAGTTACCAACCTAAAATTGTACATCCATTTGATTCTGATCTACCCACTTCTTGTTGCGCTTACTTTCCTTGTGTAGACAAGCCCTAGCTAAATCATTCTGCTCTTATCATTCCCTCGTAAATAAATAAGTCGTTGGGTTTGGTCTTGTATAATGAGTCAAAATGATATTGGGTGTAAGTGGCTGTTGCCCTGTCACTATCTCAAACGGACTCTGATTCGTAGCCCCATTTTGTTGTAAGTTGTAAGAAAATTGGGCCATATCCAACAACTTTGGCCAGTCCCTTTGTGTGGCACTCACATAGTGCTGAAGATACGTCCCCGACAACGCATTCACTCGCTCTGTTTGACCATCGGTTTGTGGATGCATGCTAGTGGAAAAGATCAAGTTTGAACCCATTAACTTGAACAACTCCATCTAAAACCAGCTCGTGAATCGCCCGTCTCGATCATTGATGATAGACTATGGCACTCCCCAATATTTCACCACATGTCTAAAGAACAAATGAGCTACCTCCTTAGCAGGACACTCCTTGGGCGATGGAATAAAGGTTGCATACTTTGAAAACCTGTCCACCACAACAAAAATGCTTGCAAACTAATAGTACTAGAAAGAATATATGTTTTCTTACTACTTATTGGTTAATTTGTTCCCATTTAGTTATCTTTTACACATATTTGAGCGTTTTTAGTTGAGTAAATTGAATTTTATAACTCAGTGGATCTTAACCTATTCATCCTTAATTTCGTCATGTTTTGGTACTGATGTTGCCATATGAGTATTCCCAGATTGTGCCCAGAATTGTCGTCGCACCTGATGTAACAACTCGTTTTTTAGTGAAATCCGAATAGTAGTTTCGGGACCACAAATCCAAAGTTAGAAAATTTATTTTATTATTATTTTATTTCTTACAGCATGATAGAAATACCGTATAGAAATTTTACCGTTTACATGCTCAATTTGATAAAAGGACTAAATCACATAAAGCACAAAAGTTGAGTTCTAATAGCTAAAGGTATAAATAGCTATAGAAATTTAAAGTGGAGGTCCTTATATGGCAATTAGACCATAATAGTGATAGTGGAATATAATGGCTTGGCATTTTGTGTAATTACTAAAGTTTATAAAGGTTAATTAAGTAAAATAGTAATTAATGATAAAATAAATAAAACAATTCCATTATCATCTTTTCCAACCTATTTTCACAAAGAAGAAAACCATTTTTGGATGCTAGGGTTCGGCCATGCTTATATTGTTCAATTAGGTATGATTTTTGTCCTATTTTTAATTATTTCTATGCTTTCAGGATCGTTGTAGCTTAATCTAGCTAGCCCGGGGACTAATTTGTGAAACTGTTAAACTATTAGGGTTTTACCATTGATGAACATGCTTGAGTTTTGATGTAAAATGGTTTTTAAATTTTGAGCTCCCCTAACTATAGCGTATCAGAAAAAGATATAGTCATCTACAAATAAAAGATGAGTAATGATCAGTCCTCTACAACAAGCTCTTGATCCTTTAATAGTACCTTTTCGTACTGCTATTCTTATTAATGACAATAATCCTTCACTACAAATTAAAAACAAGTAGGGGTTTAGGGTATCTCCTTGTCGTAAGCCCCTTGTAGGTTTGAAGCATTCCCCCATCTCACCATTTAGGCATACCGAGTAAATTACCGAACTAATGCATCTTAAAACTAAGTCCACAAGAGATAGCGCATGTAACACCCTAGATTAGGGGTTGTGCGTTTGGAGCATAACCCAAGTGTTAGTAGGCCTTAAGAGTGGTTTGGATATGTTTTAGGGGTTCTTAAAACTTGAGGATAAAAATGGAAGCTTTGGAAAATTTTTGGGAATTTTGGGTTAAAAAGAGGAAAATGGGCATTGAGGCTTTAAAAGAAATTATGTGAGGTTTAAGGCACAAGGAAGTAATTGGCCTAGTGGCATAAAGGCGCAAGGGAGTGTTTGGAGGGAGGAGGTTCGAGCAGTAGAAATCGCTTTTGGAAGTTTTATTTTTGGCATTTAAGGGGAGTAAGGCAAGGAGGCTTTAAAGTAAATTGTTGTGGGTTTATGACATCAGTCAGCTAGTAGTAAAGTGGCTTGGAAGCTTGCAGCAAGAGGGCTTCAAGAGGACTCGCGTTCGAGTCGCGCTGGAGGCGCATGAGTGTGCTATTTTTGGTTTTTAGCGTTTAAGCAAGGGAAGCCAAGGAAAGAAGGGTTAAAAGGATATTTTGATGCGTTTATGACATGAAAGTCGCATTAGCAGAATGGCAGGAAGCTTAGGGGATTCTCTCCAAGTCTCGGGTTCGAGACCTGGGGGCTGCATCTGGGTTTTCTTTTTATGCCGGCGTGAGGGTGGCCTGCATGGGGCATGCACGCTTGAGGCTATGGGTTGTTTTTTTTATTGTGTTTTATTATTTCAATGCTTTGGAAGATGGGGGTAATTGTTATATTGTTATTATTATTTCTATTTTGTTTGTTTGTCCTCAAAAGCTGCATGAGGTATGGCATAGTTTTATTATTTATTTTTATTCTATTTTGTGTTATTATTTTAATGGTGATGGGGTAGTTATTTTATTATTATTATTATTATATTATGTATGAAAGATGGAATAAGTGATGGAAAAGTGGTTAAGGAATTTTGTTTAATTTTCAAATGGCATGGGGAGCAACGGCAGAATGGGTCTTTTGCATGGGGAATGAAGCATGCATAGGGGATTCCTTTAGCCGGCCTTGTGTTTGAGGAAGCATGACCGAAAATGCTCCTTTGAATTTTCTTTTCTTCCCATTTTGGTGCTTGGCCGAATATGAAGCTTTTCCCTGAGGAACATCCACAATCGGCTTTGTGTTAGCTAGGGAGGTGGCCATTGTTTTGTTTTGTTTTCTTTCTTTCCTTTTTGTTCTTGACCGAGAGAGGGCAAGGCTTGAGCTTCGGTTTTAGAAGGAGCTAGGAAGCTTTCGGCTAGTTAAAGTGTTTGCATGGTTTCCTTTTATTGTTGCTAGCCGAACATGTTAGGCACTATTGCCGAATCTTTCGACCTCCTTTTCCCTTTTATACTTCACAATCCTTGAGGCCGAATCTTCAAGGTATGGTAGTATGTACCACTCGAAAACCAAGGGCTTTTGTTCATAGATCTGTGTATGAGCCGATTCTGACAATGTTTTAGTAGGAATTTTGATAACTTCGGGAGCTAATCAACCGAAACAAGTGGTGTTTCAGGATCGAAATAAGCTAGGTAAAAGATTCATGATATTCGGCCTAAGGCCATATTATTGGTATTAAGTGTGACCGATTTTGGTTATGTGTATAGTGGCATAACTTGTGTTTCTTTACATGTGTCTACGTGAAGGACTAGTGAGGGAGCTCTAGGGACTTTGAGCATCATGGTAAGCTAGAATATAATTTCGGTCAAGGGTCATTATTCATGGAATAATGTGATAGCCGATTTTAACACATGGTTTATGTAGGGTTTTCGACTACTCAAAGATCTAGTATGAGTACTCGGGTTTCAGTGAGGTAAGTGGCTAATAGCATTCGACCTTAGGCCATTTTTGGTGATTAAATGGCTAACCGTTTCTGTTCATGATGGATTAGAGGCTAATTGACAGCAGTAGGACAAGTTCGGGATTTTAGTTGATATTAGATTCGATAGATCGGATCTCGCTTTAAATCAGGTGCGTAGTTATCTCACTGTTCTTTTGCTTGTTATATGTATTATTTTATGTAAATGTATAAGTTGTGCATGTTAGCCGAAATTAGGGTTAAGATGGTAGATACCCAAGGTGGGTGATCGAATAATCAGGTTAGTGGTTTTGGTACTAATCTTTCAGTGATTTGCGGTAATGAATGACTATGGATGAATGTATAAAAATGTGATGACGTGTGATGTATAATTGTTTTGAGTAATATGTTACCATGATACATATATATATATGCATGGGATTTGGGATGTGACTATTTGAGGAAAGGATGTACGTTATATGTGTGGTCTAGTGCTAGCCTCGTGCTACATTAGCGCTTGATGTTTAGCTATGTGCTTCCTCAAGGGAGGTGTTGGCTAAGTGCCCATCTCGGCGGTTGATAGCTGTGTGCATCACCGTGGACTGATTGATATGTGGGATCCCTATGGGATCGATGGCTTGGCCACGGCCTTGAGCAGTAAGTCTGCCAAGGTAAGTTATGTGGATCACTATGTGGGTTGAGTTTCATAATTGCATATTCATAATTGTATATTCATGTATATGGACTGTGTGGATATGGGATAAGCCCATATGTGAGGACATGTGTATTAACTATGCACTGAGTCTTGGTGACTCACTCAATTTTTCTCAACCCTTTCAGGTGGCGCATAAAGCTTGGACCGGGTTGGAGCGGATACAAAGGTGGCCATGCAAAAGTGGATTTTCAAGCAAAAGGGATCTCTTGTTTAATGAATTAAGTATCTATATTTTCAGTATTTTGATTAAGTATGTATTGTAAGAAGGCCCACTAAAGTATTTAAGTACCTTTATTAAGCATCTTTATTATTATGCTCTATTATGGATGGATAGTTTAAATATCGATTGCAAATGGTTTTATTTTCTCAAGTAAAGCTTGAATCTGATATTTTTATAACAAACTTCAATTTTTACTTAGAATATTACAAGTCACGAAAATGTTTTATTAAAGGACACAAATTTTCCACGGTTTTTACTATTAAGTAAGAATATTTTTGAAAGTGTTCCGCAGTGGCATTCCAAATTCGGTCGGCGTGAATGGGCCGGGTTTGGGGTGTTACATTTTGGTATCAGAGCGCGGTTCAAAACTCGGCTTTGAGGTTTTGGGCCCGAAAGCAGTTTTCAAAAGTGGGCTTTTCAAAATGTGGACTTCTATTTTAGGCTTGTTCTGGCATGGCACCTGTACCTCCGACCCGAAGTCCACCTGGTAAGTACCTCTGACTATTGAGGTATGTTGAATATGTGAACTGTATGGGCATAATTGGGCTTGTAGATTAGAAAATTAGGGCTATCGAACCCTAGGACTAGTCTACTCAAAAACAAGTGCATAAGACTTAAGGACTGAAATGACCATAGAGGTGTAGTGAATGAATGTGTCCCTGCTTATGAACATGTATGTGACTCTCTGAATTAGAATAGCGAATTTGAACTGAACCTATGTGTGATCGAAAGAACCACTTCTAAATACTTTATTCCATAAAAAAAATTGTTCGCGGATAATCAGTGGAACAAATTTCTAATGCATAAAACTTTCTAAGTCAGATTGCGCGATAAGAGATGAGTTCTAGATGATGTGGTCGAGGCAAAATGGCCGTATCGCAACCCGTTAGATCGGGTCAAGGGCCTGATAATGAGGTACCACCTCCACCACCAGCCTTTGGTAATGAGCAACAAGATCAGACAAGGGATAATGCCGTATCGCAGGCGGTGCTGCAAGTTTTAGAAATGGTGGCTGAAGCGGGAGGAAATATGAGAGCTCGAAAATTTGTTCCTAAGCGACTTTGAACCAATGAAGTGGAGTTGTTCCGTGATGTATCAGGCATGGCACCCAGTACGGTTGAATATTGGTTGGGAGCAACCAAGTGAGTTATGGATGAGCTCGATCTGAGCCCTGAGGAAAAAGTGAAAGGAATGGTGGTGCTACTTCGCAACGAGGTGTATCAATGGTGGCTCACGGTTCGGGATAGTGTCACAGCTGAGGACCTCACTTGAGAGTATGTCAAGACGGCATACCAGAAGAAGTATGTTGATACTTACTACATTGATGCTCAGAGGAATGTGTTTTTAGGACTGGTTCAACGGAACAAGTCCATGGCAAAATACGAGGCTGAATTCCTAAGGTTAAGCCGATATACTCGAGGAGTAGTGGCTACGGAACATGAACGATGTGTCCGGTTTGAGGACAAATTAAGAGACGGCCTGAGACTGTTAATAGCTCCTCTACAGGAACGGGAGTTTGCTGTGTTAGTTGAAAAAGCTAAGGTAGCTGAAAGGATTAAGGACTCGATGAGATAAAACCGAGATAAGGATAGGAACCGGAATGGAAGAAATTTTGGATCGTCTAAATTATCTGAGGGTCTCCGGAAGAGACCGAGGGTTGAAAGTTTTGCTCATGTGACTAAGCCAGCTATGAGAAATCAGGACCGTCTGTGTGCTCAGTGTGGAAGGTATCATGTCGGAGAATGTTGGAGCCGAAATTGAGAATGTTTTAGGTGTAAGTCTATGAGCAGTTGAATGTCGTGAATACATGTTGAATTGTGGAATCCTAGTTATAAATATAGTGAAAGCCGACTGTGGATAGACATTTTATCATGAAATGTTATTGAATTTTAATTGAAGTGATAAGTACAAGTGATATGAATTATATATGGTTTATAATTTTGGTCAGCTTGTAATGTGATTCAGATGGTGATAATATCGTATTTCGGGCTTTGAGCCTAGCAGGCCTTGTGCCGGTGAATTGTATTTCAGGCTTTGATGCCTAGACTGATAGGACAAAAGCTTTTGAGGTTGGAAATAAGTTGATGCCTAAAGCTTTGATGCCTAGACTGATAGGCTTTGGAGTCGATTTGCAATTGTTTTGGAAATAAGTTTGTAGATAACTATGCATAGACTGATAGGACAAAAGCTTTTGAGGTTGGTCGAATGGGCTACCTTTAGAATAAGAACTAAATTTGTCAAATTAATTTCATCAATAGATCCCTTTTTATTTAAAATGTCGAGACAAAATTCCCTCACCTTATGCCCCACAATATGTCCAAATTTTTGAAAAAATAATGCCAGAAAACCATCGCTTCCAAAATCCTTCGTTGGCCCCATCCTTTTTAACTCAATAACAACTTCTTCCATCATGTAGTCAGAAGTCAACCACTAGTTCATATTTGCTGTAATGCAATTTTCAATACCAGATAGAATGTAGCCTAAGTTCCTAATACCTCTAGAAGAAAAAATATTTTCAAAGTACCTCTTTGCCACATCGACCATCCCTTGTTGATCCATGGTTGATTGTCCTAATTCGTTCTCCAATTCATCAATTTGATTTATTCTTCTTCTTTGGATGCGATGTTGTGGAAAAATTGTGTTCCTATCTCCTATCTTTAACATATTTGCCCTAGCCTTTTACTTTTAATATCTCTCTTCTTTTTCAATTTCCAAAATTAATTATATCTTTGTATCAAGTAATTCTGCTAAATTTCGGTTTGTTCTTTCCATTTCATCAATTTCTTCCAATTTCGTGAGTAGTCTCCTTAATGCCTCTTTTCTTTGATTTTTAATTCCCACAGTCCAACTTTGTAACCCTTTCCTTAGAATTGCTAACTGTTCCACACACTTCCCCTACTTTGCTCTCACAACTTTTTCACCTCCTCTTCACACGACTCTTCCATAGTCCACCATGCTTCAAATCTTAAAATCAATCATTTCCTATTCACATTTTCAGGTTTTGTTTGAAACAAGAGAGGGCAATGATCAGAAAAGGAATATGAGAAATGTTTGGTCGTGTATTCAAGAAATAACCTAATCCACTCCAAATTTTCCACCCCTCTGTCAAGTCGTTCTTTGATATTCGTCTCTAGGAGGTTGCCCCTTTCCCATGTAAACTAACACCCTGCATATCCTACATCTTCAAGATGTCAATCTTCTAGTGCTGCCCTAAATTCCTCTATGCATCTTTCTTCCCTTGCCAGACCTCATTCTTTTTCAAAGGAGTAAAGAATTTCATTGAAATCCCCACAAACTAGCAATGGGTAATCTATTCTCTTCCCAACCTTCCTAAAAGATCCCACGCTTCACTCATTCCTCGAACTTCTGGGGCCTATAAAAACTTGTCATTTGCCACTTTGCCCCATCTCTATCTTCTTCAATATCAACATCAATATGGTTTATAGAAAAACTTCTTAGGCTGGCAAATAAGTCCCCCTTCCACCGTAGGCTCAAATCTCTTCCCGTGCCCAAAGCTGACACATCAATCCCATTATAGAACCCACATTGTCGTCGTACTCCTTCTATTTGCTTACTATCCAACTGTCTCCACAACGAAGAAAATTCGGGGATTATGTTGCTTCAACGTATGTTAAAGCCTCCTAATGCCCCGTGGACTCCTTAATCCACGGACATTCCAACTTACGATTTTCATTGTGTCTGGTCAGCTTGCCCATTGGCAGCAGTTGATATTTGAGTTTTGCAAATTTCCTCACATTTCTCAGTCACTTCAGCCATGAAAGATCCAATAGATTTTTCCTAAAGTTTGTTTATCTGGCCTAAGCCTTTTATTTCCATCACTACTCATTAGAGGAAGCTATTCACTATTGTCTTCCATAGCTTCGCTCCTCGTTCCTTCACACAATTCAATTTCTTTTCCTTTATCTAGAGGCCTTCTTCCTTCCAAATTGACCCTAAGGTAGATCCCATAAAATTGTGTTGTTGCCTTAGATAAAAAAAATCTGGCCAACCTTCTACATCTTTCACCGTTTTGATTTCCCCTATGCTCCCTAAAATTACCCCCATTATTATCCTCCCTCAACCATAATAATTCTTATTTTTTGTTACAATTTATATATTAGTAAGTAAATATATGATGTTAACATAAATTTATAAATTATAATTATAACCATAATTAATATACTAATAAATAAAATATTAAAGTAAATATAATAGTTATAAATTTAAAATATGATATATATTGTTTTACTATTAAGATAAAAGATATTTTTGTTTTTAATTAATCTTATAATTTATTTGAGAAAAAAAACGATTAAAATAATAAAAACAAAAGGCAAAGTAGTTGAAAATTTAAGATTATGTCCGTAATCTAAGAGAACCTAAGGAATAGGTTATAATCTCATAATGAGATTACACCATATATTACAACATTTTGACATTATTTAAGAATGTAAGATTTGTTGGAAAATCCAGTTAAGAAAACGGTTTACAATTATTAATGGAAGTTTAAAATTTTTCAAAGCCAAGTTGGTTTATGATATTTATAGCAATAAACTTTTACAGAAAAGTACCTGTACTTTGTCGAGATAGATTTAAGTCGGTCCCAGCCTTCTCTACGAATTGCGTCGAGTGTGGGCTTGAGCAACATGAATAAAAAACAAAACATGTTATTACTTTTAGCAGGAAAGTAATTCACTCAATAGAAGCCGATAAATATTGTAATTCCCAAAACATAAAACTTATTCTAAGTAAATAAATTACTACTATTTTCTGACAGAATAATGATAACTCAATAATCAATAAGTGTGTGTATTAGGTCAACCGATAACATCTATTTACAGGGAGAGATAGAAAAATCTTGGTTGAATAAGGCTTAAAAAATAATATTATTTAAATAGAAAACACACTCCTACTCTAAGTAGAGGGATGGGCGACGCATCCTAGTTAATAATACTAGGGTTGTCATCATTTGATTCTACATGCAATTCTTTTCTGGTTTAAATGAGCTAGTAGAGAGACCGTAAACATATATAATTAGGGCTCAAATAATTTATAATTAAGTTACAGCATTTTGCCTATTAATTTTATAAACTTATTTAGTCATAAAATCATTCCACTATAGTATCGTGACTGAGCTCTCCCTAATTACGCGTCATTATGAAAACTACTTAATAAGTGCTCGTCCAATAACCTTGTCATAAGTGTGTTACCCTCATAGGATATTCTTAATCTTTTTGGGATAAATCTGTTCTCCTAATATGATCCTATTTTATCTCATGCTAATCATTATATCTTAATTCATGAAAAGTTAATTACTATCAAAGAGTAATTAAGTCATTTATCAGAAAGACAAATGACTCTTGACTATGTTTACTTTTCATTTATCATGTAATGTTGATGAGAGGATATCATTTACCTATTAGTTAGGCTATGAATTCCACTATTGTAAATGATGCTACATACCGTAGAAATTTTATACCCAGTGCACCAGCTTTTGACTTCTTATCTATTCGAACTCAAGCTTTTACTTGCATCAAAGTATACAGGTCACACATACATAGCCTATCATCCACTCAAGATTAGGGTATGTTAAACTATGAACATCATAATTGAATAAATCCATAGACGGATCTAGAACCTATTCTATTTTGATCCTATCTGATGTACTGTTAATCCAGTCAAACACATCTATGTCTCTATCTTTTGGGAGTCATTCGCTCTGATGCTCAAAACAAAGCATCTCCCCTATTGGACTCGATAGATGACATATTAATCTTTCAATCGGTTTGCTAATTTCCAATTAGACTAAGGACATGTTTAAGTTTATCTACTAAAACAAGTTGTCTTTCCATATTACAATTAGATCACGTTATTAGTTAAACGTTAGATAATCAATGGGTCAATATTTGCTTCCATTTTGCTTTGTGTGCAAACACACTGAGGACAACATACAACGGCTGTTAATGTAATCAATTAATATTTTATTAAACCAATTTGTTCGATAAATATAAGTATACAAAACGAATTTACTACACTTAGGGCACTAGATCTAACAAGATTATAGGGTGGTTGAAATGTTGAGAATCCAAACAACGTAATCTTATTCTGAAATGTAATGTTATGGGCAGGGTTTCAAATAGCGGTCCGGTATCCGAATAGCAGCCGTTATATAGCGGTAGCGGCACCGTCCGAAACCGCTATTGCTGAAAATAGCGGTGTGAAGCGGAGTCACACCGATAGTGGTCGGTCGCGGCCGTAATTTAACAGGTAACAGCCAATTGCAGCAATAACGGGCCGCTATTCCCGTTATTTTCCGTTACATTAAATTTTAAAAAAAATACATATATCCTAAATAGAAATCAACAGAAGCAGAGTAAAAACAAAAGGGAATATATTCCCTAACTACAAAATCAGAAATTTTTAATCAAAAAAAGTAAGAAGAACTGTAAATAAACAGAAAAAAAGCAATCACATTCAAAAATCAAAACTTAAAAGCAATAGAAAATATGAAAATGAAAGTCTATTTCTCATTTTCAGCAAACAAGTGAAGAACACACACAGCCAGCAAATGAGCAAAATTCTCTGATTATTTTCAAGTAAGTAGTCGATTTACCTAAAATTTTGTCTTCTTGAACTCTTGATTCTTGCTTCGCTTGCTTGCATGTCTTGAATCTGCAGTAGTGTAGAATCTATAGATCTTTTCTTTAAACGATGAAAGTAGGGTTGGGGACTTAAGGATAAAAACTCTGGTCTGGAGTCTTGATTTCTCCCATGAAGGGAGAACCGGAGATTGGAGAAGGTAGAGAGGCAGAACGATTTTGCTTCTGGCTTTAGGGATTTGGGAACAAAAAAACCTTTAGTCTCTTTAGGGACTTTTTTTAGAATAGAGAGGTAGAAAACGGTTCTGCTTCTACCATTTTTTTTAAAACGTAACTGATTTATTGAAGGAAGTGATTTATTAAAGGAAGGGATAATAAACATTTAATTACTGTCTTGGAAATGAAAAGAGTTAAACAGAAACTTAACCTTACTGGCCACTCAATCTGTGCCTTAAAAATTGGAAAGAAAACAAACAATAAATTAATCATTCATAAAACAACATTGTTGAGTTTTTTTCTTTTTAATTTTTATAAAACATATTGCCTAAATCAATTATGGGGTATTGATAAAATTGTGTGAATAAAAGAGACGTATTTTTTTATTTTAATTTTACGGGAGTGAACATTTTGATAATGAAGATATTTTATTAAGTAGAGAAAATTAACGCTAATCATTCCACACAGTTCCAATTTCCATCATATATTTTTCAAAAATGGTGAGTGATTTTATTACGTAAATCATATAAAGAATCCTCTTAGAACCATAGGAAACATTTCATATTTTCGAATTTATTACTTGAAAACAAATAATCTAAAAATCAAAAGAAATATAAGCTCTAATACTTGTGACACATTTTAAGCTTTATAAAAATTGATTAAGAAACCATATGTAAAAACAAATAATACATGAAACGTGTTTGTCTTAAAAAAAATTTAATATTTTCTTAGCACATTTGACCACATTTTACCCTTGCCAGTAGAGTTGTGGCCGAAATAATTTCGAATGTAAATTACTTGTTTTTAAATGTTTTATTATAATTAAATTAAATTAGATAATATATCAAATATGGATAAGTGTATAATATTAATTTTTATGTCTTTAAAATTTAAAATTATCCTTTTATTAGGAAACAATTTATTAGACATCATATAATAAATAAATTAATAATTTTATGAATGTTGTGTATTTATTTGGGCTTGGGTATGAATATGGATTAGGTAATAAAGTAATAATAAAATTATTTTTCTTAACCCATTTGTAATTAAATTGGCCTGATTTTAGTTTAGTCCCTTTATTATGATTAGATTTAAAAAATATATATATAATATTGAATGATGGGGCCATACAATTTAAATTTGTGCCAAATGAGTGTCTCTCAATAATTTTAATTACTTAATACAGATCAAGGCTTAAGATATGATTATTATACTTTAGTTTAACATAATTTAATCATTTTTTTTGCAACATTATTAGTAAGTGCAAATCGATAACATTGTAAATTGGCATTAAAGTTATAAGGTGAAATTTTTTTAAGAGTTTATATTAGATAGGATGATATTAAAAAATCTCCTTCTATAAAATATTTTTTATAGTGTCATTCATTTATAAAATATACTGCAATGAGAGTGTTCATATATATATATATATATATATATATATATATTAAATAAAAACTATAAGGAAACAATTTAAACCTAAAATACTTCAACTAAAATTATAAAACTTCTAAATTAGGGGTGGATTCAATAATTTTAGTTTGCATAATATGAAAAACTTGAATTTTTAAATTTGATCTAATTTGAATTTAAATTTTATTAAGATGGAATGGAACAAAACAAACTATTTATACCAAAAACTTTGGAACCAAGTAATAATGGGTTATGGTGTATTGTTGTTTTTTTTAAAATAAAATATGTATGGACTATGCAATAAATTTAAATTTGCCATGTTAATAATGTTTACTTTTTTTTTGTATTATATTGTTGATAATATAAGTAATGAGTTGCTTATATTTCTAAATATAATTTTATGTTTCTTATATATAAATAAAAATAAAGTATGCCACCACGTGAAGAGTTCCCGACTAAAGTATTGGAGGGTGCACCAAGTAATGATATAGGTTGGCACTTTGGAACTCCAATACCAAATGCGAGAGGAAATATCGTGTGTAAACTTTGTGGTAAAGTTGTGAAAGGAGGAATAACACGATTTAAAGAGCACATTGCTCATAAAACCGACAATGTTGCACCATGCCCTAATGTTACTGGTATGTGATACTTCATTATTATTTTTAAATGTTATTGTAAATTTATCAATAAAGATTATATAATATTGATAATAACATAAAGTGTGATTTTTTTTTATTAATAGGTGTCATTAGAGAAAGTATGATGAATATACTGGAGGAAAGCAACACAAAGAAAATAGACAAAAAGAGGAGAAAAGATGAATTTTTATCCCAATTAATAGAAGAGGAGGATGAACACGAGGAATTCATTGATGAGGTTTCTGCTATAAGGCAAGCAACTCGAGAAAGTATCCAATCACAACACGAGTGGCATAGAAGGGAAGAATTCAGACGAAGTACTGATGGTTGTGATAACATTTATGAAGAAGGGCGATCTTCTCATAAATCAGTTAGAGAATATCATAGAGAAAGAACAAGTAAATCCATCCCAAGTGAGTCTGAGTTTACCTTAAGGGGAGCTATACCTGAATTGGTTAGAAGCAAAAGTTCAAAGCAACCAAAGGTCAATGACTCTTTTTTAAAGAGTTTTCGAAGGAAGATAGGTGAAGCGGTATCTAAATTTTTAATATATGAAAGACTTCCTTTTCAATTAGCAAGCTCTCCATGGTTGTATAACTTAATTCAAGTGTCAACAGAAGTTGGACAATGTGTAAAGCTCCCAACACCTTATGAGGTTTTAGATGTATATTTGGAGTTAGAGTATCAACGAGTTCATGATTGGGTAAATGGACTAAAGACTCATTGGAAAGAATTGGGTGCAACTCTAATGTGTAATGGTTAGACCAATAGTTTGAATCAAATGCACGTCATTAATTTCTTTGTTTATTGCAGTAAAGGAACCATTTTTTGGAAATCGATAGATGCCTCAAGTGTTCGTAGTAGAGATGCTAAATTCTACTACAGTTTGTTAGATTCAGTTGTAGAAGAATTTGGAAAAAATTACATTGTCCAAATAGTGACTGATAATGAGGCACCAATGACAGCTGCTGGAAAAAAAATTAATGTTGAAAAGAAAACACCTATATTGGACCTCATGTGCAGCTCACTGTTTAGATTTATGCCTTGAAGATATTAGGAAAAAGCCCAGTGTAGCAAAAGTGTTAGATGAGGCAAAGAAAGTGATTTGTTTTATATACAATCACATTTGGACAGTTGATTTGATGAAGAAGTATACACAAGGGAAACAAATACTTCGACCCGCTCTTACACAAGGGAAACAAATACTTCGACCCACTCTTACTCGATTTGCAACTCATTTCATTCAACTTGAAGAGATAACAAGACAAAATCAAGCTCTGAGAGAAATGTTTAATTCAAAGGTTAGTATTTTATAATTAGTTAATATAATTACTTAAATATAGCAACCTTTAATGATTTTATTAGTTCCAAATAATTTAAATTATATTATTTTAAAATTTTTCTTATGAATATATAGGATTTTAAAGAATCAAAATGGGGACAGCAAAAGTCAGGGCCTGCTTATAAAGCCAAAAAAATTGTTTTGGGAAAAGATTTTTGGAAAAAAGCCAATGACCTCATAAATGTTTACGAGCCCCTGGTAAAAGTACTGAGACTTGTGGATAGCGATGAAAAACCAACAATGGGCTTTATTTATGAGGCTGTTGATAGAGCTAAACGAGCAATTCAACAAGATTTTCGATATTTCACTGAGTACGAAAAGATTATTGACAATAGATGGAATTTTATGCATTCCGACTTGCATTCAGCTGGTAAGATAAAATGTTTCATATAATTAAGAAATATTTTTATATTTTATTATTTTAAGCTTTAGATTATTATTATTTTATGATATTCTTATAAATTATACTTAGGTTATTTTCTCAATCCTCAATTTCAATTTGGCGTGGAGCATTCTGAGAATGTACTAATAGAAACATTAGAAGGTACACATTCAGTAATTGAAAGATTAGAACCTTCTCTTGATAATCAAGTTAGAATGATTAATCGGGTTAGATTCAAGTACTATTATTTGTAACTTAGTTATATAATTTGAAATAGATTTTTTTTTATTTTTACTCTATCTTTTATTTATGCAGTTGTTACTATTTAAAGATAAACATGAGACATTCGGTACTCCACAAGCACAAAGAGGTTGGAAGCAAATGAATTCGGGTAAACAGTTAATTAAATTATTTAATTTAATTTCTATTATTTAATTATATTGTACATTTTGAAGTTATTTTGAAATTTAAATAATATTATGCAGCTGAGTGGTGGATAATATACGGCACATGTGTTCCTGAATTACAAAAATTAGCAATTGAAGTGCTTAGTCAAACAACTTCAGCATCAAATTGCGAACAAAATTGGAGCACATTTAGTTATATTCACACCAAGGCAAGAAATAGGTTAAATATAAAAAACTTGAGAAACGAGTGTTTACCTATTATAATATGAGGCTTAAGATAAGGCATCAAAAAAGAATGAGCACTGATGATATAAACGCTAGTTTTAATCCTATCAGCCTTGATCATATCTTTGAAGATGTTGATCCACTATCAGAATGGCTTCATGAGAAAGAGAATCCATTATTAGATGGTGAAAATGCCGGTGTGTTGCCTGTGGATACCTCTGATGATGAAATGGATGTTAATCAATCTCAACAGCAAAATTTGTCTCATTCAAGTTCTAGTTCAACGCCAAGTCAGAGTGGCGATGGACCCAATGGTGGTGGTTTAAGTCCAATTGATGAGGATGATGGATATAGTGGTGATAGAGGTCAAATTAGATCTTCTAGCCAGTATGGAAGAGAGTATGGAGTTGGTACCACTAGTGGACATTTTCGTGATAGATTAGAGTTTGATGGAAATATGTTTCCTGAACCTAGGAGAGATAGAAGTGAACCTAGAGCTCCATCAAAAGGAAAAGGCAAAAAGCATACTTCTATAGGCTCTTCATTTGATAGGAGATCGAGTTCTAGTAACCTTGGGTATAGTGATTCATCTACTAGCACTCTAGGTTTTTATCCACCAGGACAACCTTCATATTTTCAACCTTCATGTAACATCCTAGATTAGGGGTTATGCGTTCGTGTGTAATTCATGAGATAGTGGGCTCAGTGGGTGTGTTGGATGTGTTTTGAGGAGTTCTAGGAACCCTAAGGTGTATGGAAATGTATGGAAATGTATGGAAAAGTATGGAAATGTATGGAAATGTATGGAAATGTATGGAAATGTATGGAAATGTGTGGAAATGTGTGGAAATGTATGGAAATGTAAGGCAATGTACGTAAGGAAATGTAAGGAAATGCTTTGGAAACGTTAAGTTTAAAAGAGGAAAGTGAACATTTTTGGAAACTAGGGGATGTAAGGAAATGATGTGGAAATGATTCAAAAGAGGAAAGTAAACATTTTTGGAAACTTGGAAATGTAAGGAAATGTCAAGTTTAAAGAGCCAAACGAAAATTTTTGGAAACTTGGAAATGTAAAGAAATGTCAAGTTTTAAGGCTTAAAAAGAGAAAACTAAGGCAATGTGGCCTTAAGAAAAATAATAGAAGGAATTTGACACACAAACAGGCTTGGAAAAGTGGCCTGGAAATGCCACTTAAGGCCCAGGTAAGTGACGCCACCTACATGAGCAAGTGGGCCTGAGTTCGAGTCACATGGGAAGCAAATAAAAGAAATTTTATTTTGCTTCCAGAAGAAGTGAGGTGGACAGAACAAGCTATTTAAAAAGGAAGAGTTTTATTCTTTTTAAAATTCGGCTAAATGATGGATAAATAAGGGATTTATTTATCATTATTTTCAGGAGATAATGGTTGGATTAAATTCTTTTATTTAGTGATAATACAAAGGATAAAGCTATCAAATAGAAGAGTGGTGGCCAAGTAAGGGATTCTAAGCTAGTAAATTCGGCTATAAAAGGAAAGGAGAGGCCATTCAGCATTATTTTCTTTTTCCTTGAAGACTCTGCCGAAATTCTCTAGCAAATTTCTCCACTCTTTCTTCTCTCTGCCGAATTCTCTCTGCTCATCATCCTCTTTTTCTTTTTGATTCTCTTTGGCCGAATCCTTCTACACCTTATTCTCTTATTCTTGTTCTCTCAATCTCCTAAAAGCCGAATATTGCTAAAGGTTCAAGCAAGGATTGCCGATCTCTAAAGTAAGGGTAAGATCTCATTCAGTTTCATCCTCTTTTCCTTTAAGATTTGCCAAAATCTAGGACTAACCCCATTAGTATCTTGTTGCCGAAACCTTGAAGAGATCTTTCGGGATTTACTAAGTGTCGACTACAAGGAAGGAGAAGTTCTTTTCCCGAAGGTACACCATAAGCCGCGTGTTCCCTAGTTATTCGGTGAGTTTCGGGATTTAAAATCCACAAGGTGAGTGTCTATAGCATTCGGCCAAGGCCTATTTTAGTAATTAGATCTATTATTATGTGTTTTAAGCCGAAAACTAACAGATTCAAGGGATCTAGTGAGTAGCCGATTTCAAAGGAGAAGAATACAAGTTTTCGGGATTTGACTATAGTCAATTCAACAACAAGGTAGGTTTTAAGAATACAAATCCTACTAGGATTTGGTTTTATAGGCTTTATGCTAACATATTAAGGTTACCAAATGTAGGAATTGAGATCTAAAGCAATAGATCGATTTTTTCGGGATTTCAAGGAATTTGTTAAGCAAATCAGGTGTGTACCCCACACTAACTTTTAATATGTTATATGGAAAATATTTAATATATGAATGTATAAGAATGTGAATGTGGCTAAAATACCCTAATGTGGTACAAAGTACTTAGGTACGTGTCCTACTCCTACTAGGATTACGAAATATGTTATATTTTAACATGTGAAAAGTGACATGAATGTGAATTTAAGTATGATATGCATGATATAAAATATATATGGGGCATTCGGGTTATATGAGAAAGGGGAAGTGAATGTGATGACTTCGGTCTCACTATCTGAATGTGGTGGCTTCGGTCACATTATCTGAATGTGGTAACTTCGGTTACATTATCTGAATGTGGTAACTTCGGTTACATTATCTGAATGTGGTGCCTCATGACACAATTATCTGGTGGCTATGCCACGAATTATATATGGGCGATGAGCACGTCGACTGCAGCGACTGCCTTCGATGGTGTGTAGCGGAATGAGGGTCGACTTAGTAGTCCCCACGGTGTGCAGGTTGGTATGGGGATGTGTAGCGGATGGCATCTAGGTTTGGGTATGGGTTGCATCATTATTTTATCTGTATATGAATGTGCATGTGATACATTATGGTATGCCTGATCTATTAAATTTTAGTGTTGTGTACACATTGAGTCTGTTGACTCACCCCGTTGTGGGAACATTTTTCAGGTGAGGATCAGTGATGGACCGGGACGGCAGAACTTGTGGTGGCCATGCTCAGCTTGAAGTTTTATTCAATATGGACATTTTATTTCATTTAAGTACTTAAGAATTTTATTTTGGGATTATTTGATGTAATAAGGCCATAAGGCCATAGTTGAACTACTTTATTTTTCCTTTATTTATTACGGTACAAATTTTTATTAATTAAAGATCAAGTGAAATTTATTTTAAAATAAACTCTAAGTATTTTGTCACCTGAAATAAATGGATTTCAATATAAGATAAATTGGTTTTCAACACAAGCCCAACCCAAAACATTATTTTCTTTAAAATTGCACAAGTTTTTCCTAAGGAACAAAAGAACTTTGAATCGGTTTACTTGAGGAACATACCAAATCTGGTCAAAGCTCGTGGGCCGGGTTTGGGGTGTTTCATTTCACATGGTTATCCACAACCATATGATTATTATCCACCATTTCCTAATTATGGTGTGCCATACCAGCCTCAAATGCATCCTCCACCACCAATGTATCACCCACCTCCACCTCTCATATATCCTCCTCCTCAAATATATCCTCCATATCAATTATATGAAAACCAAGGTGAAAATGTTACTTTTTTTGGATATATTTTTGGACAAAGACCAAGAGATTCAAGTCAAGAACGCTCTCAAAGTGAAGGTGAAGGATCTGATCTTCCTTGTCATTCCACTAATTGGTGAAAACTAAATCGTACCACTACCATTATTTGTAAGATATGTTTTTTTTTAAGAAAACTTTTGTTAATGTTCTTAATTTTGATGATATTAAAACATTTAAAATATATTTTTGCATAAATGAATGGAGTATATTTATGAAAATATAATTAAGAATCGAAGCATGTTAAACTATATATGAAAGTAGAATGAGAGTGAGTATAAATGGTAGGAAATAGAAATAATTAATGAGAATCTATACATTTATCTATTCCTTTTTTCCTTTTGCAGCATAGAATGTTTATATATTCACCATCTTCAAAGCTGTCAAGAAATATTGTAGACATATCTCAGGTATGAATTTTCAAATATTTTATCTATAAAAACTTTCAAACTTATTAAATATGATAAATGTTTAATATTTTTTTTACTTTGTTATTAGTTAATATAACATTGTTAGAAAGTTCGTATATAAATGTAAGAATATTTAATGATTATAAAAGTTGTGTTCTCATATCATATTAATAAAAGTTCATAAGCATTAGAAAACACTCTAAAAATCATGAAAAGTGACTTTTTATAATTATAATTATAATTATTATGTTTTAAAATAAGTTGTGCGAATTTTAAAAAAATTCACAATCGCGATACCCGCAGTGACCGCAATAGTATCCGTTATGTAACACCCCAAATCCGGCCCAAACACCACGACCGGATCTGGTATGTCACTAAGAAAATTTTGGAAAACATGTCGTATTTTCAGAAAATATTTTTCTAAAGTTTATCCTTTTATTCAAAAAAATAAATAGTTGATAGTTTAAATAAAATATGCCTTTATGAATTAAAAACCCAAATTTAAATACATGCATTAGTTCAATAAGAATTTAAATAACTAAAAGTAATTAAAGCCCAAAATAAAACAAAATATAAACTAGTGGCCCATGGCCTTATTACAACGAGATTTAAAATCCATTAATTAAAAATATAAAATAATAACTTGAGTCTTTTTGCTGGATCCAGATGTTCTTTTGCATGGCCACTTTGCGTTCCTCTCCAGCCCGGTCCGAAGCACTAGGTATCACCTGAAATGTTAATTAAAAAGGTGAGTCGCGGGACTCAGTGTGCAACCCTCATGCACCACTAGATTTTTGGGCCTTAAGCCCATTAAGCAAAATAAACAATTTAATACTCATAACAAACATTAATAACAAATATATGCAAGGCCCAACCCGTTTGCCTAGGTTTCCATCCGCTACACGCCCCCGTACCAACCGTTCACACCATTGGGGATTTCTACAATCGCCCCACACCGCTACACACCATGATGGCAGTCTTGCTGCTCATCCACGTATGATGGTCGAAGCCCTTATAACATATAATGGCCGAAGCCCGTATAATATTTAATGGCCGAAGCCCGTATAACAGTTCACGGCATTAGCCGCTACATCAGATCACGGTAAAAACCGCTACACATATAACGTATAACTTTCTCCTTTCATCAACCCAACCCATGCAATCACATACAAGTATTTTACTTATAACATTTAAACAGATTATTTACTAACCTAGGATCCGCTTTTACCCTCCTTGGGCTTTCATCAATAAACCGAGATGTTGGCAATTATCAAAACATATATAAATCTTATGATCATGCATTTTATGATTAGATCTAGATGGTGGGGAAGTATTACACACCTGATTAATGTAGATACCCTTGCTAAACCGATCTACGCTTTGCTTCAAAAAGCCGAAAAGATGTGAAAATAGGCCTCTCCTATATTCGGCCATAGTTAGTATTCTACCCGATTTTATATATATGAATAAACAAATCCTCTTACCTTGAAATCCCGAATGTAACACGATTCTATAACTTAGAGATCTATGAGTTTCGGCTTCTAGGAAAAATCCCGGAAAGATGATCTATCGCGCTTTCGGCTTTTGAAAGAACTAAAAATTGAAAAGATGGCTAAGGGAGATTCGGCCAATGAATATTAAGGAGAAGAATAGGTGTAGTTTCGGCTTTTGAATCAAAGTGAAGATGATGGAATAGGCTTAGAGATTTCAGCTTTTGCAGAGAATGAAGAAGAAGATGGAACTTTAGGAGTTTTCGGCTTTTACTCAGAGAAGAGAAAAGAATGAGAGAAAAACCACAAATGCCGAAATTGAAGAGATATTCCCCCTATTTATAGAAATTTCGGCACTTACCTAACCTTGCAGATAAATCCTATCTTTTCTCCTTTATCTTAATCTACTAGCTCATCTAAAAGAGACTTAATTATCTCCAACTCCTCCCTCCTTTGTCAGCATATTATCCATATATTTTAATCATTAAAATCCCTAAATTTTAGCCTTTATCTGCTTATTATCCTCATAAAATAAATTCCTAAATAATAGCCTTTATCTGCTTATTATCAACATATTTTAAACATTAAAACCTCTAAATTTTAGCCTTGTTGCCATCCACTCCACCTAATCCTAATGCCTAAAATTTAGCTTACTTAAACTAAAAGAATTGGGCTCCATGAAACTTAAATTTGGGCCCCTTACTCCCTTGTGTGGCGTCACCTCCTAAGATTGGGCCACAAGCCCACTTTGGTATTTTAAACATAGATACTACCTTTTAAACATTATAATGCCCAAATAGATAATTTTAATCAAGGCCTCTACCTAAGCCTGAGCCCAATTTGGACCCCTAACACTTAAATTAACACATTAAACATATCCTACCTATTAAACGCATAGGCCCAAAAATTCAGGATGTTACACGTTATGTCCGCAACCGCGATAAACACAACACGACTGAAAACGCGACCGCGACCGCAATTTAAATCCCTGGTTATGGGTCATAAAAATAAGATTTGAACAACCAAACACACTCATAGTTCATAAAATACGTAAAACAATATAAGTTGATGCACAAATGTCATTGCTCGCAAGAAAATCCCAAAAAGAGGAGAAACAAACTGACAGTAATCACAACATTAAAAATATTCAAAATCTAGAGATGTATCACCTTGATCAAACCGTTGATATTTGCATTTTAGCCCCGCCATCATCAGACCAACCTGACGACGAACGTCAGTTAATCAAGAAACCACTATCAAAAGCCTCTAGATATTCATTGCATCAGTGATACACAAAAAAGTTAAGTCTTAAATAACTTGTCCTCCTCAGCATCTCGGAGTGCACTTTTGTGAACACTCTCCTAATGAGATTCTTCAAGAACAGTTCCTAATAAATCTGGCGTCCCTCTTACTTGGAAAATCTCATATATACTTCAAAACATGACAAATGGGAAAACTAAAAAACTAAAACGAAAACCACCATGCAACTTTTAAAGAAACCAAAGTGAATAAAACTAGAATCACCAAAGTTTTCAGAAGAAAAAAAAATTAGTGGATTGAAAGTAAAAACTAAAATAGAAATTTATGAAAAGGCGGCGGCTGGCAGACAGCTTGAGGGTTGGTGCCACTGCCAGTAAAACCAAATTTTTTATTTGAAGAAAGTTGAGCAACTAAATTTTGTAAATTGAGAGGATTAGGTTTTTTTTTTTTTAGATTTAATTTAATTTATTTTTTAGCACAATGATATGGACAAAGGAAATTTCAATTATTAATGAATTTCCTTTTTTAAAGAAAACTTAAAAAATTAAATAGAACTTGTTTGTTAAATATAAATAGAATATTCATATAAAATATTTGTATTTATTCTTAAATTAAATGAAGATTTATATATTGATTAAGATATGAAATTTAATGTTGATTAAATTTTAACTCAATTAGTATTATTACTATTGTCTAAACATATATTTTTTTCTCTAATTTAAGAGTTGGATAGAAATAGACATTACATTTAATATAATTTTTTAAATATAAAAAGTGAAAATATTCATATTAAATATATACCTAAATAAAAATATTAGGGGAATGATCTACAAACATTCTAATTTTTATACTCTTTCGTATATTTTTTTATAATTAATATTTTAATGATCTAACCAATCATATTTTATATTTTATCCATATAAATAAGGCATGTCTTGATGCAAATAAAAAATTTCTAACTGTTCAATAAGGAAAATTAACATGCATAATAAATACTACGTGATACTTTTATTGTAAAATATAAAATTGCATAAATTATATAGATGTCTCCAAAAATATTAATAACAACATTAATCTTTATTAAGAAAAACAAGTTAGAAAGGTAAAATCTTTAGCAATCAAGTTTTGAGCAAAGAATGATAAAAGGTTGACACATAGAAAAGAAAAAGAGAATTCCCAAGGGTAACCACTGACCACTTTATAGTTTTAGAAAGAGAATAAACCTTTTTTATCTTTCTCTTTTATTTTGTAGTCCCAAGAGCAACAAATTATTATTCATTCCTTCCACTTTACTTCTCTAAATTGTAAATTTTAAAAATTAAAATCGATTTTGAATTTTATCATTATCGAAATTTAAGTTTTATCATAAATGTTGTAATTATTGAAACTATTACAATAACAACAAATTTGTTCAATGAAAGCCTTTTCAGATTTGTTCCCTTCAATTTCATTTTTTTATTGGATTCTCTCAAACAATGTTTCTTTTCATTATAAAACTTTGAGAATTTCCTCCAAATTATTATTTTATTTTGATGAGATTTTGGCTTTATTTTAGAGATTAACTTTGAAATTATTGGCTTATGCCAATTCTATACGAAACATCAATGTATTTTACACTAATTATTGTTATTCAAATAATAATCTTTTAAAGTAGGGTTAATGGGATATTAATGCTAATAAATCTAATATTATTATTGGTAGTGAATATTTTTAAACTCTATAGTAAATTATTAAAAAAAAGAGAAGCTTGTTTATTGTCTATCTATTAATATTTAAGGATATTTATGTCAAATAAATATAGAGTAGTATCAAAATTAAAGATTTGATTAGCATTTTGAATATTATCTTTAGGTAGGTATGTGAAGCATTAAAAAACTAATGGAAACACTTGACATGTCTCAACAATAGTAACATGATATTGATGTTGGAATGCTTGACCAAATCAATACATTGTGTATTTCAAAAAAAGAAAACCAATGAATTGTGTAATCATCCATTATTTTTCTTTTAAAGCTTTGATTTTTGAATTTTAAAATAAAATTAGTGGGACATGA
The DNA here is from genome assembly GCA_005393395.2 of Gossypium australe. Lineage (NCBI taxonomy): Eukaryota > Viridiplantae > Streptophyta > Magnoliopsida > Malvales > Malvaceae > Gossypium > Gossypium australe. Next base: position 110,604,809 of record CM016623.1, read on the forward strand.
CAATAATTTAGAGAATTGAGTGGACAGATGGCATGTTGTATTGATTTTCAACAAGATTTGAAAATGAATTTTGTATAAATTAATAATTATAACATGCCAGTTAAGATTTGTACCATCTTATGTTGGTTTTTTTTTATTCAATCAACCTATATTCACTTCATTAAATATTAATTTTATTAAAAAATAAAAAATAGTAATTTTTATTACAAGATTATTTATGTATTACAATATTTTTTTGAATAATCTCATTATAGGTTTTGATTATATTTGCTTTTCTTTTTTTTACACAATATCTAAAATTATTCATAGCCCCTCTTCAATCCATAAATAGGAGGATAATGCGCTTCAACACACTCAAACCCACGTCCTCTTGTACTAACAACAATACTCATGTCAATCGAATTAAGCAATCGATAAAATAAATGAATGATTAAATTGAAAATTTTAAATTTTTTTTATACAACTTCAATCTTTCATATGATTTAGTTTATTTGATTGACTTTGTTCGATTACTATTTAGTAATTACAAATATTTTTAATTAAAATTAATTATAAAATGCAAATAATTATATTTTTATTTTTTAAATATTTATTGGAGGAGGATTCAAGCTTTCCAGTTGGATCTAGTCAAAATATGGATGTATATAACCTATATCTATTTATAGAGTTGGTGGCACAAAATAATTCAACATTAACTTAGTAAAATTACTTAAAATTTTAAATTAAAAGCATAAAAACAAAATAAAGGAAGGGCATTTAAGTCTTTTAATTATTAATAATTCAAAGAAAATTACTATTATAGTTTTTATTTGAATTTAAAAAATAAAAATAACTACTCATGTACTTTTTTATATAATAACAGTGTACATTTTTATTATTTTATTATTTTATCAATAATCATTAATTTTTAAAAATTATTAATTAGAAAGTTTATATTATTTTAAAATTTCCACTTATCTATGGTGTGCAATTGAACCAGGAGCATAGCTAGGGGGTGGCAGGGGCACTGTTCCTCCCTAAAATGAAAAACTTTTATTTAGGTCTTTTAAAATTTTAAAATTTTAAATTAATAAAGGTAAAGTTGTACATTGACCTCCCTTAAAAATAATAAAAATTTGATTTAATCGTTTAAAAATTATAAAGATATAGACTACTAGAATGGTGAAATTGCATTTTACTATTGTAAAAATTACTATTTAATTTCGGCCTTTCTAAAAAAATTTTTAACTTCACCCTGAATAAAACTAATATATAAAGCAAAATTTAGAGGATTATCCAAAAATCAGTTATTTGTTAACTTAACTTACCTCATGTTTAGATAAAATTTATTAAAGCAAAGGAAAATAAAAGAAAAAAGAATGGAAGGTTAAAGAAAAGAAAGGATATATTTATTTTTTTGTTTGGATAATTAAAATTAATAAAAAAATAAAAGTAATTTTAATATTTTTTATTTGGATAAACTATGAAAAGGAATAGAAATGATTTATTTTGAAATTTCATAAATAACAATAACAATAAAAAAATAAAATTATAAATTGTAAAACACTAATATTCTTCGTAGAAAAGTAACAAAATTTGTTATCCAATAATATATTGACTTGTTTTTTTATTTAAGAAAATTTTATTTCACCAAATTGAAGAAAAAATTGTTAATAATCTATACAATGCATATCAAATAAATTTGACAATTAAAGACGGTTAATTAAAAAATAGATAATCCAAATAAAGTTGTTACAAGTCGATTGAGTCTTAGCTCGATTGGCATGAGCATTATTGTCAATATAGGAGGATGCGGGTTCAAGTGCGCTGAAGCGCATTATCCTCCTATTTATGGGTTAGAGAGGTGCTATAGATAATTCTGGGCATTATATGAAAAAGAACAGATATGATCAGAACTTATAATAAAATTATTTAAATAAATAAAGTTGTTAAAAATTCAAAAAAGAGACCAATAATCTAAAAAAATAAAAAAGTTAGCTATCATAATTATATGAAGTGATTATTTCAAAAAAGTCAGCAAAGAAATTTTGAGAAAAAAAAAGGTTATAAATGAAATTTTACATAATATAAAAATTTACAAATTTCATTCACCCTAAATTGGGTATTAAGTAATAGAGGAAAGTAAAGGAAAGCGAGGTGAGGGATTCTCCCCCTTTGCTTTCCCTCCCCCTCCCTTACTAAAAACAAATTATGACGAGGGAAAGATGATTCATTTCCATCATTTTACTTGGCCTTTTTTAGATTATTTTTTTTAATCTAAACATAGCGTTAAGTAAAATGATATTATAAATTAGATTCTAAGGGGAGGTTTAGTTCACTAAATGTAAGGTTACATTTATATATATATATATATGATTGTCGAAATGTAAGATTATTTAGCATATTACTAGTTATATTATATTACCTTTTTTTTTTGTTTCATTTGGTTGGAATATAAGATTACTTAGCACATTACTAAGTATATTACATTACCTTTTTTTTTTTATTTCATTTGGTTGGAATGTAAAATATTCCTATTTGGTTGACGAAATGCGCGATTACCTAAAGACACATTTTACTAAATTTTTATTGTAGAATGTACTTTTTTTGTTATTGTTTATACATAAATGTTAAAACTTATAATATTTTATTAAAGTGATAAATGAATGCATTTCTCTAGTAAATCAATTTTTGTTATACCCCTACCTGTAACACTCCTTAACCTTTATCCGTCGTCAGAACAGGGTTACGAGGCATTACCAGACAGTTCAGAATAAAAACGAGCAATTACATATATTTTTAACATATACATCATAATTTAATCACAATGTTCCTTTATTGAGCTCTCGAGGCCCAAAACACGTGTTCGGAACTAATCGAGACTTAATTAAAAGCTTAGAGAATTTTTCACGAAATTTCAAAATTTTTCCTAGGTGCAGGGCTCACATGCCCGTGTGGTTTAGGGACACGCCCGTGTAACCCTAAACAAGTCCGTGCTTCAGACCGTGTCCTACCCAGTGTAACTCTCTAACTTAGGCCACACGGCCAGCTACACATGTGACACCCTAAAATTCGAGTATTATATATATTGCATGATTTGGTGTTTAGATTATGAAGGAAAATATTCTTACTTCTTTTTCGTGTTTATTATAGCCTTGAAGAAGAGTATAGAATTATTAGGGTATGGAATAATTTTTATATTTGAGAATTTATTGAAGTGGAACAAGTGACATTAATACTTAAGTTAATTTAAGTGTTAATAAGTGTCATAAGATGAGTAAATGGCAAGGTGGTGTTGGCGCATGGGTAATAGCATGAGGGGAGAGGTTCGAATCCCTTAGTTAGCATCTAGATAACTTTTATTTTTGCTCTAGTATGGTAAGTGTCGGCCAAGCTTAATTATGGTAAGTGTTGACTTTGTTATTTTTGGTTAGTAGATTAAAGGAATAAGGAAATTGTTAACTTACGGTATGGAATCAAGAAATTTTGGCAAGATAAGGGGACATAAGGCATGTATCAAGGAAAATATTTTGGAAATTATTTCATGGTCATTTGACCAATGAATTTGGATGGCATTGTGGCTAGGGGGAGGTTGGCCGAATATGCTAGTAGCTTGGTAAGGTTTAGGAGTTTGTTTTTGGTCATTCCTAACATCTTGTGCAAAGTTTTGCAATTCTTTCTCAACCCTTCTCCTTTGGCCGAATTTGATCTTTTGGTAAGCCTTAATCTTTTGACCATTTGGTCATTTTTGCATATCACCCTAGTACTTTATTGTTTGTTTTGTCATAGTGCCGAAATTTCTAACACCAAAAAGACCATTCCTTTCTTTTTCTCTCCTTTCTCCATTGCCGAATGTGCCTTGCTCTTAAACACACCTCTTTCTTTCTCTTTTCTTCTCTTTGAAAACCGAATCCTCATCATCATCTCTTCTCTCATCTTTTATTTCTTTTCACTCATACTTTCTCCATTATTTCTCCAATGGCCGAATGTTAGTGTGCCCATAGCCGAACCATTTTCTCTTTTCTTTGGTTATACATAGCCGAATCTTCCATCTTTCATAAACCTCCATCTCAATCCTTCTTTTCAACCGTGGACAATAGGTAAGAGTTCTTTTTAGTTTATAGTTGTTTTGGCCGAATTTTTGATGGTGATAAAAAGGATTTCTTGGACCGAAATTTATCATTCCTTCTATTAAACGTTTCCAATTGTTATATTATAGTGCGATAGTGGGAGACCGGAAATCAAGTGTTCGCAAGTATCATAGAACGTTGGAATCGATTTAAGGTGTTAAGAGAACGTTTTGGTCGACTCTCATATTGTGGAACAAGGATATTGTGGTAAGGAAATCTCACTCCTAAAAACCTTTAGTCATATTGTTTTCGATATAATATTAGTTTAGATTAATGATCTTTTGTCATTGAAGACATTCAAGATAGGGAAGAAAAGGGCAGTGTTTAGTGTTCGGAAGAAGGGAGGTTCCATTAATCCCCCTAAGTATAAGCAAAGGGCTATTTCGGGAATCCGAGATTTTCCACCGGGTTGTGGACGCTCATCCGAGGAGAATCAATTGTTTGAAGTCGTTCGTACTCCCGAACCTTTGTTTGTTCGTGGATTTACATCGGTTAACGAATCATCAATCGAGGAGAAACCGCAATTAGAAGTCGTTCGAAATTCTGAGGGTAAAAGTCTAAGATCGTTGTTTCTAAGATTGGTTTTGTTAATAAATTATAGTGTTTTAAATTATCGTGATATGTTTAGGTATCGACGAGTGGGAAAGTCTAGTTCTCTCTATAACCAGGTGTGTAACTTCACACTCAATCTCGGGTTAGATATCATTCCGTAAGTATTGTGATAAAATCGTAAAAATAGCAAAATCGGAAAAATACGTAGTAATTCATACTTTCGCGTAAATGCATGAAAACGATTAAAACGGTGAAATCTATGAAAAACTGCTAGATCGATAGATTGGACTGAAAAATATTCTAGTTCGATATATGGGCCAAAAATATTCTAGTTCGATATATGGGCCAAAAATATTCTAGTTCGATATATGGGCCAAAGTTTGCTAAATTGCTAAATGGGCAAAATACTAATTTGTTTTATGGGCCCAAATGAAATGCTTAATTATATACCCATTTATATTATGGATTATTTGATAAATTATTATATGGCTATATTTTGTTATGCATACATGATTGCATGAGGCGGGGTATTTGATGAAGAGAAGAATGGCCTGTTGCCAAAAATCTAGTTCGGTGGCTCTGCCACAAATTATTTTGGCTTAATGCCTCTAGTTCGGTGACTATGTCACAATCTAGTTCGGTAGTGCACTACAAAATTATTTTAAAGGCTTAATTCCTACGATTGGTGTGTTTGGCGGGGTGGGTTGACTTGATCCCCACAGGTGTGTTGGTTGGTACGGGGGTGTGTAGCGGATGGATATTAGGCTTGGTTGGGAAATTCATTTTTCATGCATTTCTATTTATTTTACTTTATTTTTTTAAAATGAAATTGGGTTCAAGCCCAAGTTAATGTCTCGATGATCTGGCCCAATAATGGTGGTAAGTGAGTTGCACACTGAGTTCTTAGTAACTCACCCTATTTTACTATCCACCTCAGGTAATGGCAGTTAATGTGGACTTGGGCCGGAGATGACTTGGTGGAGGCCATACTACGAGCATGGGTTTATAAACTATGGACTTTATTTAAGTTACTTATTTTAATTACTATTTTGGGTTTGATGTAATAAGGCCTCTAATTATGTTTTTATGGATTTTTATGTGTGGATGGATTTAAATTTTGCTTTAAGACTTTTACTTTGGGTTTTTCTTAAATCTATATAGTTTCTTAAAAATATTGAGTTTTACAACAATTTGAACACCTTAATTATTTCTTTTAAATTTCTTCCGAATTCTCTTAAATTGCTTTAAGGTTTTTGACAAATATATTCTAAATGATAAGATTTCAAACAAAGTTTTTCCTTAATTTACAAATTTTCAAATCTTGGTATTAGTTTTATTAAACTTTATCTTCAAAAGATTTTTGAAGTATTATTTTACTTTAAACATTAGAAAAATTACATGGATGTTCGATCGGTGTGACAAACCAAATCTCGTCTTAACGCATAGACCTGGTTTGGGGTGTTACATTTAATGGTATCAGAGCCAGTTTCAAAACTCGGCTGTGGTTGGGTTCAACAACAATATTTGTTTGAGAAACAATTCAAATTTCTTTTGATTTAATGGTAGTATGGCACCATGAGCATCCCGCACCAAGTCAAGTAAGTATCTGTATATTGATTGTTTATTATTATTGTGATATGATCTTAAAAACACTCTAGAACTTCTAGTTTTAGGTGTTGAAAACCTAGAGATTGAGACAATAGGATATGATTGCGAAAACAACTCTATCTCTTTTATATATCATAAAATATCGTTAATAAACACTGAAATAGTAATCTGATTCATAAAACTCTTAATCAGATTAAATCGAATTAGTCATTATGAGCACAAGAGGACGTGGTCGTGGACGCGATAGACGTGGCCGTGGTAGAGGACGAGGTGTTAGGGGCGCAACTGAAGCGCCGGGTCATATGCCGGAAATGGATGCACCTGCGTCACTCGAGAGTGAGACGGGATCACATGATCATATGGAAGAAGATAATGCTTTGACACGAGCCATGTTGCGAGTTCTTGAAAGGGTCGCTGGAACCAGAACTGGGCCAACAGCTCGTGGGTCAATATCGGAGCGATTGAAATCAAGTGGTGCTGAGGTCTTCAGAGGCGTCTCAGGTGTAGCTCCAAATGTCGCTGAATATTGGCTTGAGGCAATGGAGCGAATTATGGACGATCTCGAGTGCACTGTGGAACAAAAACTAAGAGGAGCGGTGTCCTTGTTAAGGGACGAAGCATACCAATGGTGGCTTACTGTCCGAGAAGGCACTGATGCTGCATTAGTTAATTGGGAATTCTTCAAAGTTTCCTTTCAAGGGAAATATGTGGGAACAAGTTATGTGGATGCCCGAAGGAAGGAATTCTTGAATCTGGTGCAAGGAAATAAGACGGTGGTAGCATATGAGGCTGAGTTTTTTACGTTTGAGTCGCTATGCTCGAACAATAGTGTCAACGGATCATGAGCGTTGTGTACGCTTTGAGGATGGGTTGAAAGATGAGTTGCGGGTTCTGATAGCCCCACAACAAGTTAGAACTTTTGCCACGCTTGTGGAGAAGGCCAAGATAGCCGAAGAGGCTAAGAATTCGGAACGTCAGAATCGGGAACAAGTTAGAGGCAAGAGATATATAAAGTATTCGGGTTCTTCAAAAAGGTTTCTGAAGAGGCCTCGGAATGATGAGCCAGCTCAAGGTAGAACACCTGTAGCTGTTAATCAGAGTCGAGACTGTGCTGAGTGTGGGAAAAGGCATTCTGGGGAATGCTGGAGGAAAACGGGGTGCTTGTTATAAATGTGGTTCAATGCATCATCAATATAGGAGTTGCCCTCGACGAATGGATACAACTCAAGAAGCTCGTAATACTGATGCACAACCAGCAAGAGGAACTCAGCAACCACCGAGAGGTCGTGGACCAGGTCGTGGTGGTAATGGGGCTGGACGTGGTCAAGGTGCAGCGGGTCGAGGCAATGGTCCTAGAGGTAACACGGATGCAAGACAGCCAGGTTTGGTATATGCAGTTAGACGCCGCGAGGATGGCAATGCACCTGATGTGATAACTGGTACGTTTTTCATCTTTGAGTACCTGTTATTGCCTTGATAGATATTGGTTCTACCCACTCGTATGTTGCTAGCACCATATCTAGAAACTTGAATTTAGAATCTGAAATTTCCAATAGTGAGATGAAGGTAATTAGTCCTTTAGGACAGTCGGTGTTGGTAAATAAACTGTTTAGGGAGGTGCCCTTAGAAATTCAAGGAGAAATATTTTTGGCGAATTTGATGGAATTGCCTTTTGGCGAATTCGATATCATTCTGGGCATGGATTGGTTGGTTTAGCACCGGGCGCAATTGGATTGTGCCGAAAAGCGGATGTCAATAAGAACTGTGGAGGATAAGGAGATAGTTATGATAGGCGAGCGAAGGAATTACTTGGCAAATGTGATATCTGCGTTAAAGGCAGAAAGGTTGGTGCAAAAAGGGTATGGAGCATTTCTAGCTTTTATTAGTGCTTTAGATGCCAAAGAGTTATCGGTGGAAGATGTGAGAGCAGTGAAGGAATTTCCTGATGTTTTTCCCGAAGAACTTCCTGGTATACCTCCAGATCGGGAAGTGGAATTTGGTATTGAGCTCTTACCCGGAACGGCTCCAGTGTCCATTGCTCCTTATAGAATGGCACCGAAGGAGTTGTCGGAGCTTAAAGCTCAAATTCAAGAATTGCTAGATCGAGGTTTTATTCGACCGAGTGTGTCTCCGTGGGGAGCACCGGTTTTGTTTGTTAAGAAGAAAGATGGGTCGATGCGTATGTGCATTGATTACAGGCAATTGAATAAATTGACGATCAAGAATAGGTACCCTCTGCCAAGAATTGATGACCTGTTTGATCAATTGAAGGGAGCTTCAGTTTTCTCCAAAATTGATTTGAGGTCGGGTTATCACCAGCTTAAGGTGAAAGAAGCGGATATTCACAAGACGGCATTCCGAACTCGTTATGGGAATTATGAGTTTTTGGTGATGCCGTTTGGGTTGACCAATGCACCAGCTGCATTTATGGATATGATGAACCGGGTCTTTCAACCATTTTTAGACCGGTTTGTGGTAGTATTCATAGATGACATTTTGGTATATTCAAGGAATGAAGAGGAGCATGACTCGCATTTACGAATTGTATTACAGTTACTTCGAGATAATCAACTATATGCCAAATTCAATAAATATGAATTTTGGTTAAGGGAAGTGACTTTCTTGGGTCATGTGGTATCAGTCGAAGGAATAAGGGTGGATCCTCGGAAGATTGAGGCTGTATTGGATTGGAAACCACCAAAGTCAGTAGCTGAGATCCGGAGTTTCTTGGGTTTGGCTGGTTAGTATAGACGCTTTGTTGAGGGGTTTTCGTTGATTGCTGCACCCCTAACTAAGCTTTTGCGAAAGGGAGTTCAATATTTATGGACCGATAAACAGCAAGAAAGTTTTGAGAAACTGAAGAAGATTTTGACAGAAGCGCCAGTTCTGATTCAACCTGAGGCTGGAAAGGAGTTTACAGTTTACTGTGATGCGTCACATACGGGTTTAGGTTGCGTATTGATGCAAAGTGGGAAAGTGGTGGCTTATGCTTCTCGTCAGCTGAGACCGCACGAAGTAAACTACCCTACTCATGACTTGGAGTTAGCAGCAGTAGTGTTTGCTTTAAAGATTTGGAGGCATTACCTCTATGGTGAAAAGTCTATTATCTATACTGATCAAAAGAGTCTTAAGTATCTCCTTACTCAGAAGGAATTAAATTTGAGACAACGAAGATGGGTGGAGCTGTTAAAGGACTATGATTTCTCAATTGAGTATCACCCGGGAAAGGCTAATGTGGTAGCAGACGCGTTAAGTCGTAAGGTGGTAACTGAATTGAGAGCAATGTTTGCCCATTTGAGTTTGTATGAGGACGGTAGTTTGATAGCGGAACTTCAAGTGAAGCCTCTGTGGTTGGAGCAAATCAAGGAAAAGCAAATATTAGACGAAAAGTTGGGACCTTTACTTCAGCAAGTTGAAAATGGTGGAATAGAGGATTTTGGAATAAACACGGAAGGTGTGTTGTGCTTTCGTGGAAGAGTTTGTATGCCTAAGGACTCAGATCTGAGGCAAATGATTCTAAGGGAGGCGCATAGTAGCCCTTATGCTATGCACCCCGGAGGAAATAAGATGTATCGGAATCTTCGCGAACAGTTTTGGTGGCCGGGGTTGAAGCGTGAGATTTCTGAATTTGTGGGAAAATGTTTAACTTGTCAGCAAGTGAAAGCGGAGCATCAATTGCCGTCAGGTTTATTACAACCGGTAAAGATTCCTCTTTGGAAATGGGATCGGATAATAATGGATTTTGTTAGTGGGTTACCTTTAACACCTACTAAGAAAAATTCTGTTTGGGTAATTGTTGATCGATTGACGAAGACTACTCATTTCCTACCAGTTCGTACGGATTACTCGCTACAGAAGTTGGCTAAGCTGTATGTATCTGAAATCGTGAGGTTGCATGGGGTACCCTATCTATTATATCGGATAGGGATCCTAGGTTTACATCACGGTTTTGGAAAGCTTTGCATGAAGCTCTGGGAACAAAGCTAAACTTTAGTACGGCTTTTCATCCTCAGTCAGATGGTCAGTCGGAGAGAGTGATTCAGATTCTGGAAGACATGTTAAGGGGATGTGTGATTGACTTCAAAGGTAGTTGGGAGGATTTTCTACCGTTGGTAGAATTTGCTTATAACAATAGCTATCAGTCTAGCATTCAGATGGCACCCTACGAGGCATTGTATGGTCGTAGGTGTCGTTCTCCTATTTGTTGGACTGAGTTGGGCGAACGACAGATGTTAGGTCCCAAGATGATCTCTGAAACGGAAGAAAAAGTAAAAGCTATTCGAGCACGGTTAAAGGAAGCTTCGGATAGACAGAAGTCGTATGCAGATCTGAAGCGTAGGGATATCGAGTATGCTGTGGGGGATCAAGTTTTCTTGAAGGTCTCACCTTGGAAGAAGATTTTCAGGTTTGGAAAGAAGGGCAAGTTGAGTCCTAGGTACATTGGACCATATCGTGTGGTGAAGCGTGTTGGCCCAGTGGCCTATCAGATCGAATTACCTCCGGAGTTGAGCCAAATTCATAATGTTTTTCATGTTTCCATGCTGAGGCGCTATAGATCGGATCCTTCGCACATAGTACCGGTAGAAGAATTGGAATTGAATTCAGACTTGTCTTTTGAGGAGGAACCAGTGGAAATCTTAGACCGAGATGTTAAGGTGCTAAGAAAGAAAATCGTGCCGTTGGTCAAAGTTTTGTGGCGTAACCACGGAGTGGAGGAAGCTACGTGGGAGCCTGAGGATGCAATTCGGCAACAATACCCTCATCTCTTTCAATCAGGTAAATTTCGAGGATGAAATTTTCTTTAAGGAGGGTAGAGTTGTGACACCCTAAAATTCGAGTATTATATATATTGCATGATTTGGTGTTTAGATTATGAAGGAAAATATTCTTACTTCTTTTTCGTGTTTATTATAGCCTTGAAGAAGAGTATAGAATTATTAGGGTATGGAATAATTTTTATATTTGAGAATTTATTGAAGTGGAACAAGTGACATTAATACTTAAGTTAATTTAAGTGTTAATAAGTGTCATAAGATGAGTAAATGGCAAGGTGGTGTTGGCGCATGGGTAATAGCATGAGGGGAGAGGTTCGAATCCCTTAGTTAGCATCTAGATAACTTTTATTTTTGCTCTAGTATGGTAAGTGTCGGCCAAGCTTAATTATGGTAAGTGTTGACTTTGTTATTTTTGGTTAGTAGATTAAAGGAATAAGGAAATTGTTAACTTACGGTATGGAATCAAGAAATTTTGGCAAGATAAGGGGACATAAGGCATGTATCAAGGAAAATATTTTGGAAATTATTTCATGGTCATTTGACCAATGAATTTGGACGGCATTGTGGCTAGGGGGAGGTTGGCCGAATATGCTAGTAGCTTGGTAAGGTTTAGGAGTTTGTTTTTGGTCATTCCTAACATCTTGTGCAAAGTTTTGCAATTCTTTCTCAACCCTTCTCCTTTGGCCGAATTTGATCTTTTGGTAAGCCTTAATCTTTTGACCATTTGGTCATTTTTGCATATCACCCTAGTACTTTATTGTTTGCTTTGTCATAGTGCCGAAATTTCTAACACCAAAAAGACCATTCCTTTCTTTTTCTCCTTTCTCCATTGCCGAATGTGCCTTGCTCTTAAACACACCTCTTTCTTTCTCTTTTCTTCTCTTTGAAAACCGAATCCTCATCATCATCTCTTCTCTCATCTTTTATTTCTTTTCACTCATACTTTCTCCATTATTTCTCCAATGGCCGAATGTTAGTGTGCCCATAGCCGAACCATTTTCTCTTTTCTTTGGTTATACATAGCCGAATCTTCCATCTTTCATAAACCTCCATCTCAATCCTTCTTTTCAACCGTGGACAATAGGTAAGAGTTCTTTTTAGTTTATAGTTGTTTTGGCCAAATTTTTGATGGTGATAAAAAGGATTTCTTGGACCGAAATTTATCATTCCTTCTATTAAACGTTTCCAATTGTTATATTATAGTGCGATAGTGGGAGACCGAAAATCAAGTGTTCGCAAGTATCATAGAACGTTGGAATCGATTTAAGGTGTTAAGAGAATGTTTTGGTCAACTCTCATATTGTGGAACAAGGATATTGTGGTAAGGAAATCTCACTCCTAAAAACCTTTAGTCATATTGTTTTCGATATAATATTAGTTTGGATTAATGATCTTTTGTCATTGAAGACATTCAAGATAGGGAAGAAAAGGGCAGTGTTTAGTGTTCGGAAGAAGAGAGGTTCCATTAATCCCCCTAAGTATAAGCAAAGGGCTATTTCGGGAATCCGAGATTTTCCACCGGGTTGTGGACGCTCATCCGAGGAGAATCAATTGTTTGAAGTCGTTCGTACTCCCGAACCTTTGTTTGTTCGTGGATTTACATCGGTTAACGAATCATCAATCGAGGAGAAACCGCAATTAGAAGTCGTTCGAAATTCTGAGGGTAAAAGTCTAAGATCGTTATTTCTAAGATTGGTTTTGTTAATAAATTATAGTGTTTTAAATTATCGTGATATGTTTAGGTATCGACGAGCGGGAAAGTCTAGTTCTCTCTATAACCAGGTGTGTAACTTCACACTCATTCTCGGGTTAGATATCATTCCGTGAGTATTGTGATAAAATCGTAAAAATAGCAAAATCGGAAAAATACATAGTAATTCATACTTTCGCGTAAATGCATGAAAACGATTAAAACGGTGAAATCTACAAAAAACTGCTAGATCGATAGATTGGACTGAAAAATATTCTAGTTCGATATATGGGCCAAAAATATTCTAGTTCGATATATGGGCCAAAAATATTCTAGTTCGATATATAGGCCAAAGTTTGCTAAATTGCTAAATGGGCAAAATACTAATTTGTTTTATGGGCCCAAATGAAATGCTTAATTATATACCCATTTATATTATGGATTATTTGATAAATTATTATATGGCTATATTTTGTTATGCATACATGATTGCATGGGGCGGGGTATTTGATGAAGAGAAGAATGGCCTGTTGCCAAAAATCTAGTTCGGTGGCTCTGCCACAAATTATTTTGGCTTAATGCCTCTAGTTCGGTGACTATGTCACAATCTAGTTCGGTAGTGCACTACAAAATTATTTTAAAGGCTTAATTCCTACGATTGGTGTGTTTGGCGGGGTGGGTTGACTTGATCCCCACAGGTGTGTTGGTTGGTACGGGGGTGTGTAGCGGATGGATATTAGGCTTGGTTGGGAAATTCATTTTTCATGCATTTCTATTTATTTTACTTTATATTGTTAAAATGAAATTGGGTTCAAGCCCAAGTTAATGTCTCGATGATCTGGCCCAATAATGGTGGTAAGTGAGTTGCACACTGAGTTCTTAGTAACTCACCCTATTTTATTATCCATCTCGGGTAATGGCAGTTGATGTGGACTTGGGCCGGAGATGACTTGGTGGAGGCCATACTACGAGCATGGGTTTATAAACTATGGACTTTATTTAAGTTACTTATTTTAATTACTATTTTGGGTTTTATGTAATAAGGCCTCTAATTATGTTTTTATGGATTTTTATGTGTGGATGGATTTAAATTTTGCTTTAAGACTTTTACTTTGGGTTTTTCTTAAATCTATATAGTTTCTTAAAAATATTGAGTTTTACAACAATTTGAACACCTTAATTATTTCTTTTAAATTTCTTCCGAATTCTCTTAAATTGCTTTAAGGTTTTTGACAAATATATTCTAAATGATAAGATTTCAAACAAAGTTTTTCCTTAATTTACAAATTTTCAAATCTTGGTATTAGTTTTATTAAACTTTATCTTCAAAAGATTTTTGAAGTATTATTTTACTTTAAACATTAGAAAAATTACATGGATGTTCGATCGGTGTGACAAACCAAATCTCGTCTTAACGCATAGACCTGGTTTGGGGTGTTACAACACACTCGTGTGCAGAGCCCGTGTGCCTAACACGGTTGAGACACACGCCCGTGTCTCTGCCCGTGTGCAATTTCCTAAGCATTCTATTTTGCATTTTTAAGGTACAAGGGACACAGGGCCTAACCACACGCTCATGTGTAAATCGTGTGTCTCACACAGCCTGGTCATACGCCCGTGTGCCAAGCCGTGTGGACTCAAAATGAGCCTTATACAACAAGTTTACCAACCCTACAAACCTTGAACGACAAGCAACTCAAAATCCAATCTTTCAACCAGTCCAAAACATAATTAATTACATCTAAAACATGTCAGAACTATCAATATAATGATCTAACTCATGCATGTTCATAGATATCTAACATAAGTTATCTAATCAATTCATTTAAATACCATTCAACCAATTCAAACTAAATCATATAAATGACTATATTATAAGACATATGTTTATATATATATATAAATAAACTAATATCATTTTATACACCATTAATAATCATATCTCAAAATGACATCAAAAGACAACCTAGGTACATGTCATTTCAAAAGAAAAAAATACTTCACCACATATTTGAGTTTGGGATCGGTCTTGGATGCTGATTCAACGTTCGGACTTTACCTAACTTGCGCACGGAAACAAACCGTATGCTGAGTATAAACCCAGTGGTATTTCTATAACCCGATGTAACACCCCAAACCCGGCCCATATGTTACGACCAGATCTAGTGTGCTACGGATTTAATGTTAAAAACTTTACTTGGATTGATTTTGTAAAACTTTGTCGCGTTTTTGCAGTATTCGCTAAAAAGATGGCACTTGTAGGAAAATCTTTGTAATTTATTTTTCTCAAAAAAAAATTTTATTTAAATCATATTTGAAAATCCCATTTATATTTCCTTTAAACATAAGTCTTTGATCACAAAATTTGAGAAGACATAAACATTAATGAATATCAACTTAATATAATATCGAAAATTATAAAAACAAATGACTTGATGGCCCTTGAGTCCGCCTCGGCTCCCATGTCCACGATCTACTGCTCATCTGAAAATAATAGGGTGAGTCACCAAGACTCAGTGTGTAAATCCCGAAAACACATAAAAGGCTTGGGCCCACAAACACATTATGAGCCCTGACCCATACACAATGGCAACAATCATAATCATATGACAAATAATAAATGATGTAAAGCCCAACCCATCCTAGAATTCCATCCTCTACACACCAACCCTACCAACCATCACACCTTGGGCATTTCTACAATCAACCCTCCATCCGCTGCACACCAAAACGACAGTCGTACTACCTATTCCTATCAATCAGGAATTTTAACATGGGTTTTCTACCACCGATCACCAAGTGACCTAACATTTCATTTCGTGGGTTTTCTACCACCGATCACCATGTGATCTAACATTTCATTAGGTGGGTTTTCTACCACCGATCACCGTGTGATCTAACATTTCATTACGTGGGTTTTCTACCACCGATCACCACGTGATCTAACATTTCATTAGGTGGTTTTTCTACCACCGATCACCATGTGATCTAACATGCTCTTCCCCTTTTCATAACAAACCCATCCCATGCATACATTCATGCAAAATCAAACAATCTACTACCTAAGAGATTACAGTCTTTCGCATACATCGATACACATAGAGAAGTTCTATGATGTAACGACCCAAAATCCGTGGGCACCAGAAAAGGTGTGTTATCGGGCCTCCGTCTTAGTAAACTGAGTTAGTAAATAATTATTAGGAGTAATTATGATTCTAATAGTGTGTTTAATTAGATTTTTATTTAGTGAATTTAGCTTAATTGAGAGAAATTAGGAAAAAGGACTAAAGTGAATAAAGGGTAAAAGTTGAATTGTAGATTAAAAGAAAATAAAAAGGACTAAAATGGCAAATAGACCATTTAGTATATTTGAGGCGGCATAAGCATAAAAATCTGAGATTTTTATGTGTTAAAATATATTATTATTATTATTAGATAACTATATTAATATAATATTATATTATATTATATAATAAAGTAATAGAATAAAAGAAAAAAAAAGAAAAGAAACAAAACAAAGAAACAGAGAGCATACGAAACAGGGGAAAGGAAGGAAAGAAAAGAAAAAGGAAAAACTAGGGATTTAAAGCTTGAAGTTTAAATTGGTAAGTCAATCAAGTCCTATTCTTTTAATTTTGATGTTTTAGAAGCTTTAAAGCAAGACTTTGATGAAACTAAGTTGATATTTTGAGAGTTTATAGGTTTTCAAGTGTAGTTGATGTTGAAGAAAAAGATGAATCAGGGATTAAATTGAATGAAATTTAAGTTAGAATTAGTAAGAGGATTAAATTGTAAAGTATGCTATAAGCTGTGTTAGAGGGATTAATTTGGAAGAAATTAGAAATTAAAGTTTTAATATGAATATTAGATGGTCAAGTTGAATATGGAAGGAATTTAAGAAGAAACAAAGTATGAATTAAGTTAAGAAAATAAGTAAACTTAATTAGGATTAAATTGTAAAATGAGTTATAAGAAAACAGTTTTGGGACAGCAGCAGTAAGGTAACTTTGAAAAATCACCAAAAATGGTAGATATGGAATTAGAAGTTGAGTAAGATATGAAATTAAAGCTTATTGAGTCTATTTTCATATGAAAGAAACATAGAAAGCAAAGAAATTCTGTATTTTTAGATATTTAGATTTTGGTAAGACTAGTTCAGAGTGATTTCGAGATCCCCTGTTCTGACTTGGAAAAATCATTAAAAATTTTATAAAACTAATTTGGGAACATAATTTATATGGTTATATTCCTTAATGAGTCTAGTTTTAGAAGAAATAAACTATAACACCATTTGAATTCTGTATAAAAAGATAATTAAATTTTAGCAAAGAGTGGTCGGAACTGTCCGACAACAGAATAGGGGTGATTTTAAAGAATAAACTGTACTTATTGGCTAAATAAAAAATTCTGAAAATTTTATGGCAAAAAGATATGTGAGTGTAGTTTCATAGAAAATTTACGGATCTTAATTTGGAAATCTGTAACTCAAGATATAGATAATTTAGTGACAATGACTCATGTAGACAGCTTTGAAAGAACTTATAAGTAAATAATAGAATTGTGTATAAAGAATGTAGAATGAAGAGGAAGAGTAGAAATTGAATAAAATTCATTATTTATTGTAATTCAATGCTGTAATTAATAATGTAAATTATTATTATTTTTGTAGCTAACAAGGAAAAAGAGGCATCGGCATCCAAGGGAAAAGAAAAGATCGCTGAGGAGTAAACGTGTATTTCGGGTTTGTATTACTATAACTCAAACTATCTATTAAATGTATATTGTATTTATAGTATATGTTATGGAGTAATTAAGACAAGGTAAGTAATAATATTTGAAATTTAGTAAGAATATGTGTGAATATTGAATTATATGTGAATCGATATAATTGATATTTTGAATTGATCAAGTATTTGAAATTGTTGTGGAAATGAATTCGAAATTGGAAAAGTAAAATAATGCCCTATTAACTTGTCGGACTGGATTTGATACAAATGGCATGCCATTGGATTTGTGATGTGATGAGGAGATTTGTAGCTCGGCGGAGAAGATAATTCTGTTATATATACTTCGGTTTATCCGAAGAGGCATTTAATGCCTTATTGGTGTGTTTGGGAGGCTATATTATTCTGGTGTGTTATGGAGGATTTATATTATTTTGGTGTGATTGGGTTGGATATTCTGGTGTGATTGGGTTGGATACTTTGGTGTGTTTGGGTGGAATCTGCGTATCTATCAGAGTCCGAGCATTGTTAATAGGGTAAATAATTGAAATGGAATTTTGGAAATGAGATTGATTGATTTGGCTCTATTGAAAGGTATGTGAAAGAATGTACGTGTTAAATTATGAATTGAATTAGTATGTGTTAAATGAAATGTGAATTTAAGATTTATGAAGTGATATATATAATTATGTATAATTAGTTTTAATAATTTATAAAGTTTATGGTGATGTTTGTAATTTATTAATGTTAAATAATTTTGATTTATAGTAATACCACTGAGTATGAAATACTCAGCGTACGGTTGTTTCTGTGCGCAGGTCATTAGAGTTTCGGATCCGGTCCAGCATCCAAAACAAACCCGACTCCAACAAGAAGATTTTGGTGATGAATTTCTTCCTTTTTGTTAAGTAGCATGTACTAGATAGTTATATGAATTATAAACATACATAAAGTTAAATGATTTTGGTTGTATATAAATGATTATAATGTTTTGGATGAGGAAAATGATATGAAGTTATAAAATGATAAATTTGGTATTGGTTGATTTGGTTTGAATTTGCAGGGGGAGTTAGGTAAAACTAAGTAGAAATGCTGCCGAAATTTTTATAGGATTATTTGTAAAAAAAAAAAATCTAGAAAATTTGAATAAGTCACATTCTACTTTTAATAAATGTTTTGGGTTTTGAAAGTCTATTATAGGGACTTATTTAATAATTATACTATAAATGTTATTTTATTTGTGAATTATTTGTAATTAGTCTGATATGTCTGGTAATGCCTCGTAACCCTATTCCGGCGATGGTTTGGGGTTAAGGGATGTTACATATGATTACGTACCTGGCATTCCTTGCCTAACCCTTTTTGGGTTTCATTCGACTGTCTACACAGCCACTTTCCGGCTTTTTAGCCCATAACATAAATATACATATATTCATACAGATTATTAGTGTGTTAGATATCTACACACGACTGTTTATACAGCATCATTTTCTGGTTTTTTAGCCCCTAACAGGTATAATACAAAATAAAACTTATGTGATAAGGATCTACACACCTGATTACCGTTATAACGAGACCCTCTAAGTCGACGCTATCCGTAGCCAACACCACCGCTATCTGCCTTGAAATCCCGAAAAGAGATATGAGATTTAGGAACTAGTGTTTCCGGCTTTTAGATCTAAGAGATCTACTTACTAGAGAAGATTCAGCTACTCCCAGAGGATTCCAGCTTTTTACGGAAATCAGGAAGAGAAGATGATTCGAAGAAATCTATAGAGATTCGGCTTTAAGAAGAAAGAAGAGAAGAGAATAATGGAGTTTTCGGCTTTTAGAAGAAAGAAGAGAATAATGGAGTTTTCGGCTTTTAGGAGAAAGAAGAGAAAAGAATAATGGAGTTTTCGGCTTTTAGAAGAAAGAAGAGAAAAGAATAATGGGGTTTTCGGCTTTTAGAAGAATAATGGAGTTTTCGGCTTTTAGAAGAAAGAAGAGAATAATGGAGTTTTCGGCTTTTAGAAGAAAGAAGAGAATAATGGAGTTTTCAGCTTTTAGAGAAAGAAGAGAAAAGAATAATGGAGTTTTCGGCTTTTAGAAGAAAGAAGAGAAAAGAATAATGGGGTTTTCGGCTTTTAGAAGAAAGAAGAGAAAAGAATAATGGAGTTTTCGGCTTTTAGAACAACGAAGAGAAAGAAAAGGTGGAAACCCTAAATGCCGCAAAATAAAGAAGAGAACCCTCCCTATTTATAGAAATTTCGGCACTTACCTATGAAAAACCGAAAGTGCCCTTCCTGATAACTAAAAATTAATCAAATAAAAAGGGAAAATTCGGCACCCCTTTGCCATGAAGAAACTAATTTCTTCACTCCTCTAGGTGATGGAATTTCGGCAAACTCCTAGCCTTGTAGATAGCTCCTATCTTTTCTCCTTTTATCTTCCATATTATTAACTATAATATCTACATTATCCTATTCATATAAATCCTCCTATTTTTGAGCCTTGTTGCCATCCACTCCACCTAACCCAAATGCCGAAAATTAGCTAACTTAAATTAAAAGAATTGGGCTCCGTGAAACTTAAATTTGGGCGTCACCTCCTTGCTCCCTAAGTGGCGCCACTGACCACTGGGCCACAAGCCCATTTTGATGTTTTAAACATAGATACTACCTTTTAAACCCTATAATGCCCAAACAGATAATTTTAACCAAGGCCTCTGCCTAAGTCTGAGCCCAATTTGGACCCCTAACACTTAAATTAACTCATTACACATGTTCACCCATTAAACGCATAGGCCTAATAATTCAGGATGTTACACCCGAATACTTATTAAACAAAAAATTATAATGTTTAAGTACATATCCAAACATAATAAAAATCATTCAACCAATAATTAATTTCATAACTCATCATCCAAATCACTTCAATAATCATATTTTTTATTTCAATCTCACAATTGTTATTCAGTAGCATTTTACAATAAAATTCTCTATTTAATTTTTGCATCAATATCCATTTCTTATTCAATATCGTTCAATGTCAATCATTTGGTCAATTCATTCATATATCCCTATTAACACGACTCGGACTCAGACGGATACACGGATCCAACCCAAACACACCAGTATGGCACTTAGTGCCTCATCGGCAATGCCGAAGTAAAACAATACGGTACTCAGTACCTCATCAGATTTATCCGAAGCAATAATAATACGACACATAGTGCCTTATCGACTCGAAGTTGAAGTATCCCTGAACACTTCCAATCCTATGGCATGCCAACTATATCCGACTTAGCCTGACATTGTTAATAGGGTGTTTCAATACATAATTCAATTTTCAATCAATATACAATTTCAATCAATTCCAATTCAATACACTTTTCAATCATACACATACTTTCACAAAATAATTCAATTCAATGTCAATATATCAAACTTGCCTCAATTTCACTTACCATACATAATAATTACTACAACAAATAATTTTAGTTTTCGGATTATAGAAATAGAAATTGTATTTTTCGAGCTAATCCTTGTTGACTTTTTATTTTCCTTTCTTAGCCGAGGTATCCGGCTCAATGTTAGCAAATTAACTTTGAATCCTTAGAACCTTAATTTCCCCTTTCTTTTTCTTTCATTTTTCTTTCTTTCTTTTTTGTTTCACTTCTTTGTTCTTTCTTTCTTTCTTTCTTTTACTTTCTTTTATTTACTTTATGTATTATTATATTATTTTATTATATTACTATATTACTATATTATTATATTATACTTAAGTATTAAGTATAAATATATGTATATTATACATACACATGAAATAATATTTTCCATACATTTGTCACTTATATCCCTTATGGTTTATTTACTAATTTAGTCCTTCAACTTTTCTTGATTCTATAATATAACTTTTACCATATATTCAATCTAGTCCTTACACTAAATTAACCTTAATTCAAGCTAATTCACCTCGCCAAAACTTAATTAACCTCACAACTAACTTCATAAATATTTCTAATAAATATTTACGAATCCATTTTACGAAAACAGTGACCCGAAAATATACTTTTCTGATACCCGTAGACTTCGGGTCGTTACACTACCTTAGCTTAGACACATGGTAGTAGAAGAAGCGGCTTAGAAGGCACTCGCAGATGACCCTCCATCTTGTACCATCAATAATGACCATTTGTGACTAGCCATTCGAATGCCTCAAACCACTCACTTTTGACCACCTGCTATGGATTGTCCATGGGGACTACTAAATGACCATTGAGACATAATAGCCTTACTATGGAGTTATGCCTAGCATTTTCGGATCAAACAGTGTGTGACGTCACAACGAGGAAGTGTTCTTTGTTCTGACGAATTGTCGACGTCACGACAAGAAGAGAGCCTTCGTCTCGATGATGTGACATCAGCTTCATCCCGACGAAGCGAATGTCACGTCACGATGTAGTGGCATGCGCCTCAAGTTTTTCGATTTTTTTCTCTCAGTTAGTGACTTGTGGGCATCCTCATTGGTGTTATCAATTGAAAAAAATTTTATTAGTTTATTTTTGGATTAATTTACTAAGTAAATATGACTATACACTCTAAACCATAAATATGAAGTTCAAAATATTTTTCAAAATTTACATATTATGCTTGAAAATCATTTTGGTCACAAAATACTGACACTATAAACTAATGTTAAAGGCAGATATCATTCCCTCAATCTCTATCTCACCTCTAATGGCATTCAGCGTCTTATATCACCTCCGTACACTCCTCAACGAATTGCCCTAGCCAAAAGACGCTATGACACATTATCGAAACTATTAAAACCCTACTTCACCAAGCTACCTTACAATCTAATTTTTGGTCATTTGCCTGCCATCATGTCATCTATCTGATCAATCGACTCCTTACATATATACTTAACCATAAATCTCCTTCTGAAGCCCTTTTACACGAAAAACCCAACTATGACTCTATCCGCACTTTTGGCCGCTTATGCTACCCTCAAGTTCGACCATATGAAAAACATAAATTAGCTTATTATTCTAAACCTTGTGTTTATCTCATTTTTTCACTTTCATATCATTGTCACCAGCGTTTTGGTCGCA
This sequence comes from Gossypium australe, assembly GCA_005393395.2. Taxonomy (NCBI): domain Eukaryota; kingdom Viridiplantae; phylum Streptophyta; class Magnoliopsida; order Malvales; family Malvaceae; genus Gossypium; species Gossypium australe. The sequence continues at coordinate 110,627,362 of CM016623.1, forward strand.
TTTTTTTCTAAATATTTTTTCATGAGATGTCAAATTTTTAGAAAATATTTTTCCCTTTAGAAGTATATTTTCCCATCTAAACTCAAAATATTCATCTTTGCAATGAGAACATGTTTTTTTTCCAATGTCACTCAACCAATTTCCCCTATAGACCAATATATACCTGATACCAATAATACTCCCCTTCTACTTAACATTTTGGTTAACCAAACTTTAGGCCCACTTTTAGCCATTGTAATTTTGTCGCACAGTAAGTTGTCCCATCTCCAACTATTCACGCAAATTCTATCCAAGGTACGCACTTTATTTTTCATTTTCAACTACTCAGTAACTTAGCAACTCGCACTTTTACTCTCACCTCCCAAAATCGCCGACCACCCATTACATAAGTGTATTATCATCACCTTCCATCTCTCACCCCAAACCTGAAACGACTTACTATCAAGCCATCAAATATTCAACCTATTACAAAAATCACACATATAACCTAACCCGAACCTCATCGAGTAGTCACATGGTCGCAAAACAATATCTTTAAGTGTCATGAAATTATTGACTACATAGCTTAAGTTATATCTACTAATCTCACTATTCTTGTCACTTACAAATAAGCCCAAAAATCTATTTCTTGGAGAGTGGCAATACAAGCTTGATTTGATGTGCTAATGAAAAATCAGACTTGAGAATTGGTTCTACACAACCTCACCAAAAACATTGTCCTTTGTAAGTGGTTGTTCCATATTAAACCAAAGGCTAGCGAATTTATTGACAGGTACAAAACATGTCTAGTTGCAAAAGGATTCACACAATGACTTGGTATTGATTTCAAAGACACATTTAGCCTATGGTAAAACCAACTACAATTTGCATAGTACTGACTCTTGTTGTCCAACATAATTGGCAATTGCATTAAATCGACATAAACAATACCTTTCTATAAAGCAAACCCGACGAGGAAGTCTACATGTCCTACCCTCTGGGTTTTGAGCATCTTGATTTTCCAAATTATGTCAACTGGTTGCAAAAAGCCATTTATGGACTCCAACAAGCACCAAAAGCATGGAATGATGCTCTTACAACCTTTTTTTGTGATAACTGGATCCAAAATGTCTATGTGTGACAATTCTCTCTTTACTTTACATAATATGAGAGCCACTTTCTACATATTGATATATGTTCATGAGATCATCATCATCATCAACAACATTGAATTACTTGTTCAGAATGTTATTCAATCACTTGCCAAGCAATTTTCAATTAAATATCTTGGATTGTTGTATTTTTCTTGGGTATTGAAGTTCATTGTAATGACAATAGGCTATTCTTGACTTAATCTAAATATATTCAATAAGTGTTTTATGATTGTAGTATGCACGGAAGTGGGGCTATTTAATCACTTGAGTATGTTTGAGACATTAATTGTTAGTGATAAAGCTCTCAAAATAGATGCTAATGAGTATAGGAGTGTCTTAGGAAATTTTCAAAAGTATCTATCTTTCGCAAGGCCAAATATATCCTTCTCAATCAACAAGCTTACTCAATTCAGCAACTTTCTATCCCTCAATCACTACAAAGTAGTCAAAAGACTTATTCGGTATCTCAAGAAAACATATTCTTATGTTATCCGTATTTCCTCTAAGGCCCATATCGTTCTCGACACATATATTAATGTTGACTGAACAAGTGATATCACCAATTGTTGTTCTGTCACTAGGTATATCATCTATCTTGGGTCTACTCCAATTTCCTAGTGCTCTAAGAAACAACACATAGTTTCTTGTTCGTCTATGAAGGTAGAATATCGTGTTGTAGCTCTTCTTTTTTTTGAAATAAATTGGATCACACACTTGCTCAAAAAACTTCATATCATACTCCCAACCTTGTCATTGGTACTATGTGACAATATTGGTGCCACTTATATTGTTGCAAATCTAGTGCACCACACTAAAATGAAACATTTAGAAGTTGATCAAATTTGTGTTACTCATATTCACTCAGCTGACCAACTTGCTTATCCTCTCACCAAGATTTTGTCCAAGATTTCCTTTCAACGAGTTCTTCCTAAGTTAGGTTTTTTTACACCACTCCTAACTTGAGGAGGGTATAACAACACACTCATTATTTCGAATTACATTTTTCCTACTTTCTTGCCAAGTCTTTTTTATTGTTATGTTGTTGTTAGGTGGTTCCTAATTTTCATATTTGTTTAGATTATAGGTTGTTAAAGGTTGTTCCTAATTTTCAGCTTTTAAGTAGATTAGTTTGTTAATCTCTTGTGTATAAATACCACCATTTTGGATCAACAAAAGACAAAGGAATTTTTCTACATTTCTTTTTCATTCTTAGAAGGGAAGGTAGCTAAGTGTGGATTTGGATGGGCGATGCGGTGCGTTTAGCTTACTTTTGCCTCATGTTACAATATTACTACAATATCTCATTTCACTACCACCGTTGTTTTTAGACTAATTGCAGGTAAACGCATTATCCATCCAAACACACCCTAAGAAAGAAAGGTTGAGAAAGGGAAAGGGTCTTGGGAAACTAGGAAACCATAATAAAAAAATAACAAAAAATGCAATAAAAAAGAGAAGAAGAAAACACCTAAATATGAAGTTTTAAGATGGAGTAATGATAATGTAAAGATGGAAGAAAAAGTTGAAGATGATGATGATGATGGTTAGCCAATAAGGATCCTTTGGTAATAAATGAAAAATTGAAAATGAAATTTTGAGAATATGTTTTTTGAAATGGGAACCCTAAAAATTTGGATTGATTTCATGAATGAAGAATCGGTGAAGAAAAAAACATGATATATTATTTTTTTATTTTAACTAAAAGGATGTTTTGTTTATTAAATTAATGATTTTCCAAATTCAAATTAATTATCTTTTTAGTTTTATAATGCATCATTAAAAATTAAAATCATATCAAATAGATAATTTATGATAAAAGTTAACACCATTAGATCAGAGTACATATTGATAGACGAAATAAAAATATATGTACCATATTGGACAAATTTAAACTATAAGCACCACATTAAAAAATTTGTTAAAGTATAAAGGCATTTTTTTTACCATTATCCCTTTCTTATTTTACTTTCGGCAGAAAACTAACCTATTAATTTTCATCTCAAGTTTACATGTTCTTCCAATTTTTGTGCAGAGTATATCATATATAATCCAAAGAAATATTTTCATACATTTTAAAAAATATTAGTTAATGATCGATTGAGTCTTAATTCGATTAGTATGGGCATTGTTGCCAATGTAGGAAGAAGTGGGTTTAAGTTTAGCACATTATCCTCCTATTTATGGGTTGAGGGGGGGTTATAAGTAGTTCTAGGTATTGTGTCAAAAAGAATAGATACAATCAGAACTTATAATGAGATTTTAAAAAATATATTAGCTAATGACAATTATTTTTGTAACAAATGGTCTTGTTATTTGCGCGACATGTCGACATTTTTATTTTATTATTATGAAATAGACCCTTTTTATTATAATTATGCATCTCTTTCTACGCATTACAGTAATTATGTTTGCATTTTTAAGACTTATTTACTAATAAATGCCAAAAATATTATGTGAATAGACCAAATTTTGAAAAATTTTCGGTAATAGGTCGATTTTACGAAAACGCTTCAATCTGGAAGCATTTCCAGGTGATTTGTAGAAAAACGCTTACAGTTGGAAGTGTTTTCAACGTATTGACAAAAAAACGCTTTCAGCTGAAAGCATTTTATGTCACATCGGCACTAAAAGTAGTAGCACCGATATTTTTTTATTTCCAGGTGCCACCTATTAATGTGGAAATAAAACTTACAAAACAAGTCTTTATATAGATTCAAAGTCTCATGTCGCTTATTTTCTTAAGCGATGTAGAATGTGAGATATGGGTATATATAGACTCATAATCCATTTGCAACTTGTTCCTAGACAACACAAAATTAAAGGCTACACTATATTTTATAATTATTTTTATTTTCTTCCATTTTTTTATCAAGAAAATATTCTACATTCGTACTGTATTTGTGTTATTATTCATTTTATAATCATGTATTAATTTATATTTAAAAATATTATTTACACTTGCAAAATTTTTATCTATTTTTACAAATAACAACAAAAGATTAAAAGCTACACAATTCTGTTTTCTTTATAGAAATATAGAGAATATTTTAAAATATATATTAAATTGAAAATAAAAAGATACGAATATAGAGTGTTGTATTTTTTTATATTAAAAATTTATTTATTTTTAATTATTTCTGTTTAGTTCATTTCACTTAACTCATAATCAACTTTAGAGTTTTAGTATTTATGTAAACACTAATGAAAAAGTATCATACGATCCCATAATTATCACTAATAGTCATGTTTGTTTGGTTCATTTTATTATTATTATTATCTTTTGAATTATATTTTTATACTATTATTGTATAAAATAAAAGTTGGAATCAACAACCTTCAAATTATATATTTTTTGGTTAAATATTAATTTTTTTTCAAAAAACGATCTAAACTATAATTTCATGACTATTATGGCTTATACTATTATATTTGTTAGAAAATTTCTTTCAACTAATTAAGAGTTGATACATGACGTGATACCAGTCACGCCATGTGATTCGATTAAATGGACCCGAGATTGGGCCAAGTTTGAAGGGCCTAAATGCAAGATGAGAACGTTCATATCCATGCAACGTGTGTATGTGGGCTATTAAGGCCTAAAAATTCGTCCATATTATTTTTATTACACAGCCTTCTTAATCCTAGTTTAAATTTGTGTTGTTGCGTTTTTAATGTGTCTTAAAAGCATGTTTTTTAAATATGGTAGTTTATTAGTTAAATTGGTTGATAGATAGTTTAATTAGTGAGTTTTATTGCATTTTAAATGTGTCTTAAAACTAGCTATCCATTTTATTACAATTTTTTTAATTAGATTTAAGGTGTTCTAATATCATGTTTAATGTGTGATTTAATGTTCCTAGGAGAGTCCAATTGCCGACCTATTTAAAGTTTCAAAGGGCTGCTCGTTTTTGCCAAAACAGAATTAATAGTTTTCACTCCATGTGGTTGTTCGATTTTGCAAGACCATCAATTATGTTCACATGTAAGATGGTTGTTCGTGCGGGCTAGAAAGTGACCATTTGTGTAACACTCCAAACTTGACTTAGACGTTATGGTCAAATTTGGAGAGTTACAATGATCCATTTTGAAAAGTCCAACTTTATGTAATTAAGATTCAAACCAGCCAAAAACATTTAAACGGATAACAACAAAACATAAAATTTCAATCTAAAAAAACAACAATCCAAATAGTTTGCAACAATATGAATCCAGGTGAAATAGTAAGTTTATGGAGATTTAATTGACTGAGCTCCCGTCTCATCGACCTGCTTAAGTCTAAGGGTTGCCTGAAATCAATAGACAAGAAAATTGAGCTTACAAGCTCAATGTGTAACGTATTTAAACAATTAAACGGAAACAATCTTGACATGCTTTCGGATCTTTATTCAAATAGATTTCAGAACTAGAAACAGAAACAGATCGCAATAGATATAGATGTAGAACATATCAAATACAGATGCAGAGCATATCGAATATAGATTCAAAGTTCTACCCTCATCCGCTACACACCGTCTTCGGCCATCCTTACTGTAACACCCCAAACCCGGCCTAGAAGTTAGGCCCGAATCTGGCGTGTCACATGGAAGTGTTTTTTTTTTCAAAACCATCTTTGCGATTGTTAAAAACTTGTTTGAGAATTACAGCCTATTTGTTAAAACCCAAAACACTTAAGCAATTGTTATCTACTTGAAAACGTAATTATCTTTAAAAACCTTTTTGGTTGCGAAAACATATTTGAAATAAGCAATTTACGAAAATATGACGTTTGGAAATAGAATTGCAGAAACATTTTGAAAACATTGCGGAAACGTAGATAAAATACAAGTATTTTTGAGAGGTTGATTGATGAGTCGAAAATCGAGGTAGTGAACTTTAACCGTGACTTTTGAAAATGTCGTCGATAATTTGAAAGAGAATTTCCGAGTTAAATCATTTGTAAAAGTTTGTTATGAAAATCATTTGTTAATCAATTTTTTTGAAAAACCGTTATTTATGATTTTAGAAAAATCCCCATTTAAAATAATGTAGAAAAATAGTAAGTACAGCTAAACATAAAACCAAATAAAATATCCCAGAGGCCTTATTACAACTTTAAAACCCGAATAGTAAAAGAAACGAAATAAACAAAAAAGGAAATTTAATAAAAGTATGGCCTCCACCCGAGTCATCCATGGCCCAAGTCCACGTCACTGAGCATTACCTATAGGGAGTAAGAGAAAAAAGGGGGGTGAGTTACAAGAACTCAGTGCATAATCCCCTTACCATTATCCATTAGGCCGGAACCCAATTAGCAATATTTTGGGCCTAAGCCCATTTACAATAACAATAATGTATTAAATATAACATGTTTATGAAATGCAATTCCCAAAACAATCCTAATAATCCATCCGCTACACACCACCCGTACCAACCAACACACTTGTGGGTGATCTTTAGTCAACCCACCCCGCCAACACACCAAACGTAGGCATTAAGCCATTTAATTCAATAATTTGCAGGCCAGTGGCCATTTATAATATTTGTGGCAGAGCCACCAGAATAACAGAATATACGTGGCATAGCCACTATACAAATTTGTGGCAGAGTCACTAAAATCAGAATTTGTGACAGAGCCACCAGAATAACTTCTCTTCAACATTTTTCCCATCCTATGCAAAATTATGTATATGCAACATACATAGTAAATCATGATATTCACAAATATAAACCATAATCATTAATTAATTCAGACAAAAGTTCGGCCCATATAGCAAATTATCAAATCAGTCCATATAGCAAATTATCAAATCGGCCCATATAGCAATCTTATCAAATCGGCCCATATAACAATCTTATCAAATCGGCCCATTAAGCAATCTATCAAAACGGCCCATTAACACATTTCAATTCGGCCCTTTAAGGCAATTTATCAAATCGGCCCATTAAGCAATATAACAAATCATCCCATTAAGGCATTATAACCATTCGACCCTTAATCAATATAACAAAATCGGCCCATTAAGGCAATATAACAATTCGGCCCATTAACACTTTGCAAATCGACCCATTAGGGGCATTTCCATAATTCGACCCATAAGGGCATTTTTGTAACTCGGCCCGTAAGGGCATTTTCGTAATTCGGCAATCGTACCCGCTAAGGGTAATTTAGTAATCTCGCAATCCAGGGGTATTTCGATAATTTACCCTCTAAGGGTATTATGGCAATTTCGCAACCTAGTCTTAACTACTAATTTGGGGCATAAAATTTGAAACTGTCCATCTGCGTCATACTGACTAAATTGACCATAACTCGGGTTAGAAAACTCGAAATCTAGATCCGTAAATTTTCCTTAAAACTAGACTCATATATCTTCTTACTACAAGTTTTCCAGAATTTTTGGCTTAACCATTCGGTACAGTTTATTTCTTAAAGTTTCCCTTGTTTCACTGTCCAACAGTTCTGACCTCTCTTACCTTAATTTCAAATATCTCACTGTACAGTTTTCATATACTGCTCCCACTTGTTTCTAATGAAATTAGGAAATCTATACATATAAATTATAATCCATAATTCACTCTGTACAATTTTATATGATTTTTCCAAGACAGATCAGGGAACCACGAAGTCAATCAGAACCAGTCTTACTAAAATTAAGATATCTCAGAATATGAAAATCCTTTTCCTTTTCTGTTTCTTCCATATTAAAATAGATACAGTAAGCTTTAATTTGATATCTTATTCACTTTCTAACTCCCTTTCTCTTATTTTTCGCGATTTTTCAAAAACACATCACTGCTCTAATCGAAACTGTTTTATTACAAAATACGATTACCACTACGATCATACATACGCCCGAGTGATCACGGATGCCGGTTTTTGGTTTTCTTCGGTATTTCAACCGATTCACATAATATTTCATGCACATTTTCAGAGAAGTGTGAGATTACCCACCATTTCAATCATATATTCGGAAAGTACGGGATTACACACCTTATTTCGATTTCCTAACGAACCACTCGTCGTTGACCTAGAACAATACCAACCAAAAGTTAGCCTCGGATTTCCAAAAGATTTCGTATCACTTATACTTGATTCACTTACCACTATATCCGAAGGTAGAAATATATCGAGTGATTTGTCCCTAAAACATATAGCCGATTAGTCGAGACTTCAATCCGATTTGCAACATAGCCAAATAGATATCGATATTGGATCCAATTTCCACTGTTTGACTTCGGCTAGAACAATACACGGTCTCCCACTTAAAGCACTACGAAAAAAGAGTGATTAAGACATGAAGAAGTGGAGGATAACACCATTTTCGGTTACGATCACGATTTACAACCGAATAGTGATAAATAGTTATTCGGCTAAAGAGAAAAGAATATGATCATAGAAAAGAATTCACTTACCGATTTAATCGAAGAAGGAATGTCACCTCAAATGAGAAAGAAATTATGAAAGAGTGATTGTGGATTGTGAGTTTCGGCTATGGAAGAAAATGAACAAGAATAGTTTCGGTTTTGAGGGTATGGATTAGAGGAAAAGATAGTAGAGTTGGAGAATTTCGTGAAAAGAAAAGAAAGGTTGAGAAGGGTGCTTATCAAATTTCGGTTTTCAAGAGAAGATGAATGAAAATAGTTTGGTCTCAATGGTTTGGTACCTACGGCAACAAGAAAGAATTGAAGAAAAGAAATGCTCACTAATGGCTTGAAGTTTCGGCAAAGATGAGAAGAAATTTGAGAGAAATGGCATAAAAATGCAAGAAGGAATTTTGACCAACCAAGCACCAAAGTTTCTACCAAAACACTAACAAAAATTTGGCTATCACCCCCTTTAGCCCCAAAACTGTCCACATTCATGTCCCTAATAGTAAAAAAATTTGCCAACCACCATTTCCATAATACATCCCTTGAAAAAGGCCACATGTTCCCCCTACTTTCCCCTTTCTCTTGATTTCTTTCCTCACATTCATCCTTTCCTATTTTTCTTAGCCATCTTGCCAAAAATAAAAAGTCCACCTTGCCTTATTTACATGCTTGGCTGACACTTAAGGAAAGAGTGCAAAAATAATAGTCAAAATTTGTACACAATGGGATTTGAACCTCTTCCCTCAAGGTACTTCACTTGATGCCATAACTTCTTTACCAATAGCTCATTTATGCAAGCACATTACTCATTTATTTCTATAAGTCTTGAAGCTACTTACCATCTCTCCAAGTGCTAAAATACCAAATTTTTCCTAAGGCCCAATTAAACCCGAGACTTCATAGAAACCTCGTAACCTTCCAAATTCACTTAACTAATAAGTCCAATTTGCAATAATGTCATTCTCTTGTTCTCAAAATTTTAAACACTCCTACGCCCAAGGCCCATTGGGCCCAATCCTACTAGGCCCAATTTTGGGATGTTACACTTACACACCATATAGGGTATCAAGTACCCATCCATCCCTACGCACTGCATAGTGACTGTACGTCACATTTCAGAAGATTCGCAGACTAGCTGCCAGATCAATGTGTGAAAAATCGCCAGAATCAGATATGTACGTGGCATAGCCACCAGAATCGATAAATAATTAAACTACCCACACTTCATCCTTTAACACAAATCCCATCCCAATGCAGATCGAAACTAACAGTTATCAGAGATGTGTATGTGGTCATACAGATTCAGAACATATTAAAATAATTCAGATCATACATACTTAGCAGATATCATATCAGACATATGTGTAGAAAATAAATTATACGCCAATAGATCATCAAATATCAAGTTTTATAACTTAATCTAGATCATACAGACCCTACAGAAGGCCTATGTTCGATCCTAATGACGTTTACAACCTTAGGGAGAATTTTAAAATTTTGGCCCACACGCCCGTGTTGATTCACACAGCCTATTTGGCTAGCTCGTTCTGACCCACACATCCTGGCACACGGCTATGTGGCTCATATTAGTGCCTCACATGTTCTGTCACACGACCTGACACATGGCCATGTAAATCAAGCCAGTGTCTCACATGGTCTGTCACATGGCTTGACACATGGTCATGTGACGTCGACAACCCCAATTTCAGCTTTTATTGTTCGCTGATTCCTCAGGTTTTCATTACACACTTGATACGATTTAGACGTAGAAGCAACAATGATGATTCTGGAACCTAAAAATGACAATCAATTGGTGAATCAGATGATTTAACCAAACCAATTCGCTAAAACTAGCATTCAAAGTCGAAACTACATCGAAGAACTTCGAGACAACTCCCTGAATCAGAACTATACATTTACCGTTGCACGAGCAGTAATTACACAAAGCTTAAGTCGTTGGATAGGCACCTCATGCTTCTCGATCTTTTCCTCAAATGTAACAAATTAAACAGACAACATAAAACACAGATTTAATACCACAACCTTGAAACTTGAAGAAAAAACCCCCAAACTCACAATGAACAATTCAACAAATGAACGAAGTAAAAACGACAGTAATGGAAAGAAGAAGAAGAAAAATAAGAACATGAGAAAGAAGGGATTTTGGGGAAAAAAATATTTAATTAAAAATAAAACCAATTTTATAAAGTAGCATAAAAGTATTTTCCTATTGCCCACGTAGGGACTCAAACACAAGACCGAAGAGTATACAGAAGCTTAATCACTAAAGCATTAGGCTCATCATTGACACAAGTTCACACAGAATAAAACTTAAGTTGAAAGCTCAAAGATAAAGGTTGGGTAAAAAATTAACAAAATTTTCAAGAGTGAAACTTGAACCCCTAATCTCAAACACACAATCAAGGCCCTAAGCCATTGAATCATGTACTTAATTATGACAAGATTCAATAAACAAAAGTTCAAATTTTTGGGGCATTACAATTCGGTCAACACAAAGGAGCCTTAAATGCATCGTCCAAATTGAAGGGATGAATGGACAGATTCTAGAAGTCGAATTTATTACCCAAGATGAACATACCTTCGCTTAAGGTTGAAACATGCATGAATTTGTCCACAAGGCAATTAATTGGCAGCCACCATAATCAATACTAAGTGCATGGGATTTTAGAACATTCTAGTGTTTACATTTATGGCCAAAATTTGGCTATTAAGCTACCAATTTGAGTCCTATAAATAGTTTAGTTTTAAGCTTTGTAAAGGGAGACTTTTCTGATTATTAAAATACATTTGAGTTAATCTCTTTGTTTTTCAAGAACTCATCGAACTTATCAAGAATCCTTTCTTGATGTGTTCACCAAAACCAATCTTACCACTTTGTTCACCATTCGAAAGTGTGGCAATCAACCTTATAGAATTCGGATCGTGTTGTTACATAACATCAGTTCTTTTCTGGTTCATTTACATTTGAGAGTTTTATCCCAATTTACTTTAGTACTATTCTCTTCATATTTCTAGCAATTTTCAAGCAAGTACCTATTTAGACGATCAGGCACATAAAATTGTGAATCAACTCGTAACAGGGTTCACATCAATACATGACATTTTTAACAATATTAAAAAATTAAATTGAATTGAATTATTATTTAATAATATCTCTCACACACATACATCTTGACCTTTCTCTCTCCTTTTATTCACAGCACCAAACATGGGGAAAAAATGTTGGTATAAGAGTAAGTAATCCCACATTGTCTAGGAATAAGCTACAAATGCATTATGAGTTTATATAAACCGATATCCCACATCGCTTAAGAAAAAATAAAGGAAATGAGACTTTGGGGCTATATAAAAACTTGTTTCGTAAGTTTTAATTTCACATTAATAGATGACACTAGGAAATAGAAAAAGAAGTATTTGTGCTACCACTTTTAATGCCGATGTGGCAAAAAGTGCTTCCATCTGGAAGCATTTTTCTGTCAATACGTTGATTTTTCTGTAAATCACATGAAAACGCTTCCCGTTGGAATTTTTAAAATTTTTTGACATTTATTAGTAAATAAGTCTATTTTTAAAATTTGAAAATAATTATTAAGTATTTGCATATAATGTTATAACGTAAAAATGTAGTTTCTAATTTTAATCTATACATTTTATATTACTAATTATGCTTGCGTAATTTATCTGACGTTAAAATATAATTGTGTAAAAATAAGCAATAAAATAAAATTATAATCTATATATAAAATATAGATAGGATTACTGAATAACAAAATGATTTAATAGACTTATAAAGTTTGAAAATTTGAAAATATTTTTTAATTTTAAATAAATTATTTATTTCAATTTAATTTATTTATCACCTATTTTGATCATCTTTAACGTCGATTTCAAGATTAAAAATGTAGAGTTATTAATATTTTTGTAATACCCAAATTTACCCAGGCCCATTAAACCAGACCCAAAATGAGCCCAGTTACAAAGTCGAATAGAACAAGCCCAATTTACCCATAATTAAAACCCAAATTAAACCCAAAATTAACCTAGCCCAAACAGATTAGCCCACTACAACAACAAAAACCCTAAGGTCCCCTGCTCCACTAGCGCCGCAACCCCCACTGACCACTGTCTGCCATCAGCGCCACTACCACCAGCGCCGTTTCCCCCACTCCCTTTTGCTCCCCGCATCTGCAAATGAAAACAAAGCAACAGCAACACCACAAGCAAGGAGATATTGTATTTTATTATTATTAACCGGCTATAAAGCCATTGAAAAACGATGTATGGAGGACCTTTTTTTTTCTTTTCGAATTTCGACCAAGAGAATACAAAAAAAAAATGAATCAATACGAGCGCTATATTTTCGAAATACAAACAAAATAACCAAAGCAATAACAAAAAAAAAAAACAAAAACAAAAAAACCAAGACGCAACAGTCAGATCTGTAACATTCAAAGGTATTTCTTTTTTTTTTTTTCATTTCGAATTTTTCCTCTTTTTTATCCATAAATATATATACACGTTTTAAAAAAAAGAGTGAGAGAGAGAGATTTTACCTTTTCCGGCCACCGCGCGCGGTGGCCGAAGGCGACGGTTCGCTCCCTTTCTTGCCTGCAGAGAAGGGAAGCAAGAGAGAATCAGCTTTTTTTTAAAGAAACAGAGAATGAAATGATTTTTGTGAGAAAAATGGGGCTTATATAAGCTACACAAAACGGCGTCGTTTTGGTCGGCGCCCATAAGCCCCAAAACGACGTCGTTTCAATTGACCCGACCCGATCCGACCAGCTCCAGCCTAGGATCCGCGCGTTTTATTATGGAGGGGCTAATTGCGCTTTTAGCCCCTCCGCTTTTTCATGTCTGCGCAATCAAGTTTTTTTTATCCCAATTTTGACCCGATGATTTTCCATGGTTTCAAACTAAGTCCTCCTTCCAGCGCACCGTTTCAGTGAGGGGGTTTATTGCTGTTTTGGACCCTCCAGGTTGTGCACGCGTTGCAAATAAGCCCTTTCCCCTATTATGTTATTTTGAATTGACCCCAAACTTTCGTTTTAAATGCAATTTGATCCCTTTTAGTTACTTTGTGATTTTTTTTAGTCCTTTTTATTATTATTACTATTATTCCCATTATTGCTATTATTGTACTATTACTTGTATGTACATTTACTATTATTATATTATATTATATTATTATTATATTAGTATTATATTGTACATATTTTCTATCATTATTGCTATTATTACTATGTTACCATCTTTACTATTATATCATTATTATTATATTATTATTACTACTATATTTATATTAGTATAGTGTATATTTGTATATTATTATTACTATATTATTATTATTATTAGTATTATCTTTATGGTTATTATTATTAATATTAGTATTTATTATTATTACGTTATAATATTATCGCTATACTATATTATTGCCATATCTATATTAGTATATTATATATATTGCGTATTATTATTACTATATTCATATTATTATCTATTGTATATATTTGGTATTATTATTACTATTATTATTATTATTATCATTATTATATTTACTATCCTACTATTATTCCTACCATTAGTATTATTACTGTATTATTACTTGTATATACTAACTTTATTATTATTATTGTTATTATATTTATATTAGTATATTGTATATTTGTATATTATTATTACCATCATTATTTTTCATTATATTTATATTATTATATTATACATACATCGTATTATTATTATTATATTTGCATTATTTATTGTACATATTTTATGCCATTGTATCATTATTCTATTATCACTATTATTATCATTATTATAACGATATTTATATTATTATACTATATATATATTTCGCATTATTGATATTATCGCATTATTATTATTTATTATTATATTATTATTGTATTATTATCATTTCTATTATCGTGCTATGACTTGTATATATTCTTATCATTATTACTTTAGTGTTATTATTTCTGCTACGTTCTTTCCCATTCATTTTATTTTTCGCTTTCATTATCGTTATTCATATTGATGCACTTATTTCCATGTTGCCGTATATGTCAGTATTTTTACATTCTATTACAAACTTTGTCGATTTTGCTCGATACAAAACGGTTTCCTTTCGTAAAAAAATAATATTCTTCGTTTAAAAATTCGGGAAAACGTGCTCTAAAGTATTGGGTAGCGTTTTTTTTTTGTTCATACTAAATAACTGAACGTTCTTTCAAACAAACACATTTTTAACAAAAGCTTATTCTCGAGAACTCGAAATGTCATGTCCTAAAGCATTGGACGTGATAATTTATTATTCCGAAATAAGATTTTCTAAACCGAGGCAATGTTCTGCGTTTAGAAGCACGAGAGATTGTTCCCTAAAGTATTGGGTTGCAATTTTCTTGTTTAATCTAAATATCCGAATATCCTTTCGAATAAGTGTATTTCTTACCAAAAAGGGCTTATCTTTGGAACTCAAGATGTCATCTCCTAAAGTATTGGACGTGGTGTTTGGTTATTCCAAAGTAAGGTTTTCTAAAAGCAAGACAACATTCTATATTTAGAAGCTCGAGAAAACGTGCCCTAAAGTATTGAGTTTTGCTATTCTCTCGTCCTTTTTTAAATAATAGAATGTCCTTAAAGTAAATTTATAAATAAGAAGGGGAAGTTTAGTCTCGATGATCAAAAGGGGTGTCCTAAAGTATTGGATACGACATTTTGCCTTGAGACGGAATAGCCCCTTGGCATACATCTTCGGTTTCTTTAAATACTATCAGTTGACATCATCATAAAAGGGATCGTTTTAATTCTTTCAAATTTTCAAATTTTCGACATCAAGACATTAGATAATCAATTAGGTACCAATTTTGGGCGTATCGAGGGTGCTAACCCTTCCTCGTGCATAACTGACTCCCGAACCTATTTCTTTAAACTTCGTAGACCAAAATCGTTGTTTTAATAAATTAAATGGTTTATTTAAAACAACTACTTTTCAGGGTGACCCAATCACACCTCGACAAAAAGGATTGGTGGCGACTCCCACGTTTTATCATTTTCAAAACCCAAGTTCGATTCACGCCCTTCTCAAGCGCCGAGGGGTGGTTTCGACAATTTTGTTTAAAAAATAAATTGTTCTTTTTATGTAAATTTCATTATCAGTGACACTTTATTACATTAAAAATATTTAAATTTTGAATTGTTTAATTTTAAAAAGTTTTAATATAAAGTTTATTTTTCAATAATTAAATTATTTCTTAAATTTTGAAAAAGATAATACATATTTTTCATATGAAATATAACCTGTGCAACGTATGAGAAATAAACTAACCTAATATATTTAGTAATTTGCATATTTATATAGTCATGTAATTTTACAAGTACGACAACCGTATTTAATCTACTTAATAAATTATTTATACTATTATTTAAACCTTTGATGGTATTAGTGTCACGAGTCAATTGAGCACTAACTTGATTAGAAAAATTATTAAAATATCCTATTTTATTTAAAATAATTTATATCATCCGAAATTATTTTAGTATTTGTTAAAAATAAAAAATATGCATATAATGAGATTGAACCCATAACATTTGCATTATAAATATCTTAAATTTACCACCAAATCAAAAATTCATTTTAATATTTTTTATATATTTTAATTTTATTATGCATACTTCATTACTTTCATCAATAATATATATAATATATATTAATAAATTTGTTGATTGAGTTAGTGTCACAAATTAATTTGGCACCAACTTAGGATCGATGACAGTACCATGATAAATGATTGTATTCAATTGATATTCTTAATATGATGTATTTAAATTTTATTTTACTCATAATTTAATCTATTTTTTTATTTTAATATCGTGCATATTTCATGTGTTATTATTATTAATTAGTTTCAAACCATATATTTCATTATTTACTGTATATTATTTTTAAACACACCTTTATATTCGTAATAAAATTTCTATGAAAGATTAATTGATTAATATCGATTGAGTTTTAACTTAATTGGTATGGACATTGTTGCCAATGAAGGAGGACATGAGTTTAAGTGCGCTGAAATGCATTATTATCCTATTTATGGGTTTGAAAAGGTCTATGTGTAGTTTTAGTCATGGTGTAAAAAAAGAACAAGTATAAAAATATTAAAAAAATAGTTTCTTAACAATTTACAACAAATATATTTGTATATTTGGTATCATATTTGAGAAAGGTTAAATAATATTTTATTTTTGATGTAGTGAATGTCTAAGAAGTCCTTGGTACTCCTTCAAAATAACAACTCATTAAGTCTACAAATAAATGAAACTTCCCACGGAATATAAGTCAATGGCAACTGGGTCAAACAGTGTGGAATACACTCCAAATATGACTTACAAATATAACACTTTGACCAAACTTTATTGAGCTCGAAATTACTGGGATTACGTCTTTTACGTGTTATTCCCGTATGACTCGTTCTTTCGATTTTGCATCAAGAATACGTTCCCAATATAATATTTTTTATTAGAATTAAATAATTAAAATATTTATTTCATCATAGGAACCTGTTTTGCTTTTATTTAGAATTAATTTCTATCATAGAAAATGTGGTATTAGATTTTTTTTAAACATTTATATTAAGTTTAAATTTTGAATTAATTTAAATATCATCCAACAAGATTAGATTCAGATTATATAGATAAAATTTTTTTGGGTAAATTATAAGAAGAGAGTAAAGTCCTAATAGCAATGTGACTAGAGCGACTCGAATTCAGACCACATTTGAGATGGTGAACACTTTCACTATCAAGTCAACACATGGAGTTCACACATAATATTTATACTGCCGTATGCACGTAGGAATATGAAAGATATATAATATATTTATATATTTTTAAAAGATAAAATCCCATAATAATATCCTAATACTATAATTTCATCTAATTAAGAATTACTTTTACTAAATTAAAAGTATTAAAATATATAATCTTGGAAGGGAAACATTATAAAATACTGACCAGTCTTTTTTTTTTCTATTAATTTACTAATAAAAGTAATTGAAAATACATTGTTTTAAGACAACATATTTTCTATGGCAATTTTTTTAATTATATATAAAAAAAAAGGACAAGAAATTGATTTATGAGCACACAACAAACCAAAACCAAACCACCGTTTCACCACATAAATAAGTGGCAACGACATTATGGTCCCCTCACCTAAAATACTATAACAATAAATTATTTAAAAATAAATAAAAAATCTTACAAGCCGACAACTCAACATTACGTCGCCAACCTCCGTTATCATCGAAAACCTCTTTAGATAAAGACAACCAAACAACACTTTGATTTCACTTAACGGTTTCCGTTACAGCAACTCACCCCCTCTCTTTTTAGTCGGGCCCCACCTGACTCCAAAACCCGAGCCGCCCGGGTTTATGGGACCCATCTGATGCGTCAACACATAAAACGTAGACCAAAACAACCCGAAAACCCGACCCTGACCCAGCCCCTTTTTTTCCTCGCCATTTCTTTAATTTCCGCCTATATATACCCTTTCCCTTATCTCTTTCGTCTCGGCAGATTTTAAGCCTCAGCAGAGCAGAAAAATAGAAATAAAAATAATAAAAGGAAGGGATTTTTTTTAATTTTTAAATTAAGAAAAATTTCTAGAAAAAAAAAAATCCTTCCTTTTTTTCCTTTGATTTCCCCTTATGAGATCGTAAAATTTTCGAGAATCCCTTTTTTTTTTCTGTAAATTTTATATATCTAATTATCGCTTTGTCTTTGATTTTATTTGGGGTTGTTTTCGGGTTAATTAATATGGGGACTGAAGTTTTACGACCTCAGGATTGTTTGATCGAACGGATTCGGTTACCTCCGACGGCGTGTCCTCGCCGGAGATACGGAAACGGTAGCTTTAATCCTAGTTATTATCATAACTACAACAATAACAATGGAAATGGTAGATCTAACAGGAAACCCGTTCAGAGGAAGCGGATCGGATCGGAGCAGGGGATTTCGAAGAAATACAGCTCCGCCGATGACTTGAAGACGGTGAGGAACAATGTTATGGTGGAGAAGGTTACGATTATGAGACGAGGTGAGTCGTTGGATTCGAAGATCAAGATCGACAACGGCGGTGGTGGAAGGGAAGGGGGTTTGGTTGTTATGGGTACGGATCGTTTGGGTCCGGATCCGGAAATGGTCCCTAAACAGATCAAAATCGTGGATGCTAAGTCTTCGGTGACCGTAAAATCCGACGTGTATGCCGGATCGGCTTTCTCCGTTTCTCCGGCACCGAGCTCACTTCCTTTACCTACTTTCTCCAAGAAGAAACAGGTTCCGGTCGATGATTCAGCTACAAGGGATCTCAGGCGTTTGCTCCGGCTTGATCTCTGAGAACCGAAAATTTAGATTTGGATCCAAATAAGCCTTCGTCTCTTTTTATCTCCATCTCTCTCTTGATACGTTTCGTCTCTATTTAGATATCTCCGGAAATTTCAAGATCCAATTCCCTCCGTGATATTTTTTCAAGACGGTGGACGGATTTGAAAATCTGGGAAAGTTTTAGGGGCGGTTAGATAATATTCCCTGCTTATCAGTTTCTGCGTTAAACAAGTGGGGTTTCTTTAAGGAAAAAAGAAAAATCAAGGGGGTTGATATGTAATATTAGGGGAATAGTGGGCGAGGGTCGAGTTTTAAAATGTTGAGATGGAAAAAATGCTTTTCTGCTCCGTTGTGAAAAAAGTTTGTAAGAGATTTGCAATTTAGTCCCTTCGATGTAAAGTAAAGATAAAATTAGGGAGAAATTTGAGCAGATTTCTATTATTATTACTAGAATACGTCCCTTGCTATGCTTTAAAAAATCATATTAAAATCTTAAATATTATATGAATTTAATGTATAAAAACGTAGTTATAAAGTTTAGCTTCCGAAGTTTGGCTCAGTGTTTATAAATGCAAGTAAAGAAAGCAATCCTATCAGTTCTTAAAACTTTCAAACTTGTATGCTCTTCAATTTTGATTCCTCTTTAACTAATGTACTTTGATTTTTTTATTAAATTTTCATTTTTCTTTTACTAGTGATAATTTTAAGGGTAAATTATATTATTAGTCACTAAAGTATGATAAAATTTTTTAGTCACTTAATTAAAATGTTACCATTTTGGTTATTCAACTATTCAAAAAATTTCATTGAAGTCACTTGATTCTTAAAATTTATACTATATATTTTTCTCTGTTCACATTTGTACTAATCGGAAACTCTCTTTTTCATTTTCTTCTACAATTCAATTTGTTTTTCATGATACTGCACGTTTTTGTGAATCAAAATTTAAAAAGTTTTTTTCTTTCCTCTCTAACACTGACCATTAGATCAACTTGAATTTAAGGCATGTTCTTTTACTTGTCGATTGGTATTAATCTACAGTATTAATCATCAAATCGTCACTTGAAGCTTGCTAGCGATTTTTTATTTTAAGAAGAAACTTAGCAACCTCTAACTTAAATAAAATTTACATTTTGAATAATTCTATAAAAATGAGACATGAACACAATTATAATTCATAAAAAGTATATAAATAGAGGAGTTAATTTAATTTGTAAAAAAGAAGAGGCCTCCCCAAAAAATGAAAAGGGGGTGGTCCTGGTAGAAGTGTTTTAATAGCAGTAATGAGAGAAGGGCCCAGCCCTTGAGCCTTAGTTGTCAGAAACCACGCCAGCAAATACCAGTTCTTACAAACAATGGGTGAAACGCTCATATCCCAATGTTTCCAGTAGACCCTTCAAGATTTAAATCATTTGGATATGTCACTTGGGATTTTTCATTCATTTAAAGTTGAGTTATTTCAAATTAATCACCAGTGATTAATATTCAATCATTTAAAATAAACTTAGGAAAAAAAAACTCTTTAGTCGAGTTAAATTTAATAATAAATTAAAATAATTATTTGAAATAGAATATAATATCAGGTCATTATAAATTTAAATTACTTAATCTATATATGTATATATACAAGGCACCCATGCAAAACATCAATTATTGTTGATTATATTATAATTATAAATTAGAACAATAATTTTATTGAAAATTTTTCTTAAATAAAAGTTTTATTTTTTTACTCTATTGTTTGAGAAACTAAAAAGAAGAAGTTAAATACTAAATTTAAGTTATAAATTATGTTTGATATATTTTTTAAACTTAATTATACAATAAAATTAGGCTATTTGATAAAGTAATTTTTAAAATTGTAAAGATAAGCATACACTTAGTGTAAAATTTAACTCAACTTCTTTTCTGGAACAAAAGAAATAGGTCCATAAAAGTTTCTATTTCAATGAATTGTACGTAGAGATATTGATAAAACACATAGAGTTAATAGTATTTCATAATTAATCGATTGAGCAGCAGCTCGCAAACCACCTTAAAAGGAATATTTATTATTTGATCCGTATCATGTCATAAGAGTCCAACGAGAGCAATACTTGAAATGACAATCCATAAAAAAATACCGATATTGAGATCGACTAAAATAAGGCGAGAGCTAAAAGGAATTATTGAAAAACTTAGTAAAATTGATATGACTACTATAGCCGGTCCAATACTAAATAAATGAGTATTGCCTCTAGATGGAGGAATATTTTCTATGAAAAACAGTTTTGCCCCATCTGCTAGTGCTTGAAGAATGCCCAAAGGACCGACGTATTCAAGAAATTTTACATTAAGTGCATCCTTATCTACTTATCATTTTTCAAATTTTTTTTATTGAAAAATTTTATCATTTATTTTTTTTAAATTACCGAACATGTTTAAAAAATTAAATTACTAAAAATATTAATTTTCAATTAATTTAATTTTTAATGAATTATTAAAGAATAACTTAGTTATATAAATTTATTTGATATTCAATGCAAAATTTTATAAGAATATGTTTTCTACAATATAAACTAGAAAAATGCAGCTCCTGTAACACCCTTAACCCCTCTCCATCACGGATTAGGGTTACGAGCATTACCGTACAATTGGAACATTTATAATTAATTTCATTCAAAAATCATAAACATAACTTAAGCCATTCCTACATACACATATCGTCCCTAAATCGAGCCTTCGAGGCCCTAAAATACTTTACAAACAAATCAGGACCAATTTGAAATCATTTGGAAAGCCTAGGAAAAATTCACAAAAATTGAAAACAGAGGTCACACGGTTGTGTAACTGACTGACTTGCACCTTAAGCATTCAACAGGTGACACACGGCCGAGTCACACGCCCGTGTCTCTGGCTGTGTGGACTTAAAATGTACCTTAAACAACAAGCTTTCTATTTGAAGCTTACTTGGGCCTTAAGCAATTCAAATACGAATCATTTAACCTATTCAAAATACGATTAAACATAATCAAAACATGCCAAAACAATCATCCTAAGTGCCTAACCAATGTACCCTCATTGGTACCATATTTTATATCATCAAAACACATCAATAATGCATAATCCAAATCAAAGTTTAAAGCATGCAAAAATCACTCAATTTAGCCTAACATAAAGCTACTTAAGACATAAAGGTTTAAGTTTCATACACATATCAAGCCTTTGGTCAAAACACATACTAACATTTAGCTTCAAATATAAACATATAACTCAATTTACATCACATTCACAAAACAACTAACAACCAAAGACATCCTAGGTACATGGCATTACAAAATTAAACATCATCACACTTGAGATCGGGATTGTTGTTGGATGCTGAGTCGGCGATCAAAAGAGAGTACCTAACTGCGCACGGAAAACAAAATCACACGCTGAGTAAAACTCAGTGATATTTCTAAAATTCGAACATTTTAAAACATGATATGATACATGAATGCTCAAATTGAATTATATCATCATACTACTATCTAAACATACAATTACAAGATATTACCATTTCAATTTCATGCATTTCATCACATTACTTCATGCTATACTCAATTTTCAAAAGTATTCACATTTAGTTGGTTTGAACATATATCTCAATTCACATCACTTGCTATATAAATAGCTTTACATAGATCAATCAACAATTTACTTATATTATGGCACAAACCAATCCACAATAAGCAACTTCACTTATTCGAATAACCACAAATATATCTAAAGCATTTGAATTTATTTCACAACTTTAATAATCTAACTCAAGAATATATCATATCTTCTAATGAATAAATGTATATACACGACACCTGGTGCCTAGCGGATAATAAGAGTTTGCGCCCAGTGCTAGTCGAATAAACTGACAAATGTGTGCCTAACACTTGTCAGATAAACTGGCGGAAGTTGCGCCCAGCGCTAGTCGGATAAACTGACGAAATAATTAGTGAGCCTAGCTCTAATTGGATAAACTAACGATATTTGCGCCCAGCGCTGGTCGGATAAACCGACGAATGTTGGCCCAGCACTAGTCAAATAAACTGACGGAAATTGCACTTAGCGCTAGTCGGATAAATCGACGATATTAAATGTGAGCCCAGCTTTAGTTGGTTTAACCAACAAATTGACACTATTTCATTCCACAATTTCCTCATTCAATAAATATCATCTTTATTCAAATATAGACAAAATATTGTATGTGATAACCAATTTTGGCCCTAGGCCCATTAAGCAATCATTACCAAAGCGATGGAAACAAAGGAAATCAAATAATAATAACAAACAGAAAGTGGCCCCGAATAAATGTCCAATTACATTAATAATAGCCGAAGTCCATTTACAAAGCCCAAGTCCAAATTAGCCCAATTATCAAACCCTAAACCCAAATCATAACCCAACCCCAAACAATCCCGTTTAAGCACAACAAATAATAACCAAATAAACAAAACAAAAAGCCAATAAAAGGTCCAGTCCATGTACAAAGCAAATTCGAAGCCCAATCGCAAAACCAATTAAAAACCCAAATCCAAAAATAAAATAGTCCATTTAGCAGTCCATTTACAGAACAAATCCAGGGCCCAAATCTAACCCAAATAACAGCCCACAGCCCAACTACCCTAACCGGCCCAAAACAGCCTAAAGGCCAAACATCTAGAAACCCCAAGGCTTCAGGGGTAATTGCCGCGTTTTCCAGCTTCCCACGCGTCGCTCCAGTTCCCCGTACACGTGCACCTTGCCTCGTCTTGGCCACCACGCGCCTCGACTCTGGTGCCCACTCCCCCGACGTTTCGAGTTCCCCCAGGCTTCTTGTCTGCCGCTCCTCCCACGTCTCCATCGTCCACTATCTCGACATCCACCGACCAACAGCCTTAGCAGGCCTCTACTTCGCCCATACCCTGCAAGAGAAAACGAAAAACAAAGAACGAAGCAAGAAACTAGCAAATCGGTTATAAAAGGGAGGGGGAAACGTTTCGGTTTCCGCTCCTTCCCCCCCTGAATACACAACCAGAAAACTCAAGAACACTAAGCCAAAGAATTTATAAGTTCGGTTATGATCAAATCGGAGCCAATCTTGTAACAGAGTTCATTTTTTTATCACTATCAATCAAAGGACAAAAAAACATCGAAGGTCGCTCTCTTTTCGATCATTGTTTACAGTTATGATTTTCTTTTATTTCCAAATTTTTGTAAATAAGCAGTAATAAAAAGGGATAAAAGGGACCTTACCTGGATCTGTCGATGCGCTGTCGGAGGGTTTGGGCCGTCACCGCAGATCGGGTTCGAGGAAGGAGAGTTGGGGGCCTTTGGATTTCGTTTTTCGGGGCATCAGGGCATGGGTTTTCGAAAATAGGTTTCGAACAGGTATAAAGCCCCCTCCCCATGCGTGGTCGGCCACCGATTAAAATGGTGGTGCATCGATCGGCTGGAGGGAGTTCAATCGTCGGACAAAACAGGGGAGGAGAGCCTGGTTGGGTTTTCTTCTTTTTGAGAGGATGGGGGGTGTGGCGGCTGCGTGGAAATAAAACTAGGGAAACAAAACTAGGGCTAGAGTGAATTAAGGCCGGTTTAGGGTCTTTAAAAGTTAGATGAAATGACGCCGTTTCAATCAGCAGGCGAGACTCGCGCGTCGACCCGGATCCGCCCTTGGGTCCGCGCGTCTTTGTCCTTTTGGGCATTTTGCTCGATTGGTCCCCCTCGTTGTGGCGCGCGTTGCGCTCCGGTCCCTAATCGCCTTTTCACTTTATTCTATTGCTATTTCACCCCTTTAACTTCATTTTGGTTACGACTTGATCCTTATTATTATTATTATTGTCACCATTATTATTATTGTATTTATTATTACTATGGTTATATTGTTATTATATTAGTATATCGTATATTTTTTATTATTCTTTTTATTATTACTATATTCATATCAGTATGTTGTATATATATATATATATGTTTCGTGTTACTATTATTATTATATTTGTTATCATTATATCGTTATTTTCTTATTATTAATATTATACCTATTATTACTATGTTCATATTAGTGTATTGTATATATTTTGTATCATTACTATATTATTTACTATTGTTATTATTATCACTATTATTGTCATTATTATTATTATTATATTTATATTATCATGTTACACATACTTTACATTAGTACTATCATCTTATTATCATTATTATTATTTATATTAATATATATCGTATATTTTTGACACTATTTTAAAATTATTTCACATATTCTCTACTATGCATTCTTTGCTTAAAATCATTTAGTTCATCATTTTGAATCATTGCACCTGTTCGTTATTTACAAATTGTTTAATTCGTTTTTTCGTCTATTAACATTAATGCTTAAGTTGTGTGAACTACGTGACTATTATTCCTACACATATTATGATTTGTGTATCTGTGTTTTCGTATCTTTGACATTATCATCTTCGTTATTATTTACGTTATTATTCTATTATCGTTATTATCATCGGTGTATATTAATATTTTAGATTAACGCTTCCCGTGCTACGTCTCACGTGTCTTATGTTGTCATCGCGTTACATTTGTGCCACATCGTCATTAGTCGTCGCATACAATCTCGGTCACATTTCAAAACAGACCCTTTTCCCCTTATTTTATTTCAAATCGACCCCAAAATCCTTTTTTATATTCAATTAGGTTCCTTTTAAATTAATTCGTGGTTTTTGTTCTTATTACTATTATCTAGTATTATTATTATTATTATTGCTATATCTATATTATTATATTATACATACTTTGTATTATTAGTATTTTTGTTATTATTGTTACTATTGATACATTATTTTTATACATATATAAGTATATATTATATTTCGCTCATCCCTTGCCATTATCATTATCGACTTTTATTCTATTTTTATTATTTTATGTCGCATTAAGTCGTCCATGTTATTCATTATTTATGTATTAGTGTATTAAGGGTATAAATGTATATATATGTGCTTTTTAATGATTGTTGTTACTTTTATTTGGCTCGAAATTGTTTTCATTAAATTTTTATACACCATATTTTTAAACTATACATTACATCGTATCATATCGTATATTATTAGCTAAACTTTATATTATGGTTCAAAATAAAAATGCATTATTACAAAATTAACATTTTACTTAAAAGTTTCCGAAGGAACAAGGCAATATTCGTGCATTTAGAAGTTCGAACGATCACATCCTAACGTGCTGGGTGTTGATTTTTCTGTTCGACTAAATATTCGAATACCCTTCTTCAATCGATTTGAAGATTAAAGATGATCTCAACGTCAAAGTATAAAGGCGTCATATCCTAACGTGCTGGGTATGACAATCTTATTCCTTTGAAACGAGTTGATCTTGAGATTCAATCCCGGTTTAATTAATTCCTTCATTTTGCTACCCTAAGTATTTTCAAGTTTTCAGCATTGGGATATTAATCAATCAATTTGGTACCGATTTTGGGCGTCGCAAGGGTGCTAATCCTTTCTTGCACGTAACCGACTCCCGAATCCGTTTTTTCTCAAATTTCGTAGACCAAAATGCCGTTTTAATAAGCCAAAATGTTTTATTAAAATAAAGGTGACCCGATCACACCAAAATGATCGGTGGCGACTCCCTATTTTTAAGGTCGATTCCCGTTTCGTCAAGAAAATGGTTATGACAGCTTGGCGACTCCGCTGGGGACGCTTGAGAGTCAGGCCTTAAATCGATTGATGTTTGTCCTTTTTGATTGAAAATTTGGAAAATTTGTCTTTGAAAAATCATGTTTCTCGTTGATGCATTTGTTTGTGCCATAGTGCCGAGTCCCGTGAAATATTGTGGCATTGCATTGCATGACCGTCGATCACACCTTTAAGTGGGAGCAAGAAACTAAGCTTTCGTGAGGTTTTCACCTCCGCATGGGCTAGTGGATTACTTCCGGGAGACATACGTACCTACGTGTTTCGTGAGGTTTTCACCTCCGCATGGCCGTAGGGAAATGTATCCCCCTGAACTGAACTTGGTCTGTATGAGCCTATAATGGGTAAGGATCGAGGAATCTGCTGGTTCAGGTACCCCTCTATAGAACTAAACCCCATATAGAAGCCCTAGAGCCTACCCTACGCATAGTGTCGAATTAGTTACCCGGATAAGCGTTTATTGATATTCTGCTTGTTTGACTGTGCAATACTAACTTATTTTTGTTTGTTGATTTGCATGACATTTCATATAACAAAGGTGTCAATTTCTGCTCGGTTGCCGAAATAGAAAGTTTGCTATGGAAAACGACTTTCTTGATAAAGTAGAGGACAATGCGGCCGTGCGCACATGGTCAGAAAGGTTGCAAACCGGGGAAGGAGATAGCTTAGTCGAGAGTCATGCGTCAGAACTATGGGACTTCACCCGTGTTAGAGTGACGCAAAATGAGCTTCGAGAGTTGCGGGATATCTGGACCCATTGGGAAGAAGAAGCCAAACAGATGTTCTACCGCCGCTACGGTGATATATCTCACTTGTTGGATGTCAAAGTAGATAGACACTTGTTTCGAGCTATGGTCCAATTTTGGAATGCTGCCTACAGTTTCACTTTTGGGGAGGTGGACTTAGTGCCAACCATAGAAGAGTACACTACTCTGCTTCGTATTCCTAATATGCAAGTCGATAAGGTCTATATTAGGCCTGCTTATGTCCCTCCTTTGGCAAAGAAGTTGATGAAGGTTACGGGAATGAGTGAGCAGTAGATCTCAGCCAAGATTCAACAGAAGGGTGAAGAGAGATGTTTTCCTTGGGTGGATTTAAGGGATCTGATTTCAACGCACCCTGACATGGGAAGGAAGGTTGACATTTTCGCCCTAAGCCTTTACGGTTTAGTCATGTTCCCAAAAGCTCTGAGGCATATAGATGAGGCGGTGGTGGATCTGTTCGACCGATTGGATAAGCAAGTCACACCTGTCCCAGCAATTCTCGCTGAAACTTTCAGATCGTTAAATGCTTGCAGAAGAGCGGGAGAGGGAAGGTTTATCGGATGCGCCCAACTTTTGATGGTATGGTTTCACGGGCATTTTTGGAAG
Organism: Gossypium australe; assembly: GCA_005393395.2. Lineage (NCBI taxonomy): Eukaryota > Viridiplantae > Streptophyta > Magnoliopsida > Malvales > Malvaceae > Gossypium > Gossypium australe. Next base: position 110,655,328 of record CM016623.1, read on the forward strand.
ATGGGCAAAGTCTCTTGTCGACCGTTTCATAGAGACTATTCACCAATAAAAGAGGAAACGGCTATGTCAAGGAGAGAGGACGTAACAGAAGAGGGATGGATGGCAATTTTTCAGAACCTTCAAGGAAAAGACATTGAGTGGAGAGCCCCCTGGATGATGCCTGGAGAGATACTTTATAGGTGTGGAGACTTCAATTGGGTACCTCTACCCGGAATTTGGGGAGTCATCGGGTATGCCCCATTGCTAGCGGCGAGACAATACCAGTCTAGACAATTCGTGCCGGCAACACATGGGTTAAACCGAAGTGAGTTCTCTTATACGGGAGAGGGATACAAGAAGAAGATCAAAGAAATGGCAAATGCTTGGAAACAAGCACGCCGAATGAAGAGGCTAGCTGCGGGCGAAACGGCAACTTCTGAATACAAAGCATGGCTAAGCAAGAGAATCAATGATAATATCCCAGGACCGAACTCAGATAATGCTCAGTCTTTGGAGGAACGGTTGCGAGTGATACCAACAGAATTAGAAATTATAAAGCAAGATTTCGTACAGCGAAGTTCCGAGCTTGAAAAGAGAATCGAGCAGTTAGAGGAGGAAAAGATGTTTTTGAAGTTAAATGTAGAGATACAGAAATCAGAGACGGAAAAGGTGCAGAAGGGGAAGAGCAAAGCCGAAGAAGAATTGGATAGCTTAAAGGGGGACTACAAGAAGATGCGCCTCTCGATGAGAACTGCCGGACTAGGAAAGACTTCGAGCCAATGGCGACGAGAGTTGCAAGAAGAAAGAGCTAAAGCCGAGCAATGGGAAAAGAAATTTCGAGAAATGAAGGTTCAAAATGAGACCCTTGAAAAGCAAATATCAGAAGGCCAGAATAGAAGAAACGAATTGAAGACAAGGGTGTCAGAATTGGAAAAGTCCCTCGACCATTATCAAAACCGTAACTCAGCAAGAGAGTTAAAAGCAAGTCTGAGTAGAATCGAAGAAATGAAAAAGAGGACTGAAGAGTTAGAAATAGAGCTACTGCACTGTCAAAATCATATTGGGCATTTAAAAGAGAACGAGGAACGAAGGAAAGCGGAGCTGTGCCATTCCCAGAGTCAAGTCAGGGATAGAGATTACCTCATAGGGGAGGCTATAATCCGAATACGAGAGATAGCTGAGTATTTACAAACTCTAGCTATACAAGCCGACACATTGAGCATACAATTCGAGACACAGTCGGATCGTGGGCGGGAATTAGCTTCCCTACTGACAAAGATTAAAGCCTTAGGTGTTAGAGCAAGGCCTTTTCTGTAATCTATTTTATGTAAAGAGCTTTGTTATCTAAGGAAGTTTTCTACGGGGAATTGAATCAGAGTTGACACCTTTTTGCACTCATACCATGCATTTGCATTGCATTACATACATTAGCATCATATCACTAAACTATTCGCTAAACTTAAAATCACATAATCCGCAGCTACGACATTACGAACCTGGAATCACATCATCCCTATAGGACACGCTTAAGAACTAGAGCTATGGACCCCGAACTCAATGAGAGGATTGAAAGGATGGAAAGAACCCAGAAAGAGCTGCAAGAACAGTTAGCCAAGGCACAGCAAGAAGCGAGGGACCAGATGATGAGGTCTCGCGAGGAATCGCGAGAACATAAGGATCAAATGGATAGAATGTTGAAGATGTTGACGGCCATGTCCAACGGACAAGGACTTGCGCAAAGTCCTGACATTACGGAGCCCCATTCGAGGGATAATCAAGATCCGCTCTATCCCCCAGGATCCACGCCACCTCACGCTCATGCAACGCAAAGGGGATATCCTCAAGGGAACCCAGTAGGCCTGGAGCAACGACCCGTCCCACCTACCCATCTGGGGGAAGGTATATACGTATCAAACGCTGGGGATAATTCTGCTAACCCGTTGGTTCCGGATTTGGATGATCCGATGGAAATAGCTAGGTTAAAGAGGGATGGCCATGATGCCGAAGAAAAATATAAGAGTCTAGAAGAAAGACTCAAGGCCGTGGAAGGTACTGGAACCTTCTCTGCACTAAGTGCCAAAGAGCTTAGTTTGGTGCCTGATCTGGTTCTACCCCCAAAATTTAAGGTACCGGATTTTGAAAAGTATGAGGGAACGAGATGTCCAAAGGCACATCTTATCATGTTTTGCCGAAAGATGGCCGGACACTTGAATGAGGACAAGCTATTAATCCACTGTTTCCAGGATAGCTTGATCGGAACAGCCCTCCGATGGTACGATCAGCTTAGCACAGAGAAGATACGGTCATGGAAAGACCTGGCAACTGCATTCTGCGAACAATATAAGCATGTTACTGATGTGGCTCCCGACCGGATGACACTGCAAATGTTGGAAAAAAAGCCAACGGAGACCTTCAGACAATACGCTCAGAGTCCAGGTCGAGCCCCCTCTAACTAAAAGTGAGGTAACGGTCCTTTTCATCAATACTTTGAGGGCACCGTTCTACGACAAACTGGTGGGAAGTGCCACGAAAGACTTCGCCGACCTCGTAATATCTGGCGAACTCATCGAAAACGGCATTAAAAGTGGAAGAATGGAGGGCCCTGAAAGCTCAAAAAGACCAACACCCGCAAAGAAAAAAGACCCCGAAGCCCATATGGTGGGGACCGGGAGCCATTATGCTCCTAATCCATATCCGACCCGACCACGACCTCAGTTTCGCCCACCGCCAAGTTTATACTTTCCTTCACAAAGCCCTTACTATCAAGCACCTCCTCCCTATCCCGTTTATGCCACCGACACTCAAAAACCATTCACTATAATCCCACCAAATACCATGTCTGCCCAAAATCAGCCAAAAAACGAACAAAGACCAGTAAGACCCAACCCCGATAGACCCCAGTTCACCCCCATTCCCGTGCCATACGGAGAATTGTGCCCGAAGCTACTGGAAAAGCAGTTAATCTCACCACATTACATGGCACCATTGAAGCCCCCATTCCCAAAGTGGTACGACCCCAACGCCAATTGCATGTATCATGGCGGGAATCAGGGGCATTCTACAGATAACTGTTTAGCCTTTAAAAGAAGAGTTCAAGGCCTCATCGACGCCGGGATCTTGCGATTTGACGGTACCAACAATATGGCGAGAAACCCGCTACCTAATCACGCTACAGGGAACGTAAATATGGTGACGCCAGAAGATAGGTGGCGAGTCAGAAGTTGTGTTTCTAGAATAAGGACACCTTTGGAGAAGGTCTGGGAAGTAATGGTTAAGAAAGGCATGCTCGACAGGAATGTCAAGGAGGAAAGCGTGAAGAGTCCAAGTTTCTGTGTCTTTCACGGCATGTCAGGACACCATGTCCAATCTTGCGAGGAGTTCAGAGAACTGCTTCAAAGCATGATGGACAATAAAAAGGTGGAAATCTTCAATAAGATGGAAGAAACCGGTGGAAGAGATATATGTGCATCTGAGGGCCAATCGTCAGGCCCTCCCTACAGTGCCGATCGGCCTCTGATAATCTACTACGAGGCAAAGAAGGAAGAGAGGAAACCAAAAGTAATAATCCGAGTACCTTCCCCTTTCCCTTACACGGATAGTAAAGCGGTGCCATGGAAGTATGATTCCAACATCACCACACCTGAGGCTACAACTGGAAGCATCAGCGAGGTGGGGCATTTTACCCGCAGTGGGAGATGCTATTCCCCTGAGGTGGTTGAAATGAAGAAGAAAACCATTGGAACGAGCCAGAAAGGGAAGGCACCGATACCCGAGGCTGAGGGTGAGGGTGAAATACAATCTGAACGAGGAGTAAAGGAACCAGTGACCGAGGATGAAGCACGGGAATTTTTAAAGTTCATTAAGCACAGCGAATACAGTGTTGTGGAACAACTGAATAAACAACCGGCAAAAATCTCAGTATTATCCTTGTTGTTGAACTCAGAGCCACATCGAAACGCATTACTGACGGTGTTGAACCAAGCATATGTGCCAAGTAATGTACCCATTGAAAAACTCGATAGGTGGTTGAACAATTTAAACGCAGATAATTTCATTTCCTTCAGCGATGATGAAATACCACCTAATGGTAGGGGCTCTGTTAAAGCTTTGCACATCACAACTGAGTGCAAAGGATATATAATACCGCATGTGCTTATTGACAATGGGTCCGCGCTCAATGTCATGCCATTGGCTACATTATCAAGGACGCCCGTTGACATGTCTTATCTGAGGCCGTGCCATTCTGTGGTGAGGGCATTCGACGGAACACGGCGAGAAGTTATGGGAAAAATTGAGATCCCTCTGGAGGTAGGCCCGTGCACGTACAATGTGGAATTCCAAGTCATGGACATTGCTCCTTCATATAATTGCCTCTTAGGAAGGCCCTGGATCCACTCCGCAGGAGCGATCCCTTCATCTCTTCATCAGAAAATAAAGTTTATTATGGATAACCGCCTGATCACGATCGCCGGTGAAGAAGACATCGTCGCATCGCTATCTACTGACGCACCCTACATCGAGGCAAACAAAGATGTGCCAGAATGCTCCTTCCGTTCCTTCGAATTCATCAACGCTACATTTGTCGCCGAAGGAGATAGGACTCCCACCCAAGCTGTCGAGAAACACCAAAATGGGGGTCAAGCTGACGGTAGGAAAAGGTGCCCGAGCAGGAAAGGGTTTAGGTAGATATCAACAAGGGATGGCTAGAGCGCTAAACCCTGTACACCACAAGGCTCCGTACGGCTTAGGATTCAAACCTGATGGATGGCAAAGAAGGAGACAACTGCAGAAAGATCAAGGAAAAAGGATCGCAAGAGCCTCGGGTCGGGAGGTAGAATGGGAGCCCATGACATACCCACCCTTAGCGAAAACTTTTACGTCCGCAGGGATGATGTACCCAGAGGGAGGTAGTTCACGAAACACGCTGCTATTAGTTGAGAGGGATCTCCAGAACTTCCACATAAACGTCATCGACAAAGTGGACGATGCGATGAAGGGCCTTTCAAAGATACGCCTCGGCCCTCCTGGATATGTGTTGAACAATTGGACCGCTGAAGATCTTCTTGTAGTTTCTAGGATCCCTCCAAAGTAATTCTCAATGACAACCTTCGTTATTCCTCTAAGTCGAAGGGGAATTTGTTATAAAAGTTTGTATCAGCTGTCTAACTTTTAAATGAACAATCAATGAAGATGCATTTTGTCACTGTCTCTCATTCCCATTAGCCTCATGTCTATTCCCTCTTCTCATGACCTGTCTTCATATATATATACATTCATGTCGTAGAAGCACATTTTTGTTTCCGATACCTCGATATTTCTCTATAGTTTCTTTTTACTTGTCAGGTGCTCAGATAATGACAGCGTGAACAATCCTGCTACTGATCCTAAAATCGACTTTGAGCAAGTGATTTGTTTAGGAGAATTCGAAGCCGACGAGGATGCCGAAGATTTTGTCTCGACCCCTGACTTACTAAAGATGATAGAACAGGAGGATAAACAGATACTCCCCCACCAAGAATCTATCGAGATGGTGAACCTGGGAAACGAAGAAAAGAGGCAAGAAGTGAAAATTGGGACCTCCATCTCAGAGTCCACCAAACACGACTTGGTCACCCTGCTTCATGAATACCAAGACGTGTTTGCATGGTCATACCAGGACATGCCGGGTTTAAGCGAAGATGTAGTGGTCCACAGGCTCCCTGTGAAGCCAGAATCCAGGCCGATTCAGCAGAAGCTAAGACGGATGAGACCCGAAATGCTCTTAAAGATAAAAGAGGAAGTCAAAAAACAGTTCGACGCCGGCTTCTTACAAGTCTCCAAATATCCGGAATGGGTGGCTAATATAGTCCCAGTACCAAAGAAGGACGGCAAGGTGAGAATGTGTGTGGACTATCGTGATCTGAATCGAGCAAGCCCCAAGGATAATTTTCCCTTGCCACACATCGATACGTTGGTAGATAACACGGCAAAACATTCGTTATTTTCCTTTATGGATGGATTTTCGGGTTATAACCAAATAAAGATGGCCCCTGAGGACATGGAAAAAACTACATTCGTGACGATGTGGGGAACCTTCTGCTACAAGGTGATGCCATTCGGTTTGAAAAACGCTGGGGCAACATATCAAAGGGCAATGGTGATGCTGTTTCACGACATGATGCATAAAGAGATAGAAGTTTATGTCGACGATATGATAGCCAAATCTCGGGGAGAAGGAGAGCATGTTGGAAACCTCCGGAAATTGTTTGAAAGACTGAGAAAGTTTCAACTGAAGCTTAATCCGGCTAAGTGTACATTTGGAGTAACCTCGGGGAAACTACTGGGCTTATCGTTAGCGAGAGAGGTATCGAGGTCGACCCCGACAAAATAAAGGCCATACAAGACTTACCATCTCCGCGAACACAAAAAGAAGTCAGAGGGTTTCTAGGGAGATTAAACTACATCGCTCGGTTCATCGCCCAGCTTACCAACCAATGCGACCCAATTTTTCGACTATTGAGAAAACACAACCCTGGGGAATGGAATAAGGAATGCCAAGCTGCCTTCGACAAAATAAAACGATATTTGTCTAACCCACCTGTGCTAGTACCACCGACTCCAGGGAGACCGTTAATACTGTACCTAACGGTGTTCGAAAACTCAATGGGTTGTGTACTGGGGCAACATGACGAGGCGGGGAGAAAAGAAAGGGCGATCTATTACCTCAGTAAGAAGTTCACAGAGTATGAGGCAAAATACCCATCAATCGAAAAATTCTGTTGTGCTCTGGTTTGGGCAGCTCGAAGGCTTAGACAATATATGTTGTATCATACGACATGGTTAATCTCTAAATTGGACCCAATAAAGTACATGATGGAATCACCTGCACTCTCAGGAAGAATGGCGCGATGGCAGATCCTGCTATCGGAATACGACATCATCTATGTAAGCCAAAAGTCGATAAAAGGGAGCGCAATAGCCGACTTCCTAGCAGCCCGAACCACAGAAGAATACGAGCCATTAAGATTTGACTTCCCGGATGAAGATTTGATGTGCATCACAGAAAAAGAATGCGAATCGTCAAAAGAAGAGTCATGGAAAATGAGTTTCGACGGGGCATCAAATGCATTAGGACATGGGATCGGAGCAGTCTTGGTGTCACCAGAAGGGAGTCATTATCCATTCACTGCCCGATTAAACTTCTTCTGTACCAATAACATAGCGGAATACGAGGCTTGTATCATGGGGCTCCGCGCAGCTATTGAACGAGGCATCAAAATCCTAAAGGTATCAGGGGATTCAGCATTGGTGATTTACCAAATCCGTGGAGATTGGGAAGTGAGAGACTCAAAGTTGGTCAAATATCACGATCTTGTTATGGATCTGGTCAAAGAATTCGAAGAGGTGACCTTTAATTACTTCCCACGAGAGGAAAACCAATTGGCTGATGCCTTGGCCACCTTAGCTTCTATGTTCAAAGCGAATCGAGAAGCGGAAGTAATGCCTCTCCAGATGAGCATATATGAGGCCCCGGCGCATTGTTTTAGCGTTGAAAGAGAGGCGGATGGACGACCATGGTTCCATGATATCTTAGGATATGTCAAACATCAAAGGTACCCAGAGCAAGCAAACGAGAACGACAAAAGAACAATCAGAAAAATGGCAGCAGGATTTGTTCTTGATGGGGACATCCTATACAAGAGAGGAAAAGATCAAGTGCTTCTAAGATGCGTGGATAATGTCGAAGCCAGAAAAATACTTGAAGAGGTGCATGAAGGAACTTGTGGAACACATGCCAACGGTTTCACCATGGCCAGGAAAATTATGAGACTCGGCTATTACTGGTTGACAATGGAAAGTGACTGTATCAGCTATGCACGAAGGTGTCACAAATGTCAAATTTATGGCGACAAAATTCATGCAGCACCTTCGCCCCTCCACGTGATGACCTCCCCGTGGCCCTTTTCCATGTGGGGCATGGATGTTATAGGTCCAATTTCCCCGAAGGCCTCTAACGGCCATCGATTCATCTTTGTGGTCATAGATTACTTCACAAAATGGGTTGAGGCCACTTCGTTTGCAAATGTGACAAAAACCGCGGTTTGCAAATTCTTGAAAAAGGAGATTATATGTGATACGGGCTGCCTGAGAAAATCATCTCGGATAACGCTTTGAATCTGAACAATAAGATGATGAAGGAAGTATGCGAACAATTTCAAATAAAGCATCACAATTCCTCACCCTATCGCCCAAAGATGAACGGAGCGGTAGAAGCAGCCAATAAAAATATTAAGAAAATTATTGGAAAGATGACCGAGACATATAAAGACTGGCATGAGAAACTCCCATTTGCTCTATATGCATACCGTACATGTGTGCGGACCTCCACGGGGGCAACTCCTTTCTCTCTAGTATATGGAATGGAAGCTGTACTGCCCATCGAGGTGGAAATCCCTTCTTTACGAATCTTAATGGAGTCAAAACTGGAAGAATCAGAATGGGTACAAGCTCGATATGACCAACTGAATCTGATTGAGGAAAAACGCTTAAAAGCAATTTGCCATGGACAAATGTACCAGAAAAGAATGATCACGGCCCATGACAAGAAGGTACGACCAAGAGAGTTTCGCGAAGGAGAGCTCGTGTTGAGAAAGATCCTCCCTATACAGAAAGACTTTCGAGGAAAATGGGCACCGAATTGGGAAGGACCCTATGTCGTAAGGAAGGCCTTCTCGGGTAGAGCTTTGATTCTCACCGAGATGGATGGGAAAGAGGTACCGAATCTAGTAAACTCGGATGCCGTGAAGAAGTACTACGCCTAAAAAAAAGAAAAAAAAAAGAAGTCAGGATGAAAACCCGAAAGGGCGCCTTGATAAACACAATTGGGATGAAAACCTGAAAAGGCGTCCTAACGAAGAGGATGCACACACAAAGAGCAAGAACGTTGGAATGGGGAGTCAAGGGGCGAGTTTATAATATTTGAAGCGGACTCAGAAGCTCAGGGTCTGCTACGCAAGAAGCTTCACTCAAAGGGGGATTCAGGGTGAAGGAGCATGGAGAAGTTCATGCGTTAGATATCTAGAGCATTATTGACAATTGAATCTACTTTCTTTTTATGTTTTCTTTATTGAATCATTCCTTGTCAATTTTCTTTCCTTGTTGCTTTGAAATAAATACAAACATAAGGTATCTCTTTCACACCTACCTGGCCAGTATCATGCATTTCGTGTTTGGTTCGTTAAATGGTAAACAGTGAAATTACATACTTTGAACAAAAGAAGCATTGAGCATTACCTGGACGAGAACCTGGTAAGTACAAGAAACCTCAAAGCAAAGACAAAAGTTCAACCAGAAGACAAAATGGGTGATATATGAGAGGTACAGGCTACTAGTAAAACTTGAGCACTAGTACGAAAACTGAAAGAAAGTCAAGAATCGAAGCAGTGGGTACAAGTCGTCATAACAAGAGATACACGACAAACAAATCGAGAACGCATGGCATAATCACATAGGCATAAGAGCATTTAAGACAAACATATGCATAACATGATAACATCACGCATGACACATACAGGTACGCCAACGAAGCAAGAAATTCTGGTGATAGTTGTACCAAATCAAGGAAGAAAGACGTTCGAGTTCCACCAGAGAATAAGTTTTAAAATCAACTCATAATGAAGAGGTGAGTTGGGCCTCGGGAGACGCCAAGGTATTTAATTTCTGTCCTTAAATTTCTGTTCAAAAATCAACTCATAATGAAGAGATGAGTTGGGCCTCGGGAGACGCCAAGGTATTTAATTTCTGTCCTTAAATTTCTGTTCAAAAATCAACTCATAATGAAGAGATGAGTTGGGCCTCGGAGACGCCGAGGTATTTAATTTCTGTCCCTAAATTTCTGTTCAAAAATCAACTCATAATGAAGAGATGAGTTGGGCCTCGGGGCACGCCGAGGTATTTAATTTCAGCCTTTAAATTTCTGTTCAAAAATCAACTCATAATGCGAGAGGTGAGTTGGGCCTCGGCACACGCCGAGGTATTTAATTTATGTCGTCACATTTCGTTTCAAAAATCAACTCATATTGCGAGAGGTGAGTTGAGCCTCGGGGCACGCCGAGGTATTTAATTTCAGCCTTTAAATTTCTGTTCGAAAATCAACTCATAATGCGAGAGGTGAGTTGGGCCTCGGTACACGCCGAGGTATTTAATTTCTGTCGTTACATTTCTTTTCAAAATATCAATTCATGTTGTGAGAGGTGAGTTGATGCAGCGGGTCACGCGCTAAGGTATTTTCAATTTCTGTTTTTCAATTCTCGTTTTCTCAAAAAAAAAAAGGAAAAAGAGTCGATTCATGTGGTGAGAACAGGGAAGCGGTTCGAAAAATTCAGATTCCCAGTGGAGCGCTTGGTATATCGAAGCTACAAATCTCAGTATTGTGAAGCAAGCAAATCTCATCCTTTTTAAGATTGAGGAAAAACAGATTGAAGCTACAGGTCATGACACGCAAAAGCAACAGTGGAGTGGATCAAGGCAACAGGCCACAGTGGAGTTTGGAGATGTTTGAGGAAGACAAGGGCTAAATAGCCCAAGTGCGCCAAGACCGGGCAAAATTGGTTATTTTTTAGTCTTTGCTCTATTCTCGTTTCACGACAACGAGCAAAGAGGGGCAGCTGTGATAACCAATTTTGGCCCTAGGCCCATTAAGCAATCATTACCAAAGCGATGGAAACAAAGGAAATCAAATAATAATAACAAACAGAAAGTGGCCCCGAATAAATGTCCAATTACATTAATAATAGCCGAAGTCCATTTACAAAGCCCAAGTCCAAATTAGCCCAATTATCAAACCCTAAACCCAAATCATAGCCCAACCCCAAACAATCCCGTTTAAGCACAACAAATAATAACCAAATAAACAAAACAAAAAGCCAATAAAAGGTCCAGTCCATGTACAAAGCAAATTCGAAGCCCAACCGCAAAACCAATTAAAAACCCAAATCCAAAAATAAAATAGTCCATTTAGCAGTCCATTTACAGAACAAATCCAGGGCCCAAATCTAACCCAAATAACAGCCCACAGCCCAACTACCCTAACCGGCCCAAAACAGCCCAAAGGCCAAACATCTAGAAACCCCAAGGCTTCAGGGGTAATTGCCGCGTTTTCCAGCTTCCCACGCGTCGCTCCAGTTCCCCGTACACGCGCACCTTGCCTCGTCTTGGCCACCACGCGCCTCGACTCTGGTGCCCACGCCCCCGACGTTTCGAGTTCCCCCAGGCTTCTTGTCTGCCGCTCCTCCCACGTCTCCATCGTCCACTATCTCGGCATCCACCGACCAACAGCCTTAGCAGGCCTCTGCTTCGCCCATACCCTGCAAGAGAAAACGACAAACAAAGAACGAAGCAAGAAACTAGCAAATCGGTTATAAAAGGGAGGGGGAAACGTTTCGGTTTCCGCTCCTTCCCCCCTGAATACACAACCAGAAAACACAAGAACACTAAGCCAAAGAATTTATAAGTTCGGTTATGATCAAATCGGAGCCAATCTTGTAACAGAGTTCATTTTTTTATCACTATCAATCAAAGGACAAAAAACATCGAAGGTCGCTCTCTTTTCGATCATTGTTTACAGTTATGATTTTCTTTTATTTCCAAATTTTTGTAAATAAGCAGTAATAAAAAGGGATAAAAGGGACCTTACCTGGATCTGCCGACGCGCTGTCGGAGGGTTTGGGCCGTCACCGCAGATCGGGTTCGAGGAAGGAGAGTTGGGGGCCTTTGGATTTCGTTTTTCGGGGCATCAGGGCATGGGTTTTCGAAAATAGGTTTCGAACAGGTTTAAAGCCCCCCTCCCCATGCGTGGTCGGCCACCGATTAAAATGGTGGTGCATCGATCGGCTGGAGGGAGTTCAATCGCCGGACAAAACAGGGGAGGAGAGCCTGGTTGGGTTTCTTCTTTTTGAGAGGATGGGGGATGTGGCGGCTGCGTGGAAATAAAACTAGGGAAACAAAACTAGGGCTAGAGTGAATTAAGGCCGGTTTAGGGTCTTTAAAAGTTAGATGAAACGACGCCGTTTCAATCAGCAGGAGAGACCCGCGCGTCGACCCGGATCCGCCCTTGGGTCCGCGCGTCTTTGTCCTTTTGGGCATTTTGCTCGATTGGTCCCCCTCGTTGTGGCGCGCGTTGCGCTCCGGTCCCTAATCGCCTTTTCACTTTATTCTATTGCTATTTCACCCCTTTAACTTCATTTTGATTATGACTTGATCCTTATTATTATTATTATTGTCACCATTATTATTATTGTATTTATTATTACTATGGTTATATTGTTATTATATTAGTATATCGTATATTTTTTATTATTCTTTTTATTATTACTATATTCATATCAGTATGTTGTGTATATATATATATATATGTTTCGTGTTACTATTATTATTATATTTGTTATCATTATATCGTTATTTTCTTATTATTAATATTATACCTATTATTACTATGTTCATATTAGTGTATTGTATATATTTTGTATCATTACTATATTATTTACTATTGTTATTATTATCACTATTATTGTCATTATTATTATTATTATATTTATATTATCATGTTACACATACTTTACATCAGTACTATCATCTTATTATCATTATTATTATTTATATTAATATATCGTATATTTTTGACACTATTTTAAAATTATTTCACATATTCTCTACTATGCATTCTTTGCTTAAAATCATTTAGTTCATCATTTTGAATCATTGCACCTGTTCGTTATTTACAAATTGTTTAATTCGTTTTTTCGTCTATTAACATTAATGCTTAAGTTGTGTGAACTACGTGACTATTATTCCTACACATATTATGATTTGTGTATCTGTGTTTTCGTATCTTTGACATTATCATCTTCGTTATTATTTACGTTATTATTCTATTATCGTTATTATCATCGGTGTATATTAATATTTTAGATTAACGCTTCCCGTGCTACGTCTCACGTGTCTTATGTTGTCATCGCATTACATTTGTGCCACATCGTCATTAGTCGTCGCATACAATCTCGGTCACATTTCAAAACAGACCCTTTTCCCCTTATTTTATTTCAAATCGACCCCAAAATCCTTTTTTATATTAATTAGGTTCCTTTTAAATTAATTCGTGGTTTTTGTTATTATTACTATTATCTAGTATTATTATTATTATTATTATTATTGCTATATCTATATTATTATATTATACATACTTTGTATTATTAGTATTTTTGTTATTATTGTTACTACTGAAACATTATTTTTATACATATATAAGTATATATTATATTTCTCTCATCCCTTGCCATTATCATTATCGACTTTTATTCTATTTTTATTATTTTATGTTGCATTAAGTCGTCCATGTTATTCATTATTTATGTATTAGTGTATTAAGGGTATAAATGTATATATATGTGCTTTTTAATGATTGTTGTTACTTTTATTTGGCTCGAAATTGTTTTCATTAAATTTTTATACACCATATTTTTGAACTATACATTACATCGTATCATATCGTATATTATTAGCTAAACTTTAGATTATGGTTCAAAATAAAAATGCATTTTTACAAAATTAACATTTTACTTAAAAGTTTCCGAAGGAACAAGGCAATATTCGTGCATTTAGAAGTTCGAACGATCACATCCTAACGTGCTGGGTGTTGATTTTTCTGTTCGACTAAATATTCGAATACCCTTCTTCAATCGATTTGAAGATTAAAGATGATCTCAACGTCAAAGTATAAAGGCGTCATATCCTAACGTGCTGGGTATGACAATCTTATTCCTTTGAAACGAGTTGATCTTGAGATTCAATCCCGGTTTAATTAATTCCTTCATTTTGCTACCCTAAGTATTTTCAAGTTTTCAGCATTGGGATATTAATCAATCAATTTGGTACCGATTTTGGGCGTCGCAAGGGTGCTAATCCTTCCTTGCACGTAACCGACTCCCGAATCCGTTTTTTCTCAAATTTCGTAGACCAAAATGCCGTTTTAATAAGCCAAAATGTTTTATTAAAATAAAGGTGACCCGATCACACCAAAATGATCGGTGGCGACTCCCTATTTTTAAGGTCGATTCCCGTTTCGTCAAGAAAATGGTTATGACATTGTATATCAAGTATTCAAATAACATCTAAAAATAGTCAAATAAATAGACAAAAGGTTAAGTTCAAGACTATGAACTTATCATAATATGACGGATGCTACGAATCGAAGACGTCTACTCAGTGATCTTTTCCTTCCCACGGTTGATACCCGACCTATTATTTTATTGATTAAATTAACAAATTAATTCCATTACTTAATTTGAATACCATACTTGCTTTTAATTAAATCAATTAACCTTAGATAATAATTTATACTTTTACCCTCAACAATTGACATTTACTCAACTAAATCATTAACATCAAAATTAGCTTGATTGCATCATCATATAATTTCCATAACTAACCACATATGCATATAATTTATTACCAATCCCTAAATTCTTGAATTTCATAACTTAACACCATGCTAGTTTAATTTATAGCATTTAAATCCTTGAAAGCTAATACTAATAAAATTCATAATACAAAATATTTTACTAGCTCACTAAACTTAGTAATTCAACTCAAAATTTCCAGCACAAAGAAGAATCCACCAAAACAATCCCTAGACTTCACAAAAATTAACAATTTAACCCCTAATTCTATCAAAACAACTTCAAACATTAGAGTTTTTCAACAATATATAGCAACTTCCACAAATATCATAATAATTTCTCTAGATTTTCACATGGGTAATCTACTACCAAAAATATAAAGTTTAATTGAAAATTATCAAGTCATACCAATAAAGTTAAGCTTTAAAAAATGAAACTTAAAGGCCAATGGTGCTAACCTTTTTCTTGGCATGCAAAAGAGATGAAGCTTTAATTTTGTTTCCCTTTCCTTTATCTTTCCCCACTACTCTATTTGTTTCTTTTATTTTATTCATATTTTCATTTTTATTATAACTTAACATAATTACTAATTTAAGCATTATTATACAATTAACATATATTACATATATATATAATTTCCTCGTAATTATCCACTAACCATAACTCATCAAATTAATGGACTAATTATTTAAATAGTCCCTTATTCTAATCCCACTTTGAAATTTAATACTAATTACTAATTTATCACCCACTTATTTTAATTTAATAATTCAACCCCAAGAATATTTATACTCAAACTTTTAACCCTTTAAACAAATTTCACATCTTTGCATTCAATATATATACCATTAAATCCTTAATCCAAAACTTCCAAATTTTAGTTTTCCCGAATCAATTCCCATCAAACCAATTTATACTATTCTCCAGCACTCCCTTTGTGACGCCCTGAATAATTTATTTCTATTTCTGTAAATATCTAACATAAATATTTGTTTGTTTCAGTGGTTAAGTGTTTTGGGTGTGCCTGAAAGGTCTTGGGTTCAAGTCACACATTTGTCAAATTTTGTTATTTTTCTGATTCTAGCCTTACCCTTGTTGAGTGGGTTTATATTAAACTGTCTGTTAATTCATATAAGAATGAGCCTGCTGGTTCGAGTGGTAAGAGAGTTAGTGTGTTGGAGGTCTTGTGTTCAAATCCTTGCGTTAGCAGGAGTGTTAATTTTTCCTCAGTTGACTGATAGAGTTTGGTTGAGCTAAAAGTTTGAGGAGGTTGTGAGTTAGTGGGTTAGTGGGGGAAAATTAGGGGATATGTTGTCATATCTTTGATTTTTATTTCTTTTTTTTTTAAATTTTCAATTAATTTCAGTGTTCATCACAAGATTCTGGTAAGTGTAACTATGGTATTCTGTAACTTTTGATTTCCAAAATGTTGGTTAGGGTTATACTTTTGTTTTGGCGAAATGGTGAGTAGTTCAGGGATTGATTTCTGTATATTTGTGGTATAAGAGAAGGTGGTGAGCGGTGAAGTTTAGTTCGGATAGCTTAAATCACGCTAAGGTATGTTCATGTCATCGGCAAGTCATGTGCTTTATTTTAGGTTATGTATCTGTAATTGGCTCAATTTGCCCGGGCCTGTAACATCCTGAATTATTGGGCCTATGCGTTTAGTGTGGGGATATGTTTAATGTGTTAATTTAAGTGTTAAGAGTCCAAATTGGGCTCAGGTTTGGGCCGAGGTTGTAGTTAAAATTCTTGTTTGAACACTTTAGTGGAAAGCTTGTTAAGTTTAGGGCATAACAGATATTAGCTGTGTTTTAAAAACACAAATGGGCTTGTGGCCCAGTGGCAAAATGGCGCCACTAAGAGGGAAGGGAGTTGGCGTCAATTGAAGGTCCAAGGTTCGAGTCGCCTGGTACCTTTTATTTTAAATGTTTTCGGCATTTATAGGAGTAGTAGTGGAGTTCGGCAATGATGCTTAAAGTTAGGAATTTATTTAATGTGATAATAAGGTGGATAATGTGCTGATAAAGGAAGGAAGAGGTGGTGTCATCCATGACACTGTGGATGAGTAGTCAGATAAGGATAAGGAGGGAATCAAGGAATTATCTGCAAGGCTAGGTGGTGGCCGAAATTATTTTGACTCTATGAGGGGGAGGAGAAATCGGTTTCTGATATGGCTAAGGGGTGCCGAAATTTCCCTTCTAATTAACTGGTTTTAGTTGTCAAAAGAGGGCAATTCTGGCTTTTGGATAGGAGTGCCGAAACTTTAAATAGTCAGGGGAGGGTTCTTTTCTTTATTTTCGGAATTTAGGGTTTCCATATTTTCTTTCTTTTCTTCTCTGAGTAAAAGCCGAAACCTCATAATCCTTTCTATATATTTCTTTTGATCCTTGCTTAGGCCGAACCCACCCCTAGTCTGCCGAAATTCTCTTTTCTTCTTCCTGCCGATTTCTTCATTAAAAGCCGAATCACCATAGACTTCCTTGAATCATCTTCACTTCCTGATTTTCGTAAAAAGCCAAAATCTCCTAAGAGTAGCCGAATTTTCTCTATTGAGGTAAGTGTCGACTTTTGCTATTCCTTAAGATCTCTTTCGATTTTTTTTAGAAGACAAGGCCGAATGGCCACTTGGTTTGTTAAGGCTGTCGATTGGGCTAATACTTTCTCTCTTTTTGCGTTTTGGGCGGCATTCTGGGATTTGAAGGAAACCTGAACGTTTAAAAGCCGGAAGTCGCTAGTCTCTAATTTCGGGATTTCAAGGTAAGAGGTTTCTTTAGATTTCTGTTAGATTCGCTATCATACCTATGATCTTCACCATAGGTTATGGTTTAACAACCCTATTTCGTTATAGTAGTTCTGACAAGGACTTTTAATGGAATCGAATATGGATCAGGCAAAGGAGAGGATTGGGTCCATAAACCCAATCTCTAAGTTTAAGAAACAAGCGGTGTCTGCTGTTCGAGATTGGCCACCGGGTTGTGGACCGGCTTCTGAACAACACCTTAGGCAGATAGCGGTTGTGTTTGCTACAGATAGCGTTGACTTAGAAAGTCTCGTTCTAATGGTAATCAGGTGTGTAGATCTCTAACACACTAGTTAACTGCAATATATATATGTTATGGGCTAAAAAGCCGGAAAGAGGCTGTGTAGACAGTCGAATAAAACCCTAGAAGGGTTATGGCAAAGGATGCCAGGTACATAATCATGGAAATCTCTATGTGTATCGATATATATATGTATGAAAGCCTGTATGGATTCTTTTTATGTGTGTATGCATGGGGTGGGATTATGATAATGAAGGGGAAGAGCATGACAGGTCACTTGGTGATCGATGGTTAAACCACAAAATCTAATGCTAGGTCACATAGTGATTGGTGACAATGCCACGTTTAATGATTCCCGATTAATAGCAATAGGCAATACGGTTGTAGTTATGGTGTGTAGCGGATAGAGGGTTGATTGTAGAAATCCCCGAGGTGTGATGGATGGTACGGGTTGGTGTGTAGAGGATGGAATTCTAGGATGGGTTGGGCTATTCATCATTTATAATTTATCATGTAACTATGATTGTTGCCTTTATGTACGGGCCAAGGCTCATAATGTGTTTGTGGGCCTCAGGTCGTTGTGTGTTTCGGGATTTATACACTGAGTCTTGGTGACTCACCCTTTCATTTTTCCTAATCTTTCAGATGAGCAGTAGGCCGTGGACATGGGAGCCGAGACGGACTCGAGGGGCCATCAAGTTATTTGTTTTTATACTATCTGTTTTATTTTAAGTTTTAAGTTTAGAATTATTTGATGTAATCGGACCACCATAGCTTAGGTTATAAGTTGATGTTTGTTACTGTTTATAATGTTTTTCTAAATTTATGATCAAAGACTTATGTTACAAGAAATCAAAATGGGATTTTCAAACATAATTTAAATAACACCTATTTTGGAAAAATAAATTACGAAGATTTTCTACAAGTGCCACCTATTTAATGAATAACTACAAAAAACGACTAAGTTTTTTTCACGTGATGTTTGGACCGGGTTAGGGTGTTACAATTTTGGTATCAGAGCCCAGTTCAAAACTCGGGCTGTGAAATGGGTCTAGTATTGTTTTGAAAATTTGATGTGAATTTGAGAAAAATGTCTTGGATGAAGATATGGCCTTCGAGTCTACCGGCACCCGATCCACGGAGGTAAGTATTCTAACTTTTGATGTGATATACATGTTGGGTTTGATGGGCTTGATGGACGTAGTTTGATGGGCTTGATGGACGTAGATTAGTATGTTAGGCATTGATGGACTTTAGGCTTAGTTTAAACAACTCTTTAAATTCATAAGACTTAATCTATCCAAATAAACCCGTGAACAAGTCGCTGGGTTAGGGTGTGGCAACAAGCATACGCATGTCTAGGATTGGATTCAGGAAGAGCTTGGTACTTAAGCAGTCCTAGTGACTCACCTCCTCTTCACTGGAATCCTACTTGGTGTGTAGTGACTGTTCACCTTAGCCATGAGGACTTGTTGACGGGCCAAAATTTATAATTAAAACCCGAAAGGAACCAGCCACCCTGATTTGTAAAATGACCAAAATATCCCTGATTTGTAAAATTACTAAATTACCCCTGATTTGTAAAATGACCAAAAATCCCTGATTTGTAAAATTACTAAATTACCCCTGATCTGTGAAATGACCAAAATACCCCTGATTCATAAAATTACCGAAATACCCCCGAATTACAAAATTATTGAAATACCCCTGGATTGTAAAATTACCAAAATACCCTTATTTCACAAAATCACTAAGGAACCCTATTTTGGAAAATTACGAAAATACCCCTGTAGGATAAATTACAAAAATACCCCTGGATAATGAAATGACGAAGATACCCCTACATGATGAATGTAAGTTCGTGGATGCTACTTGTATGTTGATGTTTGAATGTATGTGCTCCCTAGAACTAGGATATGCGGACTTGAGACTGAATTGTAGATATAGTTGCGAATCCAAAAGAACTACTCTTAAAACTACTATTCATAAGACTGTTCGTGGTTAATCAGTGGAAGAAAACTAATAATTCATAAAATTTCTAATCAGATAAACGTGAATCGGTAGAATGAGTACAAGGGCCGAAGACGTCCGCCGCGTGGTCATGGTAGGGGTAGGATGACGGTGTCAGAACTAGTGGGATCTAGCCATGGATCTGGAAACGAGATGCCGGTACCACCAGCTGCGGAGGAGGAGTTTCAGGACCAGACTGCCGGAGATGACGCGGTATCTCAGGCGATGTTAAGGGTTTTAGAGAGGGTTGTTGGGGCAGACATGGGCACAGGAGCCCGGAAATCTGTGCCAGAGCGACTTAGAGCTAATGGGCAGAAGTGTTTAGGGGAATTTCTGGTATAGCCCCGAGTTTAGCTGAGTATTGGTTGGAGGCGGTGGAACGCATAATGGATAATCTGGATTTCACGGAGGAGGAGAAATTGAAAGGGGTTGTATCTCTCCTGCGGGACGAAGCATATCAATGGTGGCTTACGGTTAAGGATGGTACAGTGGCTGACCGTATCACCTGAGATTTCTTTAAAACGACATTCCAGGGTAAATACATTGGATCGAGTTATGTGGATGCGCAGCACAGAGCATTTCTGAATCTGGTTCAAGGGAGTAGGTCGGTGGCTGCGTATGAAGCTGAATTCTTACGCCTTAGCCGATATGCCCGAGGGATTGTAGCCACAGAACATGAATGTTGCGTCCGGTTCAAAGATGGTCTGAGGGATGATTTGCGTGTTTTGATAGCCCCACAGCGGGAGAGGGAATTTGCTGTATTGGTGGAAAAGGCTAAGATAGCTGAGGAGGTAAAGCGGACTAAAAAACTGAATCGGGATAGAGATAGGAGTGGGAGTAAGAGGAACGTTGGACCGTCAGGGCCAGCCGAGCGTAATCAAAAGAGACTTAGGTCAGATGGGCCGAAACGGGAGGAGAGACCTGCTGCTGCTAACCAGACACAAAGGTGTGCTCGGTGTGGTAAATTCCATGTTGGTGAGTGTTGGGCGGGCAGTGGGAAGTGTTTTAGGTATGGATCTACGAACCATCAAGTTAGGAACTGTCCGCAGCAACGGGGCAATGAAGGGCCTACAGGACAAGGAAATGCTCAGCCTGGTAGAGGAGGTCAGCAGCCACAAAGAGGTCATGGTGCAACTAGAGGTGGTAATAGTTCCGGTCGGGGTTGTGGAGCACCAGGCCAAGGGGCAGGAAATACTGAGGCGAGACAGCCGGAGTTGGTCTATGCTGTCAGACATCGAGAGG
Source organism: Gossypium australe (assembly GCA_005393395.2). NCBI lineage: Eukaryota > Viridiplantae > Streptophyta > Magnoliopsida > Malvales > Malvaceae > Gossypium > Gossypium australe. The sequence continues at coordinate 110,676,038 of CM016623.1, forward strand.
AGGCTGATGCACCGGATGTCATAACCGGTACGTTTTTAATTTTTGGGTTGCCTTACACTGCATTGATTGACATTGGGTCGACGTATTCATATGTTGCCAGTAGATTCTGAGATATCCTCTAGGGAGATGACTGTAGTTAGCCCATTAGGACATTCTGTGGTGGTAAACAAGCTCTATTGGGAAGTACCTTTAGAAGTGCAGGGGATAGTTTTCTGGGCGGATCTAATTGAATTACCATTTGGGGAGTTTGATTTAATTCTAGGCATGGATTGGCTGGGGAAGTATCAAGCTAATGTGATTGTGCAGCCAAGAGTATGGTGTTAAAAACCCCTGAAGGTGGCGAGGTGTTGGTGATAGGTGAAAGGGAGAACTGCTTGCCAAATATGGTGTCCACCTTAAGAGCAGAAAGGATGGTGAAGAAAGGATGTGAGGTAATTTTAATGTTTGTTCGAGCTCTAGAAGCCAAGGAACTAATTGTTGGGGACGTCAGGACGGTGAAGGAATTTCTTGATGTTTTCCCAGAAGAGCTTCCGGGATTACCCCCGGATCGTGAAGTGGAGTTTGGTATCGATCTTCTTCCAAGAACAGTGCTAGTATCGATTGCTCCATATAAAATGGCTCTGAAAGAGTTGGTGGAATTGAAAGCACAGATTCAGGAGTTGCTGGATAGAGGGTTTATTCGACCAAGTGTGTCGCCTTGGGGAGCGCCAGTGTTATTTGTTAAGAAGAAGGATGGATTAATGCGTATGTGCATCGACTATCGTCAGCTGAATAAGTTAACCATCAAGAACAAATACTCGTTGCCGAGGATCGATGACTTGTTCGATCAGTTGAAGGGGGCCTCAGTCTTTTCGAAGATAGATCTAAGGTCGAGGTACCATCAGCTTAAGGTCAAGGAGGTAGATATCCATAAGACGGCTTTTAGAACTCGTTATAACCACTACGAATTCATGGTGATGCCTTTGGATTGACCAACGCGCCAGCAGCATTTATGGAAATGATGAACCTAGTGTTCCAACCCTACTTGGACCGGTTCATCGTAGTGTTTATAGATGATATCCTGGTTTATTCAGGATCAGAAGAGGAGCATGATACTCATCTGCGAGTGGTTTTGCAGATTCTGAGGGAGAAGCAATTGTATGCCAAATTCAGCAAGTGCGAATTTTGGCTAAATGAAGTTACTTTTCTAGGCCATGTTGTGTCGGCAGAGGGGATTAGGGTTGACCCTCAGAAAATTGAAGCGATGTTGGATTGGAAGCTGCCTAAGTCGGTGGCAGAGATTCAGAGTTTTCTTGGTCTGGCGGGGTACTACAGAAGATTTGTTGAAGGATTTTCTTTGATTGTGGCAGTTGACTAAGTTGCTATGGAAAGGAGTTCCATTTGTCTGGTCTGATAGGCAGCAAGAAAGCTTCAAAAAGTTAAAGAGAATTCTGACGGAGGCTCCGGTGTTGATTCAGCCGGAGGCTGGGAAGGAGTTCGTAATCTACTGTGATGCTTCATACACGGGATTAGGATGTGTGTTGATGCAAGATGGAAAGGTTGTTGCATATGCATCTCGGCAGTTAAGACAGCATGAATTGAATTATCCCAACCATGATTTGAAATTGGCGGCAGTGGTGTTTGCCTTAAAAATTTGGAGGCATTATTTGTACGGGGAGAAATCTGTCATCTACACGGATCAAAAGAGTTTAAAGTACCTTCTGACTCAGAAGGAATTGAATCTAAGGCAGAGGAGGTGGATCAAATTGCTAAAGGATTATGACTGCTCGATCGAGTATCACCCGGGTAAGGCTAATGTGGTGGCGGATGCTCTAATATGATGATGGAAGTCTATTAGCTGAACTTCAAGTGAAACCCTCATGGGTTAGTCAGGTTAAGGAGAAGCAGTAGATTGATGAGTTGCTAAAGGAGAAGTTTTCGGTAGGGTCAAGTAATGGATCGACAGAATTTATTATTAATGAGGAAGGGTTGTTATGTTTTCGAGGGAGAATTTGCATGCCAAAAGATCCGGAGTTGAGGCGTAGGATTTTGCATGATGGGCATGATAGTCCATACGCTATGCACCCTGGAGGGAGTAAGGTGTATCGAGATTTGAGAGAGCAGTTTTGGTGGCCGGGACTAAAACGAGAGGTGATCGAGTTTGTAGGGAAGTGTTTGACCTGTCAACAGGTAAAAGCAGAGCATCAGTTACCATCAGGGTTATTACAGCTGGTAAAGATTCCGCAATGGAAGTGGGAAAGGGTCACAATGGGCTTTGTTAGCGGGCTACCCCTCACACCCACTAAGAAAGATTCAGTTTGGGTAATTGTAGATCGCTTGACGAAGTCTGCTCACTTCATACTCGTACGTGTCGACTACTCCTTGCAGAAGTTAGCTAAGTTATATATAGCGGAGGTAGTAAGGCTGCATGGAGTACCAGTATCTATCATATCGGACAGGGACCCTAGGTTCACATCACGCTTTTGGAAGGCATTGCATCAAGCGTTGGGTACGAAGTTGGATTTCAGTATAGCGTTTCACCCTCAGACCGATGGACAGTCTGAACAGGTAATTTAGATCTTGGAGGACATGTTGAGAGGATGTGTCATTGATTTCAGTGGTAGTTGGGAAGAGTTCTTACCGTTAGCAGAGTTTGCTTACAACAAAAGCTACCAGTCAAGTATTCGGATGGCGCCCTATGAAGCTTTGTACGGGTGGAAGTGTCGTACTCCTACCTGTTGGACAGAATTGGGGGAACGCCGGATTTTGGGTCCGGAGTTGGTGACCGAGATAGAAGAGAAGGTTGAGTTAATTCGGGCTCGATTAAAGGAAGCGTCGGACAGGCAGAAGTCCTATACTAATTTAAAATGTAGGGACATCGAATTTGTAGTGGGTGACAAGGTTTTCTTGAAGGTATTACCTTGGAAGAAAGTACTAAGGTTTGGACGGAAGGGTAAGTTAAGTCCCAGATTTATCGGACTATACCGGGTGTTGAAGCGAATAGGACCAGTAGCCTACCAGCTGGAGTTACCTCCGGAGTTAAGTCAAATTCATGATGTATTTCACGTCTTTATGTTAAGACGTTACCGTTCAGATCTGTCTCATGTTGTGCCTGTGGAGGAAATCGAGGTAAGACCTGATCTATCCTTCGAAGAGGAACCAGTGGAAATTCTGAATCGTGATGTCAAGGTGTTGCGAAGGAAAACGGTTCCGTTGGTTAAGGTGCTATGGCCGAATCATGGTTCTGAGGAGGCTACGTGGGAACCAGAGGAAGTGATGCGACAGCAATACCCCCATCTTTTCTGACCAGGTAGTTTCGAGGACGAAATTTCTTTAAGGGGGTAGAACTGTAACATCCTGAATTATTGGGCCTATGCGTTTAGTGTAGGGATATGTTTAATGTGTTAATTTAAGTGTTAGGGGTCCAAATTGGGCTCAGGTTTGGGCCGAGGCTGTAGTTAAAATTCTTGTTTGAACACTTTAGTGGAAAGCTTGTTAAGTTAGGGCATAACAGATATTAGCTGTGTTTTAAAAACACAAATGGGCTTGTGGCCCAGTGGCAAAATGGCGCCACTAAGAGGGAAGGGAGTTGGCGTCAATTGAAGGTCCAAGGTTCGAGTCGCCTGGTACCTTTTATTTTAAATATTTTCGGCACTTATAAGAGCAGTAGTGGAGTTTGGCAATGATGCTTAAAGTTAGGAATTTATTTAATGTGATAATAAGGTGGATAATATGCTGATAAAGGAAGGAAGAGGTGGTGTCATCCATGACACTGTGGATGAGTAGTCAGATGAGGATAAGGAGGGAATCAAGGAATTATTTGCAAGGCTAGGTGGTGGCCGAAATTTTGACTCTAAGAGGGGGAGGAGAAATCGGTTTCTGATATGGCTAAGAGGTGCCGAAATTTCCCTTCCTAATTAACTGGTTTTAGTTGTCAAAAGAGGGCAATTCCGGCTTTGGATAGGAGTGCCGAAACTTTAAATAGTCAGGGGAGGGTTCTTTTCTTTATTTTCGGCATTTAGGGTTTCCATCTTTTCTTTCTCTTCTTCTCTGAGTAAAAGCCGAAACTCCATTGTTCTTTTCTCTTCTTTCTTCTAAAAGCCGAAACCTCATAATCCTTTCTCTATATTTCTTTTGATCCTTGCTTAGGCCGAACCCACCCCTAGTCTGCCGAAATTCTCTTTTCTTCTTCCTGCCGATTTCTTCATTAAAAGCCGAATCACCATAGACTTCCTTGAATCATCTTTACTTCTTGATTTTCGCAAAAAGCCGAAATCTCCTAAGAGTAGCCGAATTTTCTCTATTGAGGTAAGTGTTGAGTTTTGTTATTGCTTAAGATCTCTTTTGGTTTTTTTTAGAAGACGAGGCCGAATGGCCACTTGGTTTGTTAAAGCTGTCGATTGGGGCTAATACTTTCTCTCTTTTTGCGTTTTGGGCGGCATTCCGGGATTTGAAGGAAACCTGAACGTTTAAAAGCCGGAAGTCGCTAGTCTCTAATTTCGGGATTTCAAGGTAAGGGGTTTCTTTAATTTCTGTTAGATTCGCTATCATACCTATGATCTTCACCATAGGTTATGGTTTAACAACCCCATTTCGTTATAATAGTTCCGACAAGGACTTTTGATGGAATCGAATATGGATCAGGCAAAGGAGAGGATTAGGTCCGTAAACCCAATCCCTAAGTTTAAGAAATGAGCGGTGTCTACTGTTCGAGATTGGCCACCGGGTTGTGGACCGGCTTCTGAACAACACCTTAGGCAGATAGCGGTTGTGTTGGCTACGGATAGCATTGACTTAGAAAGTCTCGTTCTAACGGTAATCAGGTGTGTAGATCTCTAACACACTAGTTAACTGCAATATATATATGTTATGGCTAAAAAGCCGGAAAGAGGCTGTGTAGACAGTCGAATAAAACCCTAAAAGGGTTATGGCAAAGGATGCCAGGTACGTAATCATGGAAATCTCTATGTGTATCGATATATATATGTATGAAAGCCTGTATGGAGTTCTTTTTATGTGTGTATGCATGGGGTGGGATTATGATAATGAAGGGGAAGAACATGACAGGTCACTTGGTGATCGGTGGTTAAACCACAAAATCTAATGCTAGGTCACATAGTGATCGGTGGCAATGCCACGTTTAATGATTCCCGATTAATAGGAATAGGCAGTACGGCTGTTGTTATGGTGTGTAGCGGATGGAGGGTTGATTGTAGAAATCCCCGAGGTGTGATGGATGGTATGGGTTGGTGTGGAGAGGATGGAACTCTAAGATGGGTGGGGCTATTCATCATTTATAATTTATCATGTAATTATGATTGTTGCCTTTATGTTCGGGCCAAGGCTCATAATGTGTTTGTGGGCCTCAGGTCGTTGTGTGTTTCGGGATTTATACACCGAGTCTTGGTGACTCACCCTTTCATTTTTCCTAATCTTTCAGATGAGCAGTAGATCGTGGACATGGGAGCCGAGACGGACTCGAGGGGCCATCAAGTTATTTGTTTTTATACTATCCGTTTTATTTTAAGTTTTAAGTTTGGAATTATTTGATGTAATCAGACCACCATAGCTTAGGTTATAAGTTGATATTTGTTACTATTTATAATGTTTTTCTAAATTTATGATCAAAGACTTATGTTACAAGAAATCAAAATGGGATTTTCAAACATAATTTAAATAACACCTATTTTGGAAAAATAAATTACGAAGATTTTCTACAAGTGCCACCTATTTAATGAATAACTACAAAAACGACTAATTTTTTTGAAAACCATTCCAAGTAAAACTTTTAACATTAAACCCGTAGCATATCAGATCAGGTCGTGACGTTTGGGCTGGGTTTGGGGTGTTATAGGGCCCATGTAAATAAAATAAAATAGAATAAAAAAACCAAAAAAATACCAAATGTCCTTTTACAGTCCTTTTACAAAGCCCAAAACCAATCAACTACCGTGGCCCAGATACACCCTAAGACCCAAATCCTACCCAGACCCAAAACAGACCTAACCTAACCCGTTTAAAAACCCAAATTGGCCCGATAACAGAATCGGCCCAAATGGCCCAAGCAATTTGCGGACGCAGGAAACCCTAGGTTTCCATTGCGCCGCAAGTGTCCCGACAACAGCCTCTTTCTCGCAACTCCACCAATTGCGCCGCTGTTAGCGCGCTCCATCACTGCCGCACTCCTCGTCCACCTGCAAAAGGAGAAAGAAACACAACAACAAACATGGCAAACAGAGGCAGAATTTTTTATTTCCTTTTTTTTGGTATCTTCGGGGCTATAAAAACCCCAGATTAAATCTGTAAAAAATATACAGGGAGAATACAAAAAATAATACGAAAGCAAAAGCAAATATTCAGAAAACAGAGGTGATTCTCGACTTCAGTTTCATTTTTATTTTATTTTTCTTTTTGTTCCATTCGAATAAACAACAAAAAAGGGCGAAGATTCTTACCTTTGCGCCGCCGTAGGCGTCGGCGCGTGAGGCGCGTGCGCAATGACGGCCGGAGGTCGAATGACCTGTGAAGCAGAGCAAATTTTTAGGGCCTCTGCATATTTTTTTTAAATTCGGTGTTAAAATGAAATTTTTTTGGCCAATTTTGACTTATATAACAGCATAGAAACGACGCCGTTTTTGCTTAATCCAATAAGCATAAAATGACGTCGTTTAAAGGGCCAGGATCGGCGTGTTGACCTGACCCGGGGAGGATCCCGTGTTTTTGTTAAAAGGTCAGAATTATTTCTTGTGTTCCGATTAAGTCCTCGGGCTACTTAAAGGTCAAAATCAGGACAGCGCCGCTTTGGAAAGAAGGCATAATTGCCACATTAACCCCTGCAGTGTTACGCGCGTTTCGATTTAGTCCTTTTATATATGTTTTTATTGCTATTTAATCCCTATTTATTTGTTTCTTCTTTTTTTTAACCTTTTTTTATTTATTTCATTCTCAAATTATTCTAACTTACATTAAATAAATTCATTTTATAATTTTTTTTGTATTACTATTTATATATATTTTATACATTAATTTATTAATAATAAATTTTTATGGAATCATTTATATATATATATATTAAATTATTACTAGTTATTATTTATAATGAAGTTATTTTATTAAGTTTAATATTATTTTAATATCATATATTATTTTAAAATACGTTACATTAGTTGTCATATTACATTTTTATTCTATATATATTATATATTATATTTTATATTTTATATGTAACCTTTAAATTATTTTATATTGTATATTATTTTATAATTTGAATATTAGTTATATGTTACACATTTTAAAATTTATATTATTCTTATATTATATTACTTCTAAAATCTTACTTTATATAAAATCTATTTATCATAACATATATTTATTTTTTATTACTTATATGAATATATATGTCCTAAAATTATTATATTTTAAATGTGATTTTATTTAAAGTTATATATTATTTTTTTATTTAACAATATGTTTTACTTATTTTTATGAATATATATATATTATTTTTGATTACTCCACATCATTTTTGTATATTAATTCATTTTTTTATTATTTCACATCATTTTATTTAAAATCGTATGTTTCTGAAATTACAATATCCATTATAACTCATGCTATATTGTCATTTTACTTTACATTTATTTAATGCCTTTTTTTTTATTTTTTGTTCTTTACTGCATTATGTTTTATATTTGTTTATTTTTTTATCATTCGTATGTTTTGCTTTAGTATAATTATTCTATTATTTGTATCATTTATTATTTCATATTATTCTCTCTTTAATTATTCATTGGTAGAAGTTGTTAATATAATTTGTAGTTATGTAGAATTGCTATTAAAATGTATGTTGTAATATCTTACTCAAACCATTGTTTTATAAAAACACCTTTTGAATTGACGCATTTTATTCAAATAGTTTAAAAAAATACGGTGATATTTAATATTTAGAGACTTCGAGAAAAATTGTACCCTAACTCACTGGGTTTCGATTTTTATCGTTGAACTTAAAAATTAAGTATCCCTTTTCTTTTAAAATTGAAATTTACAAATTTCCAAATCAAAACTTATTCTCGGGAATTCGAAACGTTATATCCTAACTTATTAGATATGATTTTTTGTGTCTCGAGATAAGAATTTTCTAAATAAAGGTGAGCCTAGTTTCGAACCATGAGATGTTATATCCTAACTTATTGGGTATAACATTTTATTTCTTTGAGATAGGTAAGTCTTGGTTTTCTTTCTAATAAAAGGATCATATTTTAAAAAAAAATTCAAAATTTCAACATTAGGACATGTTTTTATCGATTAGGTACCAATTTTTTGGGCGTTATGAGGGTGCTACCCCTTCCTCATACGTAACCGATTCACGAACCTGTTTTCTTGTATTTCGTGGACCAAAATCAATGTTTTGAAATAAAACGTTTACAAGGTGATCCAATCACACCTAAGAAAAAGGGATTGGTGGCGACTCCATTTCCGTTTTTTTAAAGTCGAGAGCCCCGTTTTTATAAACCTTTTAAAAATGGTTTGGACAGCTTGGCGACTCCGCTGGGGAGCAATAAGAGAGTCAAGCCGTAAAATTGATAATTTCATGTCCTTTTGTCTAAATTTAAAATTCTGATTAAAAAAAAACCATGATCCGTTTATTGCATGTGGTTCTAATTTTTAATATATATCTCTGCATTACACTACATGATCGTTGTGGTCCCGCCTTTAAGTGGGAGCGAGAAGCTATACCTTCGTGAGGTTTTCACCTCCGCATGGGCTAGTGGATTGCTTCCGGGATACATCTGTACCTATGTCTTCGTGAAGTTTTCACTTCCGCATGGCCATAGGGAAATGTCTTCCCTTGAACCAAATTCGGTCCGTATGAGCCTATAATGGGTGAGGATCGAAGAATCTGCTGGTTCAGGTACCTCAAACTGTAGAACTAAACCGCATATAGTAAACCCTAAGAGCCTACCTTAGGTAGAACTATGTCAAATCTTAGTAGTTACCCAGATAGGTGTTCGTTTATTTTACGTGCTTTATATTTTATTCTGCGGTACTAACTTGTCGTGTTTTATTTTTTGTGCATGTCATTTCATATTTTAAGAGGTATCGATTCACGGTCAGTTTCTAAGTTAGAAAGCTGGTTATGTAGAACGAATTCCTTGATAAAGTGGAAGACAATGCAATCGTCCGTATATGGTCAGAGCAAAGGCAATTAGAGAAAGGGGATAGCTTAGCTGAGGGGTATGTGTCGGAACTACGGGATTTCGCTCGTATCAGCTTCACGCAAAATGAGCTCCAGGAGTTGAAAGGAATATGGACCCAGTGGAATGATGAAGCAAAACAGCTGTTCTATCGTAATTATGGTGATCTACCTTACTTGCTCGACGTCAAGGTAGATAAGTATCTGTTCCTGGCTATGACTCAGTTTTGGAATTCTGCTTATAGCTATTTCTCTTTCGGGAAAGTAGATTTAGTGCCCACGGTGGAGGAATATACGACCTTGCTTCGCTGTTCGAGGATCCAAGTCGATAAAGCTTATTCTAGGGCTGCTAACGTCCCAACTTCTATGAAGAAGTTAATGAATATCACAGGAATGAGTGAACAGTGGGTTATAGCCAGAATTCAAGAGAAAGGCGAGGGTAAATGCATACCTTGGGTGAGTTTGAGGGATCTGATCCTAGCACATCCAGATGTAAAGAAGAAGATTGACGTCTTTACCTTGTGTATTTATGGTTTGGTAATTTTACCTAAAGTTCTCAAACATATAGATGAAGCAGTTATTGACTTATTCGATCGACTTGACAAAGGGGTCACGCCTGTACTTGCGATTTTAGCCGAGACGTTCAGATCCTTGAGTGCATGTCGAAGAGCAGGTGAGGGCAGGTTCATTGGATGCGCGCAGTTGTTATTGGCTTGGTTCCACAGTCATTTCTGGAAGGTGGAGAAAGTTTCTTATCGAGTTTTCTCTGAGAATTATTCTCCGTTGAAAGAGATAGTAGCTACACCAAGGAGAGAAGACGTGTCTGAGGAAAGCTGGATGGCGCTCCTTCAAAATCTTCAAGGAGAAGACATCGAGTAGAGGGATCCTTGGATGATTCCCGATGAGATCCTTTATCAATATGGAAGTTTTGACTGGGTTCCTTTACTTAGAATATGGGGAGCCGTTGGGTATGCCCCTTTGCTCGTATTGAGGCAATATGGGTCAAGACAGTTAGTGCCAACGACATATGGGTTAGCTTAATGTGAGTTCTCATACAGAGGGGAAAATTATAAGAAGAGGGTTAAGGAGATTTCTGGTGCTTGGAATCAGATTCGCAGAATGAAGAGATTATTCGCAGGCCCAATGACGATTTCAGAATACAGTGGATGGATGATTAGAAGAATTAATGATAATATCCCCGAGTCGAGTCTAGAAGGCGCCCGATCAAGAGAAGAATGCTTGCAAGTGGTCCCATCAGAGTTAGAGATTGTGAAACAAGATTTTGAAAAGATGAGTTCAGAGCTTAGAAAGAGGATAGAGAAGTTGGAAGAAGAGAAGATGTACCTGAGGTTAGACGTGGATGTTCAGAAATTAGAGGCCGAAAAATTAAGAAAAGGAAAGAAAATGGTTGAGGAAGATCTGAGTGACCTAAAGAACGAATATAAGAAGTTGCGTCTGTCAATGAAGAATGCTGGATTAGGGAAGACTTCGGAACAGTGGCAATAGGAGATTCGTGAGGAAAAAGTCAAAGCTGACCATTGGGAGAAGAAGTTCCTAGAGATGTAGATGCAAAACGAGGCTCTAGAAAGAGTTTAGCAGAAAGCCAAAAGGAGAAGAGTGGATTAAAAGCTAGAGTGGCTAAACTGGGACGGTCTCTTCATCACCATCGAAGCCGTAATTCTGCAGTCGAGTTGAAGACAAGTCTGAACAAGATTGAGGAAATGAAGGGCAAGATTGAAAGATTAGAATCAACATTGCAGAATTGTGAACTTCGAATCCATCAGCTTGAAGCAAGAGAAGGGCATTGGAAGAAAGAACTCCACCATTCCCAAGACCAAGTTAGAAATCGGGATTATCTCATGGGTGAAGCAATAGTTCAGATTTGAGAGGTAGCTGATCACCTATAGACTTTGGCAGTACAGGCTGATACATTGAGCACGAAGTATGAGCTACAGTCAGATCATGGTCAAGAGTTAACCTTGTTATTTAGGAAAATCAGAACTTTGGGCCTTAGGGCGAAAGCATATTTGTAGTCTGTTTTACGTAAAAGATTTTGTTTTCTAATAAAGTTGTCTAAAATGAAGTTGAATCTGAATCGATGCTTCCTTGCATTCATGCATTTGCATTACATCATATCATATGCATTTAAGTCCATAGAGAGAGCCTAATTAGTTGAAATTATCACAAAGAGAGAGAGAGGGAAGGAAAATCTGGAAACTGAACACCACTATGGTACACGTGCCAAAACAAAGAAAATGGATTAAAGACTTGAACAATTTCAGAGATACATGCAAGACCAGATGCAGGAGCAATTGGCAAAGCTCCAACAAGAAATGAGAGATCAAATGTTGGAAGCTCAAAGGAACATGATGGCTCAAATGACTCAGATGCTGAGTAGGGCAATGGACAAAGGAAAAGGTCTCATAGTCAACGCTGAAGACAATAAGGACTTTCCTCGGGGTTTCACCCCACCGCATGTACAACCTGAGGAGTATCCCCAAAGGCCACGTGTCACGATTAGGCCTTAACAGGGGCAAGCTGATAATAGACCGCCCATGAACTTCCAAGTTGGCTCAGGATCTAACCCAAGAGATAACTCTGTTAATCCTGTTATCCCTGACCTAGACATAGTAGAGAGAGAGGGGATAAGAACAAAATCTTCAAGACAGTTAGAAGATCGCTGTAGATGGTTGGAAGAAAAGTTCAAGGCTTTGGAAAATTTCGATCATCACCGTGGTATTGACGTAAAAGACTTGAGTTTGGTTCCAGATTTGGTACTTCCTCATAAATTTAAGATGCCAGAATTTGAGAAGTACAATGGGACTAGCTGCCTTGAAGCCCACATCACTATGTTCTGTAGACGGATGACTGGCTATGTGAACAATGATCAACTTTTGATTCATTGTTTCCAAGACAGTCTAGTGGGGGCAGCATCCAGGTGGTACAATCAACTCAGCCGTGCTAATATTAGCTCTTGGAGAGACTTAGCTCAAGCCTTCATGAAGCAATACAATCATGTCACAGACATGACGCATGATGGAATCATGTTACAAAACATGGAAAAGAAGTCAAATGAAAGCTTCAGGCAATACGCACAAAGATGGAGGGAAGTTGCCATGCAAGTTCAACCACCTCTCCTAGAGAAGGAAACTACCATGCTTTTTATCAACAACCTGAAAGCTCCATTCATCACCCACATGATAGGAAGTACCACCAAGAGTTTTGCGGATATAGTGATGGTAGGAGAAATGATTGAAAATGCCATAAGGGGTGGCAAGATTGAAGCAAGGGAAAACTACTAGAAGGTCTAATCCTAGGAAAAAAGGATAATGAGGTGAATAATACGAGTACATACAACAAGGGGTACTCGAAGGCAATCACTGTTAGCCAGCCAAAGGTAATTACGGCTGGGCAACAAGGGTCGACAAAACAAGAATCTGGCGCAAGGAAAAATTCTGAAAAGCTCCAATTTATGCCAATCCCAATGACGTATAAGGAGCTATATCAAAGTTTATTTGACGCACACGTGGTGTCTCCATTTTATTTGAAGCCGTTACAGCCCCCATATCCGAAATGGTATGATTCAAATGCTAAATGCGGTTACCATGCGGGAATAACGGGACATTCAATAGAACACTGCACTGCCTTCAAAAAGTTAGTTGAGAGATTCATCAAGATGGGGATTGTGAAGTTCGACGATACACCTAGTGCAGATAACCTCTTACCTATTCATGGAGATAATGGGATAAACACAATTGGCGGAAATGTCATAAGAAAGATCAAGGAGGATATTGCGGAGGTAAAAACCTCGTTGAGAATGGTCTGGAGGGAAATGGTAAGAAGAGGACTGATATTATCCTATTCTGAGAAAGGATGTGAAGAAATAAGGGACTATTGCGAGTTCCACAAAGCAGAAGGACATGAGATCCAAGAATGCGTTGAGTTCGGGGGTCTTGGTGCAAAGCCTTATGGATAATAAGAAAGTGGAATTTTATGAAGAAGGCTCAGAGGGAGGAAACACATTTGCAACTGAAGAAGAATTGACAAAGCAAAAAGTCAATTATTCGAGGATCATTATCTCCCGACCACGAAGTACGGAAGGCAGAGCACAAGTGGCGCCAAAGGTCGTAATCTAGAAACCTGTTTCCTTTCTTTACAAGGATAACAAAATGGTGCATTGGAATTACGACTGTAATGTGACAATACCGGGAGTGGGAAGCTCAGTCGACACTTCCGAGAAAGTCTAAAATGAAGGGTCCTACACACGTAGTGGAAGGCGTTACGATTCAGGAAACGTCAGAATAGAACCAGCAAAGTCAAAAACTGTGGCAGTTGAACGAGAGAAAGGACCTGAGGCCCTTATCAATGAACCTGTGAAGGAGGAAGAGGCTAAAGAATTTCTAAAATTCTTGAAGCATAGTGAATAGTGTGGTAGAGCAGTTGCGCAAACAACCAGCTCGCATATCAGTGCTAGCACTGCTCTTAAGTTCGGAAGTACATCGTGAGGCATTGCTGAAAGTGTTGAACGAGACTTACGTTACTAAGGATATATCTGTCAATAAACTTGACCGATCGGTTAGTAATATAAGTGCTGACAATTTCATTTACTTCAGTGATGATGAAATTCCACCGGGGGGTATGGGATCAATAAAAGCTTTGCACATCACTACTCGTTGCAAGGGATACACTTTGGCAAGTGTGTTAATAGATAATGGATCGGCTTTAAATGTCTTACCATTATCTACACTGAAAAGATTGCCTATAGACAGTTCTCACATGAAGACGTACTAGAACATAGTAAGAGTATTTGATGGCACTGAAAGGAGAGTGATGGGAAGGGTTGACATACCATTGCTAATTGGGCCAAACACGTATAAAGTGGATTTTCTGGTGATGGATATCAAACCCTCATACAATTGCTTACTGGGAAGGCCCTGAATTCATTCGGCAGGAGCAGTGCCCTCATCGCTGCGCCAAAAATTGAAGTTGGTGACAGAAGGTCGGCTAATTATTGTAAACGCGAAGGAGGCTATCATAGCCACTGTTACCAATGACGCGCCACATTTAGAGGCGAATGAAGAAGTAACTGAATGCTCTTTTCAGTCTTTAGAGTTCGTAAATGCAACATTCATTTTGGAAGGAAAAAAGTTCCAGTACCTAAGATATCCAGGACCACGAGAATGGGCATACAAATGATGATCGGGAAAGGAGCCTTACCGGGAAAAGGACTGGGCAGACATCTTCAAGGAGAGATTCAAGTGCCGATGCTGAAAGAGAAAAGAGATCATTTTGGCTTGGGTTTTAGGCCAGATGTTAAATAAAGGAAGAGGGAAATAGAGAAAAAGTAAGAGAGAAGGAGAGCACGGTTGAATGGGGAATAAGTCAAGTGGGAATCGATGACATTCCCCCACATATCCCAGACCTTTGTATCTGGAAGGATAATTCACCCTGAGATAGGGTTATTGGAAAATCCTCACATCATTGCCATACACGTGGAGGGAATTGAACAAAGAAACTTGTTGAGCATTCGCCCTTATGAACCTGGAAGCATTTTGAACAATTGGACTGCAGAGGAACTTCCTGTAGTTTTTAGAGATTATACAGAGTAATATTGAGAACGCTCTTGTTGCTTTTTAGCTTAGGAACAATAGGATTTCTTTTGTGAAATAGGCTTATGTTCAGACATTGCTATTTCAATAAAATACATCTTTGATAATTAACTCGAGCATATATTCTTTCATTTTTTTCATTCTTTTGATTTTCTAATTTCATTCCAAATTTTTTTACTCCCATTCATACCATATAAATAGTTGTTCTCAAATTCATTTGTTCTTTGTACATTCTTTGGTGCCCACCACAGGTCCCTAGATATCAATGACATGAGCAATGATACTACAGATCTAGAGGTCCATTTTGAGCAAGACATGTGTTTAGAGGAATCTCAGGATTTTGAAGGTGACAGAGATTGTGACTTATCTCCAGATTTGTTAAGAATGGTAAAGCAAGAGGAGAAACAAATTTTACCCCATGAAGAGGAGGTAGAGAACATAGCCTTGGAGGAAGGAAAGGTTGTGAAAATTGGAACGCGCATAGCCAAGGAGACGAAACAAGACCTTGTTGAGTTGCTACAGGAATTCAAGGACGTCTTTGCATGGTCATACCAAGATATGCCTGGTCTAAGTACTAACATTGTAGCACATCGCCTTCCCATAAGAGAAGAGTGCAAGCCAGTTTAGCAGAAGTTATGAAGGATGAGACCTGATGTGATGTTGAAAATAAAGGAGAAATTTAAGAAACAGTTTGATGCTGGTTTTCTACAAGTGGTCAAGTACTCAGAATGGGTGGCCCACATTGTTCCTGTCCCTAAGAAAGATGGAAAGATCAAGATGTGTGTAGACTATAAGGACTTAAATAAAGCCAGTTCAAATGACAATTTCCCTTTGCCGCATATTGACACGTTGGTGGATAATACGGCGGGATACTCATTATTTTCTTTCATGGATGGTTTTTCGGGATACAATCAGATCAAGATGCACCCTGAGGATATGAAGAAAACTACTTTCATAACATTGTGGGGCACCTTTGTTATAAGGTAATGCCATTTGGACTAAAGAATGCAGTGGCAACATATCAAATGGCCATGGTAACTTTATTCCATGACATGATGCATAAAGAGATTGAGGTATATGTTGATGACATGATCGCCAAATCCTGAACAGAAAAGGAACACATTGAAGTTTTGAAGAAGTTATTTTTGAGATTGAGAAAATTTCAATTAAAACTCAACCCGACAAAGTGTACTTTTGGAGCTCGGTCAGGGAAATTATTGGGTTTTATAGTCAGCGAGAGAGGAATCGAAGTTGACTCGAATAAAGTCAAAGCTATACAAAAACTGCCTCCATCACGTACTCAAAAGGAAGTTCGAGGCTTTCTTGGAAGATTAAATTACATTGCTCGGTTTATTTCACAATTAACTGAGAAATGTGATCCCATATTTCGTCTTCTCAAGAAACACAACCAGGGTGTATGGGACGAGGAATGCCAGAGAGCTTTTGATAAAGTCAAACGATATCTGTCAAATGCACCAGTACTATCTCCACCTAATCCAGATAGACCGTTGATACTGTATTTGTCAGTGTTCAATAACTCTATGGGATGTGTGTTTGGCCAACATGATGAGTTAGGAAGAAAAGAAAAGGCGATATACTATCTCAGTAAAAAGTTCATTGAATATGAAATGAGATATTCGTCGATTGAAAAATTATGTTACGCCTTGATTTAGACAACTCGGAGATTGAGGCAGTACACGCTATATCATACTACCTGGTTAATTTCGAAGCTTGATCCGTTAAAATATATGATGGAGTCCATTGCTTTGAATTGAAGGATAGCGAGGTGGCAGATTTTGCTGTCTGAATTTGATATAGTCTATGTGAACCAAAAGGTTATAAAAGGGAGCGCAGTAGCAGGATTTCTGGCTAGTAGAGCTTTAGAGGATTATAAACCTTTGAGCTTTGATTTCCCCAATGAAGAGTTGATGTATGTGGCAAATACTGAAGAATGTCCATGGAAGCTAAATTTTGATGGAGCGTCAAATGCTGTGGGAAATGGAATTGGGGCAATCTTGGTATCCCCTAGTGGTGATTATTATCCATTTACATGCAGATTGGATTTTGATTGCACGAATAACATGATGGAATATGAAGCATGCATCATGGGAATTCAAGCAGCTGCAGAGCGTAAGATCAGAGTATTAAAAGTATATGAAGATTCTGCCTTAGTAATCTACCAGCTTAAAGGAGAATGGGAGACAAAAGATCCCAAGCTAAGTGATTACTAAAAAATAGTTCTAGGATTGATTGAGGAGTTTGATGAAATTACTTTTAATTATCTCCCACGTGATGAAAACCAGATGGCGGATGCTTTGGCAACCTTGGCTTCTATGATCAAAATAAACAGACCAGATGATATGAGACCTATTCAGATGAGTATCTTCGAAGTTCCAGCTCATTGTTATAATATGGAAGAGAAGGAAAAAGATGACCACCATTGGTATCAGGAAGTATTATGATACGTAAAAAATCGTGAATACCCAGAGCATGTAACTGAGAATGAGAAAAGGACATTAAGAAGATTGACCTCTGACTATGTTTTAGATGGGGATATCTTGTACAAAAAGAGAAAAGATCAAGTATTGTTGAGATGCGTTGATGCTGTTGAAGCTAGAAAAATCCTAGAGGAAGTTCATGAGGGCGTACCGATTATGAGATTTGGATATTATTGGTCCACCATGGAAGGAGATTGATACTATCGAAGAGATGTAATAAATGAAAAGATTATGAGACAAAATTCTTGTAAAAAGAGAAAAGATCAAGTATTGTTGAGATGCGTTGATGCTGTTGAAGCTAGAAAAATCCTAGAGGAAGTTCATGAGGGCGTACCGATTATGAGATTTGGATATTATTGGTCCACCATGGAAGGAGATTGTATCAGCTATGCGAAGAGATGTCATAAATGCCAGATTTATGGAGACAAAATTCATGTGCCTCTGTCACTTTTGCATGTTATGACTTCCCCATGGCCTTTTTCCATGTGGGACATGGATGTTATTGGACCAATCTCACCGAAAGCTTTGAATGGGCATCGATTTATCTTCGTGGTAATTGACTACTTCACAAAATGGGTAGAGCCTACTTCATATGCTAGCATCACTAAGTTAGCAGTTAGTCAGTTCCTGAAGAAGGAGATTATTTGTCGATATGGAATGCCCGAGAGGATCATATCAGACAACGCACTAAACTTGAATAACAGCACGATAGCCGAAGTTTGTAGTCAATTCAACATCAAACACCACAACTCGTCTTCGTATCGTCCGAAAATGAATGGGGCAGTGGAAGCGGCCAATAAAAATATCAATAAGTTAGTAGGGAAGATGACTGAGACTTATAAGGATTGGCATGAGAAACTACCTTTTGCACTCTATGCTTATCGGACGTCCGTCAGAACTTCTACTAGGGCAACGCCTTTCTCGTTGGTCTATGGGATGGAGGCAGTTCTATGTATTGAAGTGGAAATACCCTCTCTTCAAGTTTTGTCAGAAATAAAGCTAGATGAGGCTGAATGGATCCATGCTCGGTATGGTTAGTTGAACTTAATTGAAGAAAAGAGGGTAAGAACTATTCGTCACGGTCAGATGTACCAAAAACGAATGATGCGGGCCTATGATAAAAAGGTCTGCCTAAGAGAATTTCACGAGGGGGACCTTGTACTGAAAAAGATTCTTCCCATACAAAAGGATTTCAGAGAAAAATGGATGCCGAATTGGGAAAGGACCATATGTGGTGAAGAAGGCTTTCTCTGGAGGAGCACCGATCTTGACTGAAATAGATGGGAAAAGCTTACCCAATCTTGTGAACTTGGATTCAATAAAGAAGTATTTTGCTTAAAGAGGAGAAGAGGCCAAAGTGAAAACCCGCAAAGGGCACTTTGAGACTTCAAAAAAAAAAAAAAGAGAGAGGCCACGGCGAAAACCCGCAAAGGGCGCCTTGAGACCAAAGGGG
Source organism: Gossypium australe (assembly GCA_005393395.2). Lineage (NCBI taxonomy): Eukaryota > Viridiplantae > Streptophyta > Magnoliopsida > Malvales > Malvaceae > Gossypium > Gossypium australe. The sequence continues at coordinate 110,694,770 of CM016623.1, forward strand.
TTTTTAAGTTGAAAACCCGAAAAGGGCGGCTCAAATTTTGAATAGACAGCAGTCATCTTGCTATACTTGAATCAACAAGAAATAAAGAATGTTGCATATCGGGGCATCAACAAAGTACTTTGGGTCTTCTAAACACATGTTAAGCACAAAGCAGTCTTTGTGGAGTTTGTATATAGAAGCCCAATCTGCGATATCTAGGGCATCTGATCTTTGTCCTATTCATTTTACTATCTTTGGATTCTTTTTCTTTTCAAAGATATGTTCCTAGTTAATTTTCTTTGTATTTTTGATAATTCATTTAACTCTCTTTGAAATCAATTTATTTGTTACCCATTATTCATAAGTATGTTGCATTGAAATAATGATTGACGAACTAACAATTTCACAAAAGAAGTTCTACATATTACTTTGGAAATTTCTAGATAAAACAAGGAACTGAAACATGACAATTGTTTAGAATTTTCATGTGCATAGATTGGAAATATTTGAGAAAGAAGAGTCTGGATAGAGACTATTTCTCTGAATTCTTTGTCCAAATGATAGTTGGACAAAATAATGAGTTGATGTGACGAAAGTAAGTGATGTCATCAGGTCATAACATTTGGGGAATGGTGTGACAAACTAAGTTGATGAAAAATTCAGAACCCCTGAATTATGGTGGAATGGGTTGAATTTGAAATAAATCCTATACCCTAAAAATTGCAGATGGGATGGACTGAAAAAAAAATTTCAATTCCTATCGTGGTAGGATGGTACAAGCCTTGTGTCCTCAAGTTTTAAGCGGAGTTGACTCTAAAATTACAGCGGGGCAGGCTTGTTGAACAAAATATGATTGGTGTTTCGAGAGGAATAAGAATGAAGAACAAATGAGTGATGACACCTAGAGTAGGAATCATACTCATAACCTTTTTTCATATATCATAGCAAATCTCATTAGGAGCATTTGACTCATTCCGATCATTGCATCCTAATCCTTAAACATTTAAAAGGAATCATTTTCATGACATGTTGCATTCGTGTCACACATAACACATGTAGCTAGAAGCATTTGGTTCATTCTGATCATAGCATCTTGGTTATTTGATATAAACATATGGAACCAAGTCTACATGATATGTCCCTTAGAGGATAGTGGAGCAATATCGGTAAACTTGCAGATATTATCTCCCTAAGAAGTAGTGGAGTAGATCAAATTTGGCGAATGTTATCTTCTCGAGGTAGCAGGGAAGCAGATTTTAGCCACCAGCCTTATCTCCCTGAGGTAGTAAGGGAGCAGGCTGAAGTTTGTAGTCTTATCTTCCTGAGGTGGCAAGGAAGCAGACTAAAGATTGTAGGTTTTGTTTCCCTAAAGTTACACTGGAGCAAATCGAAAACGGTGAATCTTATCTTCCCGAGGTAGCAGGGAAGCAGATTTTAACCACCAGCCTTATCTCCCTGAGGTAGCAAGGGAGTAGGCTGAAGTTTGTAGTCTTATCTTCCTGAGGTCGCAAGGAAGCAGACTAAAAATTGTAGATTTTGTCTCCCTGAAGTTGCAGTGGAGCAAATCGAAGATGGTAAGTCTTATCTTTCCGAGGTAGCAGGGAAGCAGATTTTAGCCACCAGCCTTATCTCCCTGAGGTAGCAAGGGAGCAGGCTGAATATTATAGTCTTATCTCCCTGAAGTTGCAGCGGAGTAGACTGAAGATAGCAAATCTCATCTTCCTGAAGTTGTAGGAAGCAGATCGAAGACACTTTCAGCCTTGTCTCCCTGAAGTTGCAGTGGAGTAGACTAAAGATATCAGATCTTATCTCCACTGAGCAAGAGTGGAGCAGATCAAACACAGCAAGTCTTATCTCCATGTATTGGCAATGGAGTAGACTGAAGATAGCAGATCTTATCTCCACTGAACAGGAGTGGGGCAGATAAAAAACAACAAGTCTTATCTCTATGTATTGGCAATGGAGCAGACTGAAGATAGCAGATAGTAGATCTGGCATTTCTGAAGTTGCAGGAAGCAGATCGAAGACATTAGTCTTGTTTCCCTGAGTTTGCAAAGGAGCAGACTAAAGATAATGGATATTGCCTTCCTGAAGTTGCAGTGAAGTAGATTGAAGCCATCAGACTTATAGTTCAATACTTCTAAAGTTACAGTTCCAGTACCCTTGAAGATGCAGTTGGGATTGGAAGCCATTTGGGAGAAGATGAGGACCGAGAAGTCAAGACTTAACAAGACCAGGCAAAATTGGTCCTTTATAGTCTTCGCTCCATTCTCGTTACACGACAATGAGCAAAGAGGGGCAGCTGTAACTGGCCGAATTTGCCCGGGCCCATGTAAATAAAATAAAACAGAATAAAAAAACCAAAAAAATACCAAATGTCCTTTTACAGTCCTTTTACAAAGCCCTAAACCAATAAACTACCGTGGCCCAGATACACCCTAAGACCCAAATCCTACCCAGACCCAAAACAGACCTAACCTAACCTGTCTAAAAACCCAAATTGGCCCAATAATAGAATCGACCTAAATGGCCCAAGAAATTTGCGGACGTAGGAAACCCTAGGTTTCCACTGCACCGCAAGTGTCTCGACAGCAGCCCCTTTCTCGCAACTCCACCAATGGCGCCACAGTTAGCGCGCTCCATCACTGCCGCACTCCTTGTCCACCTGCAAAAGGAGAAAGAAACACAGCAACAAACATGGCAAACAGAGGCAGAACTTTTTATTTCCTTTTTTTTGTTATCTTCGGGGCTATAAAAACCCCAGATTAAATCTGTAAAAAATATAAAGGGAGAATACAAAAAATAATATGAAAGCGAAAGCAAATATTCAGAAAACAGAGGTGATTCTCGACAATAGTTTTATTTTTATTTTATTTTTCTTTTTGTTCCATTCGAATAAACAATAAAAAGGGTGAAGATTCTTACCTTTGCGCCGCCGTGGGCGGCGGCGCGTGAGGCGCGTGCGCAATGATGGTCGGAGGTCGAATGACCTGTGAGGGCAGAGCAAACTTTTAGGGCCTCTGCATATATTTTTTTAAATTCAGTGTTAAAATGAATTTTTTTTGGCCGATTTTGACTTATATAACAGTATAGAAACGACGCCATTTTTGCTTAATCAAATAAGCATAAAACAACGTCGTTTAAAGGGCTAGGATCCGCGTGTTGACCCAACCCAGGGAGGATCCGTGTGTTTTTGTTAAAAGGTCTAATTGCCAAATAGGCCTTTCCGCACTATTTAAACTTTATAATTACGTCCTGTTATGTTTTTTTATTTTACAATTGGGCCCAGAATTATTTCTTGTGTTCCAATTAAGTCCTCGGGCTACTTAAAGGTCAAAATCAGAACGGCGCCGCTTTGGAAAGAAGGCATTATTGCCATATTAACCCCTGTAGTGTTACGCGCATTTCAATTTAGTCCTTTTATATCTGTTTTTATTGCTATTTAATCCCTATTTATTTGTTTATTCCTTTTTTTAACCTTTTTTTATTTATTTCATTCTCAAATTGTTCTAACATTACATTAAATAAATTCATTTTATAAATTTTTTTTGTATTACTATTTTTATGTATATTTTTATATACATTAATTTATTAATAATAAATTTTTTATGGATTGTTATTTTATACATATCATTTATATATAAATATATATATATATATATATATTAAATTTTACTAGTTATTATTTATAGTTAAGTTTAATATTATTTTAATATCACATATTATTCTAAAATACGTACATTAGTTGTCATATTATATTTTTATTCTATATATTATATATTATTATATTATTATTATATTTTATATGTAACCTTTAGATTATTTTTATTGTATATTATTTTATAATTTGAATATTATATATGTAACCTTTAAATTTTTTTATTATATATTATTTTATAATTTGAATATTAGTTATATGTTATACATTTTTAAAATTTTGTATTATTATATTATATTATAATACTTCTAAAATCTTACTTTATAAAAAATCTATTTATATTATATAACATATATTTATTTTTTATTGCTTATATGAAATATATATGTATTAAAATTATTATATTTTAAATGTGACTTTATTTAAAGTTATATATTATTTATTTATTTAACAATATGTTTTACTTACTTTTTATGAATATATATATATATATATATATTATTTTTGATTGCTTCACATCATTTTTGTATATTAACTCATTTTTTAATTTATTTTTCATTATTTCACATCATTTTATTTAAAATCGTATGTTTCTGAATTTACAATATCCATTATAACTCATGCTATGTTGTCATTTTACTTTACATTTATTTAATGACTTTTTTTTGTTATTTACTGCATTATGTTTTATATTTGTTTTTTTTATCATTCGTATGTTTTGCTTTAGTATAATTATTCTATTATTTGTATCATTTATTATTTCATATTATTCTCTAATTCATTGGTAGAAGTTGTTAATATAATTTGTAATTATGTATGTCGTAACCATTTTTTTTTTGAAAAACGGGTCGACTTGGGTTTTGAAAACGAAAATAAAAACGGGAGTCACCACCGATCCTTATTTGGTGTGATCGGACCACCTTTGTTTTAATAAAGCGTTTTGATTTACTAAAACGGTGTTTTTGGTCTATGAAATTTCGAGAAAACGGGTTTGGGAGTCGGTTACGTGCGAGGAAGGATTAGCACCCTCGTCACGCCCAAAATTGGTACCGAATTGATTAATCGATGTCTTAATATCGAAAATTTGAAAAGATTTTAAAATACGGATCCTTTAGAAAATTTTTGGATAATTTGGGCTAAAATTTGAGATTTCTTTGTTCCGAGAGGATACAAACATCACATCCAGCACGTTAGGACACGATATTTTAAACTTTCGTAATCAAAGTTATCTTGTGATTTACAGAATCTATTAAAAGGATGTTTAGTTATTTAGTCAAACGAGAAATTGAAACCCAACACGTTAGGGCACTATTCCCCGAATTTCTAAACACAAACATTGCTTTATTTAAAAACCTTTGGATGAAATATAATAATTTTGCAAAATGTATTTTTGTTTGATAGTGTTAAACTAAGAAAATAGATATAGATGTTTGAGTTAAAAATTGAGATTTCTTTGTTCTGAAAGGATATAAATATCACATCCAGTACGTTAGGACACAATATTTTAATCTCTCGTAATCAAAGTCATCTTATGATTTACGAAGTATGTTAAAAGGATGTTAGGCTATTTAGTCAAACGGAAAATCGTAACCCAGCACGTTAGGGCACTATTCCCTGAATTTCTAAATACAAAACTTTAGATGCAATATGATGATTTTACAAGATGTATTTTGTTTAATGATATAATATTAGGCTAAGAAAATGAATATAGATAAAAATACTACTACTAATAATGATAATAATGAGAATATCAAATAATAGTAATAGCAATAATAATGAAAATAAAATAATAATAGTGATGATAATTAGATAATAACACATAAAATATAAATAATGGTAATAAGGTGAGAATAATAATATAAGTGATAATGAAATGAAAATGAAAATAATACATTAACACTAACAATAATAATAAAACAATATTAATAATAATATTAGTAATAATATTAGTAATATGATAATGAAAATAACGGTAACAATAATGGTAATAATAATAGATAGCAATAATAAACAAATGATAGTAAAAATATATAATAGTAATAATAATAAACATATAATAATAATAATAAACATATAATAATAATAATAATAATAATAATAATAATAATAATAATAATACGTATAATAAAAGAAATGAATTTAATAGTAAAATAATTAAAGTGATTAAAATACGACTAAAATTGAATTAAGAACGGAATACTTGGGGTAAATTTAAAAACGCTAAAAACTTGATTGGAAGAATATAAAAAGGGGGAGGGGCTAAAAGTGCGATTAGCCCCTCCGATGAAAAACACGCGGATCCTAGGCCGGAGCGGGTCGGGTCGGGTCGGGCCAGGGTGAAACGACGTCGTTTTGGGGCTTTTGGACGCCGACCAAAATGGCGTCGTTTCACATAGCTATATAAGGCAAAAATTGTTAAAAAAAAAATCATTTCTGCTTTGTGTTTAAAAAAAAAAGGCTTGACTTCTCTCTTCTGTTCTCTGCAGGTCCGAAAAGAGGGGGGCTTCACCGTCGCTCCCTTCGCCGTTCTCCGTCGCGCCGACACCGTGCACGGTGGCCGAAAAATGTAAGAAATGTATTTTTTTATATTTTAAAAAAAATAACAGTATATGTGTGTATATATATGTCAAAAAAAAGAAGAAACGAAAAGAGGAGACTTCGTGTAACAACCTCAAACCCGGCCCAACCGCTATGACCGAATCTGGGTTTGTTACGGAGAAACATTTTGAAATCCTTTAAAACCGGTTTAAGTTTTTGATAAAAGATAGCGTTTTGTTAAAACAGTTGAGGTGTATAAAACCCATACTTAGTTTTGTTTAAAAAAAATATTTATTAAATCCAGTTATTTTATAAATATAAATGTACCCGATGGTACTTTAAAACATTTTCGAATTTATTTAGAAAAAAAACGTCTGAACTTATTATTAAAATAGTTTAAACTATATTCCAAAGCAGGTAACAATAACAAAATAATAAAAGGAGTTATTGGAGGCCTTATTACAACCCAATTAAAATCAAACCAACAATCGAAGAATAAATAAACCAAAATTTAAAGTCTATTAAATTTAAATTCCACTACATGGCCACCTCGAGTCCATCCGGTCCACATCCGCGACCTACACGCCACCTGAAAAATGTAAAGAAGAAGGTGAGTCACCAAGACTCAGTATGCAACCCTTCCTCCGGTTTAAAGCCACATCATACACATATTATAACAATTAACATGCATCAAATCATGTACCCAACCTAACCATCCGTATCACCTTTCTCTACCCCGTGTGGTACCAAACCACTGGTGGTGCCAAACCACTGGTGACTTTAAGTCACAGATGTGATGCCAAATCACTGGAGGTGCCAAACCTTTGGTGTCCGAAGACACGAATCGATTGATGGGGCCAACCCATCGTGTGATACCAAATCACTGGCGTCAATCCCTTAATATCGTCTGTGGGGCCAACCCACTGTGGTGCTAAGCCACTGGGACGAGACGCTATGAGGTGCCACACCTCTGGAGGTACCAAATCTCTGGTGACCGTAGTCACAGTGTGTTACCAAAACACTGGTGTCCGTCGACACAATGTCACTGCCCCCTCCTCTCATCATCCCATATCAAACAGTCATAAACAGAGTTCATACATTTATCACATGTATCAGACAAGCTATGCTTTCCAAAAGCATTGTAATCAAACTCATACTGGCAAAGACTTACCGGGATCCTCGCTTGTACCGTTATGGTACTAATTCCGTATCTACATAAAGCAGATTTACATACAACATGTATTTAATACAGTTCATTAATTGTTATAAGTGTGTATGTACACACCTGTCACCACCGAATGCTCTAAATGCCGAAAAGACAGGTCGGCCACCCCAGATCTCTCTGCACCTATATTCGACCAACCATGGGATTAGTAATATGGCCTATTCGGCCAACCCAAATAATTTAAAGGGATCACCTTTTGCACCCGAATCCTTACCTAATCGCTTTGAATACTAGCTTCAGCACCCGATTCGCGAATCTGGTTCACAACTATAATCGGTCAATTAACAATATCAATAGCCTTCGGCTTTTAAACACTACCATAGGCCTTACCCATACTTACCAAATTCGGTTGACAGAAAATGGAGCCTAGATCGTCCGATTCCAAATCTCCCAGAGACCCTACAACATATCAGTTTCAAAAGAGTCTTAATACCCTTGCCATCAAATACTGAAGTCGGCCCCTACTTCTTGTAAAAATCGACAGAGACAGAAGAGAAGGAAAAATAACATTCGGCTAAGACCACTTACCTCTGCTAACTCGATTGTCAACGAAATTTGAAGAGATCTATCCCACTTAATATTCGGCCAAGGCTACTAAGGAAGTAATAGGGAAATTCGGCTAGAGGAAAAAAAATAATGGGAGAAAAAGGGTGTTAGAGTTTCGGCAACAAGGAGTGGATGTTCGGCCAGCAAAGAAATAAATAAAAGAAAAGGGGAATTGAGGAGATGGAGATTCGGCAAGGGGAAGTAGAGAGTGTTTCGGCCAAGGTCTTGAGAGAATGGAAAAATACAAGAAAATAAAGAAGGAAGAGGTTGGGGTTTTCGGCTAATAGCAAAAATGGAAAAAGAAAAGCAAGGTGGTAGGTTGAGGCTTTTATAGGCATTCGGCACCCCCCCTTAAGCTTGCCGTCCAAGGAGTTCAAACTCTAGCCAACTCCTCAATCCACTCCAAGCCACAAATTTGATTTGATTCAAAATGATTTGAATTAATCCCAAATAATCCCTTAATAATCTCTTTAATAATCCAAATAATATCCTTATTTATCTCCATTATCTTGTTATCTAAATAAATAATAAAAAGAGTTTAAAGAGAGAAAATCTCTCCCCCTTGTGCCGTCCACTCAAAGAGCAAAAAGAGAGAATTTTGTGACTCGAACCAAGGCTCTCCCTCACCCATTGTGGAGTCACAAGTAGCTCCTAAGTGGCCCTCCTTTTGCCACTTTTCCAAGCTGATTTTTATGTCAATAAGTCCTCTATTTATTCTTGTAACCCCTACTTGCTAAGGCTCCTTATCTTTAAAGCTTCCAAATAAAAATTTCTACTATCTCGAGCCAACTTAAGACCCTTAATTAAATCTTATCATTCCAAAAATAATACCATAACAATTCAAACACAAGGAAAATCATTTAATCACAAATAGCCCCGGTTTTAGGATGTTACAGTTCTACCCCCTTAAAAGAATTTCGTCCTCGAAATTACCTGATCAGAAGAGGTGGGGGTATTGCTGCTGTATCACATCCTCGGGTTCCCATGTAGCTTCCTCTACACCATGGTTCCGCCATAGCACTTTCACCAAGGGAACTGACTTCCTACGTAGAACTTTCACGTCTCGATCCAAGATCTGAACTTGCTCTTCTTCGAAAGATAAATCCGAGCTGACTTCAATTTCTGCCACAGGCACTACGTGCGAAGGATATGATCGATATCGCCTAAGCATCGACACGTGAAAAATGTCGTGAATTTGACTCAACTCTGCCGGCAGCTCAAGCTGATAAGCTACCGGTCCCACCCGCTTCAACACTGTGTATGGGCCAATAAATCTTGGGCTTAGCTTCCCTTTTCGCCCAAATCTCAACACCTTTTTCCAAGGTGACACCTTCAAGAAAACCTTGTCTCCTACATCATACTTCATTTCTCTGCGCTTCAGATCAGCATAAGACTTCTGTCTATCTGACGCTTCCTTAAGACGAGCCCGAATCACCTTAACTTTGTCCTCTGTTTCTGTAATCAACTCTGGACCCAAGACTTGTCTTTCACCTAACTCCGTCCAACATGTAGGAATACGACATTTCCGTCAATATAATGCTTCGTATGGTGCCATCTGGATACTCGCTTGGTAACTATTGTTGTAGGCGAATTCCGCTAAGGGTAAAAATTCCTCCCAACTACCTCGGAATTCCAAGACACAACCCCTCAGCATATCCTCTAAAATCTGTATGACCCTTTCTGACTGCCCGTCAGACTGCGGATGGAAAGCTGTACTGAAATCCAATCGCGTACCCAAAACTTGATGCAACGCTTTCCAAAACCTCGACGTGAACCTTGGATCCCTATCTGAGATAATTGATACTGGCACACCATGCAATCTGACTATCTCGGCCACATACAGCTTTGCTAGCTTCTGGAGTGAGTAATCCATTCTCACCGGTACGAAGTGAGCTGACTTAGTCAAACGGTCCACTATTACCCAAACTGAATCTTTCTTGCTTGGGGTAAGAGGTAATCCACTGACGAAATCCATAGTGATCCTCTCCCATTTCCACTGAGGGATCTTCACTGGTTGAAGTAACCCTGACGGTAGCTGATGTTCCGCCTTGACCTGCTGACATGTCAGACACTTTCCCACAAACTCAGTCACCTCACGCTTCAACCCCGGCCACCAGAACTGTTTCCGTAAATCTCTATACATTTTGCTACCTCCGGGATGCATAGCGTATGGGCTGCTATGTGCATCTTGGAGAATTCTTGTCTCAGTTCCACATCCTTCGGCATACAGGGCCGTCCTTAGAAACATAATACACCATGATCAGTCAAACTATACCCTTCCAAACCACCATTTTGGACTTGCAATCTCTTTGCATTCAATCGCTCGTCTACCAACTGCTTATCCTTAATCTCATCGATCCACGTTGGTGTGACTTGCAACTCTGCCAAAAGACTCCCATCGTCATATAGACTCAACCGAGCAAACATTGCTCTTAAGTCCGCCACAACCTTCCGGCTCAACGCGTCAGCCACCACGTTAGCCTTACCCAGATGATACTCGATCGAACAGTCGTAGTCCTTCAACAGTTCAATCCATCGGTGCTGTCTTAAGTTCAAATCCTTCTGAGTCTAGAGATACCTCAGACTCTTGTGGTCCGTGTAAACTATTGACTTCTCTCCATAAAGATAATGTCTCCATATCTTCAATGCGAAGACCACTGCCGCTAACTCCAAGTCGTGCGTTGGGTAGTTCACCTCATGCAGTCTTAACTGACGGGATGCATAAGCCACTACCTTCCCTTCCTACATCAACACACATCCCAACCCAGTATGGGATGCATCACAATAAACCGTGAACAATTTTCCTGCCTCAGGCTGTACCAAAACTGGAGCTTCAGTCAGAATCTTCCTCAGCTTATCAAAATTTTCTTGCTGCTTTTTCGACCAAACGAATGGTACTCCCTTCCTCAATAACTTAGTTAATGGTGTTGCGATTAACGAGAATCCTTCTACAAACCTTCGGTAGTACCCTGCCAGACCCAGAAAGCTTCGAATTTCTGCCACCGACTTAGGCGGTTTCCAATCCAACACCACTTCAATCTTGCGGGGATCCACTCTAATCCCTTTCGCTGACACCACGTGACCTAAGAAAGCCACTTCCCTTAGCCAAAATTCGCACTTACTGAATTTGGCATATAACTATTTTTCCCTCAGTACTTGCAGAACTATACGCAAATGCTTGTCACGCTCCTCCTCCGTCTTTGAGTAAACCAATATGTCGTCTATGAACACCACGACGAATTGATCCAAGTACTGTTGAAATACCCTATTCATTAGGTCCATGAACGCCGCCGGTGCATTGGTCAATCCAAATGGCATCACTAGAAACTCGTAATGCCCATACCGAGTTCGGAATGCCGTCTTGTGAACATCAGCCTTCTTCACCTTTAATTGATGATAACCCGACCTAAGGTCAATCTTTGAGAATACTGACGCACCCTTCAGCTGGTCAAACAAGTCATCGATCCGAGGCAACGGATACTTGTTTTTGATCATTAACTTGTTTAACTGATGGTAGTCGATGCACATCCGCATAGAACCGTCCTTCTTCTTGACAAACAATACGGGTTCTCCCCACGGAGATATACTTGGTCGGATAAACCCTCTATCCAAGAGTTCCTGAATTTGAGCCTTCAGCTCCACCAATTCCTTTGGTGCCATTCGATACGGTGCTATAGATACAGGTGCCGTTCCAGGTAGCAAATCTATACCGAATTCGACTTCCCGATCCGGAGGCAAACCCGGAAGTTCTTCTGGGAATACATCAGCGAATTCCCCTACTGTTCGGACCTTTTCAACCGCTGACTCCTTAGCCTCCAAGGCACAAATTCGAACTATAAACGCCTCACACCCTTTTCTGACCATCTTTACGGCCTTCAAAGCTGACACCACATTAGACAGGTAATTTCTTCGATTACCGATCATGACCACTTCATCCCCTTCGGCTATTTTAAGAACCATGAGCTTAGCAGCGCAATCCAACCTCGCCTGGTACTTAACCAACCAGTCCATCCCGAGGATCAAATCGAACTCCCCAAACGGCAGTTCCATCAGATCAGCTACAAACACGACCCCTTGGAGTTCTAGGGGTACATCCCTATAAAGCTTGTTCACAACTACAGAATGGCCTAAAGGGCTAATTACAGTCATCTCCCTAGCAGCAGTCTCAGAGTCTAAGTTCAAAGTCTCTACCACACTACTAGCTACGTACGAATGCGTTGAACCCACATCAATTAATGCAACATACGGAAGACCAAAAATTAGAAACGTACCGGTTATGACGTCCGGTGCGTCACCCTCCTCGCGACGCCTCGCCGCACAGACTAAGCCAGGCTGCCTTGCCTCTGTATTGCCTGTGCCTCTGCCCTGACTTCCCCGACCGCGATTAGCACCATTTCCCCCTCTACCATTACCACGACCTCTTTGTGGTCCCACACTTCTACCCTGAGTACGATTCTGCCCCTCTGACTGATTTTGAGCTCGCTTCCGGGGATAATCCCTCACACGGTGATCCAAAGACCCACATTCAAAGCAGCCCCTCTCACCGGTCCAACAACCTCCCCAATGGGACTTCCCACAGCGATTGCACTGAGCCAGTCTCTGATTAGTAGTCGTGGGCCTTGCTGCCTGATTTGGCCCACTTTGTCTAGCCTTTTTCTGAACATTACCACCTGACCCAGATGACCAAAAACCTCTCTTCTGCTTGATCTTATCATAGTTTTGCCTCACCGATTCCTTGACACCTTCGGCTTCTTTAGCCTTTTCTACTAGAGATGAAAACTCACGAACCTGCTGTGGGGCAATCAGCAACCTTAACTCGTCTCTAAGCCCGTCCTCAAAGTGGACACAGCGCTCATGTTCCGTAGCCACGATGAGCATATCTACTCAGCCTTAAAAATTCCGCCTCATATTCCGATACTGACTTAGTTCCTTGCACTAACCCCAGGAAAGCTTTCCTCTGAGCATCAGTGTAGCTGGTGCCCACATACTTCTTCTGGAAAGCAACTCTAAAGTAATCCCACGTAAGATCCTCTGTCGTGGCACCATCTCGGACCGTGAGCCACCACTGATATGCTTCATCCTTCAGAAGCGACACGGCTCCTTTCAGCTTCTCCTCATTAGATAAGTCAAGATCGTCCATGATCCTTTCTGTAGATTCTAACCAGTATTCTGCTGCACTGGGTGCTACTCCCGACACGCCCCGGAACACCTCAGCTCCATTAGACTGAATTCGCTCGGGAACCAATTTCTGAGCTCCCAGATTTCCACTAGCCCCAGCCACCAATTCGAGGACTCGCAACACAGCTTGCGATACTGCCTCACCTCCGGTCTGATCCTGCTCCTCCACTCCAAAAGCTGGAGGTGGTGGTGGCGGTGGTACCTCATTTTCAGAACCCTGACCCGACCTGACAGGTTCAGACACGGTCATCCTTCCCCTATCGCGTTCACGGCGTCCACGTCTTCTAGAGCTCATTCTAACTACTGCGCTTTAATCTGATTAAGAAAATTTTATGGATTAGCAATTTTTTCCACTTGATTATCCGCGAAGAATTTTATGAAAAGTTAAATAGGGATTCTTTCGATCAAACAATGTTTTAGGTCTTCTACCCTAGTTCACACATAAGGGCACATCCATTCCCTAATACTTTTCATACTTATTCACTCCTTGGACATTTCTGTCCTGTTTCTATCCCAGGGGTATTTTCGTCATTTTCCTACAGGGCTATTTTTGTAATTAAAACCGAGAGATTTCAAACTTTAATAAAGCAGGTCGCTTTGAAATTCCCAAAACTGGAGAGCATTTCTGAAAATTTGTAAAATTTGAAGTTAAGGCATCATTTTAGAAATTAGGGGCATTTTGGTAATTTTGTCAATCAGGGGTAATTTTTTAATTTTAATAAATCCGAGATATTTTAACAGTTGTAAAACTCTGAGGGTTCCTTTTGCGAGTTTCTCTCTTTAAAACGATGATGTTGCAAAAATTTTGAATTCGAGGTCATTTTGGTAATTTTGCAAGTTGAGGGCATTTTCACAATTTTCCAAAACCAGAGTATTTTGTTGGTGATTGCAAAGTAGAGTTTTTGGATATTTATAAAATAAGGAAATTTTTGGGCAAAACCATTGAATTGATATTTTATGAGTCAAGGGCATTTTAGTAATTTCACCCCTAAGGGTATTTCGGTAATTTTCACAAATCAACTTTTTCAGGGAAAACATTGTAAAAATGGTTGTTCTCATATTCGAAAGAGTGATTTTAAGAGTTTTGAAAACCAAGTTTTTGTTGTTCTCTTTTTTTTTTCCGAAAGCATAGCTAGTTCCCTTTCGGGTTTTAGTCGTTATGTTTAGCCTATGACCGAGCCCTCTTGGTCAGAGTGAACCAAAGCTACGCACCAGGCAGGATTCAAATGGAGAGGAGGTGAGTCACACGGACTGCTTAAATACCAAGCTCCCACCGAACCTTTCTAGACATGCGCACAGAGGTTGCCACACCACTGAGCCCTTTGAGTTAGGGTGAACCGAAGCTACGCACCAGGTAGGATTCCTGCGAAGAGGAGGTGAGTCACTCGGACTGCTTAAATACCAGGCTCTTCCGGATCCAATCCTAGACATGCGTACAGGGGTTACCACACCCTAGCTCAGTGACTTAGCCATAGGTTGGTTTAGTTCCTTAAGTCTTATGTCTTGTCTGTGTGTTTGAGTAATCTAATCCTAGGGTTCAAATTCCTATAAGTCTATTCTACGTTCCATGCTTCCTACCCTTCTACAGATAATAATTCACAAAGAGGTTCAGAAGTACTTACCTGGGCGGATAGGTGCCGGAGACTCGGTGCCATGCTGTTCAAAAACACAAAATAACTCAAAGAGGCTACCAAAACATTTTTGGGCCTTGGGCCCCCATAGTTGAGCTTTGAACTGGGCTCTGATACCAATTTTGTAACAACCTCAAACCCGGCCCAAACGCTATGACCGAATCTGGGTTTGTTACAGAGAAACATTTTGAAATCCTTTAAAACCGGTTTAAGTTTTTGATAAAAGATAGCGTTTTGTTAAAACAGTTGAGGTGTATAAAACCCATACTTAGTTTTGTTTAAAAAATATATTTATTAAATCTAGTTATTTTATAAATATAAATGTACCCGATGGTACTTTAAAACATTTTCGAATTTATTTAGAAAAAAAACGTCTGAACTTATTATTAAAATAGTTTAAACTAATATTCCAAAGCAGGTAACAATAACAAAATAATAAAAGGAGTTATTGGAGGCCTTATTACAACCCAATTAAAATCAAACCAACAATCGAAAAATAAATAAACCAAAATTTAAAGTCTATTAAATTTAAATTCCACTGCATGGCCACCTCGAGTCCATCCGGTCCACATCCGCGACCTACACGCCACCTGAAAAATGTAAAGAAGAAGGTGAGTCACCAAGACTCAGTATGCAACCCTTCCTCCGGTTTAAAGCCACATCATACACATATTATAACAATTAACATGCATCAAATCATGTACCCAACCTAACCATCCGTATCACCTTTCTCTACCCCGTGTGGTACCAAACCACTGGTGGTGCCAAACCACTGGTGACTTTAAGTCACAGATGTGATGCCAAATCACTAGAGGTGCCAAACCTCTGGTGTCCGAAGACACGAATCGATTGATGGGGCCAACCCATCGTGTGATACCAAATCACTGGCATCAATCCCTTAATATCGTCTGTGGGGCCAACCCACTGTGGTGCTAAGCCACTGGGACGAGACGCTATGAGGTGCCAAACCTCTGGAGGTACCAAACCTCTGGTGACCGTAGTCACAGTGTGTTACCAAAACACTGGTGTCCGTCGACACAATGTCACTGCCCCCTCCTCTCATCATCCCATATCAAACAGTCATAAACAGAGTTCATACATTTATCACATGTATCAGACAAGCTATACTTTCCAAAAGCATTGTAATCAAACTCATACTAGCAAAGACTTACCGGGATCCTCGCTTGTACCGTTATGGTACTAATTCCGTATCTACATAAAGCAGATTTACATACAACATGTATTTAATACAATTCATTAATTGTTATAAGTGTGTATGTACACACCTGTCACCACCGAATGCTCTAAATCCCGAAAAGACAGGTCGGCCACCCCAGATCTCTCTGCACCTATATTCGACCAACCATGGGATTAATACTATGGCCTATTCGGCCAACCCAAATAATTTAAAGGGATCACCTTTTGCACCCGAATCCTTACCTAATCGCTTTGAATACTAGCTTCAGCACCCGATTCGCGAATCTGGTTCACAACTATAATCGGTCAATTAACAATATCAATAGCCTTCGGCTTTTAAACACTACCATAGGCCTTACCCATACTTACCAAATTCGGTTGACAGAAAATGGAGCCTAGATCGTCCGATTCCAAATCTCCCAGAGACCCTACAACATATCGGTTTCAAAAGAGTCTTAATACCCTTGCCATCAAATACTGAAGTCGGCCCCTACTTCTTGTAAAAATCGACAGAGACAGAAGAGAAGGAAAAATAACATTCGGCTAAGACCACTTACCTCTGCTAACTCGATTGTCAACGAAATTTGAAGAGATCTATCCCACTTAATATTCGGCCAAGGCTACTAAGGAAGTAATAGGGAAATTCGGCTAGAGGAAAAAAAAATAATGGGAGAAAAAGGGTGTTAGAGTTTCGGCAACATGGAGTGGATGTTCGGCCAGCAAAGAAATAAATAAAAGAAAAGGGGAATTGAGGAGATGGAGATTCGGCAAGGGGAAGTAGAGAGTGTTTCGGCCAAGGTCTTGAGAGAATGGAAAATACAAGAAAATAAAGAAGGAAGAGGTTGGGGTTTTCGGCTAATAGCAAAAATGGAAAAAGAAAAGCAAGGTGGTAGGTTGAGGCTTTTATAGGCATTCGGCACCCCCCCTTAAGCTTGCCGTCCAAGGAGTTCAAACTCTAGCCAACTTCTCAATCCACTCCAAGCCACAAATTTGATTTGATTCAAAATGATTTGAATTAATCCCAAATAATCCCTTAATAATCTCTTTAATAATCCAAATAATATCCTTATTTATCTCCATTATCTTGTTATCTAAATAAATAATAAAAAGAGTTTAAAGAGAGAAAATCTCTCCCCCTTGTGCCGTCCACTCAAAGAGCAAAAAGAGAGAATTTTGTGACTCGAACCAAGGCTCTCCCTCACCCATTGTGGCGCCACAAGTAGCTCCTAAGTGGCCCTCCTTTTGCCACTTTTCCAAGCTGATTTTTATGTCAATAAGTCCTCTATTTATTCTTGTAACCCCTACTTGCTAAGGCTCCTTACCTTTAAAGCTTCCAAATAAAAATTTCTACTATCTCGAGCCAACTTAAGACCCTTAATTAAATCTTATCATTCCAAAAATAATACCATAACAATTCAAACACAAGGAAAATCATTTAATCACAAATAGCCCCGGTTTTAGGATGTTACACTTCGAAAGTAAATCACCTTTTAGTCACTGATTTGATTTTTTAGTGGTTTTTTAGCGCCTTCGATTCCTTCTTATTTCTCTCTGATTCTGTTTGTGTTTAATCTATGCCTGTATTGTGTTTGAAAGTCTACTGTAGAAACTTTGTTCTTTTGGTATTGATTCTCAAAAAAAAAAAAAAAGATGAACCCCTTTTACAATGGTTAGATTGGTTTTTATAGCCTATCTTTTTGCAACTTTCTTTGCTTTCTGTCACTTCTATTTTAATGATGGCAGGTCAGAGGCGGTGGAGCACAAGTGGCTCTGATAGTGGCCGATGGTGTAGGGAGCAGGTGGATGTCAGGGGGCAGGTGGTTTTGTTTATTTCTGAAAAATTGAAAGTTTGGTTAGGGTTGTTTTTTGGGTTCAGTTTTGGGCTTGTTTGGGTTAATTGGGCTGTAGTGGGTTTGGTTTTATTTTTGGGTCTGGTAAGTTTGGTTTATATTGGGTTTTTAGTGGGTTTAATTTGGGAAATGGGCCCCGGGCAAATTATGAGTCCTACAATGTAGAATTGCTATTAAAATGTATGTTGTAATTTCTTACTCAAACCATTGTTTTATAAAAACACCTTTTGAATTGACGCATTTTATTCAAATAGTTTAAAAAAAATATAGTGATATTTAATATTTGGAGACTTTGAGAAAAATTGTACCCTAACTCACTGGGTTTCGATTTTTATCGTTGAACTTAAAATAGTAAGTATCTCTTTTCTTTTAAAATTGAAATTTACAAATTTCCAAAACAAAACTTATTCTCGGGAATTCGAAAAGTTATATCCTAACTTATTGGATATGATGCTTTGTGTCTCGAGATAAGAATTTTCTAAATAAAGGTGAGCCTAGTTTCGAAGCCATGAGATGTTATATCCTAACTTACTAGGTATAACATTTTATTTCTTTGAGATAGGTAAGTCTTGGTTTTCTTTCTAATAAAAGGATTATATTTTAAAATTTTTCAAATTTTCAACATTAGGACATGTTTTTATCGATTAGGTACCAATTTTTTGGGCGTTATGAGGGTGTTAACCCTTCCTCATACATAACCGACTCCCGAACCCGCTTTCTTGTATTTCGTGGACCAAAATCAATGTTTTGAAATAAAATGTTTTACAAGGTGATCCAATCACACCTAAGAAAAAGGGATTGGTGGCAACTCCATTTCCGTTTTTTTAAAGTCGAGCCCCATTTTTATAAACCTTTTAAAAATGGTTTCGACAGTATCAATTCGTAATTGACTGCTAATTGGGCATTTGGACGCTATGTTTTAGGTTTTGAAGGCCTCGGGAGTGTTTTCACACCAAAATCGTATCAGCTGTGTACCTAAAACACAGAAAATCGAGCTTCGACGAAAGTCGAAAAACCACACTATCGACGCTACACGGGCGTGTGCTTGGCCGCGTGGTTGACCGTGTACGAGACACGGCCGTGTGGTTAACGAGGGTATGGCTGTGCGCAAGAAATGACTGTGTGGTGGCGTGAGTGTGTCCGTGTAGGCCACACAAGGGTTTGGGTCAGGCCGTGTAGGTTACACGGGCAAGGCCAATTTGGCGTGTAGGCCACACGGGCATGTGGGCCCATAATTCTGTAATTTTTCCTAGAGTCTCACGGGTCATTCCGATTGACTGAGGGCCTACCGTAGGGTCGGTAAGGGCTAACCAAACCCTAAAATTATGTGAGATCTGATATTCTGTTCTGAGTTGGACACTGTTATGCATGTCTAATTATTCTGTTAACTATTTTTATATGACATCTGTTTACAAGCATGTTACGCATGAGATTACTGTATCTGTATATCTGTATCTATGACTGGGGTGGATTTTGTATATGTGGAGGAAGTGTTCTGTATGACGACCTTCGCCTATACTCTAGCAGCATGGCTGTATATTATCTGATATGTGTCGTAATGACACAATGTGGTGTGTAAGGATGGGTGGGTGTTTTTAACCCCACATGGTGTGATGGGATGGTCAGAGTTGGTGTGTAGAGGATGGGGGATAGGATTCTGTATATCTGTTTTGCATATTTGATTCTGTTATCCGTATCTATATCTATAAAGGACTTAAGTACAAATATGAATCTGAACTTGACTGTGTATGTGTTATCTGCATGAAAAGCATGTCTAATTCTATTGGGTTACACATTGAGTTTACGAAAACTCACATTTGTTTGTCTGTTTGTTCAGGTAATCCATAGACTTAAGCAGATTGGTGTGAGGCAGTCTCTGGTGACCACGAGTTCGTACTGCTTAAAATTATGATATTTACTTATTTAGTTATGGATTGTTTTCTGGGAGTTCTGTAATTTATGAACTCTCTGGATTGTTTGAATTTATTATGGGTTTGGATTTTGACTTGACTTTTTACTTGCGACGGATGGCTAAACATGGTTTTTACTAAAACATCGATTTTATAAAAATACGAATGGAGTTATTAAATATAACGATTTCTTCCGTCATAAATTATGTTTTGACAATGAATTGCATAAATAATGTTTTCAGTAATAGTTTTTTTACGAATAAAGATTTCAAAGCTTTAATCGAAACAACTCTGTTTTCAAAACCTCTCTTTGTGATATCTCCAGATTTGGCCATAACGTCTATGCCAGGTTTTGGTTTTACATCCTTAATCACTACAAATCACTATTTAAACTATTCTACCATTTAATTACATTTTTTACTTATTTGCACTCAACATTTACCCTTAATACAATTAAAATCTCAATTATAAATCATATTATTTAATTAAAATCAAGAAAATCCCATTTCAACCAATTATTTCACAAGGTCCAAAACAACTCATACTTTCAATTTAATTCACAATTTAATCCTTAAATTTACCATTTCCATAATTAAGCCCCTAAACTTTAAAATCATCAAAAATTATTTAACAAAAATGTCTATTTAATTACCAAACTTAATATCCAAAAACTTTTTTTTTTGAAAATAATATATTGATTGGGCTTTAGATTAATAAGAAACAAATTACAAAATAAATTCAAAACAGAAATAACAAAACAGGAAAAAGGAGCCCAAAGAGCAAAGGCCCGGAAGATGAGAAAACAAAACAGTAAAGAAGAATCTAGATATTTTAGAGACTGCAACAGACTAATTTTGAAAATTAAAAAGCCACCGACACTGCTACCCAATCAAAATGCCGGAAATCTGTCAATACTCTCTGTCATCATAATTGCTTTTCTTTAATGACGATTTCCATCCCTGAAAAGCCATTTCCTCTCAAAAGATTTTCATTTCTTTAGCTTTCCTTCCCAAATCCTCTGTCTGAGTTCCTTCTTCAGTCTGGTTCACGCACCGATTCCCGCAGCCTTTGGATCTCAGCATAGTCCGGAACTCTCCCTTCCAGGTAAATCTCTTCTTTATTCCTTAAAGTCTCTGTCGCAATTTTGTGGGCTAGGATATTCGCAGTTCTTGGTATGTGCTTGAATACGAAATGTTTAGATCTGGTTGCCATCCGTTTTATATCTAAAATGTAGGCTCCTATCATAGATTTGTCCTGATATCTTCTGTTGCATTTTTTGATAATTGTTAGGGAATCCCTTTCAATAATAATATCTGACCATGTATTCTCCATTGCTGTTTTAACCACTGTTCGACAGGCCAGAGCTTCGGCAGCAAAGGCCGAGGGAACCCTTTTATGAATTTCAGAGCGTGATAAGAGAGTGATCCCTTCATTATTTCTTATAACAACTCCGGAGGCTGAAACATTGTTGTCCATCAAAAGCTCCATCAAAATTGACCTTAACAAATTCTTGAGGTGGGTATCTCCAACACTGCATTTCTTCTATTTTCGTTGTTTTTATGTTTTCCAGATCATCAAGTTCTGCAATATAACTACTTATGAAGTTCCCTATTTCTTTTCCAGTACTGACCTTTTTGTCATGTATTTTTGAGTTTCTGTCTCCCCATGTTGCCCAAAGAGCGCAGCAGAATATACGGCATATGTGCGAGTTGAAATGTTCGAAAGCCCAGATAAGCCACTACTCAAAATCCCTATTCTCAGTTAATAGTACATTCTGTAATTGCAATGTTGACCACATTTCTACTGTTATAGGACATTCTCAGAATAGACAGTCGATTGTTTCGGCTCGTTCCCCACACTGCGGACAGCTTGAATCAGTGACTAGCTTCTTATGTTGCATATTTACTTTCGTAGGCAAAAAATTCCATGTGATCCTCTATATTGTAATCTTTATTTTTGTTGGTAGATTCAGGAGCCATAGTTTTTTGTAGAGTTTTTTGTAGCTGGTTTGTAAAGCATAAGCTCTAGGGTATTCATCAGTATTCTGTAATAGTTTGTAAGCACTGCGAACTGAGAATTCCCCTACGCTTCACCTCTCCATGCCAAAAAGTTATCATGTGGGTCACCTACCAACGGGATACGAAGAATTCGAGCAGCATCTTCCTCTACAAAGGTATACTTAATCAACTCCTCTTTCCATTTTCTCTCATTATTATCAATCAACGTATGAACATAACAATCACACATCGAATCAACCTCTGATGATAACCTGAAATTCAATGCTTCTAGAATCCATGCGTCATTATTAATAGAGATATTAGTGCCTGTGCGAACTCGCCAAACTAAACCCTTCCTCAAAGCATCTTTTGCAACCCATATGCTCTTCCAAGTATAAGAACACGAATTTCCCAATCTAGAATTTAAAAATTGATCATTTGGGAAATATTTAGCTTTAAGAACTTTCGTAACTAAAGAATCTGCATTATTCATAATCCGCCATCCTTTTTTGCTAAAAGAGAAATATTAAATTGAGACATGTTCCTAAATCCCATACCTCCTTCCTCTTTAGGCTTGCACATAAATTTCCATTGACACCAATGTATCCCTCTCTTCTTCTTTCCATGCTGCCACCAGTATTTCGTGAAAATGCTTTCTAAATCCCCACATAGAGTCTTTGGTAGAAGAAAGCAAGTCATAGCAGAAGTTGGTATTGCTTGCAGTACTGACTTGATGAAAACCTCATTTCCTCCTTGTGATAGACATCTTGAACTCCAATGACAAATTCTTTGATTGATCTTATCCTTTAAAATCTGAAGACTCTTTTTCCTTCTGCCCACCACGTTTGGAAGTCCTAGATATTTTTCGATATTTATTGAGCATCTTACACCCAGAACATCTGATATTTCTTTTTTGGCCCCTTCTGCTATGTTAAAGCTGAAGAAAATTGTCGATTTATTGAAATTCACACATTGGCCTGAGCATTGTTCATACTGTTTTAAAATGTCTTTTAAAAATGTCGCTCGTTCTTTTGTGGCTTCCTCGAACAGTAGACAATCATCTGCAAACAAAAGGTGAGATATCACTGGTCCCCTTCTACTTGCTTTAACACCTTTAAGAAACCCCTACCCAACTGCCTGTCGAATTAGAGATGAAAGACCCTCGCTACAAATCAAAAATAGGTAGGGGCTAAGTGGGTCTCCTTATCGTAGTCCTCTAGTAGGGTGGAACATCCTCCCTCTATTTCCATTTATATTCACTGTATAGGAGACTGTTGAGACGCATTTCATGACTAATGACACTCATTTCTCGGCAAATCCCATTTGAAGCATTACTTTCTTCAGAAAACTCCATTCAACTCTATCATAGGCTTTACTCATGTCGAGTTTAACTGCCATAAACCCTTTTTTCCCATAACGCTTCTAACGCAATGTATGGAGGATCTCATAGGCAATCAGCACATTATTTGAAATTAATCTTTCTGGAACAAACGCACTTTGAGCACTATCAATGCATCTTCCAATATAATCCTGAAGTCTATTTGCTATTGTTTTTACCACTATTTTATACAAAATCGTGCAAAGGCTAATAGGTCTAAAATTAGTAAGATTTGTGGGGTTTAGGGATTTTGGAATAAGCACTATATCTGTTCTATTGAACATTCGAAATCCTTATCCTTATTCAGTACTCTGAGACAAAAAGCCTCGACATCTCTCCCCACAATGTGCCAGTACTTTTGGAAGAATAAAGCTGGAAAGCCATCACAGCCTGGTGCTTTAGTGGGACCCATCCCTTTCAACGCTTTCTGGACTTCTTCCACCGAATATGTTGATAGTAAAATTGTATTAATTTCAGAGGAAATATTAGTGCCAATACCTTTTAGAAGATGTGATGAATCTCCCACTCCCTTAGATGAGAATAAATCTTGAAAATAATTTGAAGCTATTTCGTTGATTCCTGATTCATCGGTAACTTCCTGCCCATCTGTTGCTTCCAGCCTATTGATTGCATTAATCCTTCTTTGGGCTGAAGCATATTTATGAAAGAAAGCTGAATTCTTGTCTCCTAATTGTAGCCGATTTGCTCTTGCTATCAGCTCCCAATACATTTCGTCTTTATCAATCTCCATATTTAATTGAATTCTGGTGTCAATGAGTTTTGCCATTGTATCATCGTTCCTCTCGCTGTTCAATAGAATTTCCAATTCCTTTGTGAGCTCCTTTTTCAACCCATCTCTTCCTGTCTTAACTAAGCTTGCCTATCTTGTCAGACTAGTTTGTAGCCTTCCTAGCTTTTAAGAAATTGATCCATTTGATGACTCCCAAGACTTTCTGACCTCTAGTTCAAAAGACTCCTCTAGTGTCCACTATGCCTCAAATTTAAAACGTGGGCTTCTACTAAAATTTTTCTCATTGCCTATATGAATAAGAAATGGATAATGATCTGAAATCGAATGAGTTAGATGACGAACACTCCCTTCAGAGAAAAGATGCATCCACTTTTCATTTGCCACCCCCTATCGAGTCTTTCTTTTATATTCGTTTCGGAAGGTTCCCTCTCTCCCATGTGAACCATGTGCCTTGAAATCCCATATCCATTAGTTGGCATGCATCCAAAGCCTCACGGAAAGCTGCCATTTTCCTTTCCTCCCTCGGTTAACCTCCACTTTTCAAATGAGTAAAGAATTTTGTTAAAGTCACCACTAACCAACCACGGTAAACTCTGCTCTTGCCTCAGCTCCCTTAGAAAGCTCCACGAAGCATGTTGATCACTAGCATAAGGCAACCCGTAGAAACCTGTGAATCTCCACTCTCCTTGAATATTTTTTTCTTCGACCAGTACATCAATATGATTTTTTGAAAAAGTTAGGAGACTTACTTTAACTTCTTCTCTCCATGCTAGGTAAAATCCACCTTTCGATCCTTCTGCTCCCACATCAATTCCATTCACAAAACCACTCCTTCTCCTTATCCTTTCCATACGCTTGTCGTTAACTTTGGTCTCCATAAAGAAAACCATATCGGGTTTATGTTTTCAGCAGATACCGAAGCCTTCTTACTGCCCGTGGGTTCCTCAAACCACGGACATTCCAACTAATAATTTTCATTGCATCCGATCGGCTTGCCCTCTAGCAGCAGCCGATCTACATTGGATAGGAGAAACATCAGACCCCAAATTTCCTACTAGCAGCTCTAGGTCCTCCTTACTTTCTGAAGCTTGGTCGTTATATTTCAGTCTTTTGGCATCATCTTCCACTGTTTGTTCCTTTTCATAACCTCCATTATCAAATTTCGTTAATTTCCTCTTGCGCACTATCCTTTCTACATTGGCCTGGCCCATTTCTCTCATCGGATTAGCTTTTTTCCAACTAATTTTCCTGCTTGTTCTAAGGCTTCCATCCTGAATGTCTTTTCGTAAGAGCTCTTCCTCATTAACTATCATCCCTTCCTCTTGGAATGTCAATACTTTTTCTACTTCTGATGACTGTAAATCAACGATTTGTCTCCTATTGCAGTTATCCCGCTCTTTTAGATTCATCTCCCTGCTTTCCTCAAACTGGCCTGTATACGAGCTTTGATGCTTTATCTTTTTTGAGCTAGCATTTAACTTTACACTTTCTCTTCCAAAAAAGTTACATTCTGCCTTTAATGCTAGTGAGAAAGAGGGGTCTTCCTTGATTTTGTCTCTTTCTGCGTGTTTAATTACCTCACAACTTGGGAGAGCGTGTCCCATTCTACCACAACCAAAGAAAAAGGTCGGTAGCTTCTCATATTTAAAAGAGATCCAACATTTATCTTGACCACCTGTGGAAACAAATATACCCCTTCGAAGGGGTTTCTGCACATCTAGCTTGATTCTGATTCGACAAAAATCACCCTTTATTTCAGATTTAACAATCCCTCCAAACGTGGCCCCAATAGCATGCATTAGATCTTTCTTATCAAATTCTGGTAGGCATGGGCCTACTTTAATCCAGAATAAAGACGTGATAAGTTTGATTTTATTTCTTTCCATCAGTCCACTCAATCTGTCAAAGATGACTAACTGTTTTCTAAAAAGCCATGGCTGTCCTTCTATAATTGATTCTAGATCTTCTTCAGACTCAAAAATAATCATAAAAAGGTTTTGACCTGCTAACTGAATTTCAAATTTTCCTTTTGTTTTCCAGATACTCTTCATTCGTGCCCTAAAGCTATCCAGGTTATAAGACTTACCTGTCCATATCGTGCAGATCAGCGTTGGTTTTCTGTTTGGTTCCACTACCGAGCTTTTCACCGATAGCTGGATGAGTTCTTCTGCCGATAGGCAGACCTCTTCCTCTTTCAACCCTTCGTTGCCACCACTTTCCTCCATCTCAAGCCGAAGCAGAGGCTGGTTTCGCTATGATACTGAGCAAATCACTCTTGACTCCTAGGGTTTTTTTTTAGGCTAAACTTTTTATTTTTATTTTTTAATTTACCTACAATGGCAATATTCACAAACTTTACTAAATCTAAAAATTTGAATACGGGTACATTAACTCATGAGATTAAGGCTTCAAAAACATAAATTTCATGTAAAAATAACCAAAATCTACTAACCAAATTAGACAGGCTAACCAAAATCTACTAACCAAATTAGACAGGCTAACATTAGCTCTTGGCTGTGCGTGACTTCTCCCCCTAAAAGAAGAAAATTAAAAGAAAAATCCCCCTGGCTTTCTTCTCTCCACTCACTAATATCTAACATTATTATTATTAACATTATATATTCTTTTATAACATAATTATAATTTAAGTATTATAATAACTTAACATATAATACTTATAATATTACTATAACCGTCCACTATCACTTACCTATATCAATAATGGCTTATTTACTTAGTAAGTCCTTTAACCTAAATCCACCTTATAATTTGGTATTAGTTCCTACTTTTATCACTTATTTGATTTACTCCCTATACTAAAATTACATACTAATTCAACGAAATTATCAAACTGAAATTCAATTCGTTTATAAAATAACTCCGTAAATATTTATGAGTCTGGTTTATGATAACAAGGTCCCGATACCTCAATTTTTGAAAACATCGACTTTAAGACCTATATACTTGTACCCTATCTAACTTCCAAATAATCAAAATTATTAGACCAAACTTTAATATAATATTGTAATATCCTTGTAAATGTTAATAAATAATATTCACTGATCCTAACTTTGGAAAATAGTACTTCGAAACCATTGTTTTTAGCTCCATTGACTTTCGGGTCGTTACAGCTCCGGTAATCTTTATCATTTGGTACACTATCACAGTACATTCTAACCTCACAAACAAAGTTACAAAAATTTTTATGTGCCCCAATTGTTTATATATATATATATATATATTAATATTATACTATACTCCAATCTTATTTGTGGAATCCACTAGCAGCGTACTAAATATTTTCGTAAAATTTAAAGATAAAAGAAAAAAAACAGAAATAAAATAAGTTACATGTTTACTAATTTCATTTATTATACAAGATATGACATGAAATTTAAAGTTATCTTGAATCCATCAAGATTACACGTACTCAATGCAGAAAGAATCAAAATGTGAAAGGACGCAAAAAATAATATAAATAAATTTGTAAAATCGACATAAAAATTATTAATAGGAAGAAAAACTAACATGAAGATGTATGATACAAAAAAGTGGAAGTTATTGTAGTAGCATCTATTTTGTCACGTTCATATATTTATGTTATATTCATGTTATTTTTTATACCATGTTTACATTTTGTGTAATATGAATAGAAAAACAAAACCTAAAAATCGAGTAGAGAAGCTTGAAATATGTAGAACATTGCCTAAAGATTCAACAAAACTAAGAAAAGGAACAAGAAGAAAACTAAAATTTTAATATTCAGTAGGTAATACACGAGGTAAGAAGTTTTGGGGTGTGTGTCAAGAAGGTCTATACATAACCATCAAAGTAACGACGAGTTAGACAAATTTAAGGGAAGTCAAAATGTTATCAAGAAGAAAGTGGAGAATGTGTAGTGAAGATAGAAGGTAAAAATATGGGCAGTTTAATAAAAAGGACCATACTCTACTATATTCCTACGCAGAGGGGGGAATCCGTTGATTTGTACTCAAGACCACGAACCAAAAATGGCTTAATGCAGTGACACGCCCCTCAGAATACTTGATTCAAAGTGTGCAATCACACAATCAATAAAATCAACTATGTTTCAGATAGTACTTTGATTTTATTAGTACATTTTAGCTTCATTCTTTTGGGAAGGAAACAAATGTACTACAACCTTAGCATGATTAGGAAGCAATTTTCAATATTTGTCTCTCTCGGACATAGGTTATTTTCACAACTTTTTACTGTATTTGCAGTACCCCTCCTAGTTGCTGCTTGATAATACGCAGAGGAGAATTATGTTTCCAACACTACTTTGATTTTATTAATGCGTTTTAGTTCCCTTTTTGACAAAGAAAAAAACAACCACCGAAATCAACAATAGTACTCATCGAATCACCAAGAGAAAATCATCCATATTAAAGTTTTTTGATAACCTCTTCTTCATCTCTGATAACCCCAAGTTTCAAATTTTTTACCTTTGTACCTTTGCCCCACAATTTCTTCTTACAATTTTGAAAAATCAGAGTTAGATGGAGCCTCATTTACGGATTTTTCCGCATAAGCTTTTGGAAATTTGTCCTTAAAACTTCCTAACATTATTTTTTATTTTTTTTTATATATGTAATTCTTTGTTCCTCAATCTCAGAAGTAGGAGACTAAATTTTAAATTTTAAAAAAGTGCATAGACCTTTGACATATTTAAATGTTCTTCAATTTTCTCCTTTAATTCTATTTAAAAAACCACAATTTTAGGCAACGCTAATAAACTTTGGATTCCAGATCCCCTAAATGCAAATTTTGAAAGATAATTGTCGTAACCATTTTTGAAAAAAAATGGGAATCGACTTTGGTTTTGAAAATAAAGAAAACGGGAGTCGCCACCGATCTTTATTAGGTGTGATCGGGTCACCTTTGTTTTAATAAAACATTTTGGTTTATTAAAACAACAATTTTGGTCTACGAAATCTGAGAAAACGAGCTCGGGAGTCGGTTACGTACAAGGAAGGGTTAGCACCCTTGTAACGCCCAAAGTTGGTACCAAATCGATTGATATTGTCCTAATGTTGAAAACTTGAAAATATTTAGGGTAAAAATTGAAAGGAATAGAATCCGTCCATTAGGGATTAAATCTTAAGATCATCTCGCTTCAAAGGAATAAAAGTATCATACCCAACACGTTAGGATATAACACCCTTATATTTCGACACCGAGATCATCTTCGACAAGAAAAGGATACTTGAATTTTTAGTCGAACGAAAAGATCGACACCCAACACGTTAGGATGTAATTTTTCGGCCTTCTAAACACACAAATATTACCTCTTTCGTATGAATAAAAAATGTCGGATTGCGATTTAAAACCGTTGATCCACATGCAATGACGTAAACGAAATCAACAATGCTGGTAATAAAATATAGAAACTATAAAAGGTAGAAAAAATGACATTGAAATGATAATAAAAAAAGCTAGAAAGTGTTAGTAAGGATTGAGATAATAAAAGAGGCATATACAATATGGTAGCATGAATATAATAATAATAATAATGATATATATAATAAAATAATAATAATAGTAATATGTACAACATAATAATAATAATAATAATAATAATAATAATAATAATAACAATAATTAATAATAATGATAATAATATAGTAATAATACTCAGATAATGATATGTACGGCATAATAATATAATAATAATAGTAATAATAAATAGTATATAAAAAAATAATAATAATAACGATAATAATAATAATAATAATAATAATAATAAATATAATAAATATAACAATAGATATAATAATAAATATGATAATAATAGTAATAATAAAATAATAAAAAAATACTGACACAAAACATGTACAATATATTAATATAATATAATAATAATAATAAACAATAATAATAATAATATAATAATAAATAATAATACTAAGAGTGATAACAAACGTAATAATAATATAGTATTAAATACAATGCTAAA
The DNA here is from genome assembly GCA_005393395.2 of Gossypium australe. NCBI lineage: Eukaryota > Viridiplantae > Streptophyta > Magnoliopsida > Malvales > Malvaceae > Gossypium > Gossypium australe. Next base: position 110,724,585 of record CM016623.1, read on the forward strand.
TGTGAAGTATAATAATATATATATATATATATATATATATATATATATAAAGAAATTAATAATAAATAAACGAAAATAGTCAAAAGGATGAAAATTGAATTAAGAACAGAATACTGGGGCAAATTTGAAATAAGTAACAGAGGGAAGGGCTTTATTGAAACGCGTACACAATCTGGAGGGTCCAAAACAGCAATAAGTCCTTTCAATAAAATGGTGCGTTGGGTGGGGGACTTAATTCAGAACCATAGAAAATTATTGGGTCAAAATCGGGATAAAAAAATATTGATTGCGCAGACATTAAGAAGCGGAGGGGCTAAAAGTGCAATTAGCCCCTCCCAACAAAACACGTGGATCCTTTGGCCGGAGCGGGTCGGGCTAGGCTGAAACGACGTCGTTTTGGGCAGTAAGGGCCAGCCCCAAAATGACGTCGTTTTGAGGGGGCTATTTAAGGCCAAATTTTCTTCAAAAATTTCAGTTTAACATTTGCTTCAAAAAAAACTGATTCTTTTTCCTCATTTTTCTCTGCAGGTTCTGAAGCGTCCGGTGCCGCTCCGACCAGGCTCCACCACGAGCTCCGTCGTCGACGACTGCCGCCGGCCACCGCACACAGTGTCCGGAATTCCAAAAGTCGCCGATTTTTTTGGTGATTAACCTCGGTAAGCCTACTTTCTTACCTTTTTCTTTTTATTTTGTGTTTATAGATGAAAACAAAAAAAAAAGGTTGCAAAAAGAAGAAAAGAAATAAGAAAAACTCCTCACTTTTCGATTTCGGTTTCTTTGTCTCTTTGATTCTTCTCTGTTTTTTCCTTATCTCTGCTACTGTATATTTTGAAAGATATTGTGCTCTTATTGATTTTTTTTTTCAAAAGTTTTTTTTTTCTTTAGTGATCCATTCGGCTTTATAGCCGATTCCCCTGAAATGAAATACAAAAACCCTCCCTTTTGCACTATTTGTTCCTATTTTTTTATTACAGGATAGTGGAGGCAGAGCATAGTGGAGGCTGGCGGTGTTGATGGCAGATAAAGTGGGAGCGGGTTGCGGCACACCAGGGGAAGCGCGTGGTGGCACGCGCGCGGCGGTTCTTGGGGTCAGGGACTAGGGTTTCTTGGAAAACCCTAAAACATGGGCCATTCGGGCTTGTTTTAATTTTGTTTGGTTTTGGGCCCTGGGTTAATGAACCCGGGCCAAAATTGGTGATTACAGCTGCCCCTCTTTGCTCATTGTCATGAAATGAGAATAGAGCAAAGACAATAGAAGAACCAATTTTGCCCGGTCTTGGTGGCTTTGACTTATTAGTCCTCGTCTTCTTCAAACAGCTTCAAACTCCACTGTAACTTGTTGCCTTGATCCGCTTCATTGTTTCGTTATATTTTCAGGGAGATAACATCTCCTATTCTATTGCTTCTTCAAGGGTACAGTAACTAGCGCCATCGATCGGCTTCAATGTGATTTCAGGGAGAAGAGATTCGTAGCTTTGATCTTCTCCACCGGGACTTCGAAGAAATAAATCTGAACTTTTTCAAATTGCTTCCTTACTATCTTCGGGGAGGCTTCGATCTTCAGTCTACTCCAATGCTACTTCCGAGAGATATGGCCTGTAGCTTCATTTTGCTCTTGCTTAATCTTCTTTGTCCACTGGAACTTCTTTGTCCCATTTGCTCCAGGCGACTTCAGTCTTCCGTCTGTAAGTACCTTCGCGTGTGACTCGAGGCTCAACCCCACTCTCATAATATGAGTTGATTTTTTTGTTTTTTTTTGAACCAACAGAAATTGAAAAGTAGAAATTGAAAATACCTCGGCGTGCAACCTGAGGCTCAACTCACCTGAGTTGATTTTTTTTTAAACATAAATTGAAAAACAGAAATTGAAAATACCTCAGCATGCGTCCTGAGGAGTTGTTTTTTTGCAAATAGAAATTAAAAACAGAAATTGAAAATACCTCAGCGTGCGAGCTGAGGAGTTGATTGAAAAATAGAAATTGAAATACCCCAGCGTGCGACCTGAAGAGTTGATTTTTGCAAACAGAAATTGAAAATACATCAGCGGGCGACCTGAGGAGTTGATTAAAAAAACAGAAATTGAAAATACCTCAGCGTGCGGCCTGAGGAGTGGATTTTTTTTGCAAACGGAAATTGAAAAACAGATATTGAAAATACCTCAGCGTGCGACCTGAGGAGTTGATTAAAAAATAGAAATTGAAAATACCTCAGCGTGCAACCTGAGGCGTGGATTTTTGCAAACAGAAATTGAAAAACAGATATTGAAAATACCTCAGCGTGTGACCTGAGGAGTTGATTTTTGCAAACGGAAATTGAAAAACTGAAATTGAAGGTACCTCAGTGTGCGACTGAGGCTCAACTCACCTGAGTTTTTTTTTTAATAGAAATTGAAAGAGTATCATCTGGTGGAACTCGAATGTTTTCTTTCTTTGGTTTGGTACAACTATCGTCAAGACTTCTTGCTTTACTGGCGTACCTGTATCTGTCATGCGTGATGTTATCATGATATGCACGTGTTTGTCTTAAATGTTTTTATGCTTATATAACCATGCCATGCATCCTGGGTTTGTCCTGTGTCTCTCGTTATGACTCTCATGATGACCCATCTTCATTGCTTCGATTCTTGACTTTTCTCAAGTCTTGTACCCGTCTTCAAGTTCTACGAGTAATCTGTGTTTCTCGTATATCCCTTTTTTTTTTGCCCCCTGTTGAACTTTGTCCTTGCTTTGAGGCTCTCGTGCTTACCCAATTCTCATCCAGGTAATGCTCAATATTCTTTTCGTTTAGAGTGTGTAATTTTACTATTTATCTCTAAAATGAAACATAAATAAAATGTATGAAAATGGCAAAGTAGGCATGAAAGGGATACCTCATATCTATATTTATTTCAAAAGCAACAAGCAAAGAAAATTGATAAGGAATAACTTGATCAAGAAAGCATTATAAAAGGAAAACAAGTTCAGTTGTCGTAAGTGCTCTAGATATCCGATGCATGAACTTCTCCATGTTTCTTCATCCTGAATCTTTTCGAGCAAGGTTTTTTGTGTAGAAGATTCTTGAGCTTCAGAGTCCGCTTCAATACTATAATCTCACCGTTTGACTCCTTGTTCAAACCATTCCTGCTTTTTCGGCCCAAATTTGCTTCCTTAGGATGCCCTTTCGGGTTTTCATCCTAAACTTTCTTTGTTTATCAGGACGCCCTTTTCGGGTTTTCATCTTGATTTTTTTTAGGCGTAATATTTCTTCACGGCATTTGAGTTTACCGAATTTGGTAACTCTTTCCCATCCATTTCAGTGAGAACCAAAGCTCCACCAGAGAAAGCTCTCTTTACGATGTATGGTCCTTCCCAATTCGGTGCCCATTTTCCTCAGAAGTCTTTTTGTATTGGGAGAATCTTTCTCAGGACGAGTTCTCCTTCGCGAAATTCTCTTGGACGCACCTTCCTGTCATGGGCGGCGATCATTCTTTTCTGGTACATTTGTCCATGACAGATTGTTTTTAGGCGTTTTTCTTCAATCAGGTTCAATTGGTCATATCGAGCTCGAACCCATTTTGATTCTTCTAGTTTTGACTCCATTAAGACTCGCAGGGAGGGGATGTCAACTTCAATGGGTAGCACAGCTTCCATTCCGTAGACCAAAGAGAAAGGAGTTGCCCCCGTGGAGGTCCGTACACATGTGCGATATGCATATAGAGCAAATGGTAGCTTTTCGTGCCAGTCTTTATACGTCTCAGTCATTTTCCCAATAATCTTCTTGATATTTTTATTAGCGGCTTCTACCGCCCCGTTCATCTTTGGACGATAGGGTGAGGAGTTATGATGCTTTATTTGAAATTGCTCGCACACTTCCTTCATCATCTTATTGTTCAGGTTCAAGGCATTATCTGAGATGATTCTCTCAGGCAAACCGTATCGACATATGATCTCCCTTTTTAAGAACTTGCAAACTGCGGTCTTCGTCACATTGGCAAACGAAGCAGCTTCTACCCATTTTGTGATGTAATCTATGACCACAAAAATGAATCGATGTCTATTAGAAGCCTTTGGGGAAATTGGCCCTATAACATGCATCCCCCACATAGAAAAAGGCCACGGAGAAGTCATGACGTGAAGGGGCAAAGGTGCTGCATGAATTTTATCGCCATAAACTTGACATTTGTGACACTTTCGTGCATAACTAATGCAGTCGCTTTCCATTGTCAACCAGTAATAACCAAGCCTCATAATCTGCCTGGCCATAGTGAAGCCATTGGCGTGCGTTCCACAAACTCCTTCATGGACCTCTTCGAGTATCTTTCTGGCTTCGACAGTATCCACACATCTCAGGAGCATTTGATCTTTCCCTCTTTTGTATAGGATGTTCCTATCGAGAACAAATCCCGCTGCCAATCTTCTGATCGTTCTTTTGTCGTTCTCGTTTGCTTGCTCGGGATATCTTTGATTCTTGACATATTCTAAGATATCATGGAACCATGGTTGTCCATCTGCTTCGTTTTCAATGCTAAAACAATGTGCAGGTGCCTCATATATGCTCATCTGGAGAGGCATTATTTCTGTTTCTCGGTTTGCTTTGAACATTGAAGCCAGAGTGGCCAGGGCATCAGCCAATTGGTTTTCTTCTCGTGGGAAGTAATTAAAAGTCACTTCTTCGAATTCCTCGACCAGTTCCGTAACAAGGTCGTGATATTTGACCAACTTTGAGTCTCTCACTTCCCAATCCCCACGGATTTGGTAAATCACCAATGCCGAGTCCCCAGATACCGCTAAAACTTTGACGTTCTGCTCGATAGTTGCGCGAAGTCCCATGATGCAAGCCTCATATATCACTATGTTGTTGGTACAGAAGAAGTTTAATCTGGCAGTGAATGGGTAATGATTCCCTTCTGGTGACACTAAGACTGCTCCAATCCCGTGCCCCAATGCATTTGATGCACCATCGAAGCTCATCTTTCATGATTTCTCTTTCGACAATTCACATTCTTTTTCCGTAATGCATATCAAGTCTTCGTCTGGGAAGTCAAATCTTAATGGCTCGTATTCCTCTGTTGTTCGAGTTGCTAAGAAATCAGCTATTGCGCTCCCTTTAATCGATTTTTGGCTCACGTATACGATGTCATATTCCGATAGTAGGATCTGCCATCGTGCCATTCTTCCTGAGAGTGTAGGCGATTCCATCATGTATTTTATCAGGTCCAGCTTTGAAATCAACCACGTCGTATGATACAACATATATTGTCTGAGCCTCCGAGTTGCCCAGACCAGAGCACAACAGAATTTTTCGATTGACGGATACTTTGCTTCATACTCTGTGAATTTCTTGCTGAGATAATAGATCGCCTGTTCCCTTTTTCCGGACTCATCATGTTTCCCCAGGACGCAACCCATTGAGTTTTCGAACACGGTCAGATATAGTATTAGCGGTCTTCCAGGAGTTGGTGGTACTAGCACCGGGGGACTAGACAAATACTGCTTTATCTTGTCAAAAGCCTCTTGACATTCCTCATTCCATTCTCCAGGATTGTGTTTTCGAAGGAGTCGAAAAATCGGATCACACTGCTTGGTGAGTTGAGCAATGAATCGAGCGATGTAGTTCAGCCTCCTTAGAAATCCTCTGACTTCCTTTTGTGTGCGCAGGGGCGGTAGTTCTTGTATGGCCTTTATTTTATCCGGATCAACCTCGATACCTTTCTCGCTAACGATGAACCCCAGTAATTTTCCAGAGGTAGCCCCGAAGGTACATTTGGCTGGGTTAAGCTTCAGTTGGAATTTTCTCAGTCTTTCAAACAACTTCCGGAGGTTCTCAACATGCTATCTTTCCCCTCGAGATTTGGTGATCATATCGTCGACATAGACTTCTATTTCCTTGTGCATCATGTCATGAAACAATGTTACCATGGCTCTCTGGTATGTTGCCCCGGCATTCTTTAGTCCGAACGGCATCACTTTGTAGCAGAATGTTCCCCACATTGTTGTGAATGTGGTTTTCTCCATATCTTCGGGAGCCATCTTGATTTGATTGTAGCCCAAAAATCCATCAGTGAAGGAGAAAAACGAATGCTTTGCCGTATTATCTACCAATGTGTCGATGTGTGGCAACGGGAAATTATCTTTAGGGCTTGCTCGATTCAAATCACAGTAATCCACGCACATTCGTACTTTGCCATCTTTCTTCGGTACTGGAACTATATTAGCCACCCATTCTGGATATCTAGAAATTTGTAGGAAGCCAGCATCAAATTGTTTCTTTACTTCTTCCTTTATCTTTCAGAGCATTTCAGGCCTCATCCGCCTTAACTTCTGTTGGATAGGCTTGTATTCCGGTTGCAATGGGAGTCTATGGACCATTACATCTTCGTTCAAACCTGGCATATCTTGATACGACCATGCGAACACGTCTTTGTATTCATGAAGCAAGGCGATCAGATCATGTTTGGTGTCCTCTGACATGGAGGTCCCAACTTTTACCTCTTGCCTCTTTTCTTCGCTTCCCAAATTCACTGTCTCGATAGATTCTCGATAGGGCAAAATCTGTTCATCCTCTTGTTCTACCATTCTTAGTAAGTCTGGGGAGGAGACATAATCTTCAGCATTTTCTTCAGCCTCGAATTCTCCCACACAAATGGCTTTCTCAAAGTCGATTTTAGGACTTGTAACAGGATTGTTCGCGTCGTTGATATCTGAGCACCTGAAAGGTAGATGGTAAAGAAACTATAGAGGGGCATCAAGGTACCGAATCCTATAAACGTGATACGATGATACGGGATATAAGGGACAGGTTATAAAAAAGGAAATAAATATGGAGCCGATGAGGATAAAAAAGACCATGACAAAATGCATCTTTATTCATGTTTCATTTAAAAGCTAAATCGACAACATAAACTCTCATAACAGATTCCCCTACAGCTTAGGGGCATACAAAAAGTCAGCATTGAGCATTACTTTGGAGGAGACTTGGAAATTACGAGGAGATCCACGGCAGTCCAATTGTTCGGAGTGAATCCAGGGGGCAAGGGCGTATCGCTGAAATATCTTCCACTGCATTATTCCCTTTGTTAATGACGTTTATATTGAAGTCTTGTAGGCCCCTTTCAATCCATAACATCATGCTTTGCGGATCATCTCTTCCCGGGTATGTAATTCCTGCCGATGTAAATGTTTTCGACAAAGGCGGATACATTATGGGCTCTCATTCTAATTCCTGACCTGAGGCTCTTGCAATCCTCCTTTCTTGCTCTTTCTATAACTATTTCCTTCTTTGCCGCGCGTCGGGCTTGAACCCTAAACCACATCGAGCCTTATGGTGTACTGGTTTTAGTGCTCTGACTATTCCTTGCTGGTATTTTCCCAAACCTCTCTTCGCTCTGGTTCCTTTCCCCACAGTCTGCTTGATTCCCATCTTGGTATTCCTTGACAGCTTGGGCGTGGGGGCTTTGCTTCCTTCAGCGATAAAAGTAGCATTGATGAATTCGAAGGAACGGAAGGAAAATTTTACTGCATCTTTGTTCACTTCGATGTAGGGTGCATCAGTAGAGATGGATGCGATGATGTCTTCCTCACCAGCGACCATGATCAAGCGATTACCCATGACAAATTTTACTTTTTGGTGGAGAGATGAAGGGACTGCCCCAGCAGAATAGATCCAAGGCCTCCCTAAGAGAGAATTATATGAAGGTGAGATATCCATGACCTGGAATTCTATGTCATATGTACACGGGCCCACGTCTAGAGGAATCTCGATCTTCCCCATGACCTCTCGTCGTGTCCCATCGAATGCTCTTACTGTGGAATGACAAGGCCTTAGATAAGACATATCAACAGGCATCCTAGAAAGCGTGGCCAAAGGCATGACATTGAGTGCGGATCCATTGTCGATGAGTACACTCGGTACTATGTAACCCTTACAATAGGTCGTAATATGTAATGCTTTGATAGAGCCTCTCCCGTTTGGTGGTATTTCATCATCGCTGAAAGAGATGAAATTGTCCGCGTTTAAGTTGTTTGCCCACCTGTCAAGCTTTTCCAGAGATACATTGCTTTCCACATAAGCTTGATTCAGCACTTTTAGCAAGGCGTTCCGATGTGCCTCAGAGTTTAATAGCAGGGATAACACCGAGATTCTTGCCGGCTGCTTGTTCAACTGTTCCATGATGTTATATTCACCATGTTTGATGAACTTCAAGAATTCATGTGCTTCATCCTTATTCACGGGCCTTTTAGCTTCTTGTTCGGATTGTATTTCAACCTCAACCTCGGCTTCATGCATTGGCGCCTTTCCTTTTTGACTCGAGTCGACGGCTTTCTTTTTTTGTTCAATCACCTTGGGAGAATAACATCTCCCGCTACGGGTGAAATGCCCCACCTCGCTAACATCATCAGTCGTAGCTTCGGGCATGGTAATGCTGACATCATATTTCCACGGTACCGCCTTGCTGTCCTTGTAAGGGAAGGGAGAAGGTACTTTGATTATCATCTTTGGTTTCACCTCTTCCTTTTTTGCTTCATAGTAGATTACCAAGGGTCGATCAGCGCTATAAGGGGGACCTGATGATTGACCCTCGGAAGCACATATATCCTTTTCGTCGATCTCTTCCTTCTTATTACAGATCTCAACGTCCTTATTGTTCATCATACCTTGAAGTAATTCTTTGAATTTCTCACAAGATTGGATGTGATGTCCTTCTATACCGTGAAAAACGCAAAAACTTTGACCCTCCATGCTTTCCTCCTTGAGACTTCTGCCGAGCAAACCCTTCTCAGTCATTATTTCCCACACTTTCCTCAAAGGTGTCCTTATCTCGGAGACACAACTTTTGGCTTGCCACCTATCTTCTTGTGTCACCACACTCACGTTCCCTACGGGATGGTTAGGGAGCGGATTTCCAGCCATATTACCGGTGCCATCAAATCGTAAAATCCCCGCATCAATAAGACCTTGAACCCTCCTTTTAAAGGCTATACAATTGTCTGTAGAATGCCCTTGGTTTCCAGCATGATACATGCAATTAGCATTAGGATCGTACCACTTTGGGTATGGAGGCTTCAACGGTGCCATGTAATGTGGGGATATTAATTGTTTTTCCAATAATTTCGGGCACAGTTCTCCGTACGACACGGGAATAGGGGTGAATTGAGGTCTTTCAGGATTGGGTCTTGTTAGTCTCTGTTCATTTTTAGGCTGACTTTGAGCAGGCGTGGTATTTGGTGGGGATATAGTGAACGGTCTTTGGTTATCAGCGGCATAGACGGGGTAAGGAGGGGGTGTTTGATAGTAGAGGTTTTGATGAGGAAAATAGAAATTTGGGGGTGGGCGAAATTGAGGTCGTGGTTGGATTGGGTATGGATTGGAAGCGTAGTGGTTTCCAGTCCCCACCATATGGGTTTCAGGGTCTTTCTTCTTTATAGGTGCTGACCTTTTCGAGCTCTCGGAACCTTCCATCCTTCCACTCTTGATGCCATTCTCAATGAGTTCCCCTGATATTACGATATCAGCGAAGTCTTTTGTGGCATTTCCCACTAATTTGTCATAAAACGGCGCCTTCAAAGTGTTAATAAAAAGGACCGTTATCTCAGTTTTAGTCAGTGGGGGTTCTACTTGAACCGAGACGTCCCTCCACCTTTGAGCGTATTGTCTAAAGGTCTCTGATGGTATCTTTTCCATCATCTGTAGCGTTAGTCGATCGGGCGCCATATCGGAGACATGCTTGTATTGCTCACAGAACGCTAAAGCTAAGTCATCCCATGATTGGATCCTCTCTCTGTCGAGCTGATTATACCACCGGAGGGTTGACCCGATCAAGCTATCTTGAAAGCAGTGTATTAACAATTTGTCTTCATTCACATAACCAGCCATTTTTCGACAAAACATGATAAGATGCGCCTTTGGACACCTTGTTCCATCATATTTTTTGAAGTCTGGCGCTTTAAATTTCGGAGGCAAGATCAGATCGGGAACCAAACTGAGCTCTTTGACGCTCATTGCAGAGGAGACTCTAGTTCCCTCTATCGCCCTGAGTCTTTCTTCCAGACTCTTATACTTGTCCTGAGCATCCTGATCCTTCATTCTTAACTTAGCTAGTTCTACCGGATCATCCAAATCCAGGACAATTGGGTCAGCAGGGTTAGCTCCGTGGTTTGATACGAATACTCCTTGCCCTAGATGGGCAGGTGGTGGTACAAGTGGTTGTTCTGGGCCTGCAAATTCCCTTTGAGGCCAACCTTCATGAGGTGGAGTGTATCCTGGGGGATGGCCTTCGCTTTCTTCCCCGGTACTAGTTGTAGGGCCTTTTCCTTTGTCCGTTATCCCATTCATCATCAAAGTCATTTGGGCCATCATATTCCACTGAGCCTCTATCATCTGGTCTTTCATTTCTTGCTGAAACTTCGCCATTTTCTCTTGCATCTGGTCTTGCATTTCTTTCTAAAATTGTTCGTATCTTTGATCCATCGCTTTTGCCTTACGACGAGTACTGTAGTAATGTATAATAGGTTGGTTTTCGTCGGTTTCCAGGGTAACTTCTGTCACGATTTTAATCAATTAGACTCTTTTTTATAGAATTTGATGCAAATGATGAGATGTATGCGAATGGATGAAATGCAATGCAAATGCGTGAAATGGATGCAAAAAAGTGTCAATTCTGATTCAATTCCTTATAGGAAACTTCCTTAGAAAACAAAGCACTTTACATAAAATAGATTACAGATATAGTTTGGCCTTAGCGCCTAGATCCCTAATCTTTTGGAGTAACGAAACCAACTCCTGTCCTTGGCTTGTCCGTGACTCATGCCGCACGCTTAATACTTCTGCTTCTGTTGCCAAAATTTGTAAGTGCTTGGCCACCTCTCGAATCTGATTTATGGCTTGTCTCATGAGATAGTCTCTATTTTCGATTTGCTTCTGAGCCTTATGTAACTCCTCCTCCCGTTGCTCCCTACTCTCTTTCAAGTACCCAATATAATCCTGACAATCTTGCAGTGCCACTTCTAACTCTTCGGTCTTCTTTTCCATTTCTTCGATTCTGCTCAAGCTTGCCTTTAATTCTATCACCGAGTCGCGATTCCGATAATGATTTAAAGACCTTTCCGCTGAAATACCCCAAACCCGGCCCACAAGCCTCGATCAGATCTGGTATGTTCCTCGAGTAAAGCGAATCAAAACTTGGTTGTTACTTTGGAAAACTTGGATGTTTTTGAATAAAATTTGTCTTGTGTTGGGTTCGATTGGAAAAGTCTAAGTCTTGTTAAAGCTTTAATTTCGTACTTGAAAATCATAAATTAGAAGTATTGCCTTATTCGTGATAGGTTATCAAAACATTTAGAATTTATTTATTTTTTTAAAAACATTACTTAAACTTTGGATTGATAAAAATTGCATCATACTGAAATAAATAACATGCATGCATAAACAGTTTCTACTAGTGGCCTTATTACATCAAAAACAAAACCCAAAATAATTTAAAGTACTTAAAATAAAAAGTCCAAATAAATTAATCTCGTGCTGAGCATGGCCACCACTAAGCTCCTGCTGACCCGGTCCATTACTGAGCGTCACCTGAAAAATATCCCACAGGGGGTGAGTCAAACAGACTCAATGTGTACAACCAACACTAAGTCCTAACGATTCAGGCATATCAGATCATACATACATACATATAGCAATTAAACATAATGATGCAAACCCGAACCAAAGCCTAGATACCATCCGCTACACATCACCCGTACCAACCATCACACCGTGGGGACTACTAAGTCGACCCTCCATCCGCTACACACCATCGAAGGCAGTCGCTGCAGTCGACGTGCTTATCACCCTTATATATTATGGCATAGCCACCAGATAATTATTCGTGACATAAGTCACCATATTCAGATTACGTGACAGAAGTCACCACATTAAGATATTTGTGGTATAAACCACCAGATTACTTCCCCTTATCATATTTCCCATATGCCCCATGTCATACAAATCATGCAAATATCATGCCTGAAGCCTTATTTCACATTCTTATCACATTCACATATGTGCCATATATTATACTCATAGTAGGAGTAGGTAAACGTACCTGAGTACTTTGTACCATTGCATGGTACTTTAGCCATATTTTCCACATTCTTATTAACACATATAATAAATTAAAGCCGTAAACCCATTAAGATTTAGTGTGGGGTACACACCTGGTATACTTAACACTTCCACTGGAATCCCGAAGAATCCCGATCTAATCCTCTAGATCTTAGTCCCTACATTCGGCCAACACTACATACTTTAGCTAAAGGCCGTTCGGCCAAATAATCAAATCCCGATGGATTTAACGCCACCAGAGTCTTACCTTGCTGCCCTTTTGATTTCTAATCAAATCCTGAAACCTTGTGATGTCCCCTCTTGCAATCGGCCCACTACCATATCACTTGACTTGGTTAGTTTCGGCTTTTGAACATTTAAGAAATAAATCTAAGTCACCAAATAGGCCTTGGCCGAATATACATGTACACTTACCTTGCGATTTGAAATCCCGAAATCCTTGTATACCACTGTCGACTGCCCCTAAATAACCATAGTCAGATCGGTTAACATAATAACCAATATGGCCGAATATTACACCTCCTTACCTTGTGGTTCCAAATCCCAAAAACTTGTCACTTGGCTTATGGAGATGCCGAAATACCTTAGATCTAAAATCCTGGATGATCTCCCTAGAAGTCGGCTATAATGGAAAACCCGAAATTCACCTTCCAAGTTTCGGCCAACAAGATTAGAAGGGGTTAGACTAAACTTTCGGCTTAAAAGAGAGATTGACAATCAAAGGACAATCGATCTTACCCTTAATACTGTAGTTGATTGCACACTTGCTTAACACCACTGAGGAATTCGGCTATAGACTGAGTGTTGTTCACAGATTTCGGCTTTTGGGAGATTGAGAGAACAAGAAGAGGAAGGTTGATGATGGGGATTCGGCCTCAATGGAAGAGTATGAGACTAGGAAGATTCGGCAATGGTGGTCTTTTAGGAAGATGGAGATTTCGGCTAAAACCAATAAAAGAAAAAGAAGAGAAAACTTTGGAGAGAAAAGAGTAAATGGAAAGGGAGGTCAAAAATCCTTAATGAAATTCGGCTATGCTCCCTACTATACTTGGCCAGATTTGCCACCAAGGACTCCCTTGGCCGGCCAACTCCTTCCCCCTATCTCATCCCTTCCTTTTCTCCTATTTTCTCTCTTTTCCACCTATTCCAAAATATTTAAAATAAATCCATAATTATCACTACCCTTTATCCGAATTTTAAAAGGAAATTAATCATATCCAAAGCTCCCCCTTGGTGTCCCATTGCCGTCCACTACTACACCCCCTATTGCCGAAAATTAAAGTCCCAAAATATTGCTTCCCTTGTGACTCGAACTTAGACCCTTGCCCACTGCATATGGCGTCACATACTGAGGCCCTAAGTGGCGTCTCCAAGCCACTTAGACAAGCCCATTTCTGTGTCATATTTCCCTTATAAATTTTCTTAAGACCATATTGCTTAGCTTCCTCTTTTGGATTTAAAATTCAATAATTTCTAAGGCACTTACCTACACTCTAAGGTTCACAGAATTCATAATACACATTCACAACACACATAAGCATGCTATTTCATATAATTAAGCAATAATGCATAAGCCATGATCCAGGATATTATAGTTCTACCCCCTTAAAATAATTTATTCCTCGAAATTTCCTGACTGAAATAAGTGAGGGTATTGCTATCGCATTGCCTCTTCTGGCTCCCACGATGCTTCTTCCGATCCATGATTACACCATAACACTTTAACTAGAGGAACTGACTTCCTCCGTAACACTTTCGCATCCCGGTCCAAGATCTGAATCGACTCTTCCTCGTAGGACAAATCTGGCTTTAATTCCACCTCTTCAACCGGTACCACATGATATGGATCCGATCGATAACGACGTAGCATGGAAACATGGAATACGTCGTGCATCTGCTTCAACTCCGGCGGCAACTCCAACTGATATGCCACTGGTCCAACTCGCTTCAATACCCGATAAGGTCCTATAAACCTTGGACTTAACTTCCCTTTTCGACCAAATCTCATTACCTTCTTCCAAGGCGAAACTTTAAGAAACACTTGATCTCCCACATCAAATTCTATTTCCTTCCATTTGAGATCTGCGTACGACTTCTATCTATCAGATGCTTCCTTTAACCGAGCTCGAATTACACTAGCCTTCTCTTCAGATCCACTAACTCTGGACCCAAAACTCGACGTTCCCCCAATTCCGTCCAACATGTAGGAGTGCGACACTTCCGTCCATACAACGCTTCATATGGTGCCATCCGAATACTGGCTTGATAGCTGTTGTTGTACGCAAATTCCGCTAAAGGCAAATAATCTTCCCAACTTCCTCTGAAGTTCATCACACAGCCCCTCAACATATCCTCTAACACTTGGATTACTCGCTCAGATTGCCCGTCTGACTGTGGATGAAAAGCCGTAGTGAAATCCAATCTGGTGCCTAAAGCTTGATGTAGCGCTTTCCAAAACCGAGAAGTAAACCTTGGGTCCCTATCCGAAATAATTGACACCGGCACTCCGTGCAACCTTACAATTTCCACCACATACAATCTTGCCAACTTCTGCAAAGAATAATCAACCCGTACTGGAATGAAATGCGCGGACTTTGTCAACCGATCCACTATCACCCATACTGAGTCCTTCTTAGTAGGCGTAAGGGGAAGCCCACTAACGAAGTCCATGGTAATTCTCTCCCACTTCCACTGCGGAATCCTTATCGGTTGAAGCAATCCTGACGGAACTTGGTGTTCAGCCCTAACTTGCTGACACGTCAAGCACTTGCCAACAAATTCTGTAACTTCCCGCTTAAGTCCAGGACACCAAAACTGTTCCCTTAGATCTCGGTACAACTTACTACCTCCAGGATGTATAGCGTAAGGGCTACTATGCGATTCCTGAAGAATCCTCTGCCTTAACTCCTTATTCTTCGGCATACAGACCTTACCTTTGAAACACAATACTCCCTCGTCATTAATACCATAATCTTCCAACCCTCCATTCTGCACTTGCTGTAGCTTAGCACTTAACTCATCATCAAACAACTGTCCCTCTTTCACTTCATTCAACCACGTCGGCTTAACTTGCAGCTCTGTCAGTAGACTTCCATCATCATACAAGCTCAGATGTGCAAACATCACCCTCAAATCCGACACAACCTTTCGACTTAGGGCATCTGCCACTACATTCGCCTTGCCCGGATGATACTCTATTGAACAATCATAGTCCTTCAATAATTCCACCCACCTTCGCTGTCTCAAGTTCAATTCTTTCTGAGTCAACAGATACTTAAGACTCTTATGGTCTGTGTAGATCACTGACTTTTCTCCATACAGGTACTGCCTCCACACCTTAAGAGCAAAGACCACTGCCGCCAATTCCAAATCATGAGTCGGGTAGTTAACCTCGTGTGGCCTTAATTGTCGAGACGCATAAGCGACTATTTTCCTATCTTGCATCAATACGCATCCCAATCCTGTATGGGAAGCGTCACAATACACCACGAAATCCTTTCCTGCCTCCGGCGGAATCAAGATCGGAGCTTCAGTCAAAACCCTCTTAAGCTTCTCAAAGCTCTCCTGTTGCCTATCCGTCCACACGAAAGGTACTTCCTTCCTCAACAACTTTGTCAAAGGTGCTGCTATAGATGAAAACCCTTCCACAAACCTTCTGTAGTAGCCTACCAATCCCAAGAAACTACGAACCTCCGCCACCGACTTAGGTGGTTTCCAATCTAGCACCGCCTCAATCTTCCTAGGATCCACCCTTATCCCTTCTGCAGACACCACATGTCCTAAGAACGCGACTTCCTTAAACCAAAATTCACACTTGCTGAATTTGGCATAGAGCTTCTTCTCCCTTAACACTTGCAGCACAACTCGGAGATGCTCATCATGTTCCTCCTCAGACTTGGAATACACTAAGATGTTGTCGATGAACACAACGACGAATCGATCCAAGTAAGGTTGAAAAACCCGATTCATCATATCCATGAACGCGGCTGGGGCGTTTGTCAAACCAAACGGCATTACTACGAACTCAAAATACCCATATCTTGTCCGGAAAGCTGTCTTATGGATATCCCCTTCCTTCACCTTAAGCTGATGATATCCAGACCTTATATCTATCTTGGAGAAAACCGCTGCCCCCTTAACCTGATCGAGCAAGTCGTCAATCCTCGGCAAAGGATACTTGTTCTTGATGGTCAGCTTATTCAACTGACGATAATCTATGCACATACGCATAATTTCGTCCTTCTTCTTCACAAACAAGACCGGTGCTCCCCATGGAGACACACTGGGTCGAATAAACCCACGATTAAGCAACTCTTGGATTTGAGCCTTGAGCTCAACCAACTCCTTGGGTGCCATTCTGTACGGAGCGATTGACACAGGAGTTGTTTCAGTTAACAAGTCAATTCCAAACTCCACCTCCCTATCCGGGGGTATTCCAGGTAATTCTTCCGGAAAGACATCCACAAAGTCACTTACAGTTCGAACTCCACTAACATCTTCTTCCTTTGCATCCAACGCACTAACGAAAGCCAAGAATGCCTTGTATCCTTTCCGAACCATCTTAACAGCCTTTAGTGCTGAAACTACGTTAGACAGGTAGTTTCTTCTTTCTCCTATCATAACTACTTCCTCATCCTCCGGGGTCCTTAACTCCATTCGCTTAGCTGCACAATCCAATACGGCCCGATGCTCCACTAGCCAGTCCATGCCCAGTATGAGATCGAATTCTCCGAAAGGTAGTTCCATCAAGTCGGCAGGGAATACTGCACCTTGAATCTCTAAAGGTACTTCCCGGAACATCTTATTCACCACTACAGTTTGACCTAGTGGGCTTACTACAGTCATCTCCCTATCAGACAGTTCAGAGGCTATGCCTAGAGTTTCAACTACTCTACATGCAACATAAGAATGGGCCGAGCCCACATCAATCAAAGTAAAGTAAGGCTTGCCAAATATAAGAAACGTACCGGTTATGACGTTCGGTGCGTCTCCATCTTCCCTACGGTGAACTGCATATGCCAAGCCTGGCTGTCTTGCTTCTATATTACCAACACCTCTGCCAGGTGTTCCACGTCCTCTTCCAGCACCGTTACCTCTGCCATTTGGTCCACGACCTCGCTGAGGCTGTTGTCCACCTCTACCAGCCTGATTATAACTCTGACCTGCTGGTCGATTCCCCTCCGGTCTCATAGGACAGTCCTTAATCATATGATCCTTAGATCCACACTTAAAACATCCTCCTGTCTTCTTCCAACACTCTCCTAGGTGCTTCTTTCCACACTGGTCACAGGTACGTTACTGCCCTCCTGTGACAGCTTGCTGCCCTCGCGGCCCATCAACTCTAGGCCTCTTCTGAACATTCCCAGATAACCCTGACGATCCAAATCCTCTTTTCTGCTTATTCCGGTCCGTGTTCTGCCTCACGGAGTCCTTAATTCCTTCGGCTACCTTAGCCTTCTCTACTAATACTGTGAACTCCCGCTCTTGCTGTGGAGCTATCAATAACCTCAGGTCATCTCTCAGTTCGTCCTCAAACCGGACACATCGTTCATGCTCCGTAGCCACTATTCCTCGAGCATACCGGCTCAACCTCAGGAATTCAGCCTCGTACTCCGCCACGGACTTGTTCCCTTGAACCAGCCCCAGAAATGCCTTCCTTTGCGCATCAATGTAATGAGTACCAACATACTTCTTCTGGTATGCCGTCTTAACATACTCCCAAGTGAGTTCCTCAACCGTAGCACCATCCCGAATTGTTAGCCACCATTGATATGACTCGTCGCGAAGAAGCGACACCATTCCTTTCACTTTCTCTGCAGCCGTGAGATCCAACTCATCCATAATTCGTTCGGTTGCCTCCAACCAATACTCAGCAGTACTGGGTGCCACACCAGATACGCCCCGGAACACCTCAGCTCCATTGGCTCGAAGTCGCTCGGGTACAGATTTCCGAGCTCCCATATTCCCACCTGCTCCAGCCACCATCTCAAGAACTCGCAGCACAGCCTGCGATACAGCATCATCCCCCGTCTGATCTTGCTGCTCAACACCAACAGCTGGTGGTGGTGGTGGCGGTGGTACCTCATTTTCAGACCCTTGACCCGATCTAACGGGCTCCGACACGGTCATTCTGCCTCTACCGCGTCCTCGTACATTACGACCACGTCCCCTAGAGCTCATGTCTACGATCGCGCTTTAATCTGATTTAAGAAAGTTTTATGTATTAGTATTTGTTCCACTGTTTATCCGCCAACAATTTTGTGAAAAGAGCTTAATAATAGTAGTTCTTTCGATCATTCAGAGTTTCAAGTCTTCTATCCTAATTCAAAGAAAACGCATCCATTCCGTAGTGTCTACCACACACATTCACTCTTCAACATTGGTGTCTGTTCCTATCCCAGGGGTATTTTCATCATTTTTCCTACAGGGGTATTTTGGAAATAAATCGAGGTCGATTTGAAAATCTTAATAAATCAGGGCACTTTGAATCAAAGGTATTCCAAATCAGGGCAGAAATTTTGGAAATCGGGGTTATTTTGGTAATTTTGTAAACCAGGGGTAATTTGGTAAATTTTCCAAATCAGGGTATCATATTATTTTGCGAAATAGGGTTTCTGGATGTTTTTGTAAAGTAAGAATATTTTAAAAATCGAGGGTAATATGGTAATTTTATAATCCAAGGGCATTTTAGTAATTTTACAACCAGGGGTATTTAGGTAATTTTCGTAAATCGGGAATATCTCAGAAAAAAAATTTGTAGGATAGTTTTTACAAATCAAAAGGGTAATTTGAGGATTTCAAAACTAGGGTTTTATAAAAACATGGCTATTCCCTTTCGGGTTTTAGTTATTGGGTTTAGCCCGTGAATAAGTCCTGTTGGTTAGGGTGAACCGTCACTACGCACCAGGTAGTATTCGAGTGGAGAGGAGGTGAGTCACTAGGACTGCTTAAATACCAAGCTCCCATCGAAACCAATCCTAGACATGCGCACAATGGTTGCCACACCCTAGCTCAGCGACTTAGTCACAGGTTTGTTTAATTAGGAATTAAAGTTTTATGTAATTGTTGGGGTAAACTAGTCCTATAGTTCAAGTACTTATCATACTAATCTTCGTTCGATTTCTACCCTTCTACATATCATACAATAATTCACACAATGGATAGGGGTACTTACCTGGTGGACTTCGGGTCGGAGACTTAGGTGCCATGCCAGAAAAACCTGCTTATTTCACAAAAATTTTCACAAAATTCTTTTGGGCTTAATTTTGAAAACGTTTTGGACCTTAAACCCAAGGCCGAGAGTTTAAAAACTGGGCTCTGATACCAAACTGAAACACCCCAAACCTGGCCCACAAGCCTCGACCAGATCTGGTATGTTCCTCGAGTAAAGCGATTCAAAACTTGGTTGTTACTTTGGAAAACTTGGATGTTTTTGAATAAAATTTGTCTTGTGTTGGGTTCGATTGGAAAAGTCTAATCTTGTTAAAGCTTTAATTTCGTACTTGAAAATTATAAATTAGAAGTATTGTCGTATTCGTGATAGGTTATCAAAACATTTAGAATTTATTTATTTTTTTAAAAACATTACTTAAACTTTGGATTGATAAAAATTGCATCATACTGAAATAAATAACATGCATGCATAAACAGTTTCTACTAGTGGCCTTATTACATCAAAAACAAAACCCAAAATAATTTAAAGTACTTAAAATAAAAAGTCCAAATAAATTAATCTCATGCTGAGCATGGCCACCACTAAGCTCCTGCCGACCCGGTCCATTACTGAGCGTCACCTGAAAAATATCCCACAGGGGGTGAGTCAAACAGACTCAATGTGTACAACCAACACTAAGTCCTAACGATTCAGGCATATCAGATCATACATACATACATATAGCAATTAAACATAATGATGCAAACTCGAACCCAAGCCTAGATACCATCCGCTACACATCACTCGTACCAACCATCACACCGTGGGGACTACTAAGTCGACCCTCCATCCGCTACACACCATCGAAGTCAGTCGCTACAGTCGACGTGCTCATCGCCCTTATATATTGTGGCATAGCCACCAGATAATTATTCGTGACATAAGTCACCACATTCAGATTACGTGACAGAAGTCACCACATTCAGATATTTGTAGTATAAATCACCAGATTACTTCCCCTTATCATAGTTTCCTATATGCCCCATGTCATACAAATCATGCAAATATCATGCCTTAAGCCTTATTTCACATTCTTATCACATTCACATATGTGCCATATATTATACTCATAGTAGGAGTAGGTAAACGTACCTGAGTACTTTGTACCATTGCATGGTACTTTAGCCATATTTTCCACATTCTTATTAACACATAGAATAAATTAAAGCCGTAAACCCATTAAGATTTAGTGTGGGGTACACACATGGTATACTTAACTCTTCCACTGGAATCCCGAAGAATCCCGATCTAATCCTCTAGATCTTAGTCCCTACATTCGGCCAACACTACATACTTTAGCTAAAGGCCATTCGGCCAAATAATCAAATCCCGAAGGATTTATCACCACCAGAGTCTTACCTTGCTGCCGATTTGATTGCTAATCAAATCCCGAAACCTTGTGATGTCCCCTCTTGCAATCGGCCCACTACCATATCACTTGACTTGGTTAGTTTCGACTTTTGAACATTTAAGAAATAAATCTAAGTCACCAAATAGGCCTTGGTCGAATATACATGTACACTTACCTTGCGATTTGAAATCCCGAAATCCTTGTATACCACTGTTGACTGCCCCTAAATAACCATAGTCAGATCGGTTAACATAATAACCAATATGGCCGAATATTACACCTCCTTACCTTGCGGTTCCAAATCCCGAAAAGTTGTCACTTGGCTTATGGAGATGCCGAAATACCTTAGATCTGAAATCCCGGATGATCTCCCTAGAAGTTGGCTATAATGGAAAACCCGAAATTCACCTTCCAAGTTTCGGCCAACAAGATTAGAAGGGGTTAGACTAAACTTTCGGCTTAAAAGAGAGATTGACAATCAAAGGACAATCGATCTTACCCTTAATACTGTAGTTGATTGCACACTTGCTTAACACCACTGAGGAATTCGGCTATAGACTGAGTGTTGTTCACAGATTTCGGCTTTTGGGAGATTGTGTAAGAGTATGCCCAAAGATCAATCATGAGATGGTTGTAATAACATACTTAATTTACCATGTTTATTAATATAAAGCGTTGTCATTATTATTTCAGTTTTTCTTTCTGTGTGTATAGATAAACTGTTTTATAATAATGTCCTGAGAATAATATGATTATTCTTAAAAGATCCTTAGTCGAGTATTATTGTTGACTAGGACAATAATAATGCATTAAGACTAACATGTAGTTGATTGATGATAAAGAGTTGTCATTGATATGGAGTGTCAAAATCAATGCATGAATATGTGTGTTAGAGAACAACATATTGGATTGACCCGCTATGAGTATGTTTCTTGGATTATTATGTAATTGTCACAACATTACTCATAGTGATTAATATGTATATGATCCTCAGACTTGAGATCATTATTATCCCAACATCGTGAGTTGTATATTTTGATACAGTCAAACGTACACCGTAACAGGTTGTTCTATAAAGGCTGATGTTGGATATACCACAATCTATGTAGAGGGATATGGTTGATCAATAAAGGATAAGTCCCTCCTACATAATAGGAGTAATATCTTAGGCCACTTGATGAGTGAGACTAGAAATGCATGGCCATGCTCAAATAAGTTGATATGAGATGTCATACTAATTTGTATATCATAGTGTACTCAAGATATCAAGAAACATGGGATGGACTATGCAAGTGTGACTATCCCATGACTTGTATCCGTTCCAGAGATAAAGGACTTAAGGATTAATGCATGAAAGGTTAATCACGAAAGGTTATGTCGAATCATGACTTCTTGTAACTTAGGTAGCAATGATGCATTGCTAGATGCCACTCATTGTCTGTGACAATAGAATCGTTCTAGTATTACTGCTAACGTTGCAAGAACCTACAGGGTCACACCCTATGGTTGAAATGAACGGAATAAAATATAGTTGGTATTGTGCTTGGTTGTCACATAAATTAAATTAATTAAAGAATTAATTTAATTGGGCAATCAAATATTGAATATATTATATGTACAATGATGTTGTACACATAATGATAACATAATTTTATTAATATATGAATTTGATTCATATATAAATTTAAATAAATATAGTTTACCGGAATCCTTATTATAATTAATGTAATTATAATTTTCAGATATAATTAATGTAATTATAATTTTCGGTTAAAAACTTTATTGTATTTATTTAATCTTGAAATACATTCAAGAGATACCAATTATAAAAGGCCCAATTAAGAGGATACCTATTATAAAAGGCCCAATGAGAAAGGCACCCATTATAAAAGGTATTAAAAGGAGACAAAACTCAACATGAAAACCCTAAGTGATTGCTTGTTAGGTCTAGCAGCCGTCAAGCAAATAAGCCTCCAAAATAGTTTTGGAGATTTCTTCCGTTCATAGTCAAACCGGGTGGATTACGTAGAGGCCGACATCGGAAAAGGTTGAGGCTTGATTCGACAGTAGATCAAAACTCTTGTTGCCAAGGCGTCGCTATCTACTCAGATTGAAGTTTTGGTAATTTCGAAACCTTTATTTCACCCCGATTCGTTCCTCACACATGGATCTATGATTTGGATCGCCGGATCTAATTTTATTCTGCTGTGCCATGGGGTACCGGCGTTACAACAGATTGAGAGAACAAGAAGAGGATGGTTGATGATGGGGATTCAGCCTCAATGGAAGAGTATGGGACAAGGAAGATTCGGCAATGGTAGTCTTTTAGGAAGATGGAGATTTCGGCTAAAACCAATAAAAGAAAAAGAAGAGAAAACTTTAGAGAGAAAAGAGTAAATGGAAAGGGAGGTCAAAAATCCTTAATGAAATTCGGCTATGCTCCCTACTATACTTGGCCTAATTTGCCACCAAGGACTCCCTTGGCCGGCCAACTCCTTCCCCCTATCTCATCCCTTCCTTTTCTCCTATTTTCTCTCTTTTCCACCTATTCCAAAATATTTAAAATAAATCCATAATTATCACCACCCTTTAGCCGAATTTTAAAAGAAAATTAATCATATCCAAAGCTCCCCCCTTGGTGTCCCATTGCCGTCCACTACTACACCACCTATTGCCGAAAATTAAAGTCCTAAAATATTGCTTCCCTTGTGACTCGAACTTAGGCCCTTGCCCACTGCATATGGCATCACATACTGAGGCCCTAAGTGGCGCCTCCAAGCCACTTAGACAAGCCCATTTCTGTGTCATATTTCCCTTATAAATTTTCTTAAGACCACATTGCTTAGCTTCCTCTTTTGGATTTAAAATTCAATAATTTCTAAGGCACTTACCTACACTCTAAGGTTCACAGAATTCATAATACACATTCACAACACACATAAGCATGCTATTTCATATAATTAAGCAATAATGCATAAGTCATGATCCAGGATATTACATCCGCCTCCGCCACTCTAGTCTTCAACTCATTTCTTCTGTTTTGGCCTTCCGACACTTGCTTTTCTAAGATCTCTTTCTGGGCCTTCATTTCTTGGAATTTCCTTTCCCATTGCTCAATCCTAGATCTTTCCTCTTGTAACTCTTGTCGCCATTGACTCGAAGTTTTTCCTAGTCCCGCAGTTCTCATTGAGAGACGCATCTTTTTGGAGTCCCTCTTTAGGCTATCCAACTCTTCTTCAGTTTTGTTCTTCCCTTTCCTTATCTTTTCTGCTTCTGATTTCTGTATCTCTACGTCCAATTTCAAGAGCATCCTCTCTTCCTCTAACTATACAATTTTCTTCTCGAGCTCTGAACTCCGCCGTACAAAATCTTACTTTATAATTTCTAGCTCCGTTGGTATCACTTGTAACCATTCCTCCGTAGATTGAGCATTATCTGAACTCGGTCTCGAGATATTGCCGTTGATTCTTTTGTTTAGCCACACTGTATACTCAGAAGTCGCCATTTCGCCCACAGTCAACCTCTTCATCCGGTAGGTTTGCTTCCAAGCATTTGCAATTTCCTTAATCCTCTTCTTATAACCTTCTCCTATATAAGAGAATTCGCTTCGATCCAACCCATGTGTTGCTGGCACGAACTGTCTAGACTGGTATTGTCTTGTTACTAGCAAAGGGGCATACTCGATGACTCCCCAAATTCCGGGTAGAGGGACCCAACTAAAGTCTCCGCATTTGTAAAGGATCTCTCCAGGCACCATCCATGGAGCTCTCCACTCAATGTCTCCTTCCTGAAGATTCTGAAGAATTGTCCTCCATCCTTCTTCCGTTATATCTTCTCGTCTTGACACGGCTACTTCCTCTTTTATCGGTGAATAATCCTTATAAAAGGGTCGACAAGAGACTTTATCCATCTTCCAAAGATGCCCATGAAACCATACTATCAATAGCTGTGCGCATCCGATAAACCTTCCTTCTCCCGCTCTTCTGCATGCATTTAATGATCTGAAAGTCTCCGCAAGAATTGTCGGGACAGGTGTGACTTGTTTATCCAACCGGTCGAATAGATCCACTACTGTTTCATCTATGTGTCTCAGGGCTTTTGGGAAGACGACTAATCCATAGAGGCTTAAAGCGAAGATATCAACTTTCTTTCTCACATCAGGATGCGTCAAAATCAGATCCCTTAAATTTACCCAAGGAATACATCTCCCTTCACCTTTCTGTTGAATCTTGGTCGAGATCCACTGTTCACCCATTCCCGTAATTTTCATCAACTTCTTCGCCAAAGGAGGGACATAGGCAGGCCTAATATAAACCTTGTCAACTTGTATTCCGAGAATACAAAGTAAAGTGGTATATTCTTCTATTGTTGGCACCAAATCCACTTTCCCAAAAGTGAAGCAACTGTATGCGGAATTCCAAAACTGGACCATAGGCCGAAACAGGTGTTTATCTATCTTAACATCCAATAAGTGAGAGATGTCGCCGTAACGGTGGCGGAACATCTGTTTAGCTTCATCTTCCCAATGGGTCCAGATATCTCGCAACTCTTGAAGCTCATTTTGTGTCACACTGACACGGGTGAAGTCCTTCAGCTTCGACGTATGACCTTCAACTAAGCTATCTCCTTTTTCCAACTGCAACTTTTCTGACCACGCGCGCACAGCCGCATTGTCCTTTACTTTATCAAGAAAGTCGTTTTCCATGGCAAACTTCCTATCTCAGCAACCGAACAGAAATTGACACCTCTACTATATGGAATGTCATGCACATCAAACAAATCAACACAAGTCAGTATGACATGATCAAAACAAGCAAAATATCATTAAACACTTATCTGGATAACTATTTCGGCATTCTACCTAGGGTAGGTTCTAGGGCTTCTATATGGGGTTTGGTTCTAGGGAGGGGTACCTGAACCAGCAGATTCCTCAATCCTCACCCATTATAGGCTCATACGGACCGAGTTCGATTCGGGGGGATACATTTCCCTATGGCCATACGGAGGTGAAGACCTCACGGAGCACATAGGTACGGATGTATCCCGGAAGCAATCCACTAGCCCATGCGGAGGTGAAAACCTCACGAAGGCTTAGTTTTTTACTCCACTTAAAAGGTGCGACCACAACGGTCATGCAATGCAAGTGTAAGAATTATGAGACTCGACATTATTGTAATTAACACATAAACAGATACATCAAATGAAACATGATTTTTTTTTGAATATTTTCAAATTTTCATTTAAAAGGACAAAAATCAATCAATTTACGGCCTGACTCTCTCGAAGTCCCTAGCGGAGTCGCCAAGCTGTCGTAACCATTTTTGAAAAAAAACGGGAATCGACTTTGGTTTTGAAAATAAAGAAAACGGGAGTCGCCACCGATCTTTATTAGGTGTGATCGGGTCACCTTTGTTTTAATAAAAAATTTTGGTTTATTAAAACAACAATTTTGGTCTACGAAATCTGAGAAAACGAGTTCGGGAGTCGGTTACGTACAAGGAAGGGTTAGCACCCTTGTAACGCCCAAAGTTGGTACCAAATTGATTGATATTGTCCTAATGTTGAAAACTTGAAAATATTTAGGGTAAAAATTGAAAGGAATAGAATCCGTCTATTCGGGATTAAATCTTAAGATCATCTCGCTTCAAAGGAATAAAAGTATCATACCCAATACGTTAGGATATAACACCCTTATATTTCGACACCGAGATCATCTTCGACAAGAAAAGGATACTTGAATTTTTAGTCGAACGAAAAGATCGACACCCAACACGTTAGGATGTAATTTTTCGGCCTTCTAAACACACAAATATTACCTCTTTCGTATGAATAAAAAATGCCGGATTGCGATTTAAAACCGTTGATCCACATGCAATGACGTAAACGAAATCAACAATACTGGTAATAAAATATAGAAACTATAAAAGGTAGAAAAAACGGCATTGAAATGATAGTAAAAAAAGCTAGAAAGTGTTAGTAAGGATCGAGATAATAAAAGAGGCATATACAATATGGTAGCATGAATATAATAATAATAATAATAATAATGATATATATAAAATAATAATAATAGTATATGTACAACATAATATATAATAATAAAAATATATAATAATAATAATAATAATAATAATTAATAATAATGATAATAATATAGTAATAATACTAAGATAATGATATGTACGGCATAATAATAATAATAATAGTAATAATAAATAGTATATAAAAATAATAATAATAACGATAATAATGATAAATATAATAAATATAACATATATATAATAATAAATATGATAATAATAGTAATAATAAAATAATAAAAAAATAATGACACAAAACATGTACAATATATTATAATATAATATAATAATAATAAACAATAATAATAATAATATAATAATAAATAATAATACTAAGAGTGATAACAAACGTAATAATAATATAGTATTAAATACAATGCTAAATGTGAAGTATAATAATATATATATATATATATATATATATATAAAGAAATTAATAATAAATAAACGAAAATAGTCAAAAGGATGAAAATTGAATTAAGAACAGAATACTGGGGCAAATTTGAAATAAATAACAGAGGGAAGGGCTTTATTGAAACGCGTACACAATCTGGAGGGTCCAAAACAGAAATAAGTCCTTTCAATAAAATGGTACGTTGGGAGGGGGACTTAATTCGGAACCATAGAAAATTATTGGGTCAAAATCGGGATAAAAAAATATTGATTGCGCAGACATTAAGAAGCGGAGGGGCTAAAAGTGCAATTAGCCCCTCCCAACAAAACACGCGGATCCTCTGGCCGGAGCGGGTCGGGCTAGGCTGAAACGACGTCGTTTTGGGCAGTAAGGGCCAGCCCCAAAACGACGTTGTTTTAAGGGGCTATTTAAGGCCAAATTTTCTTCAAAAATTTTAGTTTAACATTTGCTTCAAAAAAAAAAACTGATTCTTTTTCCTCATTTTTCTCTGCAGGTTGTGAAGCGTCCGGTGCCGCTCCGACCAGGCTCCACCACGAGCTCCGTCGTCGACGACCGCCGCCGGCCACTGCACACGGTGGCCAGAATTCTAAAAGTCGCCGATTTTTTTGGTGATTAACCTCGGTAAGCCTACTTTCTTCCCTTTTTCTTTTATTTTGTGTTTATAGATGAAAACAAAAAAAAAGGTTGCGAAAAGAAGAAAAGAAATAAGAAAAACTCCTCACTTTTTGATTTCGGTTTCTTTGTCTCTTTGATTCTTCTCTATTTTTTCCTTATCTCTGCTACTGTATATTTTGAAAGATATTGTGCTCTTATTGATTTTTTTTTCAAAAGTTTTTTTTTTCTTTAATGATCCATTCGGCTTTATAGTCGATTCCCCTGAAATGAAATACAAAAACCCTCCCTTTTGCACTATTTGTTCCTATTTTTTTATTACAGGATAGTGGAGGCAGAGCATAGTGGAGGCTGGCGGTGTTGATGGCAGACAAAGTGGGAGCGGGTTGCGGCGCACCAGGGGATGCGCGTGGTGGCACGCGCGCGGCGTTTCTTGGGGTCAGGGACTAGGGTTTCCTGGAAAACCCTAAAACATGGGCCATTCGGGCTTGTTTTAATTTTGTTTGGTTTTGGGCCCTGGGTTAATGAACCCGGGCCAAAATTGGTGATTACAATAATTATCTCTATTATATCTTAAGAGTTTTATTGAATTGATGTTACCTATTAATCGGGTACTAATTCAATTATGAAATTACCAAAAAAATTATTATTTATAAAAAAACAAATATTATTTTAAAGGTGTTTTTAACCTTTTATATTTTATATAAAATATAAAAAAAGCATGCATATGATTAAATTTGGATCCAAAACACCACAACATTCACTCTCACAAATTTACCATTTCAAATAATACCATATTTGATTTTTATGTCAATACTTTTTACATTTATTATATAATCATTTTCACGTTTGCAAAAATTTAGTACAAATAACTAAATTAAGACTTTCTTATAATTGAGGGTTGGTCAAGAATTAAACCTTGTTACTAAAATTAAACATTCTACTGATAGTTAATTATAATTAAACAATTTTTAATGCACATATGAACTTATAAATCAATCAAATGAACTATCACTAAATTAGAACTCTAAAGACCAAGGAAATAGATTATATGCTTTGTGGTCAAAGACTAATCCACTTTTTTATAAAAATAATATTAACAAATTAATTAAATATAAAAATGAGGTGGGGGAATAGATTAATTATGAAAAATGGGTGTTTATTACAATAATTTTAGGTGCTGTTTGATACATTCACAGTACCAATTTTTTTTTTTAAAAAGTCTGATTAGAAAAAAAAAATTGAAAAGTGAAAAATAAATATTTTTTTGTGGTACTGCCTATAACGCCCTGAATTTTGGGGTTAGAAGTTTTGGGATTTCGAGGTTAGGGTCATTGAGAAGGTTACGCTAATGTGTTTAGCTGTGCGTTTAAGTGTTAGAATAGGTCTACTAGTCTGGTGGTTGAGGGAGTGTTAGTATATCTTTAGGTTTTGGGGTTCAAGTCTTGGAATGTGCGTTTTAAATAATACTTTTTTTAGTTGTTATTTTGTATATATATTTTATTTTATTTGTTTTATTCATTTTATGGAATTAATTTTTATTCTTATTATTTTTTTCCCTCTCTGGACGTGCTTTGTGGGGGTTCTTCTTTAGTTTTTTTTTCTCTTTTTTCTTCTTCTTCATTTTTCTTTCATCGAAGGGTCGCTTTCTCGTTGTCAAGTCGGTATCGGAGCGTTTTCGATCATGAAACAGGTCTGGGTTCCGAAACTATCCTATTTTATTTTGTGGATTGCTAAATTTGTTTTTGATAGAATGTGACAACTTTGGTGGTTCTCAGAATTGGTTGTTAAATGGCATGGAAATACGTTTAGGTTGCTATGCTATTAAGTTTGATCGATTGAGGGTCGATTTAGTTGCCGGGAAAGATTGATTTTTAGGCTGTTTGGGGGTGTTTTCGAGGCCACACGGGCGTGTGTTGGATCACACGGCCGTGTGGAATTAGGGATTAGGGTTTTTCGGTAGGATTTGGTGTCACACGATCGTGTGGTCAACTTGGGGATTTTATTGTTTCTCACGCGGTCATGTCCCTCGAGCACATGGGCGTGTGAGTTTGGGGATTAGGGTTTGAATAATTTGGTGTCCTACGGCCTGGCCACACGGTCGTGTGACTAATTTGGGAATTAGGGACTCCACACGGGCATGTGTTTTGGGACACACGGCTGTGTCTGGTGGGCACATGAGCGTGTGAGGCCCTCACACTGCTGTGTCAGCCCTGTACTCAAATTTAGTACAAATGAACAGAAAGTTATAGGACCTGCTCCCATGGCCATGTCCCTAATCCACACGGGTGTGTGCTTCAGTCGCACGATTGTGTGCCTCTCTTCACACGGGCGTGTGCCACAGTAACATGGCCGTGTGCCCCTTTTAACACGGGCTTGTGACCTCCCGCACAGCCTAGGCATGTCCACACGGCCAGAGTACACGGGCATGTGGCTCTAAGACACCTATTTTAATTCTGTGTGTTTTGATCTGAGCATTCGTTTATGTGATTTGCCTTGGCTGATATTTAGTCAGGGTGGCTAAGAATTGTGATCTGGCTTCGGCCTAAGTGAATCTGTGACTGTCATGTGAGATATTTGAAACTGATATTCGTTCTGTTAGGTGCGTGTGCATATCTGTTCTGTCTGAATCTGTGAGATTGAATGCATACATGCATTTGCATAAATTGTTTTGGGTGGGTTGTGAAGAGAAGGGAGACTGATTCTGATCTGATCTGGCAGTTCTATTGTGACTTATACATTGATTTATCACGTTGTACCACACATGCGTCAGCTTTGCTGCGCACTACTTTCTGATATGGCATTTTAACTACAACATGTCGATACAGCGGGTTACTGCATTACACTATACTGTACGTACGTCAGCTCTGCTGCGTACCATTATCTGATCTGGCAGTTTAAACTGCGACTTGCTTGTACAGCGGTCTATTGCATTGCACAGTACAACATGTACGCTAGCTCTGCTGCGTAATATTATCTGAGTGGCTTAGTCAACATATGTGGTGTGTAGGGTTGGATAGGCCTTCCGAGGTCCTAATTGGTGTGATTGGTTGGATGAGCTTTAACAACTCTTATGAGGTGTGATCGGGGGACGGAGAGGTGTGTTTGCTGGATGGGTGGGTTATATTTTCTGACCGCATTTCATATGCATATTTTTCTGTGTTCTGGGTTTACGAATATCTGTCTGTGTTCTATTGTCTGAACAACCGTGTGTAAGTGTTCTATGTTTTTGGTGTGCTCTGCTCGATTGCGTTTAGTATCTGTTTCTGCTCATGACTGTAAGTCTGTTACACTGCTGAATTAAATTATGAGTTTCTGCATTTAGTATTGTTTCGGACTCACATTGAGCTCGAGTAGTTCACCCCCTCTTAGTGTTTCCTTTGCAGGTACATTCCAGAATTTTGATGCTGGACTTGGTATGCGGAGGTCTCAGACAGTTTCTGTATGCGGAGGTATTGCCTATAATGCCCCAAATTTTGGGGCTATAAGTTTTAGAATTTCGAGGTTAGGGTCATTGAGAAGGTTACATTAATGTGTTTAGCTGTGCGTTTAGGTGTCAGAATGGGCCTACTGGTCTGATGGTTGAGGGCGTGTTAGTATACCTTTATGTTCTGGGGTTCAAGTCATGGGATGTGCGTTTTAACTAATTTTTTTTTATTTTGCATATATATTTTATTTTATTTGTTTTATTTATTTTATGGAATTAATTATTATTATTATTTTTTCTCTCTGGACGTGCTTTGTGGGGGTTCTTCTTCTGTTTTCTTTTCCTCTTTTTGCTTATTCTTCATTTTTCTTTTATCGAAGGGTCACTTTCTCGTTGTCAAGTCGGTATCGGAGCGTTTTCGATCACAAAACAGGTGTGGGTTTCGAAATTATCCTATTTTATTTTGTGAATTGCTAAATTGTTTTTGATAGAATGTGACAACTTTGGTGGTTCTTGGAATTGGTTGTTAAATGGCATGGAAATCCACTTAAGTTGCTGTGCTACTGAGTTTGATCGACTGAGGGCCGATTTAGTTCTGGGAAAGCTTGATTTTTAGGCTGTTTGGGGGTGTTTTCGAGGCTACATAGGCGTGTGTTGGATCACACGGTCGTCTGGAATTAAGGTTTAGAGTTTTTCAGTAGGATTTGGTGCCACACGGCCTGGCCACACGACCGTGTCGT
The DNA here is from genome assembly GCA_005393395.2 of Gossypium australe. Taxonomy (NCBI): domain Eukaryota; kingdom Viridiplantae; phylum Streptophyta; class Magnoliopsida; order Malvales; family Malvaceae; genus Gossypium; species Gossypium australe. The sequence goes on from CM016623.1 coordinate 110,756,504, forward strand.
TGACTTGGGTATTTTATCATTTCTCACATGGCCGTGTCCCTCGGGCACACTGGCGTGTGAGTTTGTGGATTAGGGTTTGAATAATTTGGTGTCACACGGCCTGGACACACGGTTGTATGACTAATTTGAGAATTAGGAATTCCATATGGGCGTGTGTTTCGGGACACACGACAGTGTCTGGTGGGCACACGGGCGTGTGGGACCCTCACATGTTCGTGTCAGCCCTGTACTCGAATTTAGTACAAATGAACAGAGAGTTACACAACCTGCTCCCACGGCCATGTCCCTAGTCCACATGGGCGTGTGCTTCAGTCACATGACCGTGTGCCTCTCTTCACACATGCGTGTGCCTCTCTTTACACGAGCGTGTGCCATAGTCACACGACCGTGTGCCCCTTTTTACACGGGCTTGTGACCTCCCACACGGCCTAGGCATGTCCACACGGCTAGAGTACACGAGCGTGTGGCTCTAAGACACCTATTTTGATTCTGTGTGTTTTGATCTGAGCATTCGTATGTGTGATTTGCCTTGGCTGATCTTTAGTTAGGGTGGCTAAGAATTGTGATTTGGCTTCGGCCTGATTGAATCTATGACTGTCATGTGAGATATTTGAAATTGATATTCGTTCTGTTGGGTGCGTGTGCATATCTGTCCTGTCTGAATCTGTGAGATTGAATGCATACATGCATTTGCATAAATTGTTTTGGGTTGGGTTTTGAAGAGAAGGGAGACTAATTCTGATCTGATCTGGCAGTTCTACTGTGACTTATATGTACAACGGTTTATAGCATTGTACCACACATACGTCAAATTTGCTGCGCACTACTATCTGATCTGGCAGTTTAACTATAACATATCGGTACAGTGGGTTACTGTATTGCACTGTACTGTACGTACTTTAGCTCTGCTGCGTACCGTTATCTGATCTGGTAGTTTAAACTGCGACTTGCCTGTACAACGGTCTACCGTATTGCACAGTACAACATATACGCTAGCTCTACTGCGTAATATTATCTGAGTGGCTTAGTCAACATATGTGGTGTGTAGGGTTGGATGGGCCTTTCGAGGTCCTAATTGGTGTGATTGGTTGAATAAGCTTTAACAACTCTTATGAGGTGTGATCGGGGGACGGAGAGGTGTGTTTGCTGGACGGGTGGGTTATATTTTCTGATTGCATTTCATATGCATATTTTTCTATGTGTTTTGGGTGTACGAATATCTTTTTGTGTTCTGTTGTCTGAACAACCATGTGTAAGTGTTTTGTGTATTTGGTGTGCTCTGCTCGATTCCTTTTGGTATCTATTTCTACTCATGACTGTAAGTCTGTTACACTACCAAATTAAATTATGAGTTTCTGCCTTTAGTATTGTTTCGGACTCATACTGAGCTTGAGTAGCTCACCCCCTCTTAGTGTTTCCTTTGCAGGTACATTTAAGAATTTTGCTGCTGGACTCGGTATACGGAGGTCTCAGACAGTTTCGGTGGAAATAAATGATTATCAGTTTATATTTAGCTAAACGATTTTTGAACTGTAAGATTTTATAAAGCTGTGGTACAAATTTTGAGTTAGTTTTAATCGCTTTACTTCTGCTTACATATACATATACTTTACTTCTGCTTACATATACATATACTATCTTAACTGAAATTGTAATAACTGGTTTTAAACGATCAAGTATTATGATAATACATGAAAATTGTTTTGTAAAAATTTACCTACGATCACTTCGGTGATCAATGTAGCATCCGAGATTCGATCTAAACTTCTAGGCCAGGTTTCGGGCGTTACACTACCTGACATATTGGCGGCACCAATAAATTAAAAACAATTCTGATAAGAAAAAAATGGTTGAAAGTTATGATTCCAACACCAAATAATTAATACCTCATTTCCAGGCTTTTAATACCTTTTCCCTAGTATGAGTGACTGTTATGCATGAGTACACGTGGCATGAACACTTAGAATGTAACAATCCAATTTCGGTGAAATTGGAATAGTGGTCTCGGGACCACAAATCCGAGCCAAAAAATAAAATTTATTTTTATTTTATTATATGATCCATATTATTCTAGAAGAAAAAATTTCCGATTATATGCTTAATTAAGAGAAGGACTAAATCGCATAAAATGCAAAAGTTGGATTTTAATAGCTAGAAGGATCAAATAGCTATGGAATTCAAAACTTAAGGTCCTTATATGGTAATTAGACCATTAAGAAAAGTATGTAGATTTTTCTTGGTGACTCATCCATGGAAATATAGAAAAAGGGTAAGGACTAAATTGGAAAGTGAAAAATTTTAATTAATATCATCTTATTTTCTCATCTTCTTCCCCAAAAATAAAACATGGAAACCCTAGGAGAGAGAGAAAAGACTTTCATGGCCAAATTGGGTAAGTTTCCTTGTCCCATTTTTAGTAATTTTGATATTTTTGTAATCGGGATAGCTTAATCTCTCTATTTGGGGGATTAATTTGAAAAGTTATCAAAGTATGAAAATGGTTCATGGATGTATATGCTGAAAATTAGAAATTTATGGTAGAAAATGAAAGATTATTCATAGATAAGCAACTTTTACAAAGTGATTTTTGATGAAAACATGATTTAGAGACTAAAATGAAATTTTGTAAAATTTGATAAAAATTCTGAAATTTAATGGATACATGTGCTGTAAATTTTGTAATGAAGCTTTGGTTAGGCTTGGAATAGGGAGTAATTTACACAAGTTCCATTTTCCGAGCCTAGGGACGAAAATGGAATTTTTGGAAAAGTTAGGGGCAAAATAGTAATTTTGCCTAAGATAAAAATTTAGTCCACATGAATGTAAAATGTAATAAATTGATGTTAAATTTACTCATATTGATCCGGATAGGCCAAATTTGGAGTTTGAACGAGGAATGAGGAAAATGTTGGATTAATAGATTTTACGTACACGAACCTTTATCGAGGTAAGTTCGTGTAACTAAATGTATACGTTTTTATGCCTAATTTAAATGTTGTGTTTATCAATGTCATAAATATGTGAAATGATTACCTGCTCGATATAGCCTCGATAAATGAAAATGCCTAATAAAATGGTAAATGAAAAAAATGTTACTCGTATGCTTGACATGAATGTGGAATGTGTTTTACTTGAATTACATATATGTTACAAAGGTATGAAATATTCAAATACCCAATAATGCTTGAAAAGTGTTTAAATCCCGGTTGAATAAATGGAAAATCGATGGATATGTGATTTCTCGAAACGAAAGAGGTCCTACATTTGTTGCGGATAGGATTTCGCTCGGATGAGTAATCCTTCGACCTCAATTCCGATAGGATTTAGCTCGGACGGGTAATCCTGATATAAATCCTCTTGAGCATATGTTATGGATTAGATTTAGCCCAGACGGGTAATCCAAATCAAGCTCTTTAGAGCATAAGACGTAAAAAGGATTTAGCCTGGACAGGTAATCTGATAAACCGTAAAATATTTAATATGCTTTTGGATGATTTACCCCTTTTTATATAAAAAGGTGCTTTTAATCCTTTCATTTCATGTCTTATACCCAGGAAAGCACCCAAGGATGAAACGAACACAAAACGGGCCTAAAATAGAGTAAACAGGCCTTAATACAAAATCGACACGGCCTGGCCCAAAGCACACACGGCCGTGCCTTGACGAACACCTAGAGCACGGTCTCAACCCTGCCACACACGGCCTTGCCTTAAGAGAAATCCGAGCATGGTCAGGTCTCGATTCACACGGGCGCGTGACATGGCCGTGCCTCTGACGCTGGAAAGGGTAATTTTAGTCAAAAAATGATACTTAGGGAGAAAGAATTGCGTTTCAAGAGCCCATAAATAACCCCCAAGTATCACTTGTTGAAGGGAGCGAAAGCGAGGCCAATGAGCCAAGCCGAGAAGGTCAGAGTTAGGGAATAACGCGAGGATAGCCAGTTGATCCATCCCAAGAAGCCGGAGTTATACTCAAGACGGCGGAATTCTCCTTCGATTCCTTTAGGGGGTTTTAGGATTTTTCCTATGTTTTGTTTTATCTTTTCTCTTGCGATGGTTTGTTTATTCATTAAGAACTAAACCCCTCAGATACCTGAAGGGGATGAAACCTAGATGGATTTTATTATTTGATTTTTAAGTTATATGATAAATTACTTAGTTTGTTCTTAATTATGTTGCTTAATCCAAATCTAATGTGCTTAGGTGGAGGAGGAACAGACCCTGCCTAAGAGAAGATCTAACATAATTAAGCAGAGTTGATCGAACACCTAGAGATAGGGTTACGAGATTTTACCGGATTAGGGTGAAACCTAATATGAGAGTCCATTGATCGATTTACTGCTGTCCTAGGGGGTTATTATAAGCGAACGAGAGTTCCACTAATTAATAGACGTTATTCGCCTCGAGAGAGGGTTTAATATAGGTTAGGGAGTCCTACGGGTCAAGCTAAGTAAAAGAAATCATATAATTGAAGGTTAGATAATAGGAGAAATCTAGGTGGATTCTTCCCGAGGGTATTATTAAAATCAACTGAGTTTTTCCTCAAGGTTATTTTCCAATTCGTCTTTTTTGCCTTTGTGTCTTTATTTTAGCTGTCGTCAATTTAATTTAAAAAGTAATCTTCACTCTAACTTTAAGGCTAAATAATAAAAAGAAAGTGAGTATTAATACTTTTAGTTCCTTTGGGTTCGATAACCGGTCTTGCCTAAGCTATACTACTGTTCGATAGGTACACTTGCCTTAATATCGTTGTCAGAGTTAGTCTCCAGGTTTGATCATTCTTTAATAAATATTTAAAGCTCTGATTTTACAGCGATCATAATCCTATTGTTTATATATACGTGGCTCGAGAGTGTACTCTTAGAAATTGTACCTTATGGGTACCATTGGACACGAATTGATGAATTCTGATTCGTACACCTTGAGTGTACTACCTGTGTATCCATCGATATTTCGAATAAATTCAATGGGCAAAGCTCTGATAAGGGCAAATATGAATTTAAGACAAATTGACATGGAATGATATATATATATATATATATGATATGATATGAAATATGACATGACAAATTGACATGGAATGATATATATATGATATGAAGTATGACATGAAAAAGGATATTATATGAAATACAAGGAAATGATGATTTATGACTAGTGATGTATGAAGGTATGAAAAGATAATAATTGTTCATGGGAATTATTTGATGAGAGTGTTCATCCTTGATTATATAGTTGTACACCTTGTGTGTACTACTGCTTGGTGACCTTAATACTCAAATAAAATGAGTAAAGTCCTGACATGAAATGATCTGAACTCGAAACGAACTACTATGAAACTATACTTGTAATAATAAGAGATAATATATACATGCTTAATGAATACATGTTGTGGAAAGCATATATGCATGGAAACTTGATTGTTGATTGAGCTTATACATATCTTGATGTTATCATGGATTACATGACTAACAAGGGCAATGAGAATGTATGTGGGGCTTGAGGTCAAATTAAGTGAATATGCCTTACATAGTTACCCCAAAATAGGATGAATGGTAAGTTAAATACCATGTTATACGAACTTACTAAGCATTTTATGCTTACCCCATTTTATTTTTCCCTATTTTAGAGAAAATCGGAAGCTCGTTGGATTGGAAGCTCGGCAGAGATCACTCACACTATCCATCGGCCCATGTCGGTACAATATGGTAAATCAATTACGATTGTAATGGCATGTATAGGATATGCTGGCCATATTGGCATATAAACATAAACGATGCTTGTAATCTAGCCATTGGAATGGATAGTAATGATTGCTTTGACATACTTGTAATGTCATATTATGTTAGCCACATATGTGTTAAGTAGCTGATCAAATTATGTCTAACATGAGGACAGAACCAAGGTAAGATTGTAAACATGTATGCATGAAATGATATACCATGATGAATGATAGAATTAACTTGAATAAAATGCTTGGATTTGTTGGGTTATGAATGCAAGATGTGGTGTAGGATTATGGAAAAGATTGGGGTGAGAAATGAAGCTAAGAATGACTTTATTTTGTCCACACGGGTAGACACACGGGTGTGTGTCTAGATTGTGTGTGACACACGGTCTGGTAACACGGGCATGTGGTTAAGTTGTGTGTCCCTTGTAATAACCCAAATTCCACGGGCACCGAAAAAGTGAGTTTAGGGCCTCCGTCTTAAGAAAACGAGTTCGTAAATTTTTATTAAAAATATTTACGAAGTTAGTATAGATTGAATTAGATTTTTAATAAGTGAATTTAGTTTGATTAGAAGTAATTATTAGAAAGGACTAAATTGGATAGAGAATAAAAGTTTAATTATAGAATAGAGAAAAGTTAAAAGACTAAATTAGTAATTAAACCAAATCAGTGACATGTGTTAGTTAGAGAATAAATACATGTGTAACTAAAATATTAGTACAAATGTATATTATATATTTACTTATTAGTTAAGTAAAATATATTATTAGTATTTATTTATTTATTATGTTTATTATATTATTTTTGTTAAATAAATATGTTAGTGCCAAATGTGTGGTAATAATTTGTACATGTGTGTTTAAATGAATTAATACACATGTAATTTATATATTGATTTTTATATAGATATTCTATGTTTAATAATATTATAATAAAAAGAAAAAGAAAAAGAAAAGAAAAGAATAGAAAGTTACAGAGAAACAAACGAAAATTGGGGAAGAAAGAAAGGAAAGAAAAGAGAAAAAGGAAAAATTAGGGTTTTGATGCTTGGAGATTATTTGGTAAATTTAATTAAGTTCTTTTTATGTGATTTTGATGTTTTTGAAGTCCTAGAGTAAAATACTCTTGAATTTATGTGGGAATTTTGAAGAATGATAGAATTTTTAGTAAGGTTTATGTTGAACATGTAACGTCCGGGATTTGGGGGGCTTTGCATCTATTAGGTTTCTCTGCGTTTGATATGTTATGCTTGTTGTTTGGGTGTGTTTGGGGGCCTCGGGAAGGCTCGGGGTTAAGTCGAAGCCTTGGTATAATTTTTGTTTTTGGGCATTTAGGAGGGAAGCTGACTGGGGCAGGACTTAAGGGTTATTGTTTGTGTTTGGTGACATAAGAGGTGTGGTGGTAAAGTGGTAAGGAGATGCCACCTAGTATGCAGGGAGATGGCGTCACAAGGAGAAGCTGAGAGGGAGAGGGTTTGAATCTCTCAAGCAGCACAAGGAAGTATTATTTTTGGCTCCGGCAAGGGAGGCAGCTGGATGGTAAGCAAACTCTGGAGGAGAGAGACAAGACTTGGTCAAATGTTTTCAAACGGGTGGTAGAGAGCTATTTAGGGAGTTTGAATTATTCAAACTTAATTGAATGAGTGGAGGATAGGGAATTAAGGAGTGTTTCAAGGAGGAAGCTTGGGGATTGAGGTGAGGAAGTGGTTGACCGAATTTTTGAAGGGTGTTGGAGGAGCAAAATCGGTCTTGTGGATTCCTTGGAAGGGGGTAGGCATTCGGTTTTTGTTAAGGGGTTTAGGTGCCGAAATTTTTTTTGGGTATTGAGTGCTTCCATTACTTTTCTTTCTTTTCTTTTTTTTTTGTCGTACGGTACTCCTTTAATTCTCAACCCTTCTCTTTAGTTTTCCGAAACTCCTCAACCATTTCTTTTCGTTCTAGTGCTTAGTAAGGCCGAAACCTATAGGGCACTCTTTTCCCTTTCTATTTCTTTCTCTTATCTTTTCTTTTACTTCACATAACAAGCTTCTATTCCCTATTGCCGAACCCTCTCTATTCTTCTTTTGCTTCTTTTCCCCTTTACTCCAAGCTGTAACATCCCTTTTTGTTTCCTACTCCATTGCCGAAACATTAGTGCTTCATTCTTTAGTCATCTTTTATCACCATTGGTTGTAAAGTTTATTCCTTCAAGGCTGAAATATTTGTGCTTCAACTTTTCCTTTATTTTTTTTGGTAAGCCGAAACTTATCTTCTCTTCTTTCTCCCTGTATTTTCTTGATCATAGCCGAATCTTCTCTGCTATAGTGTTTGTGCTGAATTCTCTTGGGTGTTGTTCGGGTCCTCTGTGTTAAGGTAAGATTATTCCCTTTCGATTTCCTCTTGAATAAACCTGTTACTCTTTCTTTTCCTGGTAAAACTGAACCTACCTTGATTAATAATTAAACCTGTAACATCCTGAATTTATGGGCTTGTGCATTTTGTGTAATGTGTGCTTAAAATATTAATTTGAGGATTTTAGGTGCAAATGGGGCTCAGGTTTGGGCTGAGGCTTTGATTAAATATTTTGTTTAGACACTCTAGGGGCTTAAAGTAAAGTTTTGGTAGCTTATTTGACATAGTGGGCTTGTGGCCCAGAGGAAATGGCGCCACTAGGAGGAAAAAGGGGTTGGCGTCAATAGCAAAGGAGGAGGTCCAAATTTCGACCACTTGGAGCCCATGTTTCTGGGCCAAATTCGGCACTTAGGGAGGAACTAGGGGGGACGGCACAAGGCTATTAATTAAGAGATTTTAATGTTTTAATTATGAGGATAATAAGCAGATAAATAAGAGAGGAGTTGGTGCTAATTAGGGCTATTTTTGAGGAGTTAGTAGATCAAGATAAAGGAAAAAGAATAGGAGTTATCTTGTGGAAGCTAGTGTTGGCCGAAAATCAAACTCAGGAGAGGGGAGGAATCGGTTTTGTATAGGTAGAGGTATGTGCCAAAATTTGTTGTATAGTTCTCTTCATCTTTTTCTTTTCTCTGCCGAAACCTCTACTCCATTTTCCCTCTCAACTTTCTTTCTTTTCTTTTTCCCTTATTGGCCGAACTCTCTGACAATCTCTTTCTCATCTCTTTCAAGTATTTTAGTCGAAATCTCTAAGCCTTCTCTTGATTTCTTTTTACTTTCTTTCTAAGCCAAAGCCGAAACACTCTATTCAGATCTTCTAAAAGCCGAAAACGCATCAGTTCATCTTTTCCGGGATTTCCATAAAAGCCGAAATCCTTAGATCTCATCTCCTGTGTTTGCTGAATTCTCTCTGGGGTATCTGCTTGTGCCGAATCTCGAAGGAAACTGAAGGGAAGTATTGATTCGTAAGATTTCAATCTTTTCTGGCGTTTTAGGGACTCTAGCCGAATGACTATAAGGAACTAATCTTAAGTTTTTCTCTTAATTGCGGCATTCCGGGATTTGAAGGGGAGTCACTCGCTTAGATCTCTAAGTCAGAGTTCAGTAACACTCGAATCGTGTTACTTTCGGGATTTCAAGGTAAGGAGATCTATTGATTTTAGCGTGTAAATTCGTGTATTTAGTAACCCTTGGCCGAATGTAGGGGAGGCCTAATCTTCGTGTTCTTCCGGTTTTTGAGCCAAGTTATAGACTGAGGGTAGTAGATCTGAATAGCAAGGATATTGACTAAGAGTGTAGTACTGCGCGAATATCAGGTGTGTAACACTTCCACACCATTTAGATTGCCTGTTAAAATATGTTTATTAATCTGTTATATTCTGAAAAATGCCGAAATCCCGGCATAATGATTGAAACCCAAGTAGGGTAAAAGAGGATCACCAGGTTAGTGATCTCTGGTTAGTGATCTCTGTCATTCCTAAGTGGATGTTCCTGTTAAGATGACATATGTGATAAGTATGCCGTTTTCTGTGATTGCATGGGGTTGGGTTTATTGAAAGGGGAAGTGTTCTGTTGTAGCGGCTTCTGCCGTAATCTGTTGTAGTGGCTTCTGCCATGCCCTATTGTAGTGGCTTTTGCCATGACCTGTTGTAGTGGCTACGGCCATGATTTGACGATGAGCAGTTATCTGCAGCATGACTGCCATCGATGGTGTGTAGCGGTGTGGGTTGATTGTAGAAATCCCCAATGGTGTGACTGGCAGGTAAGGGTGGCGTGTAGCGGATGGAAACCTAGGATTTGGGTTGGGCTTTGCATATCTTCTGATACATTGTATTCTGTTATATGTTCTGTGGGGTTAAGGTCCAAATCTAATGTTGCATGAGGGTTGCACACTGAGTCTCGCGACTCACCCTATTATTTAACAATTTCAGGTAGCACCTAGTGCATCGGACCGGGCTGGAAAGGAGCGCGAGGTGGCCATACGAGAGAGTACTTGATCCGGTAGAAGATTTTACTTAGAATATTGTTTTTAACATTTTTGATTAAGGGTTTTAAATTTCGTTGTAATAAGGCCTTGGGCCACTAAACTATTATTTATGTTTTGGTTTTATGTTCGGCTTTTATTACTGGGCATTTACATTTTATGTTTAAATTAAGCTAAGACAAGTATAAAATTTCGGTTCTTATTTCACAAAATTCACCAAGGCATTTTATAACTTTATATCTTATATGACTTAATAAATTATTAAGTTTTTGGTTTAAATACTTAAAACCTGATAGTTGTTTTCCAAAGTGCCACATCTTTTTATAAAATTTCCTTAGTGACATACCAGATCCAGTTGTAGTGTTTGGGCCGGGTTTGGGGTGTTATAAATTGGTATCAGAGCCCAGTTCAAAACTCGGCTCTGGAGGTTTTTGGGCTCAAAACATTCTCTAAAGTTGGGTTTTCGAAACATGCATATTTATAAATGATACAGGTCTATTAGCTCGGCGTGGCACCTGCGTCTCCGGCCCAAGTTCGCCAGGTAAGTATTTTGAACCCACTGTGTGTTATATATGTGGGCTTGATGGGCTTTATGGGGCATAGATTAGCTTAAATAAGAACTTGATGGACCCTAGGTTTAGCTAAGTAACTCCTTAAATCTCATAAGAGTTAATTTCACTAAACAAAACCCGTGAACGAGTCACAAGACTAGGGTGTGGCAACAGGCATGCGCATGTCTAGGATTGGATCCGGAAGAGCCTGGTACTGAAGCAGTCCTAGTGACTCACCTCCTCTTCGCTGGAATCCTACGTGGTGCGTAGTGTCTGTTCACCTTAGCCACGAGGATTTGTTGACGGCCCAGAATCTATAATTAAAACCCGAAAGGGACCAGCCACCTTATTTTTACAAAATTGCTAAAATACCCTTATTTTGGAAAAATACCAAGATTTGCAAATATACCCCGATTTACAAAGTCAACGAAATTCTTCCTTAGAAAAAAAAACTCACACAACACACGGCAACAACCAAAAACTCACAAACACCTGAACACTACTATTTTCTTTTGAAATCAAATCCTCCAAGATACCCTTGTTTTTTTTTTAAAAAAAATAAAAATACCCTTGATTTGTGAAAATTTCCTAAAATATCCCTGATTTGTAAAAATTACGAAATTGCCCCTGATTTGTAAAATGACCAAAGTACCCCTGATTTCAAAATTACCAAAATACCCTTATTTCATGAAATCAACAAGGAACTCTATTTTGAAAATTACGAAAATACCCCTGTAGGATAAAATTACGAAAATACCACTGAGTAGTGGAATAACGAAAATACCCTTGTGTATTGAATGTGGGTGTATGGATGCTGTCTGTATGTTGATTGTTGAATGTATGTAGTTCCTAAAACTAGGAGATCTGAACTTGAGACTGAATTGTAGATATAACTGTGTATTCGAAAGAACTACTCTTAAAACTACTTTTCATAAGATTGTTCGTGGATAATCAGTGGGAAGAGTTAATAATTCATAAAATTTCTAATCAGATAAACGCTGATCGGAAGGATGAGTACAAGGGGTCAAGGACGTCCGCCGCGTGGACGTGGTAGGGGTAGGATGACTGTGTCCGAACCAGTAGGGTCTGGACACGGGTAAAGAAACGAGATGCCGGATCCGCCAGCTGTGGAAGGAGAATTTTGGGACAGGCACTCGGAGATGATGCGGTATCTCAGGCGATGTTGCGAGTCCTCGAAAGAGTTGCTGGGGCAGGCACGAGTTCAGGAGTTCAGAAATCTGTGTCGGAACGACTCCGAGCCAACGGAGAAGAGGTGTTTAGGGGAGTTTCTGGCGTAGCCCCTAACACAGCTGAGTATTGGTTGGAAGCAACTGAGCGCATAATGGATGATTTGGATTTCATGGCGGAGGAGAAGTTGAAAAGGGTCGTGTCTTTTCTTCGAGACGAGGCTTACCAGTCTCTTCTTCGACTGGGATTACTTTAAGGAATCGTTTCAAGGAAAGTATGTTGGGCCTAGCTATGTGGACGGCCAAAGGAAGGCATTTCTGAATTTGGTGTAGGGAAGTAAATCTGTGGCTGAATATGAGGCGGAGTTTCTGCGTTTGAGCCGCTACGCTCGAGGAATGGTAGCAACTGAATATGAACGTTGTGTGCGGTTCGAGGATGGACTGCAGAATAAGTTAAGGGTTTTGATAGCACCGCAACGAGAGAGAGATTTCGCTGTCCTGGTTGAGAAAGTTAAGATAGCTGAGGAGGTGAAGCGGACGGAAAGACAAGAAAGGGATAAGGATCGGGGTAAGAATAAGAGAAGTTTTGGGCCATCAGGATCATCTGGAAATTTTCAGAAGAGGCCTAGGACTGATGGGCGAGCTCGTGCTCCGACGAGTCAGAATCGATCATGTCCTTCATGTGGGAAGGCGCACTATGGGGAGTGCAGAAGGAAGACCGGTGGATGCTTTAGGTGTGGATCCATGGAGCATATGATTAAGGACTGTCCATAGAAGGATCAGGTGGAACCAGCTGGACGTGGTTTTGATCAGGTTAGGAGAGGTGGTGAGCCAGTACCGAGGGGTCGTGGCGCAGCCAGAGGTGAAAATGGGGCTGGTCGCGGTCGTGGAGCACCGGGTAGGGGTGCAGGTAATGTAGACGCGAGGTAGCCATGTCTAGTTTATGCAGCTAGCCGTCGAGAGGACGGTGACGCACCAGATGTTATAACCGGTATGCTTCTTATTGATGATAACCCTTTTCTTGCCTTGATTGATATTGGGTCAACCCACTCCTATGTTGCATGTTCGGTATCTGAGACCCTAAGTATAGACTCTGAAACCAATACTAGAAAGATGACTGTGGTTAGTCCCCTAGGATAATCTAGGGTAGTGGATAAACTATTTAAGGATGTACCTTTAAAGACTCAAGGGGCAGTATTTCCGGCAGACTTAATGGAATTACCATTTGGAGAGTTTGATCTTATCTTAGGACTGGATTGGTTGACTAAACATCGTGCTAAGTTGGATTGTGGGACTAAGCGTATGGTGTTGAGTACCCCGGAAGGCGGGGAGGTGGCTGTGTTAGGAGAAGGAAGGAATTATTTGTCCAACGTGGTGTCTGCATTGAAGGCTATTAAGATGATTCGGAAAGGATGCAATGCATTTCTAACTTTTATCAGTGCTTTGGACACTAGGAAGGTGACTGTTGACGAGGTAAGAACAATAAAGGATTTCGTAGATGTTTTTCCTGAGGAGCTGCCAGGATTACCCCTGGATCGTGAAGTGGAGTTTGGAATAGAGCTATTTTCGGGTACAGCTCCGGTGTCCAGTGCTCCTTACCGAATGGTGCCAAAGGAGCTGGTGGAGCTCAAAGCTCAGATCCAGGAACTACTGGATCGTGGTTTCATTCGACCGAGTGTGTCTTCGTGGGGAGCGCCAGTCCTTTTTGTCAAGAAGAAGGACGGATCCATGCGTATGTGCATGGACTATCGTCAACTGAATAAGTTAACGATTAAGAACAAGTACCCACTGCCAAGAATTGATGACCTGTTCGATCAGCTCAAAGGAGCTTCAGTTTTCTCTAAAATTGATTTAAGGTCGGGTTATCATCAGTTAAAGGTGAAGGAAGGGGACATTCATAAGACGGCATTTCAAACTCGCTACGATCATTATGAGTTCTTGGTGATGCCATTCTGGTTAACGAATGCGCCAGCAGCGTTCATGGATATGATGAACCG